>JAWDJE010000001.1:311498233-312698233 GCA_035047345.1 Bradypodion ventrale | reverse complement strand
AAAGTACAGTAATGTTAAGCTTCCTATCCCCCAGCTAACCACATTTCAGTTTTGGAGGCTCAGTAAATCTCTCTTTTATCCTGGGGACTCCTAAGGATGGGAGTGAGGGTAGAATAGATTAACCAGTGCTCTCAATCACTATCAAGCAGTTGCCTACATTCTTATGTGCATAGTGATTCTGCTTTTCTTCTAACATACAGGTGTTCATAACATCTCTGCAGTCTTGTAATAATTCAATAATCAACTTTTGCCCCGTAGCATAATAGAACACTTGCATACTTTCCACCCTGGGGAGTGTCTCGGTAATTGCCCTGCAACAAGTTCTTTATTGGTTGGGTTACTCTACAACACACTTAGCTTAATTGTTAATCCAGCTCTGATAAGATCTGGCATACACTTTTAACTGAGGCAGATCTAAATTAAAGGAAAATCCTTACATGACAAGTTGTAAGCTTGTTGGAGAAAAAGTGCATTAGTTATACTTCAGATTCTGTCTAAAAATAATATTTATATAACTTGCTTCAAGTACCCACAACAGCAAGTGCCTTCAACTTCCTTGCTCAGCTGGGCTAAAATATGCACATACAATGAAATTTTAGCAGGTTTCATTTCCTGAAAATTAATGGACACAGGCAGGTTAAAGATATCCTAGTAAGAGGAAAATTCTTGCTCTCCTCTGACCTAATTAAAATATATTTTATAGATTCCAGGCACTATTCATAATGAAAATAATAATAAAAAGAGTACTGGCACCTTAATGACTAAGAAACTTAATCCTGTGTAAACTTTCATGGATTATTGTCATTTTTATTTCATTATGTAGGCTGAAGCTACCTAACATGGAGGGGGGAGTCACCAATTAGTTATTGATCACTATCAATTAATAGGATCTTGAGTACAGCTGATACCATCATCATTAATATACTATTAGATTCACTGTCAAAGACTGGTATAAGATTAAAGTTCAAGACTTAACCAAGGACCTAAGAACTGTTGAGTAGCATTTAAGTATGTAGCAGTTCCTAGGGAAAGTTATTTTTTGTCAGGATATTCAGGTCCAATAAATACAAAATTTTCAAATATCTAGGGAGTTCTTTAGGCATTGCTCCAAGGGTTCTGATTACTATGGGTACAACAACAAATTTCTTTTTCCATCAATGTTCAACTTCAATTTGCAAATCATGGTATTTTGTGATTTTCTCCAGCTGTTAGTTTTCAATTCATGCATCCCCTGGTATAGCAATGTTAATAAACCAGGCCTTTGTCTTTTACACAACTGTTATATCAAGTGTATTATGAGTCAGATGTCTATCTGCTTGAATTTTAAAATCCCACAGGATCTTGACTCTCTCATTTTCTAAAACTTTCTCAATCTGACATCTCAATAAATTTACTATAATTCAGAATTGATTTGATGGCACATAACTATTCATTTTAGATGATCTTCAAGAAGTAGATTGGACTCAAGGTTGACCTCCTTGACTATGCAATTTTGTGATGTACCTTTTAACTCCCCCCACCCCCGCCCCCAATCTCTCATAGATTTGTAGGCCAGGCTGGATGATTCTGGATCCTATGGCCAGGAAGAAGCACTACTTTCCTCCACCAGTCCAAGCTAACCACATTTGTAAAAATTAAATTCATTTTTTTGGGTGGGTGGGTGGATACAGCTACCAGGAACCACCCAGCCTACATATACAACAGCCATTTTGGCAAGGAAAGATTCCAGAATTGTACTCATTTGTATTTTATACAATTTTTTCCAAGATGGCTATTTAGCCCTAGCATTATGATTTGCAAATTTTCTACACGTTCCTTAAGCTGTTATGGAAAGAGAGGAAAAGTTATGGACAATGTTCCTTCATTTTATACCTTTCCATGTGACAAAAGTTGCCACTGGTGATTTGCACAAACACACACTAGGGTTTTTCTTTTCTTTTCATGAGTCAGCAAGAGCCTTTATATTTGAACTTTAAAACAAAACTACTGAACACTTTGGAAATCTGTTGAGTTACTTTGCTATTGCTACAGTTCCTTGAACTGAGCCTGTAGTGAATCATATATCTGAGGGAAAGTGTGTTAGAAATGGAATGCAGCAGGACCGTATTCTGGGTCCTACACCATCCTATGCATACCTGTCAAGCATCCTGGATTGGCCAGGAAATCCCGTATTCTGGAGTGCATTCCTTCCCTTTACTGGCACTGTCCCGTATTTAGAACAGTAGGGAAAGGGGTTACTGCGCGTGCACGCACAGGCAGAACCCATCTGTGCATGCACAAGCATGTTCTGTGCATGCGCAAAGGAGTTTTTGTTGTGCATGCACACCCAGGCAGGAGCAGTTTCCGTATTTTCCAGAGCTCTGCTTGACGGGTATGATCCTATGAAATTTAAGGTCTTTATTTCAGAAAGCTAGCTGCAGAAAAAATAAAATGAAAGCAATTTACTGGGAAGGGATGTTATAAATCTTTTAAGTGGACTCTGAACTAAAGCCCACTGAAAGATTTATGCCAGTCTGGCCAGGTTATCCTCCTATGGTAATAGAGTAGACCATACTGCCAGCAACTCAACACGGAATGTCAGGACAAACAGCCTGGGTGCTGAAGTTCACAGGGAAGGGTGATGGTCCCCAAGTGGATCAAATCCCACTTGAATCCATCTTGATGGAGGACAGCAGCTTCATCAATACAGGCCTGGTGCTGATGAGGACTTTGTGTGCCAAAAGAGCTCAGGACCAGAAAGTGACTCGTGAAACTGAATCAGTGGTATGTGTCATGCTGCAATGTGGAAGGCAGATGAAAGGCCACTACATTATTATTATTTTTTTTATAGATTTTATTTTAAAAAATTATACATTAAATACAAACATCAAACAGAATAACATACTTTGTCATAAAACCCTTAATTTACACCCCACCACCCTCCTTCCCCCACCCTGTGTTAAACTTAATAATACCAACCATTTACATTCCCTTATGAACTATACATTCGCCCAAAATTTGCTTTCTTCCTGTGTCGGTTTTATTCCATCTTTGCTTAACATAGCATATTCTACCCAAGGTTTCCAAATTTGCCAAAAAAACAACAAAACTGTTCTTGATCTCTCCTCTTTCTACTTTCATTTTAGATGTTAATTTATCATTTAATGCCAACTGCCATATCTGTCTAAACCATCTTTCTCTACTTATATTTATCTTATTTTTCCATTCTAAGGCAATTATCTGCCTTGTAGCTGTGAGTAGGATAGCTATTAACTCCTTCTTTTTATGTTCTATATTTAGATCATCCATCTGTCCCAACAAAGCAATTTTTGGATTTAATATTATGTTTTTGTTCAGAATATTACCTAACTCCTTTTCGACCATCTGCCAACATTTCTGTGCGTATTCGCACTCCCACCACATATGGACATATGTACCCAAAGATTTATTACACCTCCAGCACTTGTTTGACTTTGCCTTGTCCATGTGGTGTAAAATGATCGGGGTCAAATACCACTTCCAAATTAGTTTAAAATTATGCTCTCTTTCCCTTATTGATAACTGTTTCATTATTCTTTGCTTCCATAATCCATTCCATGTTTGCTCATTTATTTTTATACTCAATTCCTCTTCCCATCCATTTCTTATCGATCGTTGAGGGTCTTCCTTTCTATTTAACATTTTATATAATTTACTTATCATTCCTTTCTTACCCTCAATCCCCTTTCTTACATTATAAACGAGTTCTTCAAATTTTGAAACCTCTCTAACTCTCTGTCTTTTCTTCCTTACTTTTTTGTCCCATTTTTCAACCTGAATCATTTGTATCCAGTTTAATTTTAATATTTGATAAATTTCTTCTCTCTTTTGGTATGTTGACCCCTTCAACATCCACTCGTTAATTTGTATTAATTTTTTTGACCTTAACTTCTGTTCCATTTCTTTCATCTTATTAAATGGGCAGTCCATTAAATCTGTCACTTCCAAAATTGGAGAATCTCCTATTACTAACTCGTCTTTTAATCCTTTCCAAAATTGTTAAGATTCCCTCAATGTCCTGGTTTTGAATTGCATTTTCTTATCTTAGTCACACAAGACTAAGACTTATATTTCTTATATTCACTCTGTTTTGTGCTTTCAACTTCGTTGTTATTTTGTATTAGTAAATTTATAATTCTATTCAAGTGAAATGCTTTATAATAGTTTATTATGTTTGGGATTCCCAGCCCTCCATCTCCCTGACTTTGATACCACAATGACTTTACTATTCTGGGTCTCCTACCTCCATTGCTAAATTTATCGAGCATTTTTTGCCATTCCTTTAATTGTTTTTTACAAATCTTTAATGGGAGATTTCCTATTACGAAGTTTATTTTTGGTAAAATTTTCATTCTCCCCAGACTGATTCTCGCAAACCAGGACATTTTTAATTTGTTAAGTTTTGTTATGCTTATTTTCAAATCTTGCCTTAGTTTATCTATGTTTAACTTTTGAAGTTTTTAAATATTCTCCGTTATGTATATTCCCAAATATTTCAGACTTTCCTTAATTTCTAAATTGAATCTCTTCTTGATCTCATCTTTGTCCATTTTCTTATAATTACATGCAATCATTTCAGTCTTTTCCCAATTGACTCTTAAACCAGTTATTTGTTCAAATTTTTGCAAATGGTCTTGAACTTTGCTAATTGCATTTTTCGCATCTTTTAATACAAGCAATGTGTCATCGGCAAACATACTAATTTTTTGCCCTCCTATACCTTTGATATCTTGATCCCTTCTGATGGCACTGGCTAGCAACTCCATGGATAGCACAAACAATAACGGTGACAGTGGACAACCTTGTCTTGTTCCTGCCGTAATTTCTATCTTCTTAGTGTATACATCATTCACTTTTATAATTGTTTGTGCTTTGTTATACAACTGACCAAATACGTGTTGGAACTTGACTCCAAAACCCATTTTCTGAATTATAGTTTGCAATGTTTGCCATTGTACAGAGTCAAATGCTTTGAATAGATCAAGTGACAAAATACCTAGTTTAGATTTCTCCTTTCTTGCTGTTTCGAGAATGTCAATAATTCTTTCTATATGTTCTCCTAGTTGTCGTCCCTTAAGAAATCCTACTTGATCTCTCTGTACATACTTTCCTAAAAAGGTACTCAATCTATTAGCCATTACAGATGTAAACAGTTTGGCATCTTGATTTAATAGGGAGATCGGTCTATAATGATCAATCTTCTCTGGGTCTTTATTTGGCTTTGGAATTAAAACAATTATTGATCTGTTCCAAGAATCTGGAACCTTGCCTCCGTCCAGTATATTATTATATAAAATACATATTTTTGGAATAATTATTTCTCGGAAAGTCCTATAGAAGTCCGTTGTGTACCCGTCCTCTCCCAGAGATTTTCCCAGTTTAAGTTTCTTAATTGCTTCTTCTATTTCATTTTTGGTTATTTTATCTTCCATTAACTGCCTATGTTCCTCCTGCAATCCTAATGCTGTCCCTAATTCTAATTGTCTTTTTAATTCTTGCATGTCTATTGGTTTTCCTGTGTATAATTTACTAAAAAATTGTTCAACTATTCTTAGTTTCTCCTCGATTTTAACTATACGGTTTCCCTTATCATCTATTAATACATTTATATTCCTCCTTACTTTCTTATCTCTGGCAGCCTTAGCTAATCTCTTATAGCTCTTATTGGTAAATTCAAAATTATCTCTATTTAAATAGATCAAGTCTCTTTTTACTTTCTCCAAATCTTGTCCTATAAATTTATTTCTCAATCTTACTAATTTCTGGAATACTTCTTCCTTCTGGATTTCTGCATGTTCTAGTTCTAAACATTTTATTTCTTTTTCTAAGTTTTGTACTATTAGCTTCTTTTGATTATTCAACATTATTGTTTCTTTAATGCAATCCCCCCGAAATACTGCTTTTATAGCATCCCAAAGATTTTGCATCTCTACCTCTCCTGTGTCGTTTAACATCCAATTTTCCTGCCATTTTGCTTTTAACTTGTTTAGTATCTTCTTATTCTTTATTAAATGTATATCAAATCTTCAATGCTTTTGTTTTTTATTATCTTGTTTAGTCAGTATCTCCACTTTAACCATTGCATGGTCTGATTCCCTGATTATTCCGACTTCTGCAGTCTTCAGTCTTCCCATTAAATTGTTTGATACCAACAGGTAATCAATTCTCGAATACAATTTGTGCATTTGGGGGGGGGGGAAGTATATGCTCGCTCTGTCCCTCTTAGAACTCTCCATGTGTCTTTAATTCCTAAATTCTCAATCCATTTTTCAAGTCCTGAATTTTTTGTTCTTCTCCCTACATTACCTTTCGTGGACGTATCCATCTGAGTTACTATCATATTAAAGTCTCCTCCTATAATCAAGTTTTGTGTATCCTCTTTTAGTATCATTGATCCTATTTTCTCCAAATATCCCTCTTGCATTTGATTTGGTGCATAGATATTAACCAGGGTGATTTCCTCTTCTCCAATCTTTCCTTTTACTAACAAAAATCTCCCCTCTTCATCTTTAACCACTTTGACTATAGAAAAATTTAATTTTTTGGAGATAAGAATAGCAACCCCTCTTGCTTTTGAGGATCCAAATGATTTTTCATATATTTCCATCCAACCCAGGTAGAGATTATTAACATTGTCCATTTTTTGGTGTGTTTCTTGTAAGAATAGAATATCCGGCTTCTCTTTTTTAAACGCATTTTCAATTTTTTTCCTCTTTATCACTGTCCCCAAACCTTTTACATTCCATGATGCTATTTTTATTATGTTTGACATAAGTAAAATTGAGCGAATTAATTCAGTGCAGACAAACAAAACACAACTATACAAATATATATACCTTCACCCACCTCTTATCTATATCTTTCCTTTCTGCTGTCCCCAGGCAGCCGCCTTCTAGTGCAGAAGTTTGAGAGGGGTTGAACCTCCGTTCTAGCGCTTACCCACACCTTTAAGGGTGGGATTAAGTTGAGCAGAACTCGCTCACATCTTCGTAATATCTTCAATAAGGAGTTACTTGCATTCAAATTACCTTACCCTTCTATTTTTTTATATAACAGGGTTGTATCTTTATGACATGTCAGCCACTAAAATATTTTTTTTTGTTGGAGAAAACCTTTTAACTTTAAATTTATTCATTTCAAGTTAATTTTCAGTTCATGTGATTAAACAAATATTGATGGTTAGCAAAATTGCTTAGGACTACACCCTCCTGTTCTGGTTAATTCCTCCTTCAATTTATCCCAATCAACAGTTCCCTCTTTTATTAAACCGCATGATTCTAAAATGTCCATACTGTCAATTTGCTTATTTACTACCGAAGTTTTCCCAGCATAAAAGAATCTTAATTTTTGAGGCGGTTGCCAGTTATATTTTACCCCTTGCGAGGATAGGAAGCTAGTAATTGGTTTTATTTTAGCTCTCCAATGTCTTTCTTCCTTTGGGATGTCTTGGTATACCTCTATGTTTCTCGATTCAAATTTCAATGCTTCCTTTCCTTGCATTCTTATGTGTTTCATTATTCTTGTCTTCACTTCAAGACTAGAGAACTTAACCACCACATGTCTATTTGTATCCCCCTGAATTTTCTGACCTATCCGAAAAACAGTCACAATCTCCTCTTCACATATTTCTTTGTCTAGTTTCATTCCCTTTAAACATTTAGTTATTCTTGATCTTAACTGATCTGGGTTTTTTTCCTGGAAATTTTTCACAATAATATTCTTTTGTCTCATCAAATTTTCTAAGTTGTACAATCTTTCTTCTTGCATTTCAATTTTTTTCTCCTGTTCTTTATTTTGCTCTGCTATCTGTCTAACTTCATCCTTTATTTCTTCTACTGCCTTAACCTCTTCTTCTACCAATTTAATTTTTGACTCCATCTTTTCAAATTTTGATTCTATGTTTTTGGTAAAATTAGACATCAAATCTCTCATTCCTTGTAACCCCTGCAGTACCTCTTTTGAGTCCTGTCGTCTTGCTTCCTCATTTTTTTGAAAATTTTTCTCCAAACTATCAATTCTTAAGTTAATCTGTCCCAGAGTTTCCATGGTCTCAGAAAAAATATCTGATTCTTTTTCAGATTTACTTTTAGTCTTACCTCCGCTACCTTTCCCCTTATCCATATCCATCTCCTTTTCTACTTCTTCCTCCATTCGAGTTAGCCTTCTATATAATCTATCTGAAGAAGTCTCTCTTTGCTCTCTCTTCCAAAATGTTTTTTGGTCTTTAATACCTCTATTTCGACTCATTCACTACTATCAACTTTTTTGCTCCCTAGTGCTTTTTTATCCTCGATCTATCACTAATATTCTAATACTGGTTTAGTTTACTTCTACAACCATGATAACTATTGATATTTGACAGGTACTGCTCAAATTGTTTTATCTTTATGTAGAAATTACACTAAAAACAAAGATAGCTATATTAACTGTCCATAATGATTGGCCCTTAAAAATCCTTTACATATGAATATAGTCATATACTTCGTGCTACTATTATTGTCTAACCTTTTCCACTTTCTCCCCTTTATGCCTTCTCCAATCAAGTCAAAATTAGGTAACTTCTAACTTTTCCAGAAGTAGTTCTTAAGTTTTGTTATATTTGCTTTCAAATCTTGAACCACCTTTCTTCTCCAAACAGTCCTTGAGGTAATCTTGAATTCCTTCTTTCACTGCTCAGGTGGCTCATAACACTTTTTTAAAAATTCCAATACTTAATTTAAACTAATTAACATCACCATTTTGCCATTATAAGTCATGGTCTCATTATATACTATTCATAACCCCTTTTGCATTATTACATCAAAGAGATCTTAATTGCTTCTACTTCTACTTCAGAACGCTCTTCATTGGTGTTCTATATTATTACACAATTCAATATTTACAGTCACTTCCAGTCTCTCTCACTTGCTCCAAACTTTCACCTTTTCTCTTCTTCAATCACACGAACCAACTCTGAAGTCATGCCCAGTATTTCTCCCTTTCTGCCTTTGTCCCAAATCCACAGTGCTGGAGATCTACTGCAGCTGTTTCCATACGTCACCGGCGTTTCACAGATACACCACTACCTTCTCTTTCCAGTCCTTCCGGTGACTTATTTACTCCATCTTCATCACCATTTCCATATACTTTCAATTTTCCCCAACGTCTTGCAAACAGATCTCAGTCCAGCCGTTCCCCTTGGGTAATCTTGATATTCTCCAAATAATGTTGCTCCCCTCCTTTACGTCCAGGCTTCCTCCTTCCTCCTTCCCCTTATGTTTAGATAACCAAAAGATTTCCTCCTCCACCTCCGGTGCGCTGCGTTTCCGTTCACGCTGGCTCACTTTCCAAATTTCTATCTTACCCTTTCATTCATTCAAGTCCAACCCGAGCGTCATGCTCTCCGTCCGACACAGCTCCGAACTTCAGTAGGGGCTCTCAAGCCTCTTTCTCGCCGACTCACTCTCCGAATTTCTCTCTTTACCTCTTCATTCATTCATTCAGGTCCAACCCGAGCGTCGCGCTCTCCGTCCGACACAGCTCCAAACTTCAGCAGGGGCTCTCAAACCACTTTCTCGCCGACTCACTCTCCGAATTTCTCTCTCTACCTCTTTATTCATTTATTCAAGTCCAACCCGAGCGTCACACTCTCCGTCAGACACCACTCCGAACTTTGGCAAGGGCTCGTTCTTCTTCCCCATTTACACTCTGCTTCTGGACTCTCCAACTCCCCTCAGACAGACCTCAGCCCATCTCATCCAGGATGGACTATCTCACTGCATTCCAATATTATGTACGCCTCCTTGAGTCTCTTACCAGCAAGGTAACACAATAACAGTTTCTGCCCAGTTCCGAACTTCACACAAATAACTTTCTCTTTCCTGCTTTAAATTTCTAGTCCAGCTTAAGCGTCTCGCTCCTTCTCATATGGAAGCCCAGAGCACTCCTCCTCCCTCCTCCTTCAAATGCTGCAAATGCTGCCTTTTCGTTTCTTAATGGCTCACTCTTTATATTTCTCTCTTACTCTCTTTGCTCATTCTTTACTCATTCATTCTTTTTTTCATCCCCTGTTTCCAAACTGCAAGTCTCATTCACCTTTTCTCACTCCTTTATTTACAAAGTTGCGGAGCTCGCTAACACACATCTGCTCACACCGCCATCTCTCCCGGAAGTCAGGCCACTACATTATATTCTCATGACAGTCTTCATGGCTGACCGCCATGAGGATCGCCAATATTCAGATTCAGATATGGAAGACAAAGGTCCTTCAGCCCTGCCTTCCCAGGCAAATGGGGACCTGCCCTCCCCCTTAAACTTTTTTGGCTGGCGTGTTTCCCCCAGCATGGCCTTCTCTACTGGGATGCGCACCAGTCTCTTCTCTGATCCTGCTGGCATTGAGGCCTCAACGCCGGCAGGTTCGGAGGAGAGACCACCGCACGTTCCAGTGGAGAAGGCCGTTTTTTTTGGAAAAACACCTACCTTAAAAGGGTAAGTGGGTGGGGGAGAGGTACTGTTAAGGTGGTAGGGCGGGTGGGCAGCATGGGTCCTGGGTTGCCCCCTCATTCCCTCTTCCTCTCCTCACTTTCCTTTTTGTGGTTGGGGGGTTTTCCGTGGTGGTTTTTTTCTTTAAGTTGGCATGCCGCGCTTTCCCAGCCTCCTCTACGCTCACGTCCCTCAGCCTGATTGGCTGAGTAAGTTGCGCAGCACAGCGGACTCTGGGAATTGTAGTTCATTTTTGTTGGTCGGTTCGTGGGGCTGCTGCCCCACTGGTGATGACCAAACCCCCGTGGTGCTGAGAAGGCAGGGGTTACAGTGAGTGCGGAAGGCTAGGTTGGAGATGGTTGGGCCTGCTGCGGGTGCCTTTGAACGAACCCAATGGTTAAGGCCTCTTTTTATAGGTATAGATGCGGAGGAATGCGATCTCTGCACATCTGGCTGCTATGTAGCCTGGATGAAGGAGAGATGTTATTCCTTTGCTGAATTTAAGAGCAGGCTTGAGCAGTGGATGATCTAGTGTCCCTGCTCGGAAGCCTGGGGGGTGAGGTGATTGGCTAACCTGTATGCCTGCCCTGCTCTAGCTCAGGCCTCTTTTGCTGTTTGAAATGGCCCTCCCACCCGCCAAATGTCTTTAATGTTCAGGTTGGCTTTGGGGGCAATTTTTGCATATATTCCAGATGGGCCTTAAAGGAAGGTGGGTAGTTGTTTGCCTATCCCATTCTGGCACAGGGGACTTTGCAGTTTAGTGCCACAGATGTTTAAATAGATCACATTTAGATGGGTAGTGCTGGATTAGGGTGGTATCAGTGTATCCCTCAGGGCATCATTGGATGAGGTGAATCTGAGGTGACGGGCACAATTCGGGTGAATCAGCTGGGCACCTGGGGGACATCATTAGCCATCTCTGCAGTATGTCCAACATTAGTTCATGGGAACAGAGTTGGAAATGCTCACTGAGATGCCTCCCTGATTTAGCCAGCCAGGGTAGCAGCTGTTGAAGGTATAACACTGCCCAGGGGCAAAGGATTCACCAGTCCAGTCTGGAGAGGGTACAGGGTGTCTTCTGCTCTGGTATCAGGAATCACACTACCAGCATCTCTCCAGGCCAGGGTTTTCAATTTAATTAATAAAGCTGTGTCTTGCCTCTTTATTTAACAGGTTGCGTGTGTGTGTGTGTAATGAATTAAGTACTGCAACACTCTTATAAACTCTGTTTCAGCTATTATGCCTGACTGATAACTGCACTTTTGTTGGGGACATGAGGATGAACAGGGCATACACACAAAAATACACACAGTTACTGTACATGTGCACAGTCACATACTGTGTTGGTCAGCACCTATCCTTGACTTTAATACTGAGCAGGAAGGTCTCAAGGTGGGGGTCTGCTCATGTTTACTTGAATTCAGAAATTTTGACATGCTTACACAGAGAATCAAGACCAGCTCCCATTTCCCCACAACCATTTATTGTGTATGAGAGAGAGAGAGAAATATTTTCAGAACAATTAACTCATAGACTCACTCCATGAGGATTCTGGGAATTATAGGCCCCACCCCTCCCAAAAATAATTTTGCAAACTTTGAAATGCACCAATAGCTGGGAAGAATTATATGTGTTGTGTCAGCTGGTGTCTGTATTGCAGTCCAAACCAAACCTTTGCCTCCCCTAGGTGACTATTTTAAGGAAGTAGTTCTGACCCGGTTCTAAAAATGATGGGACAACTTCTTTAAGTGCTTTGTAGAGCTGAAAATTTGTTATACAAAACAATTATATGCAAGAGAAATGTGGCTGCATTTAGTTGTGCGTTGTTGTTGTTTTGCATTTTCTGAATGGAAATAGGAACAACAGGACACAAAATCATATCCAAATTGTGAGGTTATTCCTCTCTGCCAGTACTTCATCAGCATTTTGAACGGCCTTTAAGCACTGTTCTCACACTAAATGGATGGATACATTTCCCATTGTGCAGACACAGGGACACGCATGTACACATTCATTTATGCACACATCCACACACACCACAAAGGTTTGGTCTTCTTTGTTCCCTTGAACCTGTGTGAGAAATTGCCCACACAGGAATTTGCTTGGGAATCACTTGGGAAATGTGTGTGCCTTACAATGACACAGAAGCAGTGGGAGCGGAGACAAGGACTGTGGGTGAGAGACCCAGTGACATCACCAGTAATTTACTAGTTTAAAAATAAGACCATGTTATTTATTCTAAACAATGCTTCTGTATATTTAGTGTGGAGAGGCTTCCATTAAAGCCCTTTTTGGATTGTCATTAGTAAGTGTCAGGAGCCAGCCAGCTGCAGTCTCAATTAACTAGCATCTGTACAGTGAGTGATCAGAAAGCCCAGCTGATGTGGAACTGCAGCTCCCATCAATTCTTGATTAGTGTGAAATAGCAATCTGGATCATTAGGGGATGGCACTGTCTGGTAATAAGCTGGCCTAATGCCTAAAGGTTTATTATATTTCACATCCCTGATATGCTTACTAATGACTCTTAGTGATAATATTCACCTCTCAGAAATAAAGTATGTTTGGACAATCAGCCAGGAGACCAAGAAAGAAAGAATGGAAGGAAGGCCAAGATAAATGAAATAGATTCGATTTCCTTCTGCCTATTAATCATGATGCATTACACACTGCATCTTCCAGGAAATGTCAGAAGCTGTTCAGTACGATGAAAAAGCTGCCTGGGGACAAATAGTACTCACACAAATAAGTTTTTTAATAAAATCGCAAACAATGGAAATGAACCAGAACTTGGTTAAGTTACTTTCTTGGGCTACTATCCCCAGAACCTTCTAATTAGCACAACAAGTGAATATGTTGACTGGGAGTTTTAGATAACACTGCTGAGCTCTGTGGTTGAAACTATATTGGAAAATATTCCCTGGTGTTGATCAGGGGTGTGCTGGGCACCTTGGGAAGGCGGTGGACAGGAAGTGATGGGGGCACCTATTGGGGGGTTGGGGGGAGAAATCCCACACATTCCCATTACCTCTGCCTACCTCTGGGGGGCGCCAATCGCTGGAGTGCACCAGGATGAGTCCCTGTATCCCTGTGGGTCAACATACCACTGGTATTGATTGTTCTAAAGGTAAAGGTCAAGTTCTCCCTTGAAAGCTGGGCATGTCCAACTCTAGGAGGCAGTGCTCATCCCTGGGGTTAAAGTTTATTTAACCCGAAACAAACACGAGCACACATGGACATGCAGCCAAAATCTATGCAAAGTACACCCATTTGGGTATCAGTGAAAAATAAGAGAGTACAAATTTTTTTAAAAAAATTTAAAAATGATGTGCCACTTAAAAGACTAACTGCTGTATTTTAATCTTAGCATTCATGGATCAAGTCTACTTCGTCAAACATTGATCCACAAAAGTTAACATTAAAATACAGCATAAAGTGCCACAATGTTTTTGATTTTGTTTTGTTTACTCTCTGATATGCTTGAAACACAGATTAACATGGCTACTATTACCAAAAAAAAAAAAAAGTCAGTGAAAAATAAGTGACCCCCTGCGGCTGGTTTAAAAAGACCCATTTGGAGGCCAAAATAATGTGTGTTTAGCTGTACATTGCTGAACTTTGTATGGATTTACATCCAACACAAATGCATGACTTCTTGCCAGTGTAGTTATGCTCTAGCGGTCTATTTTCTTCCTGTTTAGCATAAGTATTGTAATTCAATGCATGACTTATTGGTAGAAAAATTCACATTATATAATCACTGGACAAAATGGAGAGACAATTGATTGCTCACTTTGTGATTCGATAGCTCTTTAACATTTCAAATTGCCACATGCCAATCCATCAATGGCCTAATTTGATCTTACTTCTTAGTGGAATTGAGAAATCAAGGGGAAACCCTCAAATGTCTTGTATTGATTGCAAAGAAAAAGCTGTTACTGTCTTTAGTGAATACATTTTACAGTTTCATTTATTTAAACGCCAGGGAGGTGGAGCAATCAAGATATTAGAGTACAGTACTCTGAAACTTAGATTCATAAGAATGTTATTTGCACGGTGTTACATTTGCGTCATATTAAATAAGGCAAAACACTTATCCTGAACAAATAATATGTGGATTGATGTTCCAGCTCAGAGGACTTGGGTTCAAATCTATAGCTAGCCATAGAAGCTCACAGGGGATAGCACCAGTAAAACTGCTCCTTAAATATCTCACCTTGAAATCCCTATTAAGAGTCTTTGGCTAGAGTAGACTGACTTGACAGTACATAATGTACCCATCTAAGTAGGACTAACAGCTATTTTGTCCAGCACTGTTGGCCATTTAATCCTTGCTTGTGTTGCCAGTAAAATATGGACTGCTAAGCAATTTCACAATTGTTGAGGTGGATGCTTACATGACAGCATGTGTTGGCTCATATTCTTTCTTCCTCATAGCAAGTAAAGCCCTGGCCTTTCTTGCATCTGGCCTTCCTAGGTGTTCAGGCATTTGTTTCTATGCAGAGGAGCTAAATACATGGGAGAAGCTGTTTTCTCCTAAACATAGGGAAATTGAGGCATGAGAGAAATATTTAAGACTTAAGACCCTTGGTCCATCTGATAATGTTGGAACAAATTAGATTTCTGCCTGCTGTCCCTACTCCTAAACTCCCCTGCACAACTACAAAAGTGGAAGTGTGAAGACTCCTCACATGTTATCCATCCATATCCTCTAATGTTATTCATTGTCAAGTGAGCTCATTCCTCTATTTCAGGGGTTCCCAACCTAAGGCTGTGAGCTGGATCCAACTTGCAGCACCATTTCATGTGGCCCCCACCCCTCCAAGGGCATCTGAGAAACAAAATGGCCTCACCTTTGAAGCTGTTGGGACAAAATGGCCACCCCATCATGTATACAGGGCAAAATGGCCGTCTAATCCTTGAAGCTGACTGAGAGAGCATGACTCAGCCCCTGGCTTGAAAAGGTTGGGAACCCCTGCTCTATCTTCTAATTTGATTTTGTTCTTGCCATAAAGCCACACAGCCAGTCATACAGGTAAAAATAATGCCTGAAGTATTCTTCACATCCTTCCATATAGCACATGCCAATTTTCAGAAATCACTTACACTCAAGATAGACTGTATGGTTCTGTACACTTATTTATCTCTGACAGCCATGAGAACAATACAAAGAAGCCCGTTTCCCATTCTACCCTATTTAAATTAACAATGGACTGCAAAAATAAATCATAGCTTATAGAATATAGAAATCCAGGCAGATCTACTGGACACATTTCAGGATGAGGCCCCTGCACACTAGATTTTCAAGCATTAAATTTTCACTGCAAACCCTTATAACATTTATTGGAGTTTTCTGGTGACAGTTAAAATTATCCATCTCCTCCAGAGACAACTTGTCACTGAACTGTCAGTTATTGGAGATTCTTATGGCTCTTTTGCTAAACTTTTTTCTGATGACAGTTTGGCAACCATAATGTGCTTTTTCCCACAGCTTGAAAAGTTACTTATAGAAAGTCATTAGTTACACTTATAGTATCAAGCACTCAAGTGTGTATGTATATATTTTTATAAACTGCAGACATTCAACAATTTCAAAGTGGTGCACCACTTTAATAAAATATACAATAATTACAATACTCACATAAATGGAAGATAAGATGTAAAATGCTCTTTGCAGGCGCACCCCCCAATAAAGGACTCAGACACAAATGAAAGTGGATAACGGCATTGGGCCACATTTATTGATTCATGCCCTAGTCCGAATTATAAATTTCTATACATATACTATCGGCCTCCAACCCAAACTCTTGAGGGAGACTGGCAGTTGGAGAATGTTGTAAAGGAGGCATCCAAGAAGGGAAGCCTGGTTATAATGGGGGACTTCAATTACCCTCACATAGACTGGGTGAACTGTTGTTCAGCACATGATAAAGAGATAAAGTTCCTAGATATGCTCAATGATTGTTCCCTGGGACAGATGGTTGAAGACCCAACTAGAGGTACAAAAATCCTTGACTTGATCCTGAGTAATACTCGGGATCTGGTGCAAGATGTTAATGTGACTGATCCAATAGGGAACAGTGACCACAACTCAATTATGTTTAACTTGATCATAGACCGCAAGTCACTGATAAAATCTAACACAGAGACCTTAAATTTTCAAAAAGGAAATTTCCCAAAGATGAGGAAACTAGTGAAAAAGAAACTGAAAGGGAAAATTGAGAGAGTCCAAACACTCCAAGAGGCATGGAGGTTGTTTACAAAAACAATAACAGAGGCCCAATTGGAATGCATACCCAAAAGGAAAAAGGGCACTGCCAGGTCAAAGAGGACTCCGATGTGGCTTACAGGAGCTGTTTGGGAAGTGATCAAGAGCAAGAAAAGCTCATTTAGAAGATGGAAGGCTTGTCCAAATGAGGACAGCAGGCAGAAACATAAATTCTGGCAGAACAAATGCAAGGCAACAATCAGGAAAGCAAAGCAAGACTTTGAGGAGCGTATGGCTAAAGATACTCAGAGAAATAACAAAGACTTCTTTAAGTACATTAGAAGTAAGAACCCAACTAGGAAGGCCATTGGACCATTAGATGACAATGGAAGGCAAGGGGTTATTAAAGAGGAAACAGAGATTGCAGAGAGACTCAATGAATTCTTTGCTTCAGTATTCACTGAAGAAGACAGAGACCACATGCCCAAAACAGAGCCTATCTTCGTAGGGAGGGAAACCGAAGAATTAAGCAAGATAGAAATAACAAGGGAGGAGGTCCTTGCATGTCTTGTTAAGCTAAACACTAACAAATCCCCAGGACCAGATGGCATCCATCCACGAGTTCTCAGGGAACTTAAAGATGAAATTGCTGATATCCTAGCCAAAATATATAATATTTCCCTCAAATCAGGCTTTGTGCCTGATGACTGGAAGGTAGCAAATGTAACACCAATTTTCAAAAAAGGATCCAGGGGTGATCCAGGAAATTACCGGCCTGTCAGTTTGACATGTGTCCCAGGTAAAGTGATGGAAACCATCCTAAAAGATAGAATTAATAGGTACATAGAAGAGAAGGCGCTGCTAAAGGAGAGCCAACATGGCTTTTGCAAGGGCAAATCATGCCTCACTAATCTGTTGGAATTTTTTGAGAGTGTCAACAAGCATGTGGATAAGGGGGATCCAGTTGACATTGTTTATCTGGACTTTCAGAAGGCTTTTGACAAGGTCCCACACCAAAGGCTCTTGAATAAACTTACCAGTCATGGAATAAAGGGACAGGTCTTGTCCTGGATCAGCAACTGGCTAAGGGACAGGAAACAGAGGGTAGCACTAAATGGACACTTCTCCAAGTGGAGGGAAGTAAAGAGTGGGGTCCCCCAAGGTTCAGTACTGGGACCCCTGCTTTTCAACCTCTTCATAAATGATCTAGAGGTAGGAGTAAAAAGCAAGGTAGCCAAATTTGCTGACGACACTAAATTATACAGGGTAGTGAAAACTGTGAGAGATTGTGAGGAGCTCCAGAGGGATCTCTCGACACTGGGGGAGTGGGCAAAACAGTGGCAAATGAGTTTCAACATTAGTAAGTGCAGAGTGATGCATGTTGGGGCAAAGAACCCCAATTACATTTATAAACTGATGGGGTCTGAACTCTCTGCGACAAACCAGGAAAGGGACCTTGGTGTCCTGGTGGACAACTCAATGAAGGTGTCAACCCAGTGTGCCTCAGCAGTGAAAAAAGCAAACTCAATGCTAGGGATCATTAGGAAGGGTTTAGAAAATAAGTCAGCAAGTGTCATTTTGCCTCTTTATAAATCTATGGTGAGGCCCCATCTGGAATACTGTGTACAGTTCTGGTCGCCATACCTCCAGAAGGATATTATGGAGTTGGAGAAAGTACAGAGGAGGGCAACCAGAATGATTAGGGGACTGGAACACCTTCCTTACCATCTGAGGCTGCAATGGTTGGGCCTCTTCACTCTTGAACGACGGCGTCTAAGAGGTGACCTGATTGAAGTTTATAAAATCATGCATGGTGTGGACAAAGTAGATAAGGAAAAACTGTTTTCCCTATCGCACAACACTAGAACTAGGGGACACTCCATGAAACTTTTGGGTACTAGTTCTCAAACAAATAAGAGAAAGTACTTTTTCACCCAGAGGATTACTGGTCTATGGAACTCCCTGCCAGAAGAAGTGGTGACAGCTGTCAGTCTTCACAGCTTTAAGAAAGGATTAGACAAGTTCATGGAGGACAAGTGTATCAATGGCTATAATTATGGCTACCTAAGGACAACCTCCGGGTTGGAGAGATAGGCAGGATATCTCTCAATGCCATTTCCAGGGAATCCTAAGCAGGTGAAGGCATCTCCTTGGGAATACCCTGAAGGAAATGGTGAGCCACTGTGTGAGACAGAATGCTGGACTGGATGGGCTGTGGCCTGTTCCAGCAAGGCTGTTCTTATGTTCTTATGTATTGGTAATTGACCAATCATAATTCTTAAGGCAAGCAGGCCGAAGTAACACTGGTAAGGTACCACCCAAAATTGCCAACGGCAATTGTTACAATGTATCTATTTGTATCAATTTGTTTGTTGACAACAAACAAATTGTTGACCGTAGTCAATATCTAACTAATGACCCCACCCTCTGACGTGTATCCGTAAAATCAGGGGGTGATGCATGCTGTCTAGCTGTAGCCATCACCCCATCGCCTGGTTCGTCGTTGACCGGACAACGTTTAAACAACTTATGCCTATCTAGTGTTGTCCAGTCAATTGTGAACCTGCCGGATACCTGTGGGTCATAAATGTTTACCTTACCAGTGCTACCCGCCCATGTGACCAAAGTCAACAGCAGCACAGAACAAAACCCCTATATCAAACCATAGCAACAGTGTGGGATGGGCAAAAAAGCCAGGACTCAAGGGCCAATTGCGAGTCCCAGCCAAAAATTCCCACCCGGCCCCGAAGCGACCAAGAAATCACACTGTTAACTAGGGAAGGGGTGGAGGGGAAAAACTTCTCCGCTCCGTCGCTTCGCAAAATGGCAGCTCGGCTGCCTCATGGCCAGCCCTTTTATTAGGGTGCTGGCCACGCCCCTAATTACCCAGATGCCTTCGTCCAGTGGGGGGGCCCAGCAAAGAGCGCGGCGGCCATTTTGGCGCCACGCTTGCATTGCAGGCGCACCCCCCAATAAAGAACTCAGACACAAATGAAAGTGGATAACGGCATTGGGCCACATTTATTGATTCATGCCCTAGTCCGAATTATAAATTTCTATTGGTAATTGACTAATCATAATTCTTAAGGCAAGCAGGCCGAAGTAACACTGGTAAGGTACCACCCAAAATTGCCAACGGCAATTGTTACAATGTATCTATTTGTATCAATTTGTTTGTTGACAACAAACAAATTGTTGACCGTAGTCAATATCTAACTAATGACCCCAACCTCTGACGTGTATCCGTAAAATCAGGGGGTGATGCATGCTGTCTAGCTGTAGCCATCACCCCATCGCCTGGTTCGTCGTTGACCGGACAACGTTTAAACAACTTATGCCTATCTAGTGTTGTCCAGTCAATTGCGAACCTGCCGGATACCTGTGGGTCATAAATGTTTACCTTACCAGTGCTACCCGCCACACGGGGAGGCTTCCCAAAAGGCTCACCAGCCCCTCAGACCGTCAGCTCGGTCAACAGGCCTGCTCGCCAGTCTACTAACCAGAGGTCCATACCTCCCTGCGACAGATGGGCCCCATCCCCTGAATAAAGCTCATAATTTTGCAGACTGATGGTGGGGAGGCGAATGACGCGTCCCCAACCCTTGTTAAAAAGGAACCGGGCAATAGCCCTGGAGCGACGAGCTCGGTCAAGAGCCTGGAGGCCAAACGCTCCCCTGTAAGCGTACTGCGGTATCATGTCCGACCAAATGAGGGGTGTGGCAGGCCACACATAATGTGAGTAGGCCAGGTGACTGCAAATCGCAAGCTTCCGCGATAGGCCAGTGACCTGTCCGAAACCATTGCCCCCAAGGTGAATAACCAGGACATCAGGCGAGTCAGCATCCCTGATGTAGAAAAGGAATGGCAACAGTTCCCGCCATAACATGCCGCGCTTACCACACCACCTGAGACGTGCGGGTGCACCCAGTCCCAGTCGGGGTCCCACTCTGTCGCCGCAGCGTAACGCGCTGCCCTGTGCAGCGTAACGCGCTGCCCTGTGCAGCGTAACGCGCTGCCCTGTGCACGTGGCAACGGCCCACCAGCCATACTGTCACCGGTGTAAAACGACACCCAGGGTCTGTCAAGGAAAAAAGGGGGGGGTGAGAAACATTGCAGTGACTAAACTGGTACTCACGGTCGAAGAGGGTGAACACAAAAACTGAAAACAATGTGATCCCCACCTTCCCATGCGGCGTATTTCAGCCCCAGAGTACCCAAAAGCAGCTGCAGTAGAAACCGCCCCCATCCTGCAGGAATGGACGCCGAAACAAGCCCCCGGGAGGCCCCCACTGGCTATGGCTTTCCCATTCACCTTCCAAACTGAAATTTAGTGAGGGGAGACCCATCTTGGTGACAGAAAAACGGGCCATGGTGCGTGCCACACAGTGCAAGAAACTCCTGTAGGGCACCAACCGGACAGATGTCTTCCAAGGAACATCGTAGCAGTATTACTCAACAGCCTACGCCGTGCTGATCTGTTTTAGAGGAGCGTATCCTCAACTGAGCCCAATCATTGCAAACATAGACATCTTCGAGTTCCAGTGCCCTACGACTTGCATCCGCCTTAGACAGCATCACAAGCTCGCTGATGCGGAGCGCTCCAAAAAAGGCCACCGTTGTAGCCACATGAAACAGGGCTGCCTCATACCTATCGAAACATAGGTCATGCCAGCCCCGTGCCAGTTGGGTAAGAACCCCAGGGGAAATTGGGTGGTGGTCGTCCAGGCTACGCCCACGTTCCCGCACCCACCCCTCCAAAAAGTGTCTCACACGGAAATCAGCGGTACTATCCGCATGACCTCCCACCTTGGCCATAAAAGCCAGCGCCGACAGCCTGGATGCTATGGTGCGGGGTGCAAGGCCCTGGGCATGCAGGTAAACCATGAAACGGAGGATGTGGGCCACCGGGATCGGCCAGGTATCTGGCAGCTGAAATTGTGTACAAAATGTCTGACAAGAAACTAATGCATGGTGATACGCCTTACGCGTGCGTGGCGCCAGCGACATGCTGATCGCCCGGTTCACCTCTCCTTGCTAAAGGTCCATATCTCTTCCGGAAGTGGTGAGGGAAATTCCTCCGCATCCGGGGCCAAGGCGCGGAACCGGGAGATCTGCAGGCGGGACAAAGCATCAGCAATATCGTTATTGACCCCCGGGACATGCCTGGCCCTGAACAGTACACTGAGGCGCAGGCTGCGCAATACAAACTGGCGCACCAGGTCCATGACCTTGGGAGATTTAGAAGTCTGTGAGTTGACAATGCGGACAATGGCCGCATTGCCACACCAGAAATGCACCACCGAGTTGGCCCACTCCTCACCCCATAGCATCAAAGCCCCCAGGATGGGGAAATTTTCCAAATATGTGAGATCTCTCAGGAGACCCGTGCCTGACCAGGCTGGTGGCCACCCACCATAGGCCCACTTCCCATTGAAGTACATCCCATAACCCAGGGATCCAGAGGCATCAGACTGTATCTGAAAGCGAGGTGAAGCCAGGAGGTCAGACCTCCAAAATGAGACCCCATTGAACTCCCTCAGGAACTGGAGCCATATGTGCATATCTGCCCTGATGCCCCGTGTCAGTCTCACCCTGTGATGGGGCCTGGATAAGCCTGTCATGGCGTCGCACAAGCGCCGAGCAAATGCCCTGCCAGGTGCGACCGCCCTGCAAGCGAAGTTAAGGTGGCCATGTAGCACCTGCAATTCCCGAAGGGATGCCTTGCGCTTAGCCAGCAATCCCGAAATGAGGGCCACTATCCTGGACACCTTTTCCCCTGGCAACCTAGACGTCTGCGCTACTGTGTCAATCTCCACCCCCAGGAACACTAGCTTAGTAGATGGGCCTTCGGTCTTTTCGGGCGCCAAAGGGACACCAAGTTCCTCCATTAGCGTCTGAAATGTGTTGAGGAGACGTGTGCACGTGTCCCAGCCCCGTTCACCCCTGGACAAAAAGTCATCCAGGTAATGGGCTACAGACCGAGACCCTGACCTGCGTACAAATGCCCACTGTAGGAATGTACTGAAACGCTCGAAGGTCGAGCAGGATATGGAACAGCCGAAAGGCATGGCTTTGTCAAAATAATATTCCCCCGGAATTTGAAACCCAGCAACTCGAAGTCACCCGGGTGCACCGGCAGGAGACAGAAAGCCGACTTGATGTCGCATTTAGCTGACAGTGCACCCGGGCCACATGAGCGCACCATGCGCAATGCCTGATCAAAGGATGCATACCCGACAGAGCAAAGGTTATCAGGAATAGCATCACTGACCGACTGGCCGGCTGGGTAGGACAAGTGATGAATCAGGCGGAAATCGCCCGGGGACTTCTTGGGCACTAGTCCCAGTGGGGATACTTTAAGGTTGCGAAACGGGGGTGCAGGAAAAGGGCCAGCGACCCTGCCCGCATCAATCTCCTTATTAATGCTGGCGGCAGCCACCTCCTCCCTTCCCCTGGGTGACAAAAGGTTGGGTGCGTCTTGAGGGGACCTATCCCCCGTGAAAGGAATACGAAACCCCAGGTGAAAACCATGAAGCAGGGAATCTGCGTCTGCCCTCTTCGGGTACAATGCGAGCCAACGCTCCAGCATGTCCACATTAATTGGGGAGGGGGCCTTTCGGTGGACCTGCTCCCTCAGCGGCGGTCCTACCTGCCCCCTGCCCACCCCTACCCCCGCCCCGAAGTCCTCCCGGCCTGGGACAGGCGGAGGCAGCATGGGGGCCAGAACAAGAGGGACACTCATGCCTGTACTTGCAATTTTTCCTGTTGCAGGAACCATTGGACGAGAAGGTCCAGCACAGCAGGCAGGCTGGAACCCCCTGCCCCGCCACCTGGCGGGGTACCTGTACTGGGGCCGCTCGTTGGACCGCATGTCCACAATGGTATCTCTCCCCAGGCGCTGGGCGCGTGGGGGTCATATACAGAAGCCACAGCTTCTGACAGTGCTCATCCCACCTCATCTCTGGGTGCAGTGGAAACTTCATACGGAATTCCTCGTCGTAAGCCAGCCACGACGGACCCGGGAAGTCCACCATTGCCCGGTAAATGTTGTCCAAATACTGTACCATCGGGATGGCCAGATCCGGACTGGCCCTGAGGTAAACAGCCATGTAAATTAGGTATGCTGGCAACCAATTTGCCCACGTACGTGGCGGCTTACGACGACGTGCCTGCTCCTTATCCTTCTCGTCCTGCCCTTCCCTCTCCTCCTTGGTAGGCTCCCTGTTAAGAAGGGAGAAGATGTCCACATACTCACCCCTCCAAATCTTTCCCTTAGTGGACTGGGCCAGATGGTCCCCTAGGGGCAAGGAATACCCTGCTGTCGGCAATGCCGACACCGGCACAGAGGGAACTGCGGGCAAAGCAAAGGGGGCCTGAACCAACCCGGACACCCCCAACACATTCCCTACCGCATAGGGGGCGCCACCCCAACCCGGGCCCCGGGTCAGGGATGAAGTCGCCGGGTGGGCCGGAGGCGGCTGCACCGCTGCACCACCCGTGCGAGGCCATGGCCACTGAAATGCCCCCCCAGGGAAGTCAGTTGTGTGGGTGCACTAGCTTGAACTGCATACTCACCCGATGCACCCCCACGGGCCGCCCCCACCGGGGGTTCCGGCCCGCTGGGGGCGTCGGAGCTCACGACCGAAGCTGAGCTCGTCGACGGGGCCAGATCAGCACAAGTCTGCTGCGCCTGCTGAGTGGGGAGCTGCGAGGCAGTGGCCGCCACCGGCCCGCGCGCCTCAAGCAGCTCGACCCGACCCGCCACCTGCCGCTGCCCGGCAGCCAAAGGATCAACCTGGAAACCGAAAAGGCACCCCCGCTTGGTTGGCCCCTGCCAGGGATGCATCGAGGGCCGCTACGCGGGCCAGAAGGGCCTCCACGTTAATATAGCCCCCAGCCCCGACAGGGGGCAAAGGGCCAGCCGGCCCACAAGTAACGGGCACCTGTCCAGGTCCCTGGGCCCCAGGGGCCAGATACGGCCAAGAGCCCCTGCTCGGCCCTTGAGGGGCCGCGGGCATGCCCTGCCACGGCAGGGAACCCAACCACCCCCCCATAGCTCGCTCCCCCCGTGGGGAACTGTGCACCCGGGGAAGAAGGCCCAGCCGCACGGACCATGCCCGGGGCAGTGGTCATCGTTTGTGGGCCAAGGGCCGAGGCCCCAGCCGAGTCAGCCTGCGCGCGCCGCGCATCGGGCCAAGGGGCCACCGATCCCATCCCACTGGTCCCGGTGGGCTCTGCCAAAGGTGGCTGCTACGTGGGCGCAGTCGCAGTCCTCCGACCCGGCTGACGCCTCCGCGCAGATCGAGCCACGTTCGCAGCTGCCTTCTTCTTAGAGGGCATAGCTAGCCTAGCTGGAAGCCAAAGGAAGGAAAAGCTGCACCGAAAAGGCTTCCCCTGAAGAACACGAGCGACGGAGGTAAGAGGGAAAAACTTCTCCGCTCCGTCGCTTCGCAAAATGGCAGCTCGGCTGCCTCATGGCCAGCCCTTTTATTAGGGTGCTGGCCACGCCCCTAACTACCCGGATGCCTTCGTCCAGTGGGGGGGGCGCAAAGAGCGCGGCGGCCATTTTGGCGCCACGCTTGCATTAGCCAAAATCCTGTTGCACAGCTCTGTGTGTACAATAAGAATGATATCAGCAACAAATCACACTGTGAGAAGAAGCATATTATGGTTGCCAAACTGTCACCGGAATTTTTTGTAGCAAAGGAACCATAAGAATCTTCAAGACCCAAGAATGAGAGGGAGGGAACCAATGAAAGAGATGGTGGACCCATGCATTTGGGTCAATTGTGCCCTACAGAGAAAGGAAGAGATTGGAATATCACTATTGTAATTCCTGAGCACAAGCACTGGCTCCAGTGAAATAGGGCTGCCCCCCCAATGTCTACTGTCCCACTCCTGTGATATTAGAAGCCCCTCAATCTTATTTTAGGCCCTAGAAATCTAGGGAATGAGATGCCCCATAGCAGTAAACTGTACCTAAAGCATCTTGTTTTATGAATACATTGCAATGCTTGATCAAGATTTGCTAAAGCTCTACATTATTTTAAATTAAAGAGGCACCATAATGTTTTCAAGCACTGTATTATGATCCCAGCAGAAGAAAAATAAAAACAAGCAAAGTAAGTTGTGTATTTGCATGTACAATATACCAAAGCAAATTAGATATAAAGCCAACAATCTAACTCAAGAATATATTGCAGAATAAAGCTTTTCCAGTTGGAATGTTATGTAAATTCTATACGTTTCCACATAGATTGTTGTGTGACCATGGAGTACATTTTTGTCATATCAAAGTATCATTGGTTTAAATTCCTTTCCCCCCTTTTTTTAACCCATAATGTAAAATCTGGAATTTAGTTTAGTTTTATTAGATTCCCGTCATAATCTGAGGCCCAAAGCCATAGCACAATAATCTAGTGTGACAACTCAGTAATGGTAGACTTACTGAAATGTCTCAATGTACAAAACATAGTTTCACAACCACAGCCCTTAATATTATGAGAATGCAGTTAATTTAAAACAGTTTGGTGGCGAAAGACAACAGAGTGTCTTCTGTATGAAGCCTGAGGGTTAAGCCTGATAGATTTTTTTTTCCTGTCAGCAAAAGACACATTTTGGGAAGAAGTCACAGCTGTAGAACAAGCCTCAAGATAAAAAGGGAAGGAGTTTTTTTGGCAACTCACACTTCCTCTTTTTGGCTCAAGTATTGAAGCTTTCCCTCCCACTTCAGCAGCTGAATCACAGATGGTTCTGTTTTCAGTTTATAAAAGGCATCCACTACATTAACAGTACAGTCTTATGTCTATCTACTCAGAAGCATGCCCCCACTGTGTTAAGTGGAATTTACTTCTGTGTAAATGGGCACAGTATTGTGTGTAAATACTACCTGGTTAAATTGTATGGGATTTGCTGGGGAAGCAAAATGAATGTACAATACTTAAGTTTTTAAAATTTGCGTAAAATTTTCCCCTGCTGCTGGAGGCATCTACTTTTTTCAATGATTCAAATATTTTCCCCATTGTAATTAGTTATGCCATTCTCCAAAAGGACTGGGATGACTGTGGGTAGTATTCTGGTGCTCTACTAAGCTGATGTTTTGGACAGCAGGAATATCCTCCCCCACTATGTTTCTTCCTAGTTGTCACAAAGTATTTTTAAACTACAATTATTATCACTAGATCACCTTATCACTATATTGATATATATTAGTTTAGTGCTAGATCACCTCTGCACAGAGAAAAAAGGATAGAAATTGGTATGACATAGAAACAACAACAGTCTACTATGTTTCTGCAGTATGTGTGCCTGTGTTTGTATGTTATGGAAAACTTTCTCCTAAGACCGAGCAATACTTTAAATAGCCCACCGGCTTTACAGTGTACCACAGGAGGTAAGATGAGAATCAGCAGAGGGTGGGATCAAAAGCAGGGGGCTGTGGGATGCTTCAAACTGCATCAGATTGAGGGCCAGAGTAGCTGCTGATGCTGTACTAATGCTGTGATCACCAAATCCAAATTAAGTATAAGCATAAAATAGACTGCAAATCAAGCAAAGCTAAATTATTCCAATTTGGTTGCCAGTGTAGCCACAGCATCACTTAGGATTTGATCCCTTTGAGATCAAAGGAGAGTATTCTAAATAAAGATTTTTATTCATCTTCTATGTCTATGCCTGATGTGAAAGTGCCAAAATGAAGGCACCTTTTGGTGAGTTCATTTTGCAGTTCCTTTCCCCTGACCTAATGTGAGAAAGATTAGCTGGCAACACAAGGTTGCTGTTACCAGGGTTCGCCCAATTGTGGTTCAAAAATAACACAATCTTTGTGAAGGCTCTTATACCACAATAAACTTACTGAGGACAACAGATGTGATCCTATGCACTCTTGGGATTAGAACCAATTTATTTCAGTGGAATTTACTTACATGGATCACTGAGACATTTTCCATTTTCTAATTCAAGAGATCAGTATACAGTATACCTAAGCTTCTTCAGAGATAAGAACCTGAAGTGGAATTTTCAGTGTCCCGTGTCACTCAAAAGTACTTCATAGTGGCTGAGAGATTCAGAAAGTGACTAGGTATATCGGCGGGCAGGGGGGGGGTTTAAAAGGAGCCTCTCACAGCCCAAGAGGCTTGAGGATGCCGCCGTCAGCCTGCTTCGCCTCCCCACCCCCTCCACCGGTGGGGTGTATGTGAAAAGAAGCCTCTCATGGCCCAATAGGCTCGAGGACGCCGCCGTCCGGCCATGGCACCTCCCCGCCCCCTCCATCGGCAGGGGGGGTGTTAAAAGGAGCCTCTCATGGCCTGAGACACTCGAAGATGCCGCTGTTGAGCCACAGCACCTCCCCGACCTCTCCACCAGCAGGGGGGTTAACAGGAGCCTCTCACGGCCCAAGAGGCTCAAAGACGCTGCTGCCACCACTGAGCCTCTGGCCCCACTGGTGGAGAAGCCCATCCAGTGTTGGATGCTGGGGGGGGGGGCTTTCCATCTCCTCTGGTGTCTCAGACACCCCCCAACTCCCAGGGAAGACCTAAGGGCTGTAGAGGCGGCAGGACTCTTGATGCTGCCTCTGGCCTCACCGGTGGAGAAGCCCACCCAGCACCAGATGCCAGAGGCATTCCATCTCCCCCGGCATCCTCGGACCCCCCACACCCGACCTCCAGGGAGGTCATATTCATTGTTCTTTTCTCTTGCTGTAATTGAATTGTATATTTTGTGGTTTGAGTTTTTGTAACTGTAACTTTGGAGATGTATTACTGTATTATTATTATGTATTTATTGTCCGCCATGTAAACTGCCCTGAGTCGGGTTGCACCTGAGTGGGCGGTTTATAAGCACGGAAATTAAATTAAATTAAATTAAACTTCTCCACATTTACCCAGAAATAAAACCCATAGAAACAACTGGTTTCTATAGAGGCATGTTATTGATTGCATTGTTACTGTACCTTGCAATTTTGTATTGACTTATCTGGAATAAGGTAGCCACAAGGATAAAACACAGGCTCATGTGCTGTTAACAGGAGTGAAAAATAGGGATTTCAGCAAGTGTGGATTGCTATAACACAACTATTAAATGACCAGGAATTCTGTCCTGTTTTCATGTGGTCACTATAATGACATTAAAAGGAAACCTTAACTTCTCAGTAAGTCTTACTGAATTCAGTGGAGGCTTACCTATGTAGTTAGAAATATAATAGGCTGATGGTTTGATGGGTTTTCACTGTAATCAATTTTTTGAAATATCAGAATTTTATTTATTTATTTATTTATATACCACCTTCCTCACCCTGGGGTGACTCAAGGTGGTTTACATTTCATAATATACACAGGGCCCCAACAGCTACTCTTCTGCCCACCCAAGCCTTGGGTGGGCGAGAGTCCCGAGGGTGGGGTAGGGTGGCGCAGATGGAAAAGCTGCCTCTTTCCCCCCAACATGCTCCAACAGATCTAAAGGCTGCTGTACTAGAGTCATTTTCTCCACGCAAATTTTATTCAATCAACAAAGAACGGTTTCTGTTACAACGCGAAGCTTTTTACATCCATCGTTTCTCCACTTTGCATCCCCATGGTTTAAATACAGAACAGGATTATTCCTCTTTTCTTTAGATTCATACTTATTTCTATTTTGGTATTATCTTATGCTCCCCCTTTAAGAGAATTCCCTTCATCATTATTATCCTTTTGCTAATCATTGGTATCCATTTCACATGTCCCCTCTTATGAACTATATATAGGTTGCTCCATCTCACTTTGTTTAACGCTCTCACCCGATATCAGTTACTTCTCAGAGGTGTTTATAGCGCATTATTACAGGTATTGTCTATGTTATTTATGTGTTCATAATTTTTGATTCTCAGTGCTGTGTATATACATTGTTGTATAGTTATGTATTTATATATTTTCTAGTCATAAATATGTGGTGTTTATAGTCACTTCGGGTTTCGATGTTTTACAGATCTTGACAAAGATTTTCGAAATATTCTTTACCGGAGGAATATTAAAAAAACCTCGGGGTGCTTTTCCACTCCTCTCCCTGTCTTTCCCCCCAATGGCAACTCTTCTGCCCACCCAGGCTTTGGGTGGGTGAAAGTCCCAGGGGTGGGGGGGTGGGGATGATGGAAAAGCTGCCTCTTTCCCCCCAATGGCTCCTCTTCTGCCCACCCAGGCCTTAGGTGGGCAAGAGTCCCGGGGGGGGGGCAGCACTGATGGAAAAGCCACCTCTTTCCCCCCAATGGCTCCTCTTCTGCCCACCCAGGCCTTAGGTGGGCAAGAGTCCCGGGGGGGGGCAGCACTGATGGAAAAGCCACCTCTTTCCCCCCAATGGCTCCTCTTCTGCCCACCCAGAAATGTCCCAAACATATACTAAAACAGGAATACATATTTTCAAATACAGCCAAAGTGCAATCTGTTCATCATCATACAAAGGTACCTACTATTCTACATTTGTTTAAGGTGTTTATTTATTCTTTATTTATATAAAACATTTTTTCACCCTAGTCTTCAGTTTAAATGTACAGTAGACCCTTGCATAGCGACATTACTTGGTTCCCCAAGTAGTGTTGCTGTGATTTTTGTTGTCATGTGGGTTTCTATGGAGTTTCCCACATAACGATGTTTTTGTCTGGATAAAGATAGTTATGTTAGCGTTGTTGTCCGGACGACGACACTTAAAACGTTATTATGCAGGGAACACGTGGTGCATAACGACGCGTTGTTAAGTGAAAATAATGCTATCCGAACGCGTTGTTATGTGAGGGTTGACTGTAGTTCATATTAATAATGTATCTCACTTAAAATCAATAAAAGCAACACAGGAGACCTCCCTTTTAACCAATGTTTCAATATGGTTCTTCGAAACAGAATCTATATTGATCACAGTTCATTTAAACAAAGACTTTCCTTTGAGACTGGTAGAGTTTTTGGAGATAAATCTATCAGTATTCACAAATGTCTAATTCAGGAAACTTTGTTCTTTTCGCAGTGAATTTTGTTTACCAACTTTGATTTAGTACACACATAAGTCTGATTGTCTATGCTGCACTGAGATGCCATTGTACTCACTGTTTGGTGTCTGTGTTCCCATAAAACAGTGAGCCAGGTTGTAGATTGGTGAATGCTTGGCTAGTGGTTGAATCTGAACTTGCCTCAGAAAAAAGGAAGAAAAGGAAGAGGTAGTGGAGTACACAGTGGAGGTGTGGAACAGATTTAATGGTTTAGACTTGATAGACAGAGGTCTGGGACATCCTACAGGAGGCAGCAAGGAAAACCATACCAAAAGAAAAGAAGCGTAAGAAAGCAATGTGTTTGTCTGATGAGGTTCTTAAAATAGCACAGAAAAGAAGGAACACAAAAGGCAAAGAAGAAAGGGAAAAATCAATCAATTGAATACAGACTTTCAAAGAAGAGCAAGGAGAGATAAGGAAACCTTTCTAAATGAACAGTGTAAAGAAATATAGGAAAATAACGTAAGGGGCAGAACTAGAGATCTTTTCAAAATAAATTGGCAAAATCAAGGGAACGTTTAAAGAAAACTGACCATGATAAGGGACAAAAATGGCAAGGAGTTAGCTGATGCAGAAGAGATTAAGAAAGGATGGCAAGAGTACACAAAGGAACTAAACAAAAAGGACATCAACACCCTGGGTAATCACAATGATGAGAACTTTGAGCTCAAGCCAGACATCCTAGAGAGTGAAGCCAGGAAGGCCCTAAAAAGCACTGCAAACAATAAGGTCAGTGGAGATGATGGTATCCCAGAGGAATTTTTCGAAGCCCTAAAAGATGATGGAATCAAATTATTGCATTCTATATGCCAGAAGATTTGGAAAACAAAAGAGTGGCCACAGTATTGGAAAAGATCAGTATACGTTCCAATCCCAAAAAAGGGTAATGCCAAAGAATGTACAAATTATCGAACAATTGCGCTCATCCCAGATGCTAGCAAGATGATGCTCAAGATAATACAGGATAGACTTCAACAACATGTGGAGAGAGAACTACCAGAAGTACAGGCTGGGTTCTGAAGAGGCAGGGGAACTAGAGACCACATTGCCAACATGTGTTGGATCATAGAGAAAACAAAGGAATATCAGAAACAAGTGTACTTCTTTTTCATTGACTACACCAAGGCCTTTGACTGTGTGGACCACAACAAAATGTGGCAAGTAATTAAAGAGATGGGAATACCAGAGCACCTCATATGCCTCCTGAGAAATTTGTACATGAATCAAGAAGCAACAGTTAGGACAGAACACGGAATGACAGAGTGGTTTGGAATAGGAAAAGGAGTAAGACAAGGCTGCATTTTATCATCCTGCTTATTCAATCTATACACAGAGCACATAATGTGCAATTCAGGGATGGAGGAATCACAATATGGGATCAAAATTTCTGGGAGAAACATCAACAATTTGAGATATGCAGACGATACCGCCCTAATGGCAGAAAGTGAGGAAGAGCTAAAGAACCTCTTGATTGGGCTGAAGGAGGAGAGTGCAAAAGCTGGCCTGAGGCTCAAAATCAAGAAAACCAAGATAATGGCAACAGGTCCGATCAATCCCTGGAAAATAGATGGGGAAGAAGGAGAAGCAGCAAGAGATTTTATTTTCTTAGAATCAAAGATCACTGCAGATGGTAATTGCAGCCGTGAAATAAAAAGGTGACTGATGCTTGGGAGACAAGCTATGAGAAACCTGGGGAACATAGTGAAAAGTAGAGACATCACCTTGCAAATAAAAATTTGCACAGTCAAAACAATGGTATTCCCGGTAGTAATGTATGGTTGTGAGAACTAGACCATAAGGAAAGCTGAGCACAGAAGAATCAAGGCCTTTGAAATGTGGTGTTGGAGGAGAGTTTTGAGAGTACCCTGGACAATGAGGAGAACAAATAGGTTGATCTTAGAAGAAATCAACCCTGACTGCTCCTTAGAAGGTCAAATAGTAAAGATGAAACTAAAGTACTTTGGACATCAAATGAGAAGAGAGGATTCACTTGAGAAAGCTTTGATGCTGGGAATGGTCGAGGGCAAAAGAAGAAGGGGGCGACCAAAAATGAGATGGCTAAATGATATTGTAGATGCAATGGGCACAGTGCTGGGCAGTTTGAGGAGGATGGTGGAGGACAGAGGTGCCTGGAGAACAATGGTCCATGGGGTCTCAAAGGGTTGGAATTGACTTTGCGGCTGAACAACAAAAAGGTAGTGATGGTTTGCTCTTGGCTTCTAAACTCTGGCATCTTTGAACTATAGCTTGTTTGTATGTCAAAATTACAAACTGTCGCCTGTCTATCATTTGTTTCCTCAACTTTCTACCCTGAAACAGAAGGTGATAAAAGGGAAGAAGAAGAAAAACAGACTAGAAATGGAGGCAAGGGGAAAATATTTGGTTGCTTACAGGATAATTCATGGTTATATCAATGACTTGTGACAAACCTAAACCATGGCTAATTGTGACTTTGAATGTGGCCAATTTCTTAATTTGGCAAGATAATTCTAGAAAAGAAACATAAATTGTAACCAGAATTTTTTTTCTGAATTATTATCAGATTGGGAAAATAAAAGGAGTTAATTTAGTGCTGTGTGTGTGTGTGTGTGTGTGTGTGTGTGTGTGTGTGTGTGTGTGTGTGTGTGTGTGTGTGTGTGTGAGAGAGAGAGAGAGAGAGAGGGAGAGTGAGAGTGAGAGTGAGAGTGAGAGAGAGGGGTGGAGGAGAGAGAGATTTCAGCCTAGTCAAAAGGGATGCTTCCGACTCAAAGATTGAAATGTAGCAACATTCAGCATTCAGTTCAATAATAATAATAATAATAATTTCATGTCAGAAATTATTCTGCGTTGAAAGGATTTTTGTGGAAGAAACTCCTCTCAGGGAATTCCTAAATGAGGCTCCTTTCATGTCCCCACGAGCTGGGACAGAGACAGGCACTCAACCCATCATGCAGTACCCAGGTCATGAACTACCAACTTGCCAACCTTCCAGATAATAAGATGAGCTTCTTAACCACTGAGCCACTGCAGCCCCATTCAGTACAATGATGTTGCATTATGCTTCCACACACTGTTTTGTTGGTTGCTCAGGCAAACCATGTCAAGGATTTACTGCAGTTTCTGTGAGATTTCTACAAATCAGCTGAGCCAATTTATTTTCGTGTGCTGTAAATTCCATTTTTCCCCTCTGTGTGTGAAAATATGGACATGGCTTGGAAGTTTCAGACAGCCAATGTGACTGGCCAGGATTAGGCAAAGCAAACTCACCTGGGGCCAACTGATGAGACAGAAAATTGGCTCAAGACAAATAGTGAACTCTGTCCTCATTACATCTGACTGTGTGCTGAGGTAGTCATCTGATGGTTCTGGTGCGCAGCCAAATTGCTTTTTAAAAAAGAAAAATCCATGAAAAGATGAGCTTACAATTTATCTGACCATTTACCACACCAGGAGGCTGATATTCATTTAATCAGCCTATTATCAGTGGTGTTGCATAACTTACAATGGCATTTTTATTGTGTATTTATTTTTTATTTAGTATGGCATAAAGCATTTTATGTATGGCATAAAGCATTTTCTCAATGTGATACAAGCCTACAAAATATATAGGTGAACATAGACAGACACATACATGATCCATGAAGAAATCCATTTAGCATATAAAAATAACTAGCAAATAGTAAGTATAAATATGATAGAAACTATAGTTATGTACTAAGTAGCACAGAACCGTATTTTTAATATAACTACTAAGAACACAATCTTATGGTCCCTAGTAGGGCTACCAAAGGACTATAGGGTCATATTGCAGATTTTATTTTCTAGGATCAGACAAAGTATTCTACAGAAATAAAAGGAGGAGACCAAACTACTTGTTGTATCTGTAGAAATTTCCATAGACTCCAAAGAAAAATACTTTACATTTTGTGTTCCTACAGTAATAAAAATGACTCATCTTATGAGTAAACTGAAGAAGGTCCTCATTTCTTCAGAAGGCTTTTTAGCATCCTGTGACTACTACTACCCTAACTGGCTATAATATACACTAGCTCAGGGGGTCTCAACCTTTTCAAGCTGAGGACTGGATCACGCTCTGTTAGAAAGCTTTGGGGGCCAGACAGCCATTTTCCCCTGCCTGCCACACGTGGCACTTCCAGGTGTGGTGGAGGCAGTGGAGGGGGGCACATGAAATGGTGCCATGGGCCAATTCTGGGAGAACCCCTGCACTAGCCTTTGAGATGGTCAAGGTTGTCCTACACTAATGTTGTGATTAATGAGAGAGAAATTGGAATACATCCATTTAATTAAAAATATGACCATCCTCATTTTACCTGTCTGACATTTTCCCACCAAACATCTAGAAGGCCAAATGTTAAGAACCACTGCCCTAAATAAGCCCTCACTCCAATAGTCCCAAGGACTAGGTGGTGAAGGCACAGGCAGTGGTTACAACCACCTTTATGGGTTAAATCTCTCAGGGCAGTCCACACCTTTCAGGGCAGGTGGAAATATGTCAGAGAAGCATGGTTAGGTCTTAAAGCTTAGGTCAATGTTTACATTTATTACAGAAATGATTAAAAAGGAAGGTACTCCTCAACCTTCTTTTCCTCACAGATATAAGCCTTCTGTCTGGCCAGAAGAAAACAACAGGGTTTAGGACATTATTGGGAAACATTTGGATATCCAAATGCTTTAAACAACAAGTCCCATAAGCCTTTTTGACAGGCTGGAATTGGTGGAGATTCTGTGCCAAAATGTCTGGTGAGGCAAAGTTCTCCATCTTTAGCTTAGGAATCCATAGAAATCTAAGAAAAAAAATTTCCCTCACCCAGGTCCCATAGAGTTAATGAACTCTTAGCTTTGCAAAGTTACTCAAATAGCATGGCTAGGAGCTATATTACAGTTTTGTTTCTTATACTAAAAAGGTAACAGGAGACCAGCCCTTTGTCAAACATAAATAACAACTAGTCCATATGATGATGATACAATCAAGAACTTGGCTGGCATTAATGGATTGGCTTCTATTCCTCAAAAGACAGAACCACTCATCTCCAGTGTTATCACTGACACAGTTGGCTCTGCTGTGAAAAATCGCTATGAAAACTTTATGGTATATTTTGAAAAGAAACAACAATGTTGATTTTGGGGTGCTCAGTAATGCATATGCTCAACTCTTCTAAAGCATGAGGTCTGAATTTGGAGAATTAGCAAATGCACTGCTCTATGTACAATGATCCTAGGTTATTCTCCTCGAAAATGATCCTAATTTTTTTAGTAAATGTAATTGCCTTTTTTTAGTGTGAGGGACCAAAGACAATGAAACAGCCGAAAAGGTGGCTTAACACAGGTTTATTGCATGATGATCCGGAGGAACATGTGGTAATGGCGGATGGGTAGCTCAATATATACAGCTGGCTATACATTTGAATGTGGCTCATTGACAGTCTATTGGTTGCTGCCTGCGTGACGTCATAGAAGGTCACGCCCTTCTTGTCCAGGTGAGGAGGTGGCGGGAATCTTCCCGCGCTGCTGATCCAGGGTGAATCTGGGCCATGAGAGCTGGACGCTCGCTATTGCCATCTAGTGGTCACTAGCTCGCGTCCTCTTATAAGGGTTACAGTGATACAGCTGAAGGTTATAATGTTGCACACAGAAAGGTTACATTGTTACCACATGGCTAGGTACATTGTTAAAGGCACAGCTTTACAGAACACAACACTTTTATTAATAGAAGAAAGAAAAAAGATAGGAAAAGGTAAAGGTCACCTTTGCTCAAAAGCCAGTTGTATCCAACTCTAGGGTTCAGTCCTCATTTCTGTTTATAGCCAAAGAGCCAGGGCTGTCTGTCTCTGCAGACATTTCCATGGACACGTGGCAGGCATGCCTCAACACTGGAGCACACGGAATGCTGTTTACCTTTCCACCGAAGTGGTCCCTATTTATCTACTAGCAATTTCTTGCTTTCGAACTGCTAGGTTGGTAGGAGCTGGGACAGAGACGGGAGCTCACTCCATCATGCAGTACCTGGGTATTGAACTCTAACCTTCTAGTCGTCAAGTTCATCGTCTTAACCACTTGAGCCACCACAGTGGATACTCATATAAAGACAAGTGCAGGAGTCCTGTAATTTATTTTAAAAACTTCCTTGTTAATTTATATCCTTGCAGATAGCTATGAGATTAAACTACACAAACTTCAGTGCATCCTTAAGGTTGTCATATGTCTTGCATTACATGGAGGTAAAAGAAAGGTATTAATGGAACAAACTAATAATATAATGCCTGAACATGGTTTGTAAAATTCAATGTTATCTCCAGCAGGGAGGCACAGACAATTAATCAAGTGTCAAAACAGATGACAGGATGCATGATTATGGCTCCTTGGGAGTTATTACAGCAGATATCTCCACTAATGGTATGTGTGGCAAATAGTATTAATAAGTATGGTACTCACAGGTCCTAATTATCAAGCACTGTGAAAATAAGTAGCTGCCTATTAAACATCCACTTTTGCAACTAAAAGAAGCCAGGGGGGCTATTAGTGCCTATTGAAATGGCATATTTAATTACCAAAAACTTTGCCCAGATCCAGTTCAGTGTGGACCTGAGTTGGGAACTTGGTAAAAACCAAATGACAAACTGTTTTTAGTTCTGGTAAATACTTAAGAAACAAAAAGAAGGTTTGAGTTGCCTCAAAACTGTGATATCCACCATGGAGGAAATAAGAAGAACAGGATTCTTCTTTTGTGTCCAGATCAGACCCTGATTGCCAAAGATTGCCATTCCCATGGTATGACCTAGGGACTGCCATTTCCAGGGTATGCCCAATTGTATTCACAATCTTCGAGGATGCTCTTTCTCTGTACCCCAGTACAGGATTAACAATTCCTTTAAAATATATTATTGACTCTCTCAGCATCTGGGAAAGTAAACTCTTGCCAGGGTTCAATCTTGTGTCTTCAATGCATGGTTTTAAATGCATTCTGCTATACATGCTTGATCTTCAGATGGACAAAATTATCAATATTCCAGAAACTGTGTCATTAGTCTAAAGAGGAGCAAAGGAGAACTTGCAGCATATTTACAGAACTGTTTTCACTGCCTTTGTGCTGTTGCCTCAGCATCATTTTAAGTTTCCCACTAGTGCAGAATAAAGAATTGCTGTGGATGAAAAGGGAGGGGATAAAGGCTGTAACACCGTACAAAGAACAAAATACTGACAAGACTTGAAACAAGCCTTTGGATTCATATTTCCCCTTTAGGCACAATTCTTTGTTCACAAATATCAAAGAAATCTGACCACTAATTTCACAAGGAGCAAAGTCAGTTTTTCTCTTCATTGCCTCCTTTCCCCTTGCTCCCTTTGGGTCAAGAAAGATCAAAAATATTCTGACATGGGTGACTTCAACTCAACCTCTGAAGTGACAGGACAGTCAAGTTACTGTTACTTGATTCCTTCAGTTGATTTCTGTGTGCCATAAAGGTTAAGAAACTTTGGCCTTATCTCCTTCCCAAAATCCTGTGACCATTTAATAAATATAAGAAAGGGCAACTTATATTTTATTCCCCTCTTAAAACTTGGGAAGAAGGTTTTTGTGCTTCTATAAACACTACATATTGTGTAATATATATGTAATATAAATGCTATGTATTAAATATAATACATTTACCAAAATAGATTTCCACATAGATTTATTCAGTTAAATAAAGTTAAAATGCATTCCTTAAGGTCCCATTGAAATCGAAAAAAATGAAAACACTATCTCAGGTTTGGATAGTAGCCACAGAGTTGCCAGTGTTTTCAATCAACATTTTTGCTTTTAACTTGAAGTTTATCTTTAGCATTATGATTGATTATCTTTCTCTCCAGACTAAATTGCTTAATTTGAAAGTAGAAGTTTCTTCTAAAGATATGGCTACAGAAGATAGATGAAAAGCTAGGGACCTTTTACACACAATTCATAGGAGCTTGATTCTTCGGAGTTGATTCTTCGGAGTCATTCATGGTTAGCTTCCTATTCAAGAAACCCATTCAAGATGGGTGAGGATTTCATTTCTGTTCATATTTTAATAGGAATATAGGAAGATTTACAAGTTATTTCATATTCAGGATGAAAAAAAATCTTCATTTTAAAAATCTGAATATGTTTGCCTTTGAATCTCTGTACATTCAACCACTTGAGTTTTGCCGGTACTTTTCCTTAAGAGCCTTCTCATGTTTAATACCTACCTGATAATCTGCTTAGTTTTATTTTCATTGTATTTCTCCATGCTGGAAATTGAATTTGACCCATTCAAATAGTAGACAATTTTGTTTCTGTTCATTTCTGAGAAATTTACCAATATTCACAAACAGTATATTTGGCAAGAACTCAGGATTTGAAAGACTAAAGAATTGGTTTTTTTTCCATCCCTTCTTTTAGTCTAATTCTAAACTGATCTAGAATGGGACTGTGATGGCTCAAGTGGTTAAGATGCAGAACTTTACAACTGGAAGGTCAGCAGGTCAGCAGGTCAGCAGTTTGAGACCTGAGTATTGCATGATGGAATGAGCTTCTGTCTCTGTCCCAGCAACTGCCAACCTAGCAGTATGAAAGCAAGAAATTGCAAGTAGATAAATAGGTACCACTTTGGTGGGAAGGTAAACAGCATTTCATGCACTCCGGTGTTGAGGCATGCCTACCACATGTCCATGGAAACGACTGCTGACACAGAGAGTGCTGACTCTTTGGCCGTAAACAGAGATTAGCACTGAACCCTAGAGTCTGATTTGACTGGCTTTCAAGCAAGGACGACCTTTACCTTTACCTAAACTGAACTAGATTGAGGCCAAAGTTGTGGCTCATATTTATAGTCAAATACAGAAAGATGACAGTTAAAACAAAAAAAGGGACGAAGCTGCCTCCACTTTTATTGGTTCAGGGTGAAGATGAAATTCTCTAGGGCAGGGATTCTCAACCTGCAACCCACAGGCCAGATGTGGCCCATGGCACCATTTCATGTGGCCCCCTACTACCTCCACCACTCCAGGAAGTGCCATGTGGAGGAGGAAGGGCAAAATGGCCATCTGGCCCCCGATGCTGTCTGAGGGAATGTGACCCGGCCCCTGACATTAAAAGGTTGAGAACTCCTGTTCTAGGGCTTTTACCAGTCTCTTTCAATTAACAGTTGACATTTTGTTTTCCGTACATTGACCGTGGAGATAGCATTACGTTATAGTGTTGTATCATCCTGAGCATGAAAAGAAAAAAAAGAACAGCTAGCTACCTGATGAAAAAACCTGAGAGGTGTACCAGATAATTTTGTACCTCTTTTGAAGACGGTTCCTTACCGTATTGCAGACTTACCAAAATGTCTTCCCACATTCACCACTTGTTGAAGAATTGTGGAGAAGAGATTTCAGTGACTAAATAGAACCAGGACTTTTAGCCGGCCAAAATTTGTGATCAACTATTCAGGCTCTAATCCTGCACATATTTTCCCCACAAATAAACAGACTGGAGTGAGATAATCAGTGTTTCTAGTTGTCAAATTTTAAGGCAAGCTAACCTGATTCGTATTTCCTGGATTAACATGAGGCTCAAACTGTAGTATCCTTTAGTTTTCAGTTTTTTTTAAAAAAAAAATGATTCAAATTACTTGGCTCAAAAATATACCAAAATTCACACAAAATTTTTATATCAGCTTCTTCTTCCATGTCTAGGTCAGATGTGAAACTGCCAAAATGAAGGCACCTTTTGGTGAGTTAATTCTGAAGTTCCCTTCGCCTGACTTAATGTGAGAAAGATTAGCCAGCAACACAAGGTTGCCATTGCCAGGGTACACCCGATTGTGATTAAAAAATACCACACTCTTCAAGAAGGCTCTTTCTGTGTACCCCTATATAAGCTTAAAATACAAAATAAAATGTGGAGTTTGCAGGAAACATCATTGTAAGTGAATCTGTTTAATTGACAGTGATGGAACTGATACAACTTGGAAACAGACATTCTTCTTATGTCCCTACTTCTGTATGAATTGGGCTGCATCTATCACTTCTTGCTTATAACAGTTTCACAGATGGGTAGTATGGACAGAAAACCTACATTGGTCCAGAAACAAAAGAAGAGGTAACCCATTGTTAGTGAATAGTGAATTGTAAAAGTAATGATGATGAGAGTTGCACTTTATATAATATGAGAGCATACAAAATCCATCTATCGCTTTCCCCACTATTGCATAATCTCGGTGCTGGGGCCACATCGATTCTCCTGTGATCAAGGCATTACAATGTATCTTTACTTTTCGCATGATCCTCCTGTAACTGCTTTATTTCTCTTTCTTTTTCTATCTGTTCTACTTTATATCTTTTATATTTAAGACTCGCCAACTTTATGCTTTCCCCCCTAAAAACCAACTTCATGGTATCCCATACAACATTGAAGTTAACCTCATTATTGTCGTTCCACTGCCAACTTTCTTTCCATCTTTCCATAATCTGCTCTTTACATTTCTTGTCTTTAAACAAGTTAGGATCGTACCTCCAACTTCTTCCTCTTCGAATATCTTTTTGTACTTTCAATTCCAAATATACTTTGGCATGATCCGATTCCTTAATGATCCCGATTTCCATTCCTTCTATATCTTTGATCAAATTTTCCGTAAGAAAAACATAATCTATTCTTGAGTAGGTCCCATGGACATGTGAAAAAAAAGAGTATGCCCTTTCAGAGCCCTTAAACTCTCTCCAAGAATCCTTCAAACCCATAGCATCCATCCATTTATCCAGAACCTTCCCTTTCAAACCAGTTCCACTTCTTGCTATGTTTGTACAATCTAGCCATGACCTTATCAAATTAAAATCTCCCGCCACAATAGTTTTTGCAACATTCTCTAATTCCACTATTTTCCGGACTTTTTCTAGGAACTCCGCTTGATGATCGTTTGGAGCATAAATATTTACCAACATGATTTCCTCATCCTCTATTTTTCCTCTTACAATCAAATATCTGCCCTCTTGATCAACAACACTTTTTGTAATCTCAAATCCTAATTTTTTAGAAATCATGATTGCCACCCCTCTTGCTTTTGAAGTTCCAAACGCCATCTCATAGTGTTGCATCCATCCCAAAAAAAGTTTATTCGTGTCTTTTGACTTCTGATGCGTTTCCTGTAAGAACAATATATTGGGTCTATCTTTCTTCAGCGCCAATTCCAGTCTCCGTCTCTTAAGAACAGAACCTGTACCCTTCACATTCCATGATAATATTTTAATACTTCCCATAACCTACCTCCTTTCTAAGCTCTAAACTCTCCATCGGGCGTGCCACCAACAACCCCTTACCCCTATACCACACAAAACTACATACAACACACACTATCTCTCTCCCCACCTTCTTACAAAAAAAAAAGCCGCCTTTGACAACCAAAGAGGGGAGAGGGGGGACATGCAAGATGTGCCTTCCTACCGGTGCTACGCGCTACTCACCTTTCTATATCAATTAAATGCTTTAAATTGTTATAATCTAATTCTCATTGCTCCTTACTTGTCTCCTCCTCCACCATGATCAGCGACAGCTCCTCCTCCTCTTCCCTTCGCTGCGGTGTTCCACCTGTTGCCCCACCAGCTTCCTCCCTCTCATACTCCCTCCCCAAAGCTCCCGATTCCATCAATTCCTTCTTGAGATTTATCCATTCTTCCGAATCTATTTTTACCAGTTCCAGCAAGCTCAAGTACTCCAATGGATTGGCCCCTTCATCAATTACTTGCATTCTTTTGTCATAAAAAAAGCGCAGTTGCTGTGGAAATCTCCAATTATACCTTATATTTTTACTCATCAACAATTTGGTTACAGGCCTCATCTTATATCTCCACGTTCTTTCTTTCAATGAGATATCATTATAAACTTCTACATCAGAACCATCAAATTTCAAAGCATCAGGACCAGCTCGTTTCAAATGGGCCATTACTCTTAACTTATCGGCCCAATTTGCAAATTTTACCAACACATTTCTTTGGACCACCCTCCCTCTTCTTGGGCCCACCCGAAATACACTTACAAAATCTTCCTGGACAAATTCTTTTCCCATATTCAAACCATTTAACCACTGAACCACTCTTTCCCTTAACAAGTCCGGAGTTCGTTCCACAACCTGACGGATCACAATGTTCTGCTTTCTCATCATATCTTCCACAGCATCAATCCTTCTCTCTTGTTCCTCCAATTTCAGCTTATTCTCCCGCACCACCTCCTGAGTCCCTTTTATTTCCTTTTTTATGGCAATTACCTCGGTTTGAACCAATTTCACATTTCCCTCAAGACGCCATTATTCAGCGGCTGCCTTAACTTCGGGGTTGAAACCCCCCCTTCTTCTTCTGTGGAACGGCAAACTTTTCCCACACGCTTTAAGCTGGGAAACACACTGCTACCATCCAATATTATAGCCCAGACAGGAACTTTTTAAACCACTTTGTTATTGCCAAAACACGCCGCGGTTCTCCTGGGGTGCGAAGAAACCATAGACCCAAACACGATCACTTTCGTTTTCCAGGACCGCCGCCATTAACGAAACAACCACTTGGTTTCATCTACTTCCACCCATTTCCATTTCAGAGTCCAGGCTCTTCTAAGCAAAATCCCCAGCTAACTTTAAGCTTTAATATTCCATATGTCCTTTCATGCACTTACATGCGATTGTTTTCATGCCAGACAGTTTCTTGCCAATTCCAATGCTTCTCCGCAGTCTCGCTGGTCCCGTTCTCGGCTCCTCGGCAGAAAAGCCGTGACTGCCGTCGCAGGCCTCACCCGCCCAGGAAAACCTCCCGAACTTCGACCATCCGACCTCAAAACTTCCCGAAATTTTCCAGAAAGGCAAGCAGGAGTCTTATCCACAGAAATTACCACTTTAAAATTTTTCCATTTCACTCCATCACACTGATTACCACTTTGCTAAGCGCGAGCATCCGGATCAAGATGTTACTCGTCGGCCATCTTAGCCACGCCCCCAGTAAAGTAGGTTAAAGTCCATTTCTTTATTATTCCTTATGACTTTCCAAAATTCAAGGTGAAATTCCACAAAAGAATTTGAACAAATGCCAGGGAAGTTAGAGTTGCTATTGAAAATATTCCAGTATGCATTTTATAATAGTGGCTCACACAATGTTGTATTAATGCTCAAGACATTCAGGGAGTCTTAGCAGAAGTAACTCTAGTGTTTAAGTAGCTCAAGTTGATCAAAAGAGGGTGTTTCTGCTTATACTAGGACTGGTAGGCATTTCTGAAAGCCAACGTTCTTTGAAGTGCTTCCACAAGAATCTATTGACTCTTCTTTCAGTGAGAGATTGCATATAGCAATCACACATTACCATCTCATATCCAAGAGTAAAGCCTATTGACTGAAGCCTTTAGTTGCCATGGGTACATTAATCAGAATGCCAGTTTGCTAGAGTACTTTCACAAACTCAGTTGTCAAGATATATTATCGACTAGATAGGTATGAACTGCCCAAAGATTCTTCTAAAGAATATTTTATGGCTTTTAAAAAAGTATATTTGTAAGTTTCCAGGTAAATTAATAGTTGAGCTGGCAATCCCATGTGACAGATTGCATATCTGTAAGTGTTCATTTGTTTAATATTGTAATACAGAAATCCAACTAGTGAGATCAAGAAGGAAGTAGTTTCTGCTTTATTCCACAATGCCTAACTTTTGTCATCTGCTGTAGGCAGGCAAGGCAAGCAGTATGGTTAGAACAGGTAAAGTGTATAAATAATAATAATAATTGTGTGCCTTCAAGTAAATTCTGAGTCATGGTTACCCTTTCTAGGGTTTTCTAGGTAGAGAATATACAGAAGTGGTTTACAACCCCTTCTTCAGTAATTATGCAGTTTGCCCACAGGTTGGCTTTTCTCCATGGAGGCACAGTGGAGAATGGAATTCCATCCTCTGGCTCTGAGCTATGCAGCTAGCTCATGTGTATAAAGCTGTAGAGTAATCTTATAATGAGTGTCATATAGATGTATCTTTCGGCTGTTAGCCTTGAATAATGGACACATTGCAAAGAAAGCTTTTGAAATTAAATATCTGGAACTAATATACAGTTCATTACAGCAATATAGCGTAATTTATTTTAGTAGGCAGGTTAGCCAACATAATATTATGGATAGAAAAGAAACAGTTGTGAAGGGATGGATTGAATTCACCCAAAGGTGGCTTCATTTTGGCAGTTTCCCATCTGGACTAGACATAGAAGGAGGAGGAGGATGCATGTGTCTGACAGGCCATCTGGCCACAGCCCACAGGCTGAGGGAAACAAAGGGGAGGGTGGGGCACCTAAATCCCAAATTAGCCAGTGTACACTGACACAGTTGGATAAGAAGTGGTTGCCTTGGGACTTAGGAGTCCCACTCTCCCCTTAATTCTCCTTCAGCCTGTTGTGGAGGCTGGAAAAGAGTGGAGGATAGAGACGTCCAAGATGGTGGTCATTGTCATTGTCGTCATCATCACTAGTTGCTGTGGAAGAGAGGATCTGTGGGAAGATGCAGAAGGCTTAGGACCATTTCTTTTGTGTGACTGTAGAGGCAAGGGAAGAAGAAACATCAGACTTCCTCTTCTCATCCTCCTTGCCTGCCTATGGAAATAGAGGACTCCAGCCTCACTTTTGCCCATGGCAGCATCTGCCCCTACAGAACTACAGCATTGGAGAGACAAGTAACAAAATACATTCCTGGGGAGGAGTCATTGAGCCTAGCTCCTTCCACCTGTCTATGCAAGGGCTGCACCCCAGCATGAAGCTCACCACCACCTCCTTCCAAGAACTTGGGCTTAGAGGAACTACAGTAAGGTTAACTGTGATCTTAAACTGGCAGAAAATATCCCAAAGGCTTGTGACTGTAACCTAAACCTCTGAGACTTCAGGGGAAAGGGCTGTGGGGAAACACATTATGGCAGTGATGGCAAGCCTTTTAGAGACTGAGTGCCCAAAAAGGTGGGAGAGATGGGCGGCAGGCATCACATGTGCTGGTGATGTAATGTGGGTGGGTGAGCACCCATGTGATGTCACTGGCATGCATCAAGCTGTGCATGTGCACCGCCAATCTTCGCACTGCGCCCAGCAAGCTGCCACCCCGGATAAGCCCCCACCACTGCCATCCCCCCTGGACAAGCCCTACACAGACACCGCCCCAGGACAATGCCCCACGTGGCTGTACCAAGAGCAAGAAAAGCCCCATGCAGCCATACCAGGCACCACGCCCCCCTGGACAAGGTCCCGCATGGTGCACCATTCCTCAGCAAGCCTCGCACCACCATGCCAAGCCCCAGACAAGCCTTGGGTTGCCACACCAAGCCTCGCTCACCTCTAATTGAGTGGGACTGAAATCCTGCATGGGAGGCAGGGCATGCACACACACACATTGGCACCAGTGGAGCAAGGGCTTGCCCGTGTTGGCATGCATGCCCAGAGAGAAGCCTTTGCGTGCCACCTTAGCCCAATCCTCCATTTATCAAAAAGGAAAAAAAGTGAGTTTAGCAGGGCTGATCAGAGAAAATAAAAGAAGAGAAGGCACAGATGAGGTGACAGGTTATTTCCCTAGTGCTTGGGGATTGGTGCAAAATCAGTGAATACTTTTCTCCTTAATCTTTTAAAGCAGAAACTTCTAGTTCTAGCAAGTAACCAATGTGTTGGAAGCATAGAAGTGAGTGAGAAAACAAACAAGCATAAACGATTCCTGCATCAAGGAAGGAACAGCTTGTGGGTGTATAATGGCTATAATTATGGATACTTAAGGACAACCTCCGGGTTGGAGAGATAGGCAGGATATCTCTCAATGCCATTTCCAGGGAATCCTAAGCAGGTGAAGGCATCTGCTTGGGAATACCCTGAAGGAAATGGTGAGCCACTGTGTGAGACAGAATGCTGGACTGGATGGGCTGTGGCCTGTTCCAGCAAGGCTGTTCTTATGTTCTTATGGGTGGGGATCCCTTTCCCATGGAAGAAACTAGAAATTTCTAACAAGCATTGGAATTTTACGTCACAAATGCCCTTAAAAAAAAGAAAGTAAAAGATAAAAGAAATAAACCAAGTGTTTGAGAAGGAGTAAAAAGCCTGCAAACTTATGAGAAAAAAACTGTGTGTGTACTGAAACAGACTTACATCATGTGGATGAAAGGGGGCATTCAATAACAGCTGTGCATAACTCAGTATCTTAAGGGGAAGAAATCTTATATTTGCAAGAGTCGCAAGACTTATAAAATCCTATGGCCACTCCTAAAGTGATTGGCCAGTTGCCTGCTCTCCACCTAGCCTATTTTATCTATCACTAGCAAAGGTTACCCGGCGTTGCCGGGCTGTTTTAAATGGTGTTGGAAAGTTTTTGTTGTTATTGTTGTTGTTGTTAATGTTCGTAAAGAAGAGGTTAGTCTATAATTGAAATTTTTAAAATTTTTATTTATACAAATTTTTTTTGATGGCCTGTTATAAACTGTGATGAGTTTTGTTTGGTGTTTTGGTTTTGTGGATGAAAAAAGAATAAAGGATGATATACTTTTTCAAAAAACTCTTGGGGCCTTTTGTGTGGGGCTATTGTGTCTTTTTGATTTTTTTTTATTATTGTGGGCAGCAAGTGCTGCTGGTAGGGGTTATCTTGTATTTTGACTGTTTTTTCTCTCGTGGCCTCTGGGTGGAGCTTCTTGCAGTAAGTAGTCTCTTTCTTTATTCATTTCTTTTCCAGTCGTTGTGGTGTGAGGTTGTGTGGTGGTGAGTTAGCTGTTTTTCTTTATTTAGGGTGGTGGTGGTGTTTGGATTTTGTGGTGTTTGGCTGGGTGCTGGGTGTGTTTGGAAATGTTTGTTGTTGTTAACTTTTTTGGTGTTATTTTTGTTTGTTTTTTGTGTATTTTTGAATGTTTTTGATTGTTGTTTTTGTGTTTTTTGGTGTCCTATGGGGGGATCCCCTCTCTGCCATCTCCCCTGGCTCTGGAAGGCTTTGGGGGACAGACCCCTTTTGTCTCCCCAAACCTTCCAGACTCATGGGACCCAGGAGAGGGGATCGAATCCAGGCTACCCTCTGATATTAAAAGGGAAATCTCAATTGGGGATTCCCCTTTAATATCAGTGGGAGGGGGTTGTGATCCCCCTCTCTGCTGGCTTCCTTGGGTTTGGGAGGGTTGGGTTGAGAAAATGGGTCTGTCTCCCCCACCCTTCCGGACCCTGGAGAGCCATCGAGAGGGGGATTCCCCCCCCCTCAACCTCCGTTTTTAAAGAGAAGTAACCGCTTGGTTTCTTCTCTTTAATATGGGGCGTGTGTGTGTGTGGGGAGGGGAATCCCCTCTCTGCCAGGTCCCCTGGGGTTAGGAGGGTTGGGGAGACAGGCTCCTTTGGTCCCCCCAAACTTTCCAGACTCATGGGACCCAGGAGAGGGGATCGAATCCAGGCTACCCTCTGATATTAAAAGGGAAATTTCAATTGTGATTTCCCCTTTAATATCAGGGGGGGTTGTGATCCCCCTCTCCACTGGCTTCCTTGGGTTTGGGAGGGTTGGGTGTACAAAAGGTGTCTGTTTCCCCCACCCTTCCGGACCCAGGAGAGCCATCGGAGAGGGGGATTCCCCCCCCCAACTCCGTTTTTAAAGAGAAGTAACCGCTTGGTTTCTTCTCTTTAAAATGGTGTGTGTGTGTGTGTGTGGAAGAGGAATCCCCTCTCTGCCGGGTCCCCTGGGGTCAGGAGGGTTGGGGAGACAGGCTCCTTTGGTCCCCCCAACCCTCTCAACTCCAGGGAACCCAGTTGAGAGGGGGAGCACAACACCCCCGCCCCCACCCAGTGATATTAAAGGGAAAACTCCGATTAGGAGCTTCAGGCGCTGATGGGGAGGGGGGCTTTGGTTCCCGCGGCTTGTCGGACTTGCTCTCCCGGTGTTTTTGTTTTATTTTTTGGGCGCCGGCTTCCTCAGCATTCTGCGCGCTCATGGCGCGCAGGACGCTAAGGCTTGTAGTTATGGGTTTGTGCTTTGTGTTTGTGCTGCGTTTTTTTAAAAATGGTTTTCTTTTGTGTGTGTGTCATGTTGTTGTTTTTTCAATCCAAGCCTTATTGTTATTATCTCTGTACCACTGCCAAAGTACTTCGGACAGTCTCTCACATGGTGGAGGCGAGCCTGGCAAGAGGAGCCAAAGGGAAAGTGGAAACTGCCGAGGTGACGTGGCCAGCACAAACAGGGAGGGTGGACTCCACATCAGATAGTGCATCAATAAATATTGCCACATATCTATTACAGTGTATGATTAACCCATTGAGGCTGCAGTGGCTTAGTGGTTAACATGCTGAAGTTGATGACTGAAAGGTCAGCAGGTCTGCAGTTTGAGACCCAAGTACTCCATGACAGAGTGAGCTCCCATTGTCTGTCCCAGCTCCTGGCAACCTAGATGTCCAAAAGCAAGAAATTGCAAGTATATTATTATTATTATTATTATTATTATTATTATTATTATTATTATTATTATTATTATTATTATTATTATTATTATTATTATTATTATTAATTTCAACTTGAATGCCACCCCACTCACAATGCGACTCTGGGCAGCTAACAAAGAAATATAGTATCACAAATTACAGTTACAAAGTTTAGTTAGTTTAGTTTAGTTTAGTTTATTTGATTTGAATGCCGCCCTACTCAGCATATGCCGACTCAGGGCGGCTCACAGGAAGTCAAATAATGGTATCAAATCCCAATTTACAGTTACAAAATATCATGACACAATATACAAAAACAAATCAAAAGCAGTATAGTACACATTTTAAACAATATCAAATCCAAATTTACAATTATAAATAGACAGTATACATTTCAAGTAAAATAACGGGGGGGGGACAGAATACATTACAGGATCTCCACTTGACAACTGAGGCTCTTCTCCTCCTCCAGCAGTCCAGGTGAAGGAAGATGGGCCATCCCCAAATTCCCCGCCAGCCCCAAACTCCACTCAACTGAGTTTGTTCTCCCCTTGCCGTCCTCCTCCCACTGGAATTGGGGGGTAGGGGTGGTCCTTTGTGACCGTCAGCCCCAAACTCCCCTCAGCTGAATTCGTTCTCCCGCTGGTCTGGCTGGGAGGAGGACATGAACATCTGGTGGCCTCGGAAAATATCACATTAACACAATATAAAAAACATTTCAAGAACAATACATATTTCAAGAGCAATACACATTTCAAAGCAATACACCTGGAAGGGGGGGGGGAGAATTCATTGCAAAAACTCAGACTTGTCCACTTCCCTCAAGGCTGAATGGCCAAAGGAAAAAGTCTAGCAGCAGTGACAGCGGCGGCGTTCTTATAGCCGGCCGGCCGCGCCACACAGCTGTTCCTTCTTTCCCTCAAGGCCGGAAATCCCATTCTGATCTTGGTGAGATTCCTTGGTGAGATAAATATGTAACCCTTCGGGAAAAAATATAATAGTGTTCTGAGTCCTCTGGCATCTGGTCATGCCTGCCACATGACCATGGAAAGGTGTGCAGATGCAGACTGTGCTGGCAATTTCACTGTAAGTGGAGATGCACTCTGCCTCCTAGAATTGAACATGAATGGCTTTTGAGCAAGGGAGATCTATGATTAACTCAGGGATTGTCATTCATCGAATATTAGGACTGGTATTGTTGATGATATGGGCAGCAAGTGGCCTTCCAGATGTTGTTGGACTACAATCCCCTCCACGTCAGTGAAGGATGTTAGGAGCTGCAATCCTAAACCTGCTTAAAATCAATGTATTTCTACATTCCTGTAATGATGGTTATAATATGCAATTGCCACTCATTCACCAATGTAATGTAACTTCCTTCTCATTTTTTGGTTTCAATTACATAATCCCATGTTGTCCAAAAACTGGCTTTGGAATATCTACTTCACATCTCGAGATGCACAGGGAGCTGCAACAAGTGTGAGGGTGCACAAAGACACAACGCATATCCATACCTGTCAACCTTCCCGATTTGGCCGGGATGACCCCGTAAATTGACATCGATTGACGTCATAACCCGGCCTCCGCTGCCAAAACCCCGTAATTTGGCAGCAGGGGAAACACCTTCCATGCATGCGCGGAAGGGTTTTACCCCTTCCACGCATGTGTGGAAACGCTACATCGCTTTCATAAGGGCTGCGCAAGCGGCGTAGCACTTCCGCGCATGCGTGGAAGGGGTAAAACCTTTCCACGCATGCGTGGAATGCAACCTGCGCACAAGCGATGTGCGCAGGTCCTGTTTTTCTGGAGCCGCGGGTTGACAGGTATGCCCATATCCCAGTTCTGCAGAGACAAAGAGATCCATCAGCTCAGTTGCCACTGGATTCTGATCAAAGGCACCCAGCAATTGCTGCTTTTCAAAGTCTTCAAGCACTCAGAGGTAGCCAGAGGCTGGAAAATGTTAGCAATAGATCTTACACGTAAAGATTTATTGTTAAGAAGACCAGTACAATTAGCCAAGAGTTTGGGTTCATTGGTTAATTCACTACATCATTTAAATCATTAATCTTCAAAATGTCACTTAGAATTTTTGAAAATAACTGTGGCAAAATAACAACATTGGGGGTGTAGTGGGTAAAGTAACAAATTTTATCATTTGCTGCTAGGAATTTTAAGCATCTGGGACACAAAATTAACCTTGAATGGATTATTTTTAAGATCTGAAAGTAACAAACTATGTCTCTTACCATCACAAGTGAGAACATGGTAGAAGCCATGTCATTAAAACATTGCCTATCCTTGATTTCACTTGCCTGGTCTTTCTGAGGATTTTAGATCTGGAGGTATGCCTTACATTGCATGCATTTTTGGAATGGCAGAGCAGTTGCTTATCCCAAGGTCTTCCATCTGGACTACCAGTTCTAAGTAATGAACAGCTGTGACTTGATCTGAAGATTAGGCTGACAGAATAAATGCATATTTTATAGTAACCCTGGTATTTCATTTCTGAGTATTGGTTTGGACCAGGTGTCCTGCTGATACAGACTCCACTGATCCTTCCTGAGAGGGCAGAGGTGAATGCAAGACATCATGCTTAAATGTGCACAGAGCACATCAAGTATCCTGCATAGTGTCCAGCAACTTTGATGATATGGTAAACCATTCATTCATTCTCAGTTCGGTAAACCTAAAGGCCTGTCCTTGGAATCTGGCTTCATTCATTGCTCTGTCATGAAAGCTCATTTTGTATTATACCTTTTGCTGGCTTTGGCTTGAAATATTTTCAGCTCATGACTAATGAGCATCTGGATCTAGAGAGGCTAGTGTTCCAAGATGATATGATGCACAATTTCCACCCAAGATGAAACAATCCAATTATGCTAGCACAGTGTGAAAGATAAAAGGTTAGCCAAACCATGCAAAGAACTTACTAACTGAAGCTTACAAGACTGGCACACATTGGAATTTCTAGTGAGTGGTTCAACGCAGTTAACCAGACTATTTTTACTATTGATTTAGCAATTGGTTCTGGCTTAGCAGCCCAACTGAACTAATGTTTACCCTTCATACTGTCCTTGCTTTCTTTGGAAGAGGTCAAGTATATTACTGAGGATTTTCCTTCTTTGGCTGTTACACATTCTTATTTTTTTATTTTAACTAGAGGCTGCATTTCTGGCTGAGTTGCATAAAAGCTGTTGTTGCTTCATAGAGCCAATGCCAAAGTAGGTGTGTTCACTTTGATTTCTCCACAGCATCAAGTCAGACTATTAAACTTAATTTTAAAAGAACCTTTTCTAAACTCATGGAACTAAAGCTGTCATTAATTGATTATCTTGATATAAGCAACAGTGAGTCATGTGTTAATTTAAAGACTTAATTTATTTCAGGATGCACTCCATCAGATGCAAGGTATGTAATACAGTACTAGCTTGGAAAACATAAATCCTCATAACTGGCCAGATGTTAGGAGAAGGATGAGAGTAAACAGGGTAGCAAAGAGAAGAATAGATACTGGTAATTATATAAATGCAAACTAGTTACAAGGACGATTAATATTATATATTAACTCTTGATAACTCTAAGCTTCCAACATCTAAGCACCATAATGCAGGGGTTGAGGGAGTTGTTGATATTATTTAGAGACAATCAATGAGAAATCCTAGCAGTTCTTCTGTGGAAATACCAGGAGATCTATCTATGACAATAAACTGACCTTCCCACATCTAATCTGCATGGCCTGGAAGTATGTGAGGGAATCAAGTTGCTAAATCAAATATTGATCAGTCCTCATTGCCCCCAGTAGCAGAGTGCTCCAGCTGGAATATAATAAATAATAATAATAGGTTTATTTATATCCTACTTTCCTGGCACGAGTGCCACTCAAAGCGGCCTAAAACATAAGAAAAGGAAAGCTTTCTTCAACAAAAAGAAAGCCTTCTCACAATATATAAAACAATTACATAGAAATATCAGACACAGCAATACAAAATAAATACAATGCAATTGTTCAAAAATGCATCAATACCAATTCAGAAATTAAACATTACAATACAGTGAAGTTGATACAATAAAAATATCCATCACAGAAGCAAAAGCAAAAATACAATTCAGCACAAGACATAAATATAAATAAGGTGTCGGGCACCTCACCGCCTTCTGCGCCGTCCCATATGGTGTGACCACATGCTGGCACTCTAACCTGATTTACCCTTGATTAATTTTTTGCTAGCCACCCCGGGTCTCATCAGTTAGAGGAATGGTGGAACTTTCACAATGCCCAGTGCATTGGCCTTGCTTTGGTAGCTTCTGCTCTGGCCTGTAGTAGATTATTGGGTGAGAGAAGTGGCTCCCCAGCTTGTCTTTATTAGCTGGGGGAAAGGGTGGCTCTATAAAGGAAGTCAGTTTCCTTTGACTCCTGTAAGTAAGTGCCGCTTCCCTATCACCTTGCTGCACTGGGAAAAATAGAAGGTGAATGAGTATGTCCTTCTGAGATAATTGGGTGCCAAGTCGTGGCCCTGTGCCTTCTTTGAAGTTTCCCCCTTCACTTTGTCCCCTTTCTTCTTAAAGGGCAAGGCAGGCCCAGCTACCCTTCTTCTTAGGACTTCTGGTTTCCAAGTCTTTGGAGATTAAAGGAATAGTCTCTTTGTTTAGAGCTTGTTAAATTTCTTATCTCACCTTCCACTCTCAATCTCCTATTTGCTTTGAAGAAACACACTGTTCCATCAGCATAGGATCTCTTTATTAGCAAAAGAGCTATTTTCTATAAAATAGGCATTTGAACAACATTTAAAAACTTGCTTCTTAAAATCCTGTCTCTCTCCTCTCTGAGCATTCAATGAGTGCAAGAAAGAAACAGAATAAATTCAGCTTTCATAGCTACCTGTTTTCTCTGGTTAATTGGCTTCTTGGATTGGGCCTGACACCCCCATGAAGTTTTCATTGGCATCAAGTCATTGGCATCTTGATAAGGTTTCTCCTCATCGAAGCTGTGAGCTTCTCAGCTTTCTCCTCCCCCCAGCTGTGGGTTGTCAGCTGCTTGTGTATTTTATAAGATTCTCCACTAGACTAAGTATGTCATTATCTTATAGTTAATGTACTCTTAGTGCTATAGAATGTTGGCATTGTGTGCTAGACTGATGCCAAAATATGGTACATCTCAATGCATGGATAAGTGTCCATTGAACTCCCTCTCCCATCTAGTGGATTAGGTCAGATATACATTGCTTCTTGCTTCCCCCTCCTAACTGTGAGTCTGAGGTGAAGAGTTCGAGTAATTAAATTCCTTCAGGGTACTTGCCAAGTACAGTGGGTATGCTTATGCCAACTATTTGAACATGCTGGATTCTCAACCTTTAAGCAAATGATTTCTATACTCTACAACTAGGCCCTTAATACACATTGTCTAGGTCCTAACATAAAGGATTATTTGACATAAGGTAAATAAAGATAAAGGTATTTAACAATACAATAATACAATCAATACAATAACTTACGGACAGAACCCGGAGCTCCAGTCTTGGACGGAGTCCAAGGCTCGACGTCCTCACAGAGCACAAGCTCAGATTAGGAAGCAGCTGGAAAAAGGCTCAAGAGAGTTCTTATGGCCACGCCGGCCACCTCACAGCTGGAGCCAGTCTCTTCTCCTGCCCCTGCTCTCACCGGAGGGAGGGGGTGTCCAGAAAATCTGGCAAGTCCAGCAGCTCCATCATGGCAGGTCTCCTTATGGCCATGCTGGCTGCCACACAGCTGGGGCCAGTCTCTTCTCCCACCCCCGCTCTTACCGGGGGGGAACATCTGGCAAGTCCGGCGGCTCAGCACGGTGGTTCTCCCTATGGCCACGCTGGCTGCCTCACAGCTGGGGCCAGTCTTTTCTCCTGTCTCTGCTCTCACCAGGGGGGAGGGGGTGTCCAGCAAGTCCAGTGGCTCCTGGGAAGGCAGGTGGGAGCAGCTTCGACTGCCCCGATGAGCCGCAGCTGTGGGGTCAGTCCTCTTTCTCTGCCTCCAGCGTTGGTGTGGCCTGAGGTAAGTGGGCAGGCATGCTCAATACCATTTATCCTCCCAGGCAGGTGAGACCCAGGAAAGCAGGCGGGAGCAGCTTCGACTGCCCCGACGAGAGGGAGGCCTGTGTAAACTCTGTGTCAGATAGTGATGGATGTGTCAGGATTAATTATCAGAATGGTGTGGCAATTTTTTAAAGCCTTAGCAGAGTAGAGAGGTCCTAGGTTTAGTGTAAGACAGGAAAAAAATATTAGGCTGTGGTATAGCTTCAGCAGCATTTTTTAAAAAAAACAACAACTCAGATTTCAATTTAATAACAGATGAAGGAACATCTATCCTTCTATGATGCTGTGCATGTTCTGAAAGGAAAGCCTCCCTCTATAGCCCAATTCATTCATTCAAAAATGGTTAATTTGAATGTATTAGCAGAGCTCTTTCCACAAGGACTGCTTGAAGAGGAAATCTTCTATTATATGTGGAGTTTTCTCCACATCAGTGGTTGCTAGCGTTGGGTTCCCAGATGCTCTTGGACTACAGTTCCCAGAAATCTTGGACAGCACAGTCAATTATGAAAACTTTTGGGAGATTTGATCCAAGATCATCTTGTGATCCACATTTGGGAGCCACTGCTCTACATGACTAAGGATGCTGAACAGCCAGGATTCTTGACTATTTCCACAGGCTCCATATGGAGCTAAATGTCTCCTCTCTTGCTTTTCTTTTCTTGTTTCTTTTAAATGCCTGAAGTATTACAACATTGTAGGAAGTACATTGTGGATTAGAGACAATCATCTCAATTTTTATGGCTTCATTGTTTACTGGATGATTTACACTCTGTTGGTTTTACCACAAGTTTATATTTATCATATTTGAATGGTTACAGATGCTAATGTAATTGTTGCCTCCCTTGGTATTCTTAAGAAGGGCAAAGTATAAAGAAGATAGAATAAATAAATAAATAAATAAATAACCTAAAACTCTCAAGCATAATCAACTCAGACTCCTTTAATAACAGAACATCCATTGAAATTATGCTGCGTGATTAAAATAATAGTATCTGAAATTATGCCATTGCTTTATGAAGATTTGAGCATTTGCCATTGCTTTGTTTTGTTTAATGAGCCAGAACTGACACCTGGAAGGCCTTGGCCCTGAATTTTACTAGGAATTTCAATGAGCATTGGCATCAAAACTATTGATGAATTCTTCCTGAAATGTTGACTATAAAATGTGGGGCAAGTATATAACTGGAATAGCTCCTGAGTGACTCATATGAGACTTAGTTTACATTTTAGAGAAGAAACTGAAAATAAAGACTGGAAAAGCAATAGGTGGGTGTTTGCTTTCTTCCGCCTAATGTAATTCAGCCACAGGATGTGACAGAAATTCATCAGGTGGTGGCACAGGAGACGCTCCATGTACAAGAAAAGCGGCATTCACCAGAATACTCAAGTTATTAGTACTGTAAAAGTGAGACACAAACAGTACAAAAGGAAAAGGATGTGAAAGGAGAATACAATAAAACCCCAGGTTACAATGGAGGTCCATTCCAACAGCCCAAAACATCCATAGGGATGCATTGGAAAATAAAACATGGTCCTGAATTGATCATAGTAAACTGAAACAAATACATTAAAAATTTGTAAACCGGGATGGCATTTCCCTAGGATTTGCCATTGTAAACCGGAGCAAACTTAAACCATGGTGGTTGTAACCCGTGGTTTTACTGTACCTTCACATAAGGTTGTACCCATGTCCTTCTCCTGGCAAAAAAAAAAAAATCTTCAATCTATTGGAGATCACTGTGAATTAGAAAAGACTGTGTGAATGCGGAGAAGAACAAACTGTCTCCCATATGATACAATGCACACAATGCCTCTCAATGTGCACTGAGGAGGATCTTATGTTGGCCAGAGGAAATGCCGTTGAAGTGGCCCAATATTGGGCAGATGTCATCTAGCCCTTTTAAATTCTATTTTGTTTTTAGATGTGTTAATTTTAGTTTTGTATGTTATTATATTTATTTATTTATTGTATTTATATTGCCGCCTCCCTCGCCGAAACAACTCTGGGCAGCTCACAGTTGCTATCAAAAGGTTCAAAGTATAAAACATCCCCATCATATGCTGGTGGTGCATCTGACAGGAATAAAGAAAGAAACAGGAGGCAATTTGCACTGGCCGTGAATGAAAGGGATGTTGGAAAAATTCAAACTTTTGGAACAGAGCCAACAGAGCCGACTGTCTTGCCCAAGGTCAACAAACTTGATTCTCAGAGTGTTCTTTGACTTCAGTTAACAGAAGCCCAAGTCAGTACACCTACAGATCAGGGCTTCTGGGAATTGAAGTCCAAGAACATCTGGAGAGCCAGGTTTGCTGACCCATATTGTCTAGCCTATATTATAAATTCAAAGTAAATAATTTAATGTTGTCGTGCATGTGATCTAACATCCATATTAGGTGATATGCTTGATCTAAAGGAACTGATTGGGTGACATAGTATTTTTAAAAAGGCATATTAGTTGATAAAATGACATGATAAATTTTGAACTTGTTACTATCTCTGCTTGAATGGTTGTACCTTTCATTGATGGAATAAAGCTTCTCACTTTTCTCTCACTGAGGGAACACCTAGAATGTCATGTGTAGATTTTTATGAGCAGGAATTTTACATATATGCAACAATTGTAACCAAATGAGAAGCCAAGAGCCACCCAAGAGCTTGTGCAAAATCCATCCCCCCAAACACACCACCACCACCACCACACCAATCAGAAAGCCATTTGGGAAGCACAGGAGACTGTAGATGGAAGGAATCAGCATAAAAATAGTTTTCCCCAGCTCCAACATCAAAGCAACATCCTACAGCAAGGTGACACAAGTGGATGCATGCCATTCCTCTCCCCGGGATTGTACACAACAAATCATCACATGTAGAATTAAAGCAACTGTCCCATCCCTCCCAATTGTAGCCAGAATCCATACATACAGAAGAAGATAGCAACAGAATGTCGAGAATGCTGAGCTCTTTTGAAAGGAACACCCTAACTTTGGGATGTGTGTGTATTGAGGTTGGGTGGGATCGAGATGGACAAATGAAAACTGGGCATGCTCTGTAACTGCAGTATTCAGTCATGGCTTTGTGCTCTACAGCATGGATCCCTAACCACCAAGCCATTGACCAGTACTGGGCCATGGGCTGTCCCGAACCAGGGCATGGGTCCTGGGATGGCAGCCTTCTGCCCTCAAATTGCTTTGCTGGGTCTGCCCAGTGAACGGAGCAAGAGCACAGGCTTCAGAGAGAGCAGAGGCAGGTGGCTGGGCCCCTCCTCCATATTGCTTAACTACGGGGGGCTATGCCCTCCCACCACCTGTGTGCAGTGTGATACCTCACTGCCCAAGTCAAATGGTATGGCTGGCAGGTGGCTGGGCCCCTCCTCCTTGTTTTTGAGCTACAGTGGGGCTCCTCCCTACACCTGTGCACTGTGAGGTATCACACTGCCCATATTCAACCTGTGGCTGGCAGACGGGAGAGATTAAAAATCCCACCACCCCCATTTACCGGTCAATGGAAAAATCGTTTAGCATGAAACTGATCTATGGTGGGGAAAAAGGTTGAGGACCCCTGCTCTACAGTACAGCAGCCCCACCATCTCTTTATAAACACCAATATGTTCTCCCAATGTTTATACAACGTTGTCAGAGATTTTTGATAACTGCTTGGTGGTTCTTTCTCCTCCTCCAATGCTAAAACCTACTCATCTGTGTCTTCCCCCATCCCCCATGTACAAATCGGTGGCCAGTCACAGACTAGGATTTTACCACAGATTTCCATCATACATGTATATTGGATATTTTCCTTTTTGTGGTGGAAAATATAAAACTTGCCACACAATGGACATAAAATCATGATAGACAAGGAGGGGTGAGGAAGGGAAAAGGAAGGGAAATTGTGGCTTTATTTCAAAATGGAGGTTAGTTGTTTTTTAACTGCCTGGGAAGATCTGGAAAATTGTTCACCAGCTGTTCTTCTGTTTTGCTTCACCTGCAAGAGGAGATCAGACAGAAGGCAGACAATTTAAGAGCACACTCATAATAGGATGCATTAGTAGCAGCCAAATAATTTTTAACTAGACTGTTCTCTGACAGCCAGGTGACCTAGTGAATTCAGGGTGTTGTGCTCCCCACCCCCAAAAAACAAAAAAACAAACCACCACCCACTAATCCGTATAGCTATAGAAGTAATAATGATGATGCCTGGATTGAGTTTAAATTATTTATATCATTTCAATTTCCAATCTTCTTCCTTCCTTCCCCCTGCAATAAAAACAAGTGCACCACACTCTTGGGTGCTTTAATGGAAACTGAAATTTCCTGAGCTATTACTTTTTCTATAAATCTAGATTCCTGAGTCAGGAGCAGGGGAGGGAAATGTTTTCTACTGAATTTTTCTCATTAAAGGAACAGTGCGATTGCTGCCCTGTTTTACTCAAGAAGGAAGTAGGTCTCAGTGAGTTGAAGGAGGCTGCAGCTTTTGAGAAGTGTGCTTAGAACAGCACATGGCTGAAAAAACAAATCTTGCATATAGCAGAAAGCCATTCACCACCTCCTCCTCCTCCTCCTCTTTTTCTTCTTCTTCTTCCATGTCAAGGTCAGATGTGAAACTGCCAAAATGCAGACACCTTGCTTTTTTAAAGGACCTCTGGCATCTTTTTGTTCTTCCAGAACACACTAGTCCCTTTTTTAAAACCACTTTGTACAGGGAGCTGGAGATTACCATAATTTGTTTCTAGTGATATCTATGGATGTTCTGAAGCTTTCAGAATATTGAGAAATCTTTACAGACTCAATCAACAAATTGAGAATCCAGATTAGTTCTATACCACCACTTGTTAACGTATTTCTAGTATTGCTCTGCTGTAGACAGCTGTAAACATGAAGAAGCATTCTTCCCACCTTTTATTCCACTCCAACTATTCCTATTTTTTCATCTTTGTTCCAGTTGGTACTCTATCAAAAGGTTTGTACTAGGCAGCATAAGGTAAGTAAAGGTCTCCCTTGCTTGAAAGCCAGGTGTGTCCAACTCTTGGGTGCAGTGCTTATCTTCGTTTAAAGCCAAAGAAGCCTTTCATCTTCATCTTTCTCTACATTTCCCTTCAGATCTCTGCAGCTGATGAATGGCAACAATGCTTTGGCATTCTGCCCCATCCTGACTGAATTTTGGAATTTGAGAAGGTTCTTCATATTAATTCCACATGTTCTCTTTCTCTATAAGGCTTTCGCATATAATGTGTTGAGATTTTCCATTGCATAACCTTCTTTTTGCATGGACGTGCTCACTCCTTCACAGCTCCTTCACAGCTCTTTGTCTTATTTATGTCCATGATCATTTTACCTGTCCTGAATCTGGGGGGAAAGCTGTCAAAAAATAAATAAATCAGAAATGCATTTTTAGAATGGTTATTTGACGTCTTCTTCTTCTTCTGTGTCTTGGCCAGACGTGAAACTGCCAAAATAAAGGCACCTTTTGGTGAGTTCATTCTACAGTTCCGTTCGCCTGACCGAGTGTGAGAAAGATTGGCCAGCAACATAAATTTGCTGTTACCAGGGTATGCCCAATTGTGGCTCAAAAATACAACAATCTTCAAGGAGGTTCTTTTTGTGTGCCACATTGCTTGCAGTTAAAGTTGCTAAATTGGAGCTGCAATTTTCTGCTTATTTACCTGAAATAACCACCAATAAACTATGTCTGACTTCCTTCTAAATAGATCTGTTTAGAACTGAATCTCAATTAATTGTAATGATCTATTGTATTTTTTAAAGTTGCATACGATTACTCAGAAGTTTTCTTTCTGTTTCCATAGGAGTACATTTTCTCTAATCTTATTTGCAGGCGCACCTCCCAAAGAAAGACTCAGACACCGGTATTGGATTAAAGGCTTTACTGTATGGGACCAAAGACAACAGAACAGCCGAAGGGTTGGCTTAACACAGGTTTATTGCATGATGATCCGGTGGAGCATGAGGTAATGGCGGTGATACATCTCTATATATACTGTAGCATTATACATTTGAATCTTGTAGCACGGTAGCTCATTGGCTGCTACCGGCGTGGCCTCGCCCAGGCACGCCTCTCTTCAGTAGTTCTTTCTCCTGCTGCTGAATGCGGGGAAGGTTTTCCCGCGGCTGTCCGTGATTGAGCAATGTGAACCATGTGAGACTGAACGCTCGCAGCTGCCCTCTATGGGCTGCTTGCTCGCGTTCCTTTACAGTTGAGATACATTGTAATTGGGGTGGTTACATTCTTATCTTACAGTACAATGAGCATGCATACATAACATCCCTCCCCCCTAGGATGGGACGAAGTCCCGCAACCATTGTGGCTTGCCGCACGTGCGCTTGGGGCGTGCTTGCGCCTGACCTAGTACCGGAGAGCCTGTGATCCCTGACTCCGTGGGTGCTTGTCCTGCAACGGGAAACGGGGATTCGTTAGTGGCTCTGTGGGGCGTCCGTGCCTGCCTTGCGCTGAGGGATGGGAATGGAATGAACAGCTGGGACGTGAACCCCTGCCTGTTGTTCTCGGACCCCGGGGACCCTCCTATTGTGAACCGCGGGACCGATGAGGATGCCCTTGTGGTTCTGCTACCTTCTGTTCCCCGCTCGGGGGACCTTGAGACTGTGGTGGGCGGACTCGCCGTCGCCTCCTGTCTTGGGGGTGTCGGTCTCCGGGAAATTGGTGCTATGTTGCATTCTAACTCACTGGGGCTACTGGGACTGGAAGTACCAGGGGCTGAACTGAAACCCCTCTTTTCGCTAGGACGGGTGGGGGACCACTCCGCTAACTCCCCCTGGTACTGTAAATCAAGGTCTAAACTTCTTGGGGAATCTGTGTTTTGGGGACGCTTCCGGGGGCTGTGTGTGAGATCGGGGCTCTTCCTTTCCACCGCAAACTCCCGCAAAAGATCTCTGAGGAGCGATTCCCTTTCCTCCCCCCTTGGTGGGGACCCATGTCCCCCTTTTTCTCCCCCTTGAGCTAAGCGGGTGGGGGAGTACCCTAACGCTGATTCGTGGCTATTTTCGTCTTCGTCCTGCTCTCCGGGGATCCTGCGCCTGAGTTGATCCGTGTGCCGCCTCCACAGGAGGCCTGTATTGGTCTCCACGCGGTTTGTTCTATTACAGTGCCCGGCACCCAGGCTGGCCCCGCGTTGGCGTAGTTCCTGCAATGCACCGGGGCGCCTACGCTGAAACTCTTTGCGGGTTCCACCCCTACGTTCCGCCCTTTGTCCTCTACTCTCGTGGGGTCTAGCTTGGAGATTACCGTGGCCAGCTTCCTGCGCATTAACAGCTCCGTGGGGGAGTACCCTGACGCCAATGGGGTGACCCTGTACCTTAGCAGGAATTGGCACAGTTGTAAGTTAAGATCTCCGGGGCCCATGCGCCGCAGCGCGTCCTTAGTGGTGCGCACGAGGCGCTCTACTTGGCCGTTGGTGGCCGGGTGGAAAGGGGCGGAGGTGATGTGCCGAATGGCGTTGAGATCCATGAATGCCCTGAACTCGGCGGACGTGAAACAGCTAGCGTTATCGCTGACGAGGGTGTCGGGTAAACCGAACGTGGAAAAGACCCTCCGTAACTGTTTAATTGTTGTGGCCGAGGAGGTGCTCGAGATTGGAATGACCTCCAACCACTTGGAGAACGCGTCCACCACAAGGAGGAAAAGTGTTCCCCTGAACGGGCCAGCAAAGTCTACGTGTACCCGGGACCAGGGCCCCCTTGCTGCGTCCCACTCCCTATGTGGCAAGCGAGCCTCTTCTGGCCTGGAGATTTGGCACGCTTCGCAAGTGCCGACCATGTGCTCGATGTCGGCGTCTAGCTGGGGCCACCAAAAGTAACTGCGGGCTAGTGCCTTAGAGCGGACGATCCCGGGGTGGCTGACGTGCAGCAGTTTAAGCACCCTCGGCCGGAGGGACGTGGGGATCACTACCCGCTGTCCCCACAAAAGGCAACCCCTCTCTAGGGACAATTCTAATTTCTTTTTGAAAAATGTGTCGAATTCCGCTGCTGGGGAAGACACGGGCCACCCTTTCTGTACCCAGGAGCAAACTGTAGCTAACGTTTTGTCCTTACCGGTCGCTTTGGCGATGTCGGCCGGTACTACTGGAGGGGAGTCTAGGACCTCTATCATTAAGACCTGGTGGTCCCTCTCTTCCTCGCCCACGTGGCAGCAATCCCGGGGAATGGGGGACCTCGACAGGGCATCCGCATGGCTGATCTCCTTCCCGGGCCGGTACACCAACGCGTGCTGATACGCGTTGAAAAAAATGGCCCACCTGAGCATTCTCGGGGACAGGATCTGGGGTGTGGGCTTATCTGCGGTGAAAATGCCTAGCAAGGGCTTATGGTCGGTCACTATGGTGAAGGGGCGGCCATACACAAAATCATGAAATTTCTTGGTCCCCGCAATTATCGCTAGTGCTTCCCTGTCTGTCTGGGCGTAGTTTCTCTCCGCTTGGGACAAGGACCTAGAGTAGAACGCTATCGCGGCCTCCCTCCCGTTCTCCAGCACGTGGCATAACACCGCCCCCACCCCCACCGGGGATGCATCGCATATCAGGACCACTGGGCGTTTGGGATTGAAGTGGGTCAGTACAGCATCTGATGCCAGGAGTCGCTTCAGGTCATTGAAAGCCTTCTCATGGTCGTCGCCCCACTTCCATGCCTCGTCCTTTTTTAACAATTTGTGTAGCGGTTCCACCACGGCTGCCTTTCGAGGAAGGAAGGAGTGGTAGAAGTTGAGCAGCCCAAGGAACGACTGCAGCTCGGGCTTGGAGGTGGGGCGAGGGGCCTTCTTGATGGTGGCCACCTTGGATTGGGATGGCCTTATTCCCTCGGGAGTAACACGGAACCCTAGGAATTCAACCTCAGTTGCGAAGAAGACGCGTTTGTCTTTCCGCAACCGCAACCCCGCCTTTTCGAATTTTGCCAGGACCTTTCCCAACCTTTCTGCCAATTCGGCCCGGCTCCCCCCTGTAATCAATACGTCATCAAAGTAGGGCAACACTCCCTCTAACCCCTTCAGGAGGCGTTCCACGAGTGACTGGAAGATCCCGGGTGCCGAATTCACGCCGAATTGGAGGCGCGTTACCTGGAACGCCCCTTTGTGGGTGACTATGGACTGCACAGCAGCTGCGGCGGGGGTCACCGGGAGTTGCTGGTAGGCTTGGGCCAGGTCGAGTTTAGCGAAACACCTCCCCCCGTGTAACCTGGCCAACAGGTGGCTGACTACCGGCACCGGATACGCATTAGGGCGGATCGCCTTATTGATGGTGCACTTGTAATCAGCGCATATGCGGACCTCCCCGTTGGCCTTGAGCGCTGTTACAATTGGAGTTTCCCACTCCGCAGAATCAACAGGAACAAGAATCCCCTGGCCCACCAATTTGTCCAACTCCGCCTCTATTTTGTCCTTTAGTGCGAAAGGCACTCGGCGCGGTTTAAGTCTGATTGGACGTACTCCAGGGTCCAGGTCGAAAGTCACTGGGGGGCCCTTGAATTTTCCGAGTCCCTTTTTGAAAACCTCGGGGTGCGCGTCGCACACGCTCTGTATTGGATCAGTCCCTGCGGCGTGTATTCCCACGGCGTGCACCCCCCCAATGAACAACCCCAGGGGCTGGAACCATTGAGTCCCGAGGAGGCTGCATTTACCTCCCTTGAGGATGACTAGGGGAAGCGTTGCGGCGCGTTTTTTGAACTGGACCTGGAACTTCCCAACCCCCAACACCGGGATGCGGTTTCCTTGCACGTCCTTCAGCGTGGACCTCAGCGCTTTGAGCTTGGGCCGCACGTGGGGGGCTATTTTTAGGAACTCTCCCTGGGAAATGATAGAGTAAGAAGAACCCGAGTCCACCTCCATCCTAACAGGGGCCCCTTGTATTACTACCTCAACGAAGTATCGGGGGTGCTCCGTGGATACGCTGAGAACCGGAGCGTCGTCCTCGCTGTCATCGGAGATGCGGCCTACTCCGTCCCGCTTCCTCGTGGTCCGGGTGCCGTCCTTGGGCCTCGTGGTGCGGTCCTGCCTCGCCGAGCGGTCTGGGGAACTCCTCTTGGCCTCGCGCCGTTTTCGGCAGACCTTGGCGATGTGCCCGCGCCGGCCGCAGTTGTGGCACTCGGCCTTGCGGAACGGGCATTTGGCGCGGGCGTGGGCGGCGCCGCAGCCATCGCAGCGCCGGCCTTCCTTCTGGACCTTCCGGACGTCCTCGTCGTCGCCGCTCTCCGCGGACGAGTTCGAAACTCGCCGGGCCGCGCGCACCGAGCTCTCTGCCTTGGCGGGTTTCGGGCGCCAGTCCTGGAGCTCTTGCACCCCGGCCGTCGTGGCTTCCGCGGCCTGTGCCGTGTCGAGGACTTGCTGCCACGTGGGAGGCGGCTCCTGTTTCATCAGCGCGCGCTGAGTCTCGGTGTCCCTCAGGCCGCAGAGCAGGCAGTCTCGGAGGGTGACTTCTGGGGTCTCCCACTTGCATGGGCCAGCGGCCAGCCGCAGGGCCGCGGCGAACTCAGCGACCGATTCCCCGGGCGCCTGGACTCACCTCCAGAACGCGCTCCGAGCGGGGAACATCGCTATCGCGGGCCGGAGGTGGGTGCGCAACACCGCCAGGAGCTCTTTGGCTTTGAAGTCGCTCACCCTCCTCGGCGCGATCAGGTCCACCAAGGTCCTCTTGGTCTCGTGTCCGAGCATGCGGACGAAGATGGCCCTCTTCTTGTCCTCATCTGAGACTTCGAGCTCCACCAGCGCTCCATTGAAGTCTATCTCAAACAGCTCCAAGTCTCCCGGCTTCCTGATCTCGTAGCCGGCGCATGTCTTGGTCCCGTGGGCAGCCATCATCCCATCCTCATCGCCAGTTTACTGTATGGGACCAAAGACAACAGAACAGCCGAAGGGTTGGCTTAACACAGGTTTATTGCATGATGATCCGGTGGAGCATGAGGTAATGGCGGTGATACATCTCTATATATACTGTAGCATTATACATTTGAATCTTGTAGCACGGTAGCTCATTGGCTGCTACCGGCGTGGCCTCGCCCAGGCACGCCTCTCTTCAGTAGTTCTTTCTCCTGCTGCTGAATGCGGGGAAGGTTTTCCCGCGGCTGTCCGTGATTGAGCAATGTGAACCATGTGAGACTGAACGCTCGCAGCTGCCCTCTATGGGCTGCTTGCTCGCGTTCCTTTACAGCTGAGATACATTGTAATTGGGGTGGTTACATTCTTATCTTACAGTACAATGAGCATGCATACATAACAAGGCATTGGGCCACTTTTATTGAATAATGCCCTAATCCGAATTATCACTTTCAATTGGTGTATCATCCAATTGTAATTCTTTAAGGCAAGCAGGTCGCAGTAACACTGGTAAGGTTCCTCCCAAAATGCCAATGGAAATTGGCTACATGTATCTATTTGTATCAATTTGTTTGTTGACACAAACAAATTGTTGACCGGAGTCAATATACTATCTACTGACCCCACCCTATGACGTGTATCCATTCAATATCAGGGTGGTGCAGGCTGTGCAGCTCCTGCCATCAACCCTTGCATGGTTCGCCCTTGACCGGCCAATCTTATTCCCCTGTACCTATCTACGTGTTGGCCAGTCAATTGCGAACCTGCCGGATACCTATGTGTCATAAATCAGTTACCTTACCAGCGCTACCCGCCACACGGGGAGGCGTCCATGATGACTCACTGCCCCCCCCCCCACGACCATCAGCTCGGTCACCAGGCCTGCTTGCACATCCTCCAGAAAGAGGTTCAAACCTCTGGCCAACAGATGGACCCCATCTTTGCATATAGACCATAATCCTGCAAGCCTATCCTAGGATGTTGAATGTCTGTTCCAAAGCCATTGTCAAAAAGGGCGACAGCCCTGTTCAGTGACCGTCGAGCACGATCCAAACCACGGAGGTCAATGCCTCCCTTGTAATGGTGTCTCGGCACGATGTCAGACCATAGCAGCCGCGTGTACGGCCATAAGTGATGTAAAAAGGCCAGGTCACTGCACACCGACATTTTTAAAGAGAGGCCAGTGATCTGTCCGAGATCATTGCCGCAGAGGTGCAGAATCAAGACATCAGGCGGTCCAGCATCCCTGATGGACATCAGGAATGGCAACAGTTCCCGCCATCTCATGCCGCGCTTACCATACCAACGCATACGTGCGGCTGCACGTAGCCTGAGATGGGGTCCCCATTCTGTCGCCACAGCATACTGCGCTGCCCAGTGCACAAAACTGTGGCTCACCAGCCATACTGCCACCGGTGTGCGTAAACTCACAGGGTCTGTAAAAGAAGGAAAGAAGGGGAATTAATGACATAACTAGTACTCATGCAGTAAGGGGGCGTACATATAAAGAAAAACACGTGGACCCCCATCTGCCCATGCGACGTATATCAGCATCAGAGTACCGAAAAGCAGCCGCAGTTGAAGCGTTGCCTATCCTAAATGAGTGGGTGCCGTAATGAGCCCCAGGGAGGCCGACACTGTGAAGTGCCATACCGGTCACCTTCCAAAACTGGAATTTGGTCAAGGGAGACCCATCCTGGTGGCAGAAAAATGGGCCAGGGTGCGTGCCACGCACTGCCAAAAACTCATGTAGGGCACCAACCGGACAGATGTCAGCAATTGTACAACGTAGCAGTCTGACACCACTGCCTACTCCGTGCTGATCGGCCTTTGAGGAACGAATCCTCAACTGGGCCCACTCCTGGGTAAGAAAGACACCATCGAATTCCAGTGCCCTATGAGACATGTCCCCCTTTGACAATGGGACCAGCTCACTGATACGGAGTGCTCCAAAAAAGGCCACGGTGGTAGCCGCATGAAAGAGAGCCTCCTCATACCTATCGTAACACAAGCTATGCCAACCTTGTGCAAGGTGCGTCAGAACCTCTGGTGAAACAGGGTGACGTGTGTCTGGGCGGCGGCCTCATTCACGTGGCCACCCATCTAATACATGTCGTATGCGGAAGTCATTCACGCAGTCAACGAAACCCCTCGCCTTAGCCATAAATGCCAAAGCTGAAAGCCTAGTGGCAATGGTGCGAGGGGCTAACCCTAGATCATGGAGGTAAACCATGAACTGCAGAATCTGGTCGACCGGGATCGGCCACACCTCGGGCAACTGCCTTTGCCCACAAAAATTCCTAAACTGTAGGAGTATAGGTAGGTTAGTTAATATTATAGATTTGGTTAAAAAGAGTAAGGAAAAAGTTTGTATTTTGGCACTAGATATCTACAAAGCATTTGACTCTATTCAGTGGTCTACTATTAAAGAAATATGTTGCAGATTAGAGTTTGGTTCTAAATTTAAACATGCAATTGATCAATTATATAATGATTCAGTGACAAGAATAAAAATGAATAATAGGTTAAGTGGAGAAATCGAGATTAAGGCTGGTACCCGACAAGGCTGCCCGCTCTCCCCATCACTTTTCATTCTAGCAATGGAGTTGTTAGCAAGAAGTATTCGACAAGATGAAGGTTTGACAGGTGTTAAAAACAAAAAAAATAGTCTATTTGCAGATGACACCTTGCTAGTGGTCAAGGACCCTCTTCTAAATATTAATAAAATTCAACATCATTTGAAGTTATATGAGCAAGTTACAGGATTAAAAATAAATTGGAATAAAACAGAAGCTATTACTTGTAATCTATCGGAGGGGGAAAAGAAGAAAGTAATGGAGAAATATAAATTTAAAATAAGAGATAGAATGAGATATTTGGGAATAATGGTGTCAGATGAAGTTAAGGATTTGTATACGATCAACTTTAATAAGTTAAAAGAGGAAATAAAAAGAATTAAGGATCAATGGAAATCATTGAAAATATCATGGTTTGGGATGATAAATTTGTGCAGGATGAAAATTATGCCAAAACTAAACTTTTTATTTGAAAATTTACCAATACAAATAAAAGAAACAGAGCTTAAAATCTGGCAGAAATTGATAAATGAAATCTGTAACAATGGAAAAAAGCCAAGAATTAATAAAAGTTTATGGTATTTAAAAAACAAGTTGGGAGGGCTAAATATCCCGAATATTAAACTCTATTACAGAGCTTTCAATTTAAAGAGAATTATTAAACTATTACGTCAAAATTGTGCGCAAAAGTATGAATTAGATTATATAGAGTTTAGAAATTGGAAGGGCGAATTATTTTTAGGTGAGATAAGAACTAATCCCCAATTTTGTAATTTTTCTTTAAAGAATATATTCAGAATATGGAAAGGATTAAAACCAATATTATCTCCAAATTCTTCGCCCATAATGGAAATTTTAGACCAACAAAATTGTCCTTTAGAGGTAACAATAAGTACAAGAGAAATTTTAACACGCAAAAAAGCTCTGTTAATCACAGATTGGATTGATAATTGTAATACCATCTTCCAAAGAAAAAGTATTTATGCGGAGTTAGGCTTAAACTGGTTGCAAGAACTACAGATGGAGGCGTGGAATATAAAGATGAGGGAAAACAATACAATAAATCGGGCATCAACCCCCTTTGAAAATCTGACTCTTGAAGTAAGGAATGGTAAAAAGAATTTAAAAGGTTTAGTGGGTAAGATTTATCAGTTGCTAAATTCTAGTGAAGATACTCAGCACTGGCTTAAAAAAACCTGGGAGGAGGATTTGGGAATTATAATAAAAGATGAGAACTGGAAAAAGAAATGGACCCATAGAAGTATGAAATCACTTTCAATAAAGGAAAAAGAACATAATTGTAAAGTACTTTGGAGGTGGTATCTCACTCCAGCCAAATTACATTTAATAAATAATAAAAACTCTGATTTATGCTGGAGATGTAATAAAGGAAAAGGGACTTACATTCATATGTGGTGGCTGTGTGATAAAATGAGGAATTTCTGGGATGTTATAGAAGAAGAATTGAATAAAATATTAAAAATAACAATAGTGCTAAGTCCAAAGATAGTATTACTAGGTGAGTAGATGATTTACATCTGGAAAATAATAAAAAAGAATTATTGTTATCTTTATTGATGGTAGCCAGACAGCTAATTGCCAAGGAATGGAAGAGTGGAAATAATATTAATAAAGTTAGATGGTACGCAGATGTTTGGCAATTGGCTCTCAATGAGAAATTAACTATCCAAGTTCAACAGAAAAAGGGGTTCCTTTGTCAACTTCGCTTTATTAGGTGATAACAAGTTTAACCCAAGCCCTGACATGATGCAATTTTGGAAACAGAATTGAAGGTAAATGGTCAAGAAACCCCTGCCGACATCCCCCGACAGAGCACAGGTGGTCGGGTTATATTGTTTTATTGCTTTAGGTATTTTTTATAATGTATAGATTTGTTACTGTATTATTTTTTGTATTATTTTCATTATTTGTTTTTGTATTATTTCAGTTCTTAATAAAAGCTTAATAAAAAAATAAAAATAAAAAAATAAACTGTAGGAGTGCATGTAGGTACGCCTTATGCGTGCGAGGTGCCAAAGACATGCCGATCACCCGGTTCACCTCTCCTCGCCAAATGTCCAGATCTCGGCCGGGAGTGGAGAGGGCAGTTCCTCTGCTTCTGGTGCCAAGGAACGGAACCGGGGGATCTGCAGGCGGGATAAAGCGTCAGCAATATCATTATCAATGCCTGGTACATGTCTGGCCCTGAAAAGCACATTAAGGCGTAAAGACCTCAAAACAAACTAGCAAACTAATGCCATAACTCTGGGGGATTTAGATGTCTGGGCGTTGACAATGTGCACCACTGCAGCATTGTCACACCAAAAGTGAACTACTGAATTAGCCCACCTATCCCCCCAGAGCATCAGGGCACCCAAACTGGGGAAAAACTCCAGAAAAGTAAGATAGCATAAACGATCTGTGCCTTGCCATGTCTGAGGCCATCGGCCGTAGGACCACCTCCCTTCAAAGTAAATCCCCTAACCCAGGGAGCCGGAGGCATCCGACTGTACTTTGGAAATGCGGGCTGAGCATAAGCTCCGATCTCCAGAAGGAGATGCCATTAAAATCCTGCAGGAATATGAGTCAGACCATAAGATCCGCCCGTAAACTTTTTGTCAGCCGAACCCTGTGGTGGCGTTCTAAGAGGCCAGCCATGGCATCGCACAGACGCCTGGCAAATGCCCTGCCAGGTGTTACTACCCTACAGGCAAAGTTGAGGTGGCCGTGAAGCACCTGTAACTCTCGGAGAGACACCTTACACCTGGCAAGCATTGCCAGAATGGCATCAGAGATCCGTGTCACCTTTTCCATGGGCAACCTGGATGTCTGGGCAACAGTGTCAATCTCAATACCTAAAAAGGTGAGAGTGGTGGCCGGTCCCTCAGTCTTTTCAGGCGCCAGGGGCACACGTAGTTCCCGCATAAGCACCTGAAAAGTGGCAAGTAGCCGAGCGCACATGTCCGTGCCCTGTTCCCCTCCGAACAAAAAGTCATCGAGGTAGTGGGCTACAGACCGGGACCCTGATCTACGAACAAAAGCCCATTGGAGGAAGGTTTTCCTAACCGTTCGAAAGCAGAACATGAGATAGAACAGCCAAAAGGCATGGCCTTATCTACATAAAAACTGCCCCGAAAGCGGAAACCTAACAGCTCAAAGTCATCAGGGTGCACTGGCAACAATCGGAATGCCAATTTGATATCACACTTTGCCAGTAGCGCCCCTGGGCCACATGAGCGTACCATCTGCAAGGCCTGGTCAAAGGAAGTATACCTGACCCAGCAAAGGTTATCAGGTATTGCGTCATTGACCGAAGAACCTGCAGGGTAAGAAAGGTGGTGGATTAACCGAAATTCACCCGGGGACTTCTTAGGGACTAAACCCAAAGGTGACACCTTCAAGTTCGGGAATGGTGGGTCAGCAAACGGCCCAGCAACCCTCAGTGCGGTGACCTCCTTAGCTATAGCTTGGGTGGCGATATCCTCATTACCCCTGAGGGAAATTAAGTTTGGGGCGTCTTGAGGCCCGCATACCCCCTGAAATGGTATGCGGAAGCCGAATTGAAAACCCTCAAGTAGGTACTTCGCATCATCCCGTCTAGGATAAGCGGTAAGCCAATGTTCCAGCACCTGGACATCAATTGGGAAGGGGGCCTTTCTGATTGGTCGCACCATCAGAGGGAGCTCTGACCGCCCCCTGCCCACCCCTACCTCTGCCTCATGACCCACCAGCCCGTGGGCACGCGGAGGCGGCGTGAGGGCCACAGCAAGAGGGGCACTCGTGCCGGAACCAACACTGACGCTTGTTGCACACTCCATTGGCGGAGAAGCTCCAACACAGCAGGCAGGCTGGAATCCCCTGCCCCGCCGGTTGGCGGGGAACCTGTGTAGCAACCGCCCGCTGTACGGCATGGCCACAATGGTAGCGATCACCCGGCGGCGCCCGCGTGGGGGTCATGTACAAGAGCCACAATTGCTGGCAGGGCTCATCCCACCTCATCTCAGGATGGAGGGCCACTCTCATCCTAAACTCCTCGTCATAGGCCAACCATGATGGTCCAGGGAAATCAACCACTGCCCGTTAAATGTTATCCAGGTATTGCACCATTGGAATGGCCAGGTCAGGGCGAGCCCTCAGGTATACCGCCATATAAATGAGGTAGGCCGGCAACCAATTGGCCCAGGTGCGCAGCAGCTTACTCCTTGTCCCTATCGTCCTGCCCTTCCCTCTCTTCCTTGGTGGGCTCACGGTTTAGGAGGGAAAATATATCCACATATTCCCCCCTCCAAATCTTCTCCCTAGTGGCCTGAGAAAGATGGTCACCCAGGGGCAAGGAATAACTGGCCATCGGTAGGGCCGCAGTTGGGACAGATTGAATCAAGGGTGAACCCCGTGGTCCCTGAATAACCCCTGAAACATTGGGCATACACCTAGGGGTGGTCACCCCTGTCATAACCGGGGGGTAAGTGGGTAACCAGTAGCTAACAGGACAGTGTGGATACAACTGACCACCCGTGGTAACCTGTTGTGGCCATGGCCACTGCACCCCCCAGTGTGGCTGGGCAGTGTCACTGGTGTACTTAGTTGACCAGGATACTCACCCAGTGCACCCCCGTGGGCCACCCCCACTGGGGGTTCCGGCCCACGGCGGGCGTCAGAGCTCACGATGGGAATCGAGCTCTGCATGCCGGTACACCCTTGCTATGCAGGACCAGGCCCCTGTGGCAAACCCCACTGCGATGATCTAGAAGGGAGCTGTGAGGCGCCAGCTTGGGCTGGTCTGATGGCCTCAGGCAGCTCAACCCTGGCAGCAGCCCGCTGGACAGCGGTGGGCGACGTGCGGGCCGGCAATGCAGGAGGTGCAAACCCACCCTCCGAAGGTGGCGGGGCAATGCCCATTGATGCCTCAAGCACCGAAATGCGTGCTAGGAGGGCATCAACGGCCCCAGACCCACCGGTATAAGGTGGGCCAGGCGGGCCAGATGGCCCACTGGGCAATTGCGGAGTTACCAACCCAAGTGTGGATCCTGGGCCCGAATAGGGCCATGCCCAATAATCCGGCCCATGTGGGGCCGGGGGAATGGTGGGGCGTGAACCCGCACCAGGACCAAGTGGGCCCCACTGCCCCGAGCTGGGCAATGACCCCATAGGGGTGGTGATCCCCGAGGGGCTGGCCTGTGCCGCCCCTGCTTGGAGCCCGGCATTGGGCAGGTAGGCAGCAGCCTGTCCGCCCACATGGGTGGTAGTGGGTAAGCCAGCCCTACCACCAGGGTGCAGGGGCGCCGCCCGAGCCCTCCGGTCCGGGGGCGGCCCCCTAGATGCGGGGGGTGGGCAGAGCCCTCCCCCTAGTCCGCGGCTTTGGAGCCGCAGTTTTTCGCTTGGGAGCCATGTCTCCCAAGCCGAATAGTAAAGGGAGAAAGGAAAAAATCCCTTTTAAAAAAATCGCAGGCGAAAGCCGGGGGAAAAGCGACGGAGAAAACTTCTCCTCTCCGTCGCTTCTACAAAATGGCAGCCGAGCTGCCGCATGGCCACCCCTTTTAAAGAGGGTGGCCACGCCCCCTAACTCACCCGGATGTCTGAGTCGGGGGGGCTGCAAATAGCGCGGCGGCCATTTTGGTGCCGCGCTTGCATTACATCTCTTTATTTATTAGATACAATTTATTAGATACCTGTCTGGCTGGATATCCTGCTATGGTAATGGAGTAGACCATACAACAGGTGACTCAACGCCAAATGTTGGAAGGCAGAAAATAACATGATTCCTTAAATGGGCCAATGGCTATGGGTGGATGAGCCCCTTAAGTTGGATTGATGGTCTCCTCAGTGGATGAAATGCCACTGGAAACCATCATATTGGGCCCAATGGCAAAATGATCAGAAGATGAACAACTTTACTATTCTGATTCCCAACCATCAGGAGGTGGAAGAGGCCATGCCAGGTGGACTGGCTGTGAAGGTGAACCTTGTTAATATCCTCAAGGCTGCAATAGTCTACTGCAGTCGCGGGTTAAATCCTGCATGTCACATTTCATACATGCTGCAGGAGATGACTCTGTGATCACAGTGTGTTGGTTACTTCATGGCAAGCTGGGATCCACCTTAAACAAAGTCACACCACTGGCACTTTCCCCCTAATATGATTTCCAGGGAAAATGTATACTTGAATACGAGTAGCAGCCACAGCCACCAATGATGACCCTGATTTATTAGATACTCAGACATCATGTCTTCCCTCCAGTGAGCTCAAGGGGAATGTATATCGCCCTCCTTCTTTCCATTTCATCTTTACTACAACTTTGTGAGATAGAGATGTGTGAGAAAAAATCACTAGTCCCAAGCCTTGGATGTTTAGGAGGAGAACCTGATTTTTTCAAGTCTCATTGTAACACTCTAACCACTTCACCCCACAAGCTCACAAGCTTTGCATTTTTCTCTCTGCAGAAATATTCTTCTGATGCCATGTGAATTTTAATTGATTATGATTCATACTGTTAAATAACTAGGATTTGTTTTGCCAAGCAACACTCCTAAAATGATATACAGCCTGGTACGTAGGTGGCTTCCAGAACAATGCAGGTTTCTGTTGGGATAATAGATAATAAATATATTTTCAAGCTCTTAAATCTAATGGTATTTACAAATGGAGTACTTTAGCTCAACAGGCTAACCTAGTATAAGCCCAGAGAGAGGCTGACAATACCTTGGAACCATCACTTGCACATAGAGAGTGTTGTGTTCTATGACTGTACCTTTTACAATGTATCCATTCACATGTATCCAATGTAACCATGCTTGTGTAACATTATAACCAGCAGCTGCTTAACTGTAGCCCTTGCAATAGGACGCGAGCTAATGACCACCTGGTGGCAATAGCGAGCGTTCAAGCTCTCCTGGCCCAGACTCACCAGCAAACAACAGCGCGGGAAGATTCCCGCCATCACCTACACCTGGACAAGAAGGGCATGACCGTTCGTGACGTCACGCGGACAGTAACCAATAGACTGTCGAGGAGCCACATTCAAATGTATAGCCACTGTATATATTGAGCTACCCATCCGCCATTACCTCATGTTCCCCCTGGATCATCATGCAATAAACCTGTGTTAAGCCAACCTTTCGGCTGTTCATTGTCTTTGGTCCCATACACTAAATTGGCGACGAGGATGGGATATGGCTGCCCACGGGACCAAGACATGCGCCGGTTTCGAAATCAGGAGACCGGCAGACTGGGACATCTTCGAGATGGACTTCCAGGGAGCCCTGGTGGAATCCGAAGTCACGGATGAGGCAAAGAAACGAGCCATCTTCACCCGGATGCTGGGGCCAGACACCAAGAGGGTCTTGGTGGACCTGATCGCGCTGAGGAGGGCGAGTGAGTTCAAGGTGAAAGAGCTCATGCACATGCTGCGTGAGTACTTCCGGCCCTCGACGGCGATGTTCCCCGCTCGGAGCGCGTTTTGGAGGCGAGTCCAAGTGCCCGGGGAGACGGTCGCCGACTTCGCAGCGGCCCTGCGACTGGCGGCCGGCCCATGCAAATGGGAAAATGTAGAAATCACACTAAGAGACTGCGTGCTGTGCGGCCTGAGCGATGCCGAAACTCAGCGCACATTGATGAACCGTGAGCCACCCCCCACATTGCAGGAGGTTCTGAAGGAGGCACAAGCCGCGGAAGCTACGAAGGCCGGGGTCCAGGAGCTCCAGGACTGGAGGCCAAAGACGGGCAAGGCAGAGACTTCGGTGCCCGTTTCGGTGCACGCGGCCCGGCGAGTTTCGAAGTCGTCCGCGGAGAGCAGCGACGACGAGGACGTCCGGAAGGTCCGGAAAGAAGGCCGGCGTTGCGACGGCTGCGGAGCGAACCACGACCGCGCCAAATGCCCCTTCAGAAAGGCCGAGTGTCACAACTGCGGCCGCCGCGGGCACATCGCCAAGGTCTGCAGGAAAAGGCGCGAGGCCCGGAAGAGCTCGAGAGACCGCACGACGAGACCCAAGGACGGCACCCAGGCCACGAGGAAGCGAGACGGCGTGGGCCGCATCGCCGACGACAGCGAGGACGACGCACCGGTGTTCAGCGTGTCCGCGGGACACCCCCGTTATTTTGTTGAGGTACTAGTACAAGGGGCCCCCATTAGGATGGAAATTGACTCGGGTTCCTCATATTCCATCATTCCCCAGAAGGAGTTCCTGAAAATTGCCCCCCACGTGCGGCCCAAACTCAAAGCTTTGAGGCCCACGCTACGGGACGTGCAAGGGAACTGCATTCTGGTGTTGGGGGTTGGGAATTTTCGGGTCCAATTTAAGAAACACGCCGCGACTCTCCCCCTAGTATTAAGGTAGACCAATGTGATGCAAACAGCACAGCCTGATATGTAAAGTGTATCACCAAAAAGTGTGTTAGGCCTCATTTCCACTAAAAACTGAGAGAAGGAACAACAAGGTTTAGGACTTAATACACTGTGACCTCTGTGGGCCATTTAATGTGCCTTCACTAGGGCACAACAGATACATTTTAATACATGTGGATGATTTTTCAAGGTACTGTGTCACTGTTGAAGGAGGTGCTCAAGAAATATGTGACAATGGTAAGCAACAAATTTGAAAGAAAATGCAAGAAATTTCAGTTCGGCAATAAGGGTACAGTAGACATACCTGTCAACCATCCCGATTTGGCCGGGATTACCCCATAATTCGGCGTCGATTTGCGCCATTTCCCGACCTGCGCTGCCAAAACCCTGTAATTTGGCAGAGGGGGAAAGGAGGCACTGCACAGCCCATCTGCGCAGGTCGCATTGCACGCATGCGTGGAAGGGCTCTACACTTCCGTGGCTCCCTTCCACGCATGCGCAGAAGGCTACGCTGCCTGCGTAGAAGGCTACGCAAGTGGCATAGCCCTCCACGCACATGTGTACAACGCGACCTGCGCAGACCCGGTTTGCGCAGGTCCCGGATTCGTCGGAGCCGTGGTTGACAGGTATGGCAGTAGACCCTCACATAACGACGTTACTTGGTTCCCCAAGTAGCGTTGCTAAGCAATTTTTGTTGTTATGTGGGTTTCTATGGAGTTTCCCACATAACGACGTTTTTAGCATCATTGTCCAGTTATTTTAGCGTTGTTGTCCGGACAACGACACTAAAAATGTTGTTGTGCGGGGGAACATGTGGTGCATAACTACACGTTGTTAAGTGAAAATGATGTTATCCGAACCTGTTGTTATGTGAGGGTTGACTGTATATACTTCTCGCACCACACAAAAGCCTTCCTGGAGGAATAAAGTATTTTATACAGGAAGAGTGTATCACAACCTCCTTAGCAGAATGGAATGGCTGAAAGGAAGTAGAGATCTCTGTTGGAGATGACAAGATGCATGCTTGCACATCAGCTTCCAATAAATTTTTGGCTGAACCATGTAACAAACATGGAGGTTTTCTCAACATGCTAGAGCAGGAGTTCACAACCTATGGCCCATGGGCTGGATCTGGCCTGTGGCACCAACTCATCCAGCCTGCAACCTCGTTCCATCCACTGCTTTCACCACCACCACCTCAATCCTTGTCTCCTCTGCATGTCTTGGCTTGTCCCTAATGATGCTCCACAGCAGGAGCTGTGGAGGCTTACATCTGCCCTGCTATGGATCACTGTTAGGGACACACCAAGCCAAGCAGAGGAGACAAAGATTGAGGAGGCCGCAGTGGAAGAGGAAGCAGCAGCTGGAGCAAGGTTGCAGGCCAGATGAGTTGGTGCCATACAGTGCCTACAGGTCAGTAAGCATGGAAGCGGCATATGGGTGGTGGTGAATGGATCAGGGAGGCCACCGCCACTGCTGGCAGCAGTGTGGGTGGAGTGGTGGGTGGCTCAGGGGTGGTCCCACTGCCACTAGCAGTGGAGTGGGTAGAGTGGTGGTGGCTTGTGGGTGGTCCTGTTGCTACCACTGGCAGTGTGGGTGAAGTTGGAGTGTCTTGGGGTGGTCACACTGCCGCTGCCAAAGGCCAAAGGCAGCATGACTATCCCGAGCCCCCCTCCCACTCCCCCCACCCACACACATTGCTGCCAACAGTCTGAGGGGGTGTGATCCGGGCCCCGGCTTTAAAAGGTTGAGGACCTTTATGCTAGAGCCTTGATTTTTCCCTATTTTATTTCTTCTTACTGTGACTACATTTGATAATTGTAAGTAAAGATATCTCTTTTCTACTTTAAATGCTTCTAGAGTACTTTAATCATACAAAGTGCTGGTCTGTGTGGGGGAAACCAAGGGGCAGGAGGCAATGTTAAGAGTGGAACTAATATCACCACATTTTTCTCCGCTGTTGTTTTTGTTACCTTATACTCTGCTAGCTAAGAGAAATAATAAAAAATCCCCAATAGTTTTAGGGTCTGAAATTGTAACTTGGTATTACTATTGCAGTGCCATATATTTTATAGCTCCTTGTTTGTTTGTTCATTTGCAGATGTGCTCTTTTACTTCCATGTCATCCAGGGACCTTCCATTGTATTGCTGCTGACATTCAATTTATCCTTTTGCCTTACCACTGAGCTTCTCTGCAATGAATAAAGAGATGCTTTGTACAGCATTCTCAGACAATTTCATGTACTGTATTTACTTGGTGCTGTTTATGAATGAGATTGAGATTCTTGGCCATGGACTAAAGGAATCTTTGCACATTTATTTGCTTCAGAACATGTGGAATACATTTGTTTTTCTGGGACACAAACACATTCCTGCTTTGAATAAAATGCTTAAAGCAAAGAGAGTTCAAAAATATTCAGATCTCTTCCCACATATAGTGCCTTAATATTGATATGAAAAAATAGTTATTTTTCAATGCTGCCCAACTGGTGTGGTGTAGAAGACACTTCAACTGTGACCCTTACTTTTGAACCATAATTTTGATAAATAATTCATTCCTTGGCTAACCTTAGATAATTGGAAAAGCCTTTTGTATCCCAAATCCCATATCTTTCAAAACGAGTGGCAGGGTCAGCCAAAAGTTTCCTAAGTGGCATGTGGGTATCCCTTTTAAAAAATCCTTGATTATAATAGATGATAGGAGGTTACAGAGATAATTTTAATGCTTTACAGGCCCCAATATGGCAGCTCATTCATTTCTTTCAAGATGACCGGGTTATAAATAACCCAAACTCAAGGCTCACTCTTGGTTTGTGCAACATCTGGATTCTTGCCTTGCCTATCCAATTCTCCATAATTGACTAAGCATAATTGCTGCATGTGCTGACATCTTCCTCCTTGTCTGGTATTACAAACATTAATGTGAAAATGCACAATTTTATTTATTTATTTATTTATTTATTTATTATTTCAATTTCTATACTGCCCACTTGGCCAAGGCCAACTCAGGGCGGTTCACAATCACAATAAAAACATGATTAAAACATCTTAAAAACTACCCTCCCCCCTTTAAAAAGGGTGGAGGGACCGAGGGGGCCGGAATTCACTATACCAGCCACCCAACAGGGGTCACCCTTCCACCTGTACCTCATACTTGGCCTGCCAGCCAGGTTTTAAGTTCTTTTCTGAAAGGCAGCAATTCCGTCTGCAGATGAAGCTCTGTTGGTAAGAGGTTCCAGAGTGCCGGTGCGGACACGGAGAAAGCCCTCCTCCTTGTGCTAGAGAGGCTAGCCCCTCTAGCAAATGGTATAATAAGAGAGCCCCTTCGGTCCGCCCTGGTTGGATGGGCAGACGTCCTTAGGGCGATGTGGTCTCTTAGGTAGCCTGGCCCACTGTCATCCAACAGGATCCATTAGTCGCTGGGGGCAGGCCAATTTAATAGGCCATGGGCAGCTTCCTAATCCTTGGTCAAATATTTCTAGCTGGGCTTCTGGAGGAATGGTTCTCATAGTTTAATAAAAGACACAATTCTAAAGTGAATTAAGGATGGATTAAGTTTGGCTTCTCTCTTTTTTAAAATCAACAAATCAGAAATCTACTGTCAAATATTCAAAATGTATAAAAGACTATTGGCCAACAGTTGGCTGGCTGATTCTCAGTGACTTTCCAGCTTTCCACCTTGCTCCCCAGAACTAATGATTTCGATTACTTTGGTTACTTATATACCTCTTAAAAGCTTGAACACAGAGATAGGGGTAGTTGATGAGCAGAGGCAGAGACCTACTGCTGGAGGCATCTTTATAGCAGCGATTTTGCTATCCTTTGGATTATTAGCAAGACTTCAGCAGTTCTGAGGTGAAATAGTGTTCAATAGATGGTGATGGTCACAGTCACAGTAAGGTAAAGGTTTCCCTTGCTCGAAAGCCAGTCGTATCCGACTCTAGGGTAGTCTCTTAAAGCTTTGTAATTCTTCTCCCATACATTTCACCAATATACAGTATATCATCCTTATTCGTATATCATTCTCTTATTCCATGTCTAGGCCAAACATGAAATTGCCAAAATGAAGCCACCATTTGGTTAGTTCATTCTGCAGTTCCTTTCACCCAAACAAGTGTGAGAAAGATTAGCCAGCACAAGGTGGCCGTTCGAGGGCTATACGTGATTGTGATTCAAAAATACCACAATCTTCGAGGAGACTCTTTCTATGTACACCAGCCATATATTAGTATTTCATATTAATGCCATATATAATAAGCATATACAACACACATCTAACATAACAAATATACTCTTTAAATGTTGCATATACCCTGGTAAGATCACATCACATGTTCAGTGATAAACATCAAAATTATGTTGGGATGTTGCATTTCTTAAATAATAGTATGGAAAGATAAAACCACTTCAGAAGAGGTTTCAGGAAGAAAAAAATCCTGGGTTTAGAGGACTAAAAATATCCTCTATTTACCCATTGTCCATTTTTGCATCTCACTTAAAGGGCCATCTGTCTGTGGATCTTGTATTTCTTTATTTCTTTTTAGAAAACAATTTAGAAAACACAAAACAGGACATGTAAAGTTTTTGAAAATAAACAAAATGAATATGTCTGGCAGAAGAAAGGAAAGGTCTAAGAGAAAACATAAAGTCTTATTTTGTGTGTGCACATGTGGGGGAAATGAGCAGTTTTTGAAAAATGATGTGTTTAGCTGACCACAAAATGCAAACAAGAGGAAAACCATAAGTAAGCATGAAGGAAAAACAGTGGCTTGGATGCTGACAAATACAGAGAATATGGCAATATTTTGTAGCTAATTGTGAAAGATTAAACTCCTCCTGGGTTCCTGGCTTTCAAGTGTCGTCTCTATCAAAAGTTATGAGTAGTGGCGAAGGTGCCTTGTAGCAAGCTAGCAAGCTCTGAAATTTTTGTTTCAAAGACCAGAAGCCCAGCTTTATGTTTTAAAAAGGTTTTCTAAACTTAAAGGTCTTTTAGGTGACTCTCATAGGATACATAATTTGGCATCTCAAATATAATACCTTCAAAAAGCCACTGTATTTAGGGGTGAAAGTATAAAATTGGCAAGTATTAAAAACAGACAATATAAGGATAATCAAGATAAAATTGAGAAGGAGATTAAGCGATTACAGGAAGAACACGTAAGGACAAAAGACACAAAAACTCTGGATAGATTGCAGAAGTTAAGAACCGAAGTAATAGGAAAAGATATAGAGAAGGTACAAAGGGATTTAATTTATTTAAAGAGAGAATATTTCGAATTTAGTAATCAAAATTCAAAAATGCTGGCAAGAGCAGCAAAAGAAAAAAGAATAAAAGGGAAATTGGTGTTCTGATAAAGGATGGAATAAGATATAATAAATTAAAGATAAAATTAGGATAATTAGAGATTTCTATCAGGAATTCTATATGGAAAGAAAGATAGACGAAGGAAAGTTAAGAGATAGGTTAAAACAAATGGGGGAAAAGGTATCACAAGAGCATAAGATGAAAATGGAAGAGGTTATAACTGAGAAAGAAATTAAAGATGTGATTGCTAAACTGAAGACAGGTAAAGCTGCAGGAGAAGATGGATTGCCAGCGGAATTTTATAAAGAGTTTAAAGAAGTTGTTGTCCCAAGATTATTAAAATTATTCAATTATATAATGGAAGGGGGAGCAATACCGACTTCATGGTACCGATCAATAATTGTATTAATACCGAAACCGGGCAAAGATGCTGAAAAAGTTGAGTCATATAGACCAAATTCATTAATAAATCAGGATGCAAAAATTTTTACGACAATATTGGCAAATTGGTTGAATAATGTCATGAATAAGTATATAAATAAAGATCAAGCAGGTTTTTTGAAAGGAAGGCATATGGCGGACTTAACTAGGAGGGTTTTGGACCTAATAGATTTAGTAATACATGACAAAGAAAAAGCTGGAATGCTATCACTGGATATATTCAAGGCATTTGATTCTCTTCAATGGGTAACAATTAATGAGATAATTAAAGCCTATGGCTTTGGAGATAGGTTTAAGGGGGTGATTGCCCAACTATACCACCGAGGTTCAGCCAATATTAAAGTAAATGATGCTATTTTGGACAAGGTTAAATTAGGGGCTGGAACATGACAGGGCTGCCCACTATCTCCTATATTATTTATTATGGCAATGGAGATACTAGCAAATGCTGTAAGACAAGATAAAAACATTGAAGAGATTTCAGATAACAAGATAAACCTGTATGCAGATGACACTTTATTAACTTTAAAGTACCCTTTGAAGGTATTAGATAGGATTCAGGAACATTTAAAAGATTTTGAGGATCTGAAGGGATTGAGGATAAATTGGGAAAAGTCTGAGATGATATTAAATAATATAGATTTGGAGGACCAGTTGAAAATTAAAGATAAATTTAAAATAAAGTTAAGAAATAGCTTGAAATACTTGGGAATTAATATTTCATATAAATGGGAAGACCTTAAGAAATTAAACTATGAAGAGCAAAAAAAGGAAATTAAGGCGAAAATAACACAGTACAGTAAACTGAAGCTTTCCTGGTTCGATTGAGTTGCACTTTGCAAAATGATGTTATTACCAAGATTAAATTTTTTTGTTTGATGCTCTCCCAATCCAGTTAAAAGAGAAAGAAATTAAGGAATTTCAAAATATTTTTAATAATTACTGTAATAGTGGGAATAGGCCTAGAATAGATAGAAGTTTGTGGTATTTACAACAGAAACAAGGCAGATTGGGTTTACCAAATCTTAAATATTATTATAGAGCTTTTCAGGTTAAAAATATTGTAAAGGTTTTGAGGAAGGAAAGGGTAATTTGGGAGGAATTAGAGATGAAGGAAGTTAATCAAATCGGCAAAGCAATTTTTTTTGGATAAAGAAAAGAGTAAATAGATGTTAAAAATAGAATGATGAAGGACACGTGGGAAAAGGTGAAAAAAGACTTAGTCCCAGACCTCTCCCCGATCATAGAAATAGAGGACTTCAAACAATTTCCAATAAAACGATAGTAAATTGAAGGAAATTTGGACCAAAAATGAGATTTCCTCGTTGAAAGACTGGATTGATGTCTGTAGTGACACAGGGAAAAAAGGGGGTTATATACACAGTTAAATCTAAATTGGTTTCAAATTATTTTAGTAAATAAATGGAATGCCAAATATTTGGCTCGACTCAGCTTGAATAGGGATAAAACAGAATTTGAGGAAGTACTATGGAAAGTAAGAAAAGGGGAATTGGATATAAAAGGATTGGTGAGCAAAATTTATATAATATTAAATAGAGAGGGTATACCACAAGAAACATTGAGAAAAATTTGGGAGCAAGATCTTAAAGTTAGTATCACAGAGACAGAGTGGAAAAATAAATGGGAAAAAAAGAATTATGAGAACTATGTCGGTCAGAGTAAAAGAACATAATTTTAAAATGCTTTGGAGGTGGTACCTGACCCCAGTGCGGTTACATCAGATGGATAAAAACAGAAGTCAAATGTGTTGGAGATGCAGATACAAGCTGGGTATTTATCAACATATGTGTTGGAGTTGCAAGGTAGTTAAAGAATTCTGGGGGGAAATAGAGAAAGAAATATCTAGATTTGTAGGGGTGAATTTTAAACTGGGGCCAGGTTTACCAATGCTGACAGACACAAGAAATATGAATTTAGACAAGAATAAAAATGAGTTACTTTCTCTGTGTATGACAACAGCAAGACAATGTATTGCGAGAAATTGGAAAAACGATCAGATTTTAAAGTTGGAGGATTGGTATAAGGAAATGTGGGATCTTGCATTAAATGATAAATTAACATGGGAGTTAAATAAGAAAAAGGGTATTATAAAAGAGAATAGATTTTGGTAAATTTGGCAACCATTTATTGAATTTGCAGGTAATAGAGGAGACGGGAGCAGTTCAGTACCGGAATTCCACAAATTTTGGAAATAATGAAAAGATGTGTCCACTGCATCCTCCAGGACATTGTACAGTCACATATGGGGAATTAATGTTTTGTTTTGTTTTTTTGTTTTTTGTTCATCTACTAATTGATTAAGAAATAGGTAAATTGGAAAATTCTGAATAGCAACATTGGTTTAAAGTTATGACTGGCTATGTAATTTAGAAGGGAAAGTAAATAGATAAGGAAGAATCATATATAAGTGCCTGACTGAAAAATGTGATTTACTATCATGTTGAGCACAAATAACAAAAGAAGAGTATACTTCCTAATGATTGGCTATAATTTCAATACTGACAGTAATTATCATGTTTATATATGTACAGCCAAAATGTCCTTAAGGAATAGCCTATAAACATTTAAAGATACAAATGGATGGAAAATTTGGATTTCTTTCTATGCCATCGAAGCCTACAACACTGGACTTAGCTATTGTCCTTTGCAAAGGATTACAGTGCAGCTGCCACCCTATAAAACAGAGGTTCTCAACCTTTTCAAGGGCTGGATCGCACTCCCTCAGACAGCTTCAGGGACTGGATGACCATTTTACCCTGCCTGCCACACATGGCACTTCCTGGTGTCATGGGCTGCATCCATCCCCTGAGCTGTTGTTGAGAACCCCTGATGTAAAACATAGTCACCTAGTCTGCCTGTATCTTTACACAATACAAATGCAGAAGCCAATAAAGAATATTACCTAGTGGCTGGAAGCAGCTCTTTTCCTTCAGTTTGTAGTCCCGCTGGGCTTTTACTAAAGGTCCATGCAGAGCTATTTGCACTGCTGTATGGTGACTTTTTTGTGTTTTCCTCAGTATTTCCATAAACAAAGACAACTGTGAGATCTTTGCACAACACAAATGCAAGAGAAAGGCAACACCTTTATTAGATCACTAAAAAAAAAACAACCAAACATTACAAAGCTTTTGTAATTCAAGATAATTTCTTCAGGCAGGCACCAATTTCTTATGGATAGTGCAAGAAAATGAACAATAAGAGACTCAAAGGTTCATGGCAAAATGTTGTGCCATGTGCACTCTCTCTCTCTCTCTCTCACACACACACACACACCACCAGGTTAGGTTTTTTAAAAAAGAAAGAAAGCCTTGCCATTGCTTGAAGCAACAGTAGATCTGCAGCGAGCTTTCTATCAGTGTGATTTTCCACAGGAATAAATAATAGTAATAGTAATAATAATTTTGTGTCAGAAATTATTTTAGATTGAAAGGATTTTTTTCTGGAGAAACTCCACTCAAGTGATACCCAAATGAGGCTCCTTTCATGTACCCAAGATCTTTTCCCCACCAAAATGGTCCCTATTTATCTACTTGCAATTTCTTGGTTGGTAGGAGCTGGGACAGAGACGGGTGCTCACTTCGTTGTGCAGCACTCAAATCTTGAACTGCCGAGTTCCCGACCTTCCAGCTAACAAGGCGAGCTTCTTAACCACTGAGCCACTGCAGTCCTTGGTGCTGTCTCATTTCCCATCACATTAAAGGAGTTTTGGGGGTGGTCTCCACTGGACTGGGAGGAATAGTTACTGTATTTCAATGTTTTATTGCTGAAGTTGACCATAGAATACTATCAGTACACACATATCTTAATTAACTAACATATTAATTCTTCTTCTTTTCTTCCTCTTTTACCCCACCGGATGTCAAGGGAGATACAAAATTCTTGCTCTGGCACTTCTAGCAGCTTCCACCGGTGTCATCTGGTGTTCTTGTAAAATGTTTTTTATGTTGTCTCTCCACCTTCATCTAGGTCTGCTTCATGTTCTTTGTCTTTCTCCTCATTTCACGTATGCCTTGTATGGTCTAGAATTTCATATTCACTAATTAACACAATTTTTTTTAAAAAAGCCAATATGAAATTGTTGTGTTTCTTTTATAAAGCATTTCTATAGTCAACATGTTTTACAAAATGGCAACATCAGAGAAACCTTTGTGAGAGCAGTTATATATTTAGACTTGAACTGTAAGTCAAACCAATAATTGCATACCTCAACCACTATATTATTGTACTTAAGCCCATCAATTTCTCTCTAAGTGATATCCTTGAACTGGTTTCAAGTAGTTATTTAAACGCTGTCTGCTTCTAGGGCATTACCATGAAGAGAAGAAAAAACTCAATCTCCTGCCCACATCCTGTAATATAGTTGACCATTTGGCGGCAGACAGCTCTTTGAAACAGTGTTGACAGTCATGGTTCATGGGGTCATCTTTCTTCTAGAAGATGACCTCCTTAATCATCTTCAGGCTCCAAAGAGTCATAGTAGGTAAACAACTTTGGCTTTTTTTTCCAGACAGCAGGTCATATTTGTCTCTATTTCTTTCATGGTTTGGTTAAAAGGCTATAAAAAGCCTACTTAACTTCCTACCCTCCTTCCCTATTTCTATCTTGGAATTTTTTCTAGTAAGTTCTTTGTCAAAGCGATTTAATTCGGAGGAGGGAGGAGCCTAAGGTAGCTGGTTGGAGTGATTTCTGTCGTCTCCTTCTCCAGACAAAAAAAAGGTCCTATTTGGGTTAAAAGTACCATGGAACTTGCCAAAAGATAGCTACTGCAGTCCTTTGGATGATAAGGTACCGTGGGAGGTGTTGAAGGTCCTGTTGAAAAACTATTTGCTGATAAATCTTCAGTTGAAAAATACTGGAGAGAAAAGTGCTAAGAAGCAGAGGGCCTTTGGCTGCAAGGCTTTTAAAGCAATAGACCTGCCATCTCCCTTTTGTTGCTGTGAGGACTTTCTTTTTCATCTCTTTGCCTCTGATACAATTTTTGGAGGAAAAGGCTTCATACTAGATTGGTTTGGAAAAGTTTACAGTTTATCTACTACAGCTGTTTCTTTTTGTTGCCATCCTAATTTCAGAGGGAGGAACCGCCATATTGGGCTGAGCCGACAGAGCTGGCATGAAGCCAGGTGCTTTTTGTGATAAGATAAAGCTTTGTTGTTGTAAATTAAAATAAAACTGCAGTCTCTTAGTAGCTGGTGGAAAAATATTTGTGGACTATTGATAGCTGCAAGTTGCTGAGCAAACAATATCAGGTACTGAAAGAGAGACAACAGTAAGAGGCTTTTTTTTTTTTACAAGAGTTACTGCAGCAGTGGTAGAAATGAAGAGGAGAGTCTGGAAAAAAGAGACTGTATCAGATAAAGCATATAGACGTCTTGTCAGTGCAGATGACAGCCCAATAAACAAAGAAGAATCTGAAAATATGGATGCAAGACCACCCTCTAAGGAAAAACCGAGTGGAGATATGACTCTGTTGGAATTAAAACACTTTATAACTACAAAATCTAATGAAGATAAAAAGGAAATTAAGCAGTTTGTTAAAGAGGTGGTCAGAGAGGAAGTGCAATCTCTGGAAAAATCAATTTCTGGATTAAACATGAGAACCAATACTTTGGAGTCAGAGGTTAAGGACTTGGTGGAGATTGCAGTAAGGCATGAAAAAACTATGGACAAAAGATTTAAGCAACTGGTGAAGCTACAGGATCAATCGAAAAAGAAAAACATCAGGATTAAATTTCCCCCGACATGGATAAAGACAATTTAAAAATTGAAGTGGTTAAATGGTTACACACCTTTGCTTTGGACTCTAGCCCAATTAAAGAAGAAGAGATCGAAGCAATTTTAAAAGTCGGTTTCAAGAGAGGTCAACGCCCCAGAGATATGATAATTTCTTTTGTATCAGGTTATAAAAAAGATCAAGTAATGGACTATTTAAGGAAGCATGGTGACTCTGCATTAAAGATAGCAGAAGTAAAAGTACAAGCATATCATGATTTAAGTAATGAGACTATTCAATGGAGAAGACAGATGAAGCCGATAATTGAAATTTTGTTTAATTGCAATATAAGATATCAATGGGGTTTCCCTATCTTCTTAAAGATATTTCATGATGGGAAGGTGGTTAGAGCAGAGGACCCAAAGGGAGCAAGGAGGCAACTTGAATTACTTACAATTATAGCGATGGCCAATACAAATCAAGGATAGGGATATCAAGAAATTACAAAATTTAATAAACAGTTATTGTAACGATGGAAAGAAGCCAAGAATCACAAAATCATTGTGGTATAAGGACCAAAAAAGTGGGGGATTGGGTCTCCTGGATATTAAGAAATACTATATGGCCCATCAGCTAAAAAACTTTATGAAAATTTTAATGCACACTGATACTTCATGGGAAAGTATTGATATGTCTGAATTGCATACAATTGGAAAAGCAATATTTTTAGGTAAAGATAAAATTAAAATTAATAAAGATAATAAAATTTTAAAATGTCTTTTATACACCTAGCATTCTGTTAAAAACAAACTTGCTCCAGGAATATCGCCTATGATAGAACTAAGTGATATAAAGTCCTTTCCAATAACAATAACTGGTAAAATCAAAGCTCTACTTCAGCATAATAAAATAGAATTACTAAAAGATTGGTTAGAGTTTTGTAAAAACAAGGAAAGGAAGACAAACCTGTTTACTCAAATGAAATTGAACTGGATTCAAGGTATAGCAATTAACAACTGGAATTCTAATATTACTAATGAAACAGACTTAAATAGAAACTTAACAGAGTTTGAGAAATTAATATATAGTGTAAGGTCTGGAAAGACTGAATTAAAGGGATTAATTGGTAAATTATATAGTATTTTAAAGGATATGGGTCAAAATAGTGAAATTATGAGAGAGATTTGGAAAAGTGATTTAAACATTAAAATTAAAGAAGAAAGTTGGAGACAAAAATGGGATATTAGAGTTATGAAGAATTTATCAATCAGATTAAAAGAACACAATTACAAGGTACTTTGGAAATGGTATTCAACTCCAGTTAAAATAAATTTGATGGATGAATCCAAATCGAATCTATGTTGGAGGTGTAAAAAAGCAGTTGGGACTTATCTTCACATGTGGTGGTAGTGTGAAGAATTAAAAGAATTCTGGATAACAGTAGGAAAAGAAGTGTCAAGAATGTTGGGCATCAGCATCAAATTGGATGCACCTAGTGTGTTAGTATATGAATTTAGTAGTTTGAATCTAGATCTTTGTAAGGCAGATTTGTTATCTATTCTGATTACAACTGCAAGGATTTGTATAGCTGCCAAGTGGAAGGGAGGGGAACAATTAAAGATTGAAGATTGGTATGCTCAAAATTGGATAACTGCATTGAATGACAAGCTCACGTGTGAAATAAATATTTAAAAAAGGTATTGTCGTATTGTAATTTTGTGTATTTGATTGTTATATGTCTTTGTTGTGTTTTTTTGTCTTCTCTTTTAAAATAATAAAATTAAATTTAAAAAAATTAGAGCGATGGGAGACCCAAACTGGGAAAAACTGGTAAAAAAATCTCTATGGAGAAGGTTCAGAAGGATCAAAGGGGAAAGAGGAGTATCAAGCAAAGGGGAGAGACCATTCAAGGGAGAAACAAAGGGAGAAACCTTTGGGTTATGGAAGTGGAGGGGAAATAAGAGAAGAAAAGGATGCAGAATTGTCTGGTGCAAAGATAAAGCCAAAAGCCAAAAAGTAAAAGTAATATATAAATATAAATAGGCACAGGCAAGAAAGTGTTAACAATTTAGGAATATGAATACGAATAGTATAGGGACCAAAAGAATTAAAATAGAGGAAAGAATAAGAGAAGGAGATGGGGAATAGTGAAAGGAGGAATTAAGAATAGAAGGGATAGGCTCTCCCTCCTCCTCCTCCCCCATTCCCTAAATGGGAGTGGCCGGGCAATATTTTGCCTGGCGGGGGGGGGGGGGGATGAGATTTGTGACTGTTGCGTGTTGGTGGGTGGAGGGTTATATGTTATATGTTATGTTATATGTTATATTTTATACGTTATACGTTATATGTTATTGAAAAATATTTTTTTTTAAAAAAGTCATTTAATTCATTGAAGCTTTCCATGAGCAACCTTATCACTGCATTATTCATTAATGGATGAATGAGAAAAGAATCGGGTCTTACATATTTGTATTGTTATTATTACCTTTAAACTGTCACAATGCTTGGCTCCTTTTCCTTCTAGTATCCTTGATGCCTGTAGCTATGCTTGCGGTTTTGATTTTATTTCCTGATCCAAAAGGGAATCTATACCCAATCTTATTTTGCTATAATGCCCCTACAATTATTTATACCTTATAAAAGAGCAGAGACCATTGTTTCAGCTCTCAAGACCTTGAGCAAGATGATAAAGTTATAACCTGTGGTTATGAGCCATAGCCTCACTCAGGCCTGGAGTTGGCCTCTACTCACTCTACAAGGCTATTTATGGTCATGAGTTCCAACGTCATCAATTGATAACCATCAACAGACTGAAGGACTCAGTGCTGGAACATGTAAACCATCTTTGCTTGACCATTCACAGTATATAACATAAAATTCTTATGACAGAAGCAACACAATTTAAAATTCAGTAACAAGGGGCTCTGGTTTACAAAAGGCTACGCTATTAAAATTAGTCTTTAAGGTGCAACAAAAAGCATTGTAATAACATTATTATTATTCTGCCATATCCGAATCTGAATATTGGTGATCATCATGGTGACCAGCCATGAAAACTGTCCTGAGAATATAATGCAGTAGCCTTTCATCTGCCGCATCGCAGCATGACACCCGTACCACTGATCCACTTGTGCAAGTCGCTTTCTGGTCCTGAGCCCTTTTGGCATGCAAAGTCCTCCTCAGCCCCATGGCAGTATTGATGAAGTTCCTACCCACCATCAAGATGGTTTCAAGTGAGGACTATCACCCTTCCCTGTGGACTTTGGCACCCAATGCTGTTAGGCCTCATGGTAGTCTGGTTGGTTAACTGCCACCTGACACTTGGCGCTAAGTCACTGGCAGTTTGGTTTACTCTATTACCATAGTGGATATCCAGGCCAGATTCTCTGTAATAATATTACAGGAACAATTATGTCATTGGTGTTCAGTTCTCCCCAGCCAACTGACACCTGATTACTTTTGGGTGAAGCAGTATTTAGCTCTCCTTCAGTCATGCATCTCTCCAATATAATGGAAATGCCAGACATATCAGACATTCTGCTTAACGTGTTTCCTAAGTATCTTTTCATTCATAAAGATTACTCCTTGTTATGGTGTTCTATTGTGTTGTACTTAAAATGTGAAGACTATTAGTGATCTTTCAGTTGTGCATCCAGCCAGTAAGCCACTGTGTGCCCTGGGGTGAGAGGAAATATAATAATCAATAGAAGAGTTATCCCAATCTAGCAACATTCGAGCCCTGTGGCATTTACATACGTCATGCCTGTTTTCAGTAATCCCACTCCTTCCTCCAGTCAAAACAAGACATGATGTGGAGAGAGGCGGAAACAATCTGACTGTGTTGCAGGCTCTATACCCGTTTAGATGACAACTGGATTATAGCAATCCATTCTAAGGCGACTTGTCCTGTTGAGGATTTCCACATGGGCAGCAAATGTTGTGCAGACAATTACACCATCTGGTAAGATGTCTATCACACAATTGCTTGTATAGCTGATGGCACATCCATTGCAATGAACATTTCAGTGAATATTGAAACTTCTTATATAACACACTAGCAGTGTACATGGAATGCTCACCTAAAGTGTTTGTTAAGTTCCCCCTTTGTCTCCCCCCCCCCCCCCGCATTGTCATTTATGATGGTTAGACACCAACATGTTAATAAAGTAGCTCTCAACCATGTACAGTTCTGCCAAAGTAAGAAATTAATATTTCTCAATAGTAAAATAGGTCAAAAGAATATAGTGGAATTTATTTCAGAGGCCCTTGGCTAACTGCCACCTATGCTATACATTATTTTTGCCTGAGTTACATTATTATTATTTTTGGCCGATGGTTATCATTTAATTGAAATTCAGAGAAAACCCTTATCCCCAAACTTTACTGAGCAAAGATTACAAATATAGATGGGCAGTCACAGAAACTTACACATATACCAGATGGTACTTGGTATTCAGGCAGGAACTTTTAGTAAGCATTTTTTCCCTTCATTTTAAATAGTGCTGTACATACCTTTCAACAAGAAGTTAGAAAGTGCTGAGCAGAAAGGTTTTCTGGAGAGAACTTTCAGTTTGAACCTTGAAGAGAAGGTGGTGGTATTAGTGAGAACAGATGCAATGGATGTTGTAAGCTAAATTCATCCTAACATTTGCAATAGTTTGCTGTTGACATTGGTGGTGTCTGCACCAGATCAGCTAGATGGATGGATGCAGCTGGAGATTAAAACACATGTACTGTACTTTTCTTTCTCCAGTCTAGCAGTAGATCTTGGTGCTTTCCGTGACCCTAGATGTGGAGTTTAGCATAGTACAATGTAGCATTGCTCCCTGAACATATGTATATGAGAGAATAGCCACCAGAATGGCACTTGGAGCAGCAAACACATACAGGAATTGTATGCTTCCTGTAGTTGGAGTAATTGGGAGGGACTTTTCTGGACTGGAGTGACTGTCTATCTATCACTAACTAATTGTTCCTTTCAACAACTGGATTCAAATAATTCAACTCTCTCTGCTTTGTGTTCATTTTTTATTCCTGTTGAGCTATTTGATTCCAAGAAAGCAGCATGCACATGTCTGTAATACCAAATACAGTGTACCTCATACAATGATTTTAATCCATCCCACAGGGCTCGTTGTTGCACGAAACAATTGCTATATGATTATTTTTCCTATGGGATTCAGCGTACAAAGATTTTTTTCGCTAAGTGGTTTTTCCCATTGGAAAATTGTTGTATGGATTTTTCCATAGGGAAAATTGTTATGCAGGATGCCATTTTCCCCAAAAACTTAATTGTTATGTGATTTCGTTGCTATACAGGGCAATTGTTGTATGAGGTTCCACTGTAACTCTAACTGTATTTATTATTTCTCTTACGAATGTCTCAGAGTGAGTTATTGAGACTGTGAGTGCCATTTAATGAGAAAAGGTTGAACTCTGGGATACCAGTAGCTCTTTTTCTTTATGGGTCTCTGTACTTCCACTGCACAGCTAAAGTAGAACTCAAACTCTCAACCTCTGACTCTGCATTCAGATACTGTACTTAACTTTCTGAGCTATCAAGCCAGAAAGTTGGAGTTGTTAGAGCTGACAAATAACACTTTAGCTCCCTTCTTTTGTTCCATCTTTCCCCTGATAACACATTTCAGTAAGCTATGTATTTCATCTGTTGGGGTTCAGTCTTCAATGGCACACAATGGACAACCTGTGGCTCTCCAGATGTCCAGAAAGACTCCAATCAGCTTAGCCAGCATAATCAGTGATGTGACAAATGCAAGCGTGGCGCCAAAATGGCCGCCGCGCTCTTTGCGGGGGCCCCCCCACCGGACGAAGGCATCTGGATAGTTAGGGGGCGTGGCCAGCACCCTTATAAAAGGGGTGGCCACGAGGCAGCCGAGCTGCCATTTTACGAAGCGACGGAGCGGAGAAGTTTTTCCCTCTTACCTCCGTCGCTCTTGCCTTTCGCCGGGAAGCCTCTTGGGTGGCGCTTTTTCCTTCTCTTTCTCCGGCTTCCCAGCAGATCGTTGCTATGCCCTCTAAGAAGAGGGCAACTGCGAATGCGGTTTGCTCTGCGCGGAGGCGCCAGCCGGGTCGGAGGACCGCGACTGCGCCTCCCCAGCAGCCTCCCTTGCCATAGCCCACCGGGACCGGTGGGATGGGGTTGATAGCCCCTTGGCCTTAGGCGGAGCGTCCGCATACCGGCCCGGCAGGGGCCGCGGCCCCCGGCCCGCAAGCAATGGCCACTGCCCCTGGCATGGTCCATTCTTCGGGGCCTTCTCCTCTTGGTACGCAGCTTCCTGCGGGGGGTTTTCAGCCGTGGGGGGTGGTTGGGTCCCCTCCCCTGGCAGGGCATGCCCCCGGCCCCGCAGGGGCCGGGCCTGGGCTCGTGGCCGTATTCAGGCCCCGGGGTCCAGGGACCTGGACCGGCGCCTGCAACCTGTGGGCCGGCCGGCCCTTTGCCCCCCCTTGGCACCGGGGGCTATGTCAATGTTGAGGCCCTTCTGGCCCGCGTTGCGGCCCTCGAGGCATTGCTCGCGAGGGTCAACCACCCAGGGGTGCCTTTTGGTGCACAGGTTGATGCTTCGTCTGCCGGGCAGCGGCAGGTGGCGGGATGGGTCGAGCTGCCCGAGGCGCGTGGGCCGGCGTCGGCCACTGCCTCGCAGCTCCCCACTCAACAGGCTGGTGCTGATCAGGCCCATCGACGAGCTCAGTCGCGATCGTGAGCTCCGACGCCCCCAGTGGGCCGGAACCCCCAGTGGGGGCGGCCCTCGGGGGTGCAGCATGTGAGTATGCGGTTCAATCTAGTGCACCCACACACTTAACTACATTGGGGGGAGCATTTCAGTGGCCGTGGCCTCGCACGGGAGGCACGACGGTTCAGTCGCCGCCAGCCCACCCGGCGACTTCACCTCCAACCCAGGGCCCTGTTTGGGGTGGTGCCTCCTGCTCAGTCGGGAACGTGTCAGGGGTGACGGGGTTGGTCCAGGCTCCTTTTACAACGCCCACAGTTCCCACCGTGCCGGTGTCGGCATTGCCAACAGCGGGGTATTCCTTGCCCCTTGGGGATCATCTGGCCCGGTCTACCAAAGAGAAGGTCTGGCGTGGGGAGTATGTGGACATCTTCTCCCTTCTTAACAGAGAGCCCACCAAGGAGGTGAGGGAGGGGCAGGATGAGAAGGATAAGGAACAGGCACGTCGTCGTAAGCCGCCACGCACGTGGGCCAACTGGTTGCCAGCGTACCTCATATACATGGCGGTTTACCTCAGGGCCAGGCTGGGTCTGGCACTCCCGATGGTCCAGTATTTGGACAACATCTACCGGGCGATGGTTGACTTCCCGGGCCCGTCGTGGTTGGCTTACGATGAAGAATTCCGTATGCGGATTCCCCTGCACCCAGAGATGAGGTGGGACGAGCCCTGCCAGAAGCTGTGGCTTCTGTACATGACTCCCACGCGCCCTGTGCCTGGGGAAAGATACCATTGCGGACATGCAGTCCAGCGAGCGGCCCCAGCACAGACACCCCACCAGGTGGCGGGGCAGGGGCTCCCAGCCCGCCTGCTGTGCTGGACATTCTCGTCCAATGGTTCCTGCAATAGGAAGAATTGCCGGTACAGGCATGAGTGTCCCTCTTGTGCTGGCCCTCATGATGCCTCCTCCTGCCCCAGGCCGGGAGGGGTGCGGGGCAGAGGTAGGGGTGGACAAGGGGCTGGCAAGACTGCCGCAGAGGGAGCTGGTCCACCGAAAGGCCCCCTCCCCAATTAATGTGGACATGTTGGAGCGTTGGCTCGCATTGTACCCGAGGAAGGCAGACGCGGCTTACCTGCTTCAGGATTTTCGACTGGGGTTTTAGTATTCTTTTCATGGGGGATAGGTCCCCCCAAGACGCACCCAACCTTTGGTCCCTTAGGGGAAGGGAGGAGGTGGCTGCTGTCAGCATTACTAAGGAGATTGATGCGGGCAGGGTCGCTGGCCCTTTCACTGCACCCCCGTTTCCCAACCTTAAAGTGTCCCCCTTGGGCTTAGTGCACAAGAAGTCACCGGGCGAGTTCCGCCTGATTCATCACTTGTCCTACCCAGCCGGCTGATCGGTCGATGATGCTATCCCTGATGACCTTTGCTCGGTCAGGTATGCATCCTTTGACTGAGCGCTGCGCATGGTGTGCTCATGTGGCCCGGGTGCGCTGTTAGCTAAGTGCGACATTAAGTCTGCCTTTCGTCTCCTGCCGGTCCACCCGGGTGACTTTGAGTTGCTGGGTTTCAAGTTCCGGGGTGAATATTATTTCGATAAGGCCATGCCTTTTGGCTGTTCCATATCATGCTCGGCCTTCGAGCGTTTCCGCACCTTCCTACAGTGGGCTTTTGTCCGCAGGTCAGGGTCTCGGTCTGTAGCCCATTACCTGGGTGAATTTTTATTCGGGGTGAACGGGGCTGGGACACGTGCACACGTCTCCTCAACACATTTCAGACGCTAATGGAGGAACTTGGTGTCCCTTTAGCGCCCAAAAAACCGAGGGCCCATCTACTCAGCTAGTCTTCCTGGGGGTGGAGATTGACACGGTTGCGCAGGCTTCTAGGTTACCGGGGGATAAGGTGTCAAGGATAGTGGCCCTCATCTCGGACTTGCTTGCTAAACGCAAGGCAGCCCTGCGGGAACTGCAGGTGCTACATGGTCACCTCAATTTCGCTTGCAGGGTGGTCGCACCGGGCAGGGCATTTGCTCGGCGCTTGTGCGACGCCATGACAGGCTTATCCAGGCCCCACCATAGGGTGAGACTGACCCGGGGTATCAGGGCAGATATGCTTATCTGGCTCCAGTTCCTGAGGGAGTTCAATGGGGTATCATTTTGGAGGTACGACCTTCTGGCTTCACCTCGTTTCCAGATACAGTCTGATGCCTCTGGATCCCTGGGTTATGGGATGTACTTCAAGGGGAAGTGGGCCTATGGTGGGTGGCCGCCAGCCTGGTCGGGCACGGGTCGCCTGCGAGATCTTACGTATCTGGAATTTTTCCCCATCCTGGGGGCTTTGATGCTATGGGGTGCGGAGTGGGCCAACTCGGTGGTTCATTTCTGGTGTGACAATGCGGCCGTTGTCCACATTGTCAACTCACAGACTTCTGAAACACCCAGGGTCATGGACCTGGTGCGCCAGTTTGTATTGCGCAGCCTGCGCCTCAATGTGCTGTTCAGGGCCAGGCATGTCCCGGGTGTCAATAATGATATCGCTGGCGCTTTGTCCCGCTTGCAGATCTCCCGGTTCCACGCCTTGGTCCCGGATGCGGAGGAATTTCCCTCACCACTCCCGGACGAGATATGGACCCTTGGCAAGGAGAGGTGAACCGGGCGATCGGCATGTCGCTGGCGCCACGCACGCGTAAGGCGTATCACCACGCATTCATTTATTTCCAAGCATTCTGTGCCCAATTTCGGCTGCCAGACACCTGGCCGATCACAGTGGCCCACATCCTTCGATTAATGGTTTACCTACGTGCCCAGGGCCTCGCACCTCGCACCATAGCATCCAGGCTGTCAGCGCTGGCTTTTATGGCCAAAGTAGGCGGTCATGCGGACAGTACCGCTGACTTCCGTGTGAGACACGTTTTGGAGGGGTGGGTGCGGGAGCGTGGGCGTAGCCCGGACGACCGCCACCCAATTTCCCCAGGGGTTCTTACCGGACTGGCACGGGGCTGGCAGGACCTATGTTTTGATAGGTATGAGGCACCCCTGTTTCATGCGGCTACAACGGTGGCCTTTTGGAGTGCTCCGCATCAGCGAGCTTGTGATGCTGTCTAAGGCGGATGCAAGTAGTAGGGCACTGGAACTCGACGATGTCTATGTTTGCAATGATTGGGCTCAGTTGAGGATACGCTCCTCTAAAACGGATCAGCACGGCGTAGGCAGTGGAGTGAGACTGCTACGATGTTCCTTGGCAGACATCTGTCCAGTTGGTGCCCTACAGGAGTTCCTTGCACTGCGTGGCACGCACCATGGCCCGTTTTTCTGTCACCAAGGTGGGTCTCCCCTTACTAAATTTCAATTTTGGAGGGTGACCGGGGAGGCACTAGCCAGTGTTGGCCTCCCTGGGGCTCGTTGCGGCACCCATTCATTCAGGATAGGGGCGGCTTCTACTGCAGCTTTTTTTGGGTACTCCGGGGCTGAAATATGCCGCATGGGAGGGTGGGGATCACAATGTTTTCAGTTTTGTGTTCGCCCTCTTCAACCGTGAGTACCAGTTTAGTCTCTGCACTGTTTCTCCCCCCCCCTTTTTTTTCCTTGACAGACCCTGGGTGTCGTATTACACCGGTGACAGTATGGCTGGTGGGCCATAACCACGTGCACAGGGCAGCGCGTTACGCTGCACAGGGCAGCGCGTTACGCTGCGGCGACAGAGTGGGGACCCCGACTGGGACTGGGTGCATCCGCACGTCTCAGGTGGTATGGTAAGCGCGGCATGTTATGGCGGGAACTGTTGCCATCCCTTTTCTACATCGGGGATGCTGACTCGCCTGATGTCCTGGTTATGTACCTTGGGGGCAATGGCTTGGGACAGGTCACTGGCCTATCGCGGAAGCTTGCGATTTGCAGTGACCTGCCCTACTCACATTATGTGTGGCCTGCCACAACCCTCAATTGGTCGGACACGATACCGCGGTACGCTTACAGGGGAGCGTTCGGCCTCGAGGCTCTTGACCGAGCCAACACTCCATGAACGGGGCTATTGCCCGGTTCCTTTTCGACAAGGGTGGGGGACGCGTCGTTCGCCTCCCCGCCATCAGTCTACAAAATTACGAGCTTTGCTCAGGGGATGGGGCCCATCTGTCGCAGGGAGGTATGGACCTCTTGTTAGTGGACTGGCGAGCAGGCCTGTTGACCGAGCTGACGGTCTTGGGAGGGGCGGTGAGCCTTTTGGGAAGCCTCCCCGTGTGGCGGGTAGCACTGGTAAGGTAAACATTTATGACCCACAGGTATCCGGCAGGTTCGCAATTGACTGGACAACACTAGACAGGCATAAGTTGGTTAAACGTTGTCCGGTCAACGACGAACCAGGCGACGGGGTGATGGCTACAGCTAGACAGCATGCATCACCCCATGATTTTACGGATACGCGTCAGAGGGTGGGGTCATTAGTTAGATATTGACTACGGTCAACAATTTGTTTGTTGTCAACAAACAAATTGATACAAATAGATACATTGTAACAATTGCTGTTGGCAATTTTGGGTGGCACCTTACCAGTGTTACTTCGGCCTGCTTGCCTTAAGAATTATAATTGGTCAAATACCAATAGAAATTTATAATTCGGACTAGGGCATGAATCAATAAATGTGGCCCAATGCCGTTATCCACTTTCACCAGTGTCTGAGTCCTTTATTGGGGGGGGGGGTGCCTGCAATGCAAGCGCGGTGCCAAAATGGCCGCCGCGCTCTTTGCGGGCCCCCCCCCCCACAGGACAGAGAATCCGGGTAGTTAGGGGCGTGGCCAGCTCCCTTATAAAAGGGGTGGCCACGAAGCAGCCGAGCTGCCATTTTACCTCAGCGACGGAGCGGAGAAGTCTTTTCCCCTGTGTCTCCGTCGCTCATTAACTTACCGGGAAGCCTTTTGGCGGCGAATTTCCCTTTTTGGCTTCCCTTCACTCCGGTGGAGATGCCTTCGAAGAAGAAGGCAGCTTCGAGTGCGGCTCGCGCTGTTAGGAGGCGCAACCCGGGTCGGAGGACCGCGGTGCCGCCTCCCCAGCAGCCGCCTTTGCAGGCCCCTGCCGGGACCGGCGGAATGGGGTCTATCGCCCCTTGGCCTGGAGCGGGTGAACAGAGTGCGGGCGCGGTAGGGGCTCCGGCCCGCGGCCCGCGAGCGGTGGACACCGCTCCTGCATCTGCCCACCAGGTTGGGCCTGCTGCTCTTGGGTCGCAGCCTCCCCCGGGGCCCTCTAGCCTTGGGGGGTGGTGCGGCCCCCTGCCTTGGCAGGTTTCTCCACTGACCCTGCCGGGCTTCGGTGTTGGCCAATGGCCATATTCGGGTCCTGGGGTACAGGGACCTGTACCCACGCCTGGACCGTGCGGGCCGGCCGGCCCTTGGCCCCAGGTCAACGTGGAAGCCTTACTGGCCCGCCTTGCGGCCCTTGAAGCATCGTTGGCTCGGGCCAGTCAGGCGGGGGCCCCCCTTTGGGGTTCCTTTTGCAGCGCTGTCGGCAGGAGGACAACAGCCGACAGGGAGGGTTGAGCTGCTGCAGGCGCGTGGCGCGGTTTCGGCCACTGCCTCGCAGCTCCCCAGCCAGCAGCCAGGTGCAGGTCAGGCCCCGGTGATGAGCTCTACGTCGCTCGTGAGCTCCGACGCCCCCAGTGGGCCGGAACCCCCGGTGGGGGCGGCCCGCGGGGGTGCAGCATGTGAGTATACGGTGTAAGCGAGTACATCCACACACATTCCCAATATGGGGGGGGGGGGCTTTTCAATGGCCTTGGCCTCGCGCGGGTGGTGCGGCGGTGCACCCGCTGACGCCTCACCCGGCGATGACAGTTAACACCCAGGGCCCCGTGGTGCGGGGTGTTCCCTACCCTGAGGGGAATGTTTTGGGTTGGGTTGGTCCAAGCCCCTATTCCTTACCGCTGAGTGACCACTTGGCACAGGCCGCCAGAGAGTAAATTTGGCGGGGGGAGTACGTGGATATCTTCTCACTTCTAAACAGGGTGCCCACCAAGGAGAGAGGGAGGGGCAGAATGAGAAGGATAGTGGCAGGCACGTTGTCGAAAGCCACCAAGTATGTGGGCCAAATGGTTGCCGGCCTGCATCATATGCATGGCGGTGTACCTTAGGGCCCGGCCGGATCTGGCAATTCCGATGGTCCAGTATTTGGACAACGTCTACCGGGCGATGGTTTATTTTCCGGGCCCAGCGTGGTTGGCTTGTGACGAGGAATGCCGTAGGCGGATTTCCCCGCACCCCGAGATTAGGCGGGATGATGCGGCTTTTGTACGTGACGCCCACGCGCCCTGCGCCCGGGGAGATATACCATTGTGGGCATGCGGTTCAGCAGGCGGCCCCAGCATAGGTCACCTGCCAGGGGGCGGGGCGGGGGGTTCCAGCCCGCCTGCTGTGCTGGACTTTCTTGTCCAATGGCTCCTCTAATGGGAAGACTTGCAAATACAGACAGGAGTGTCCCACCTGTGTTGGCCCCCATGCGGCCTCTGCCTGTCCCAGGCCTAGAAGGATGCGGGGCAGAGGGTGGGGCAGACAGGGGGCTGGCAAGACTGCCGCAGATGGATCTAGTTCGCCGAAGGGCTCCCTCCCCAGTCAAGGTGGACATGTTGGAGCGTTGGCTCACATGGTACCCGAAGGGAGAGGATGCGGGTTCTCTCCTTCAGGGTTCTAGGCAGGGGTTCCGGATCCCTTTCATGGGTAATAGGTCCCCTCAGGATGCCCCCAATCTTTTATCCCTTAAGGGGAGGGAGGAGGTGGCTGCTGCCAGCTTTGACAATAGGGTCTATGCGGGCAGGGTCGTTGGCCCTGTCCCTGCACCCCCGTCCCGGGGAGCATATTATTTCAATGATGCCATGCCTTTTGGCTATTCCATTGGGGCTCGGTATTCGAGCATTTCACCACTTTCCTAGATTGCGCTTTTGTCCGCAGGTCAGGGTCCCGGTCTGTAGCCCATTCCCTGGATGGTTTTATTCGGGGCTGAACGGGGCTGGGACATGTACACACGTCTCCTCAACACATTTCAGACGCTAATGGAGGAACTTGGTGTCCCTTTAGCGCCCGAAAAAACCGAGGGCCCATCTCCACAGCTAGTATTCCTGGGGTGGAGAGTAACACGGTAGCGCAGGATTCTAGGTTGCAGCGGGATAAGGTGTCAAGGCTAGTGCCCCTTGTCTCGGTCTTGCTGGCCGAGCGCATGGCATCACTGAGGGAACTTCTAGTGCTACATGGTCACCCCAGTTTCGCTGGCAGGGTCGTCGCACCGGGCAGGGCATTTGCTCTGCGCTGGTGCGACGCCATGGCGGGATTCTCCAGGCCCCACCACAGGCTCAGATTTACCCGGGGTATTGGGGCAGACGTGCTTGTCTGGCCATAGATCCAGAGGTAGTTCAACGGGGTGTCATTTTGGGGTCTGATCTCCTGGCTCCCCCTTGCTTTCAGATGCAGTCCGATGCCTCAGGATTCCTGGGTTTATGGGATGTACTTCAATTGGAAGGGGGCCTATGGTGGGTGGCCACCATCCTGGGCAGGCAAGGGTCGCCTGCATGGTCTCACGTATCTGGAATGTTTCCCTATCCTGGGTGCTTTGATGCTATGGGGCAAGGAGCGGGCCAACTCGGTTGTGCAATTTTGGCATGGCAACGCGGCTGTTGTCTGCATCGTCACTGCACAGATTTCCAAATCGCCCGGGGTTATGGAGCTAGTGCGTTGGTTTGTGTTATGCAACCTGTGCCTCAACGTTCCCTTCAGGGCCAGGCATGTCCCAAGGGTTGATAGTGATATTGCTGCTGCTTTGTCCCGCCTGCAGATCTCCCGGTTCCGTGCCTCGGCCCCCGGATGCGGAGGAATTTCCCTCGCCACTCCCGGACGAGAGATGGAACGTTGGCAAGGAGAGGTGAACCGGGCGATTGGCCTGTCACTAGCGCCATCCATGAGTAAGGCGTATCACCACGCATTTAGTTCCTTCAGAGTATTATGTACCCGATTCCGACTGCCAGGAACCTGGCCGATCCTAGTAGCCCATGTTCTGCGGTTCATGGTTTACCTGTATGCCCAGGGCCTTGCACCACGCACCATAGCATCTCAGCTGTCGGGTTGGCTTTTATGGCCAAAGTGGGAGGTCGTGTGGACAGCACCAATGACTTCCGGGTGAGACATGTTTGGGAGGGGTGGGTGCGCGTGCGCGGGCGTTTCCCGGGCGACCGCCACCCCATTTACCCAGGGGTTTTTTACCCAGTTGGCCCGGGGCTGGCCTGGCCTCTGTTTTGATAGATGAGGCAGCCCACTTCATGCGGCTACAACGGTGGCCTTTTTGGAGCCCTCCACATCGGCGAGCTTGAGATGCTGAGTAAGGCGGATGCAAGATTTTCCCAGGGTTTTTACCCAATTGGCCCGGGGCTGGCCTGGCCTCAGTTTTGATAAATGAGGCAGCCCACTTCATGCGGCTACAACGGTGGCCTTTTTGGAGCCCTCCGCATCGGCGAGCTTGAGATGCTGAGTAAGGCGGATGCAAGATTTTCCCAGGGTTTTTACCCAATTGGCCCGGGGCTGGCCTGGCCTCTGTTTTGGAAATGAGGCAGCCCACTTCATGCGGCTACAACGGTGGCCTTTTTTGGAGCGCTCCGCACCAGCGAGCTTGAGATGCTGTATAAGGCGGATGCAAGTTGTAGGGCACTGGAACTCGAGGATGTCTATGTTGCCAAAGACTGGGCCCAGTTGAGGATACGCTCCTCTAAGACAGATCAGCATGGCGTAGGCAGTGGTGTAAGACTGCTACGGTGTTCTTTGGCAGACATCTGTCCGGTTGGTGCCCTACAGGAGTTCCTGGCACTGCGTGGCATGCACCACGGCCCGTTTTTCTGTCACCAAGATGGGTCTCCCCTTACTAAATTTCAGTTTTGGAAGGTGACAGGCAGAGCCCTCACCAGGGTGGGCCTACCAGGTGCCCGTTATGGCACACATTCATTCCGTACTGGTGCAGCCTCTACAGCAGCTGCTTTTGGGTACTCTGGGGCTGACATACGCAGCATGGGGAGGTGGGGCTCGCAATGTTTTCAGTTTTATGTGCGCCCACTTCCGCCATGAGTACCAATCCAGTCACCTTACCGTCTTTTTCTCAATTTTTCTCAATTTTCTTACAGACCCTGGGTGTCGTATTACACCGGTGACAGTATGGCTGGTGGGCCACAGCTATGTGCACAGGGCAGCGCGTTACGCTGCGGCGACAGAGTGGGGACCCCGACTGGGACTGGGTGAACACGCCAGTCTCATATGGCATGGTAAGCCTGGGATGTTATGGCGGGAGCTGCGGCCTTTCCTTTTTTCTGGCCTGAGTGCTGACCCGCCTGACATTCTCATCATCCACCTGGGGGGCAATGATTTGGGCCAGGTCACCAGCTTATCGCTCAAGCATGTGATTTGCGAGGACCTCGCCTACTTGCATTATGTCTGGCCTGCCACGACCCTGGTTTGGTCGGACATTATCCCGCACCTTTCTTATAGAGGGGGCGTTCACCTCCTGGCCCTTGACCGCGCTAGGCGCACGGTCAACAGGGCGGTGGCGCGGTTTCTTGCCGACAGGGCTTGGGGACGGGTCAGTCATCGCCCCGCTATTAGCCTACAAAATTACGACTTGTACGCAGGAGATGGGGTCCATCTGTCGCGAGGAGGTATGGACCTCCTGTTGGGAGATTGGCGAGCAGGCCTGTTGACCGAGCTGACGGTCTGGGGGGGGCGTCAGGCCTTCTTTGAAACCCCTCCGTGTGGCGGGTAGCACTGGTAAGGTAAACAGTATGACCCACAGGTATCCGGCAGGTTCGCAATTGACTGGACAACACTAGACAGGAATAAATTAGTTAAACGTTGTCCGGTCAACGACGAACCAGGCGACGGGGTGATGGCGATAGCTAACCAGCATGCATCACCCCGTGATTTTACGGATACGCGTCAGAGGGTGGGGTCATGAGTTAGATATTGACTACGGTCAACAATTTGTTTGTTGTCAACAAACAAATTGATACAAATTGATACATTGTAACCAATTGCCGTTGGCAATTTTGGGGTGGTACCTTACCAGTGTTACTTCGGCCTGCTTGCCTTAAGCATTATGATTGGTCGTTTTACCAATACAAATTTATAATTCGGACTAGGGCATTGAATCAATAAATGTGGCCCGATGCTGTTATCCACTTTCAATGTTGTCTGTGTCCGTTATTGGGGGGTGCGCCTGCAATGCAAGCGCGGCGCCAAAATGGCCGCCGCGCTCTTTGCGGGCCCCCCCCCCCACAGGACAGAGAATCTGGGTAGTTAGGGGCGTGGCCAGCTCCCTTATAAAAGGGGTGGCCACAAAGCAGCCGAGCTGCCATTTTACCTCAGCGACGGAGCGGAGAAGTCTTTTCCCCTCCACCCCCTCCCTAGTTAACAGTGTGATATTTTGGTCACTTCGGGGCCGGGTGGGAATTTTTGGCTGGGACCCACATTGGCTTTCGGGTCCTGGCTTTTTTGCCCATCCCACACTGTGGCTATGGTTTGATATAGGGGTTTTTTGCTTATGTTCCTACTGTTGACTTTGGTCACATTGGCGGGTAGCACTGGTAAGGTAAACAGTATGACCCACAGGTATCCGGCAGGTTCGCAATTGACTGGACAACACTAGACAGGAATAAATTAGTTAAACGTTGTCCGGTCAACGACGAACCAGGCGACGGGGTGATGGCGATAGCTAACCAGCATGCATCACCCCGTGATTTCATGGATACGCGTCAGAGGGTGGGGTCATGAGTTAGATATTGACTACGGTCAACAATTTGTTTGTTGTCAACAAACAAATTGATACAAATTGATACATTGTAACCAATTGCCGTTGGCAATTTTGGGGTGGTACCTTACCAGTGTTACTTCGGCCTGCTTGCCTTAAGAATTATGATTGGTCATTTTACCAATACAAATTTATAATTCGGACTAGGGCATTGAATCAATAAATGTGGCCCGATGCTGTTATCCACTTTCAATGTTGTCTGTGTCCGTTATTGGGGGGTGCGCCTGCAATGGAAACAGTTGTTCAACAATTTCTGGAAGACTACAAGGTGCCTGACTCTTTCCTTTGGCCTACTGTACATTATCAAAGTTCTTTACATTTAAAATAACTGCACAGCTAACAACTGCATAGAGCAGTGGTGGCAAACCAGAGGTGGCACTAGGAACCCTCTCTGTGGGCACCCGTGCAATCACCCCAGCACAGAGTTTGCCCTGCTTCCCTGCCCAGCAGCCCAATTTTAATCTGGTTCATGGGACTCGTTGTATGAAACAATTGCTATACGATACATGCATCGTATAGTGATTTTCCCTATGGGATGCATCGTACAATTATTATTATTATTTGCTAAGTGGTTTTTCCCATTGAAAAATTGTTGTTTCTATAGGGAAAATTGTTGTGTGGGACACCATTTCCCCCCAAAACCTAATTGTTATGTGATTTCATTGTTATATGGGGCAATTGTTGTATGAGGTTCCACTGTATTATTATTTAAGCATGCAGATAAATCAAATAAACCCCAAATGTTTATGAAGTTGTTCATATGTACACAGATAGATTGGTTCTTCTTCAGTGATCCTAACAACACTTACTGTTGTTTCACATGGGTTTTCCCCATGACCGTGAATCTCTGCCAGCATCTCTCCTCATTCTACGGTCTGGGGCTGTCAATGCAAATTCTGTTTTCTCACTTTTCCATTTCGATTTAGAGTGTCATTCCCACCAATTTCAAATTGTACCTGGATTCTTCACAGTCTGCCAGGGAGACTCTCTGACAGGCATAATTAAGGGATCCTCCTGTGATGTTTTCTGACAGCCACAATCTGGGTTGGTTATATTTAAAATAATAGCAGAGTTTAAGGAATATCTGATCATCATCTTAGGAGCCACAAATTCTGATTGTCATTCTTTCCTTTAAGGTAAGAGAGAAGTTGTGGGATCTTTATATTCTTTACTGCTTGAGATATTGCCTATACATTTTCACTGATGAACCCAGGTTGAGAGACATTGCCTGGAGACTGTTTACAAGTCATGTAGCTATGAGAAGCATTGGTGCTACTTTTCTTCAAAACAGAAAAGTCAACATGCCTTTGCTTCTCACTTGTTGCACATTCCCTGCAAGCATTCTGTGTATGTGGTTAATTTTGTTATGCATATTGCATTATCTAAGCCAGAGATTCACAACCTGCAGTAAACAGGCCGGATGTGGCCCATGGCACCATTTAATATGGCCCACCACACCCTGAAGAGCTATGTGGTAGAGGAAGGGCAAAATGGCCGTCCAATCCTGAAGCTATCTGAGGGTGCGTGACCCGGGCCCCGGCTTTAAAAGGTTGAGAACTCCTGCTCTAAGCAATTCAAAATACAGTCAAACCTTGAGATAAGAATGGCTTAAGAAAAACTAGAGATACAGCTGGAAATCTCAGAAAAAAATCAGGTTCAAGAAAAGTTTACTACATTGTTCATTGCCCAAAAAGTAACTAGTTGTATGTAACTGTTTAACTGTGTTTTGCTCAGTTGTATGGAGTTGGATAGTGCTATGGATCATCTTTATATCCCCCTCCCCACTGTTATGAGAAAGAAATATTGGGAAAATATCCCATGAAAATTATTAGGAACTGTCCACAAGTTGTTGATTGACCTTTGGAGTAGAAAAAAACATACTTAGCATAACACATTATTGTTTTGCAATCAAACTAATGTTGTCATATCCAAAGACTTGGCAGATGCCAGAGCCTAATGGAAGATTTGCTCAGAGTCCTCCTCCCCTCCCTCTCTGCCACCACCACCAATGGATTTGTCTCTTGATGGTTTGAAAGTAGCAGCTTTTGATAACACCTTATATCTTTTGGTCAAATCCCCCTTTTGAATTAATAGGAGCTTTGCTGAATTATGTCCCAGGCAAGAACTATAGGACTTAAGTTTGCAAATTTCCATCAGAAAGTGCCTCAGTATGAATTAAATTGGAGCAATTGAGCATTTTGGATTAGGAAGGATTTATTTCCCAAGTCTTCCAATTCTATCTGGGGAGTTAGATCACAAAAGTTTCCCAAGAGGACTCCTGGGGTCTGGGGAATATCTTATGTTAATTCTTGCTGTTTTTGCTTGGTGTTTGAGTGGATGCCAAGATTTGGCATACATAGTAGTGTAGTTTTGTTTACAAGTCCTTGTGGATCAGCTTTCTGGTCATATATTAGCCTCTCTAAAGCATCACGATAACCTTAAGTAAACCAGATCTTTATTAAGAGAATTGGGTGTGTGTGTGTTATTATTAGAGCTTGTCCTGTGTGTTTTTAAAGGGCAAACTCACTTTGAGGGTGACCAGCCTTCACTCCACATATTCATGCAGGCTTCATGGCCTACATCCAAGGTTGAACCAAATCCACCCACACACAATCATAGGCAAAAGTAACCACAAAATGCCTCTCAGCTGATGCTGGATTCTGGAATGATTAGTCAGAGAAACTAACAGAAGTGCATTAATTATTTTGTCTTCAGTTAAAAATATGTTTTACATTTTATAGAATATAAATGCCTCCGCTCATAATCGTTATAGCAGCCAGCCCATACTTGGCATTGTGCTTTCATTTATTTATGCATTCATTCATTCATTCCATTTGTATGTGTATGTGAAAGAGAGAGAGAGAGAAGCAGATGCTCAGGCATGTAGTCTTAGCAAACAAATAGAAACAGTGGGCACACTGCACAGAATGCTATGGAGAAGAAGGAACCAATCTACAAGAGGCCAAATTTACAGATTTTCTGCAAATCCATATTTGGAAATCATTAGTTTCATACATGCTGATGCTGTTTCCAGCTCTTTATTTTGTGCTTCAGAATGAAGTTACTATGGCACAAAATGTGAGAAGCATTTTATTATTAAAATAATATCTCAAATGTTGGCTATGTAAATTTGTTGGGCAGATTTTTTTAACTGTAAGCAGCAGCATTGTAAAATATACACTTTACGAGTTTGTTTGTGTGTATGTTTGCCTAATCTATCACTTATCTTCCCATAGAGGACACAAAGTAGCTCACAGTCAGTTTAAACTACAAAATGTTGTTATTATGTGCCATCAAGTTGGAATCAACTGATACCTACCATAACAGGATTTAGAACGCAGATTTAAGGAATGATTTTACCAGTGTCGGGATTTGCATTAGAACAGAGTACTCAAACAATGTACACAAATAAAGGGAGAAAGAAATTGAAAGCCGTTTTGAAACTGAAACCTAGACAATTGTCTAGGAAACAACTATCCTCTTGTTCTACTAAGCAAGATGATTAAAAGGAAAGCACAAATGCCAGACAAAAGTGCCTAATATTTGTTTTCAGTTCTCATGGTTAACTATAAGCCAAAGAGCAGGTATAAAACAATGAATGATGTAACATATCACAAAGAGTAAGAGAAAGAAAGTTCTTATCTTAATATAAAGATATTATTTTTAATAGCATCACCTAGTGAGCAAAAATAAATGACAGCTAAGTAGCAAGTGCTGGGGTGGGGACCCATAGATCCATAAAGCAGAGTCCATGTGGGAATGTGGGAATTTCTAAACTATATGAGATCATATAGAAAAGTCACAGCAACAGGCCACATCAGACTGAAGGACATGATGCAGCTCCAAGGCTACCCTGATAATGCTGACACCATGTAGCAATGGTAGCTTTTGCTTCTGTCCAGAAGTCACCACAGCACAATAATGGTGAACCTTGGCACTCCAGGTGTTCTTGGACTTCAGTTACCAGAAGGCCATGTCAGTACTTCTGCTGATCATGACTTCTGGAAATTGAAGTTCAAGAACACCTCGAGTGCCAAGGTTCACCATCACTAGAATAGCACATCAACAATGGAATTCTCCTCAGATAAAGCAAGCAAGGACTTGGTGAGCATTTAAACTGAACCTTTTTCTGTGTGACATGCTAAAGGGCTTACAAAAGCTTTATTTAAAAATGACTTTTTATTTTTAAGAAGTATTATACTTTAAGAAGTGCTTTTCATTACTATTGAATTATAACTGTTGATCAAACTTAAGATACTGTTTAAATTGTATATTGTTGCTGCATAAAATGCAATTTACTCCTTTTTTTAAGCTTTCATGCACCTTGGGTACTGTATTTTAGATTCTTATTTTTATGTCCCTATTTACAATTTTCATATTTTTAAGTACATGCTTGCAATTATTTTCAAAAATTGTATGTTACCATGGGGATTTTTGAACTCAAATAGCTGTTATATATTTTCCATACATTTGAATTATCTTGGAGACTTTGTTTAGAAGTAATAGTCGATAAAGCTTGTGGAATAGGACAAACCGATGTAACATTGGCACCATAAGGCCCTTCAGGATGTAAATCCCATTGATAATATTCCTTATCAACTCTGAATAGAACCTAGATTTCTGAGTTGTGCGTGGTGGTCGATTACATAGGAAACCTATTGAATTATATGCAGAACATCTTTTAAAAGAGTTGACAAGTAATGATCTTTGGAAGTATGTTTTATTATGAAAGGAGATGTGAATCAACAGCCTTACAATCGGAGTTTCACAAGTGATGAGCCAACCTTAGGGGAGGCACATCCACAAGTTAGAAGTATAACCCCAACACCAATTTCACACCCCAAAAGAGATTCTATGGCGGAGTGGCAATTTGAGCCCAGTCATCCTAAATTCCAGTCCATTATTCATTATACTACACTGGATAACAACGATTAAAAGTCATGGAGGAAACAAATCAAAAGTAATCCCCTAGTTACCTTTGCTTTCGAAAAACTAACTCTCCAGAAGTCCCAGGGAATATTGCCCCCACCATTTTAAGATTTAAAAATAAAATAAATAGAAAGGTTGGGATATAGAGGGCTTGGGAGATCAGGGGAGGGGGGACACTTGGGTCCTGGGAAAGCACACAGACAGTTCTTTGCGAGTCCCTTCTCTAGATACACACTGGATTGTGAGGGATTGAAACCAGATGCACAAGAGGGGAAAGGATTGCAAATTTTAAAGATACAGGTAGATAATATTGGATGAACAATTATCACAAAACGCAGTGTGAATTGGGTGAGAACAAAAGGAACAAAATATAGTTCTAGCTTTGATATAACTAAATTTAGTGTAGTTTAGATACTATAAAATCACATACATAGATGCTGACATTGTGTGGTTTTTAAATGAGGCAGGGCACTTTGTGTAACATGTGTGTATCAGTAAGACAAAATATAAATGCATATATATTTGGGGGGCCAGATTTGGCAGAGCACTCCAGCTCCATATTTGGCTGAAATATGTTACGTGGAATATTGCAGGCTTTATACGGCCACTAGACTGAACACCCTCAATACAGCTGTTCTATTGGGAAGATACAAAGGTATACCATTTGCCCAAAGAACATGTCTCTGTTCCCAGAAAGCGGTTGAGTCAACTGAGCATATCCATCTGAATTGTCCTTTCTATGCTGACATTGCAAGCGCGGCGCCAAAATGGCCGCCACGCTCTTTGCGCCCCCCCCCCCACCGGACAAAGAGCATCCGGGTAGTTAGGGGGCGTGGCCAGCACCCTTATAAAAGGGGCGGCCACGAGGCAGCCGAGCTGCCATTTTGCGAAGCGACGGAGAGGAGAAGTTTTTCCCCATTGCTCCGTCGCTCTTACCTTAGCCGGGAAGCTACTTCGGGCAGCGGTCCTTTTCGTTCCTTTTCTTCGGCTTCCCAGCACTTTCAAGAATGCCTTCCAAAAAGAAGGCGATGGCGAACGCGGTTCGCACTTCGGGGAGGCGCCAGCCGGGTCAGAGGACCGCGACTGCGCCCCCCCAACAGCCCCCTTTGCCGGCGCCCACCGGGACCGGTGGGATGGGGTCGGTTGCCCCATGGCCTGGGACTGGGCGTCCTCCGACCGGCCCGGCGGGAGCCGCAGCCTCCGGCTCTCAATCGGTGGCTCCCGGCTCTGGCCCGGTTTATACCTTGGGGCCTTCTGCCCTTGCCCCGCAGCTACCTGCGGTGGGCTTTAACCATGGGGGGTGGTTGGGTTCCCTTCCCTGGCAGGGCATACCTCCGGCCCCTCAAGGGCCGGTACTGGGTTCATGGCCATATTCGGGACCTGGGGTCCAGAGACCTGACCCGGCGCCTCTTATCAGTGGGCCGGCCGGCCCTATGCCCCCCATCAGTGTTGGGGGCTATGTTAATGTTGACGCCCTTCTGGCCCACGTAGCGGCCCTTGAGGCTTCTTTGGGGGTGGTTAACCCACCCGGGGCGCCTTTGGGACCACAGGTCGACGCATCGGCTGCCGGTCATCGGCAGGCGGCCGGACGGGTAGAGCTGCTTGAGGCCCGTGGGTCGGCGTCAGCCACGGCCTCGCAGCTCCCCGTGCAACAGTTGCTGCCGTCAGGTACTGACCAGGCCTCGTCCACGAGCTCGGTTGTGGTCGCGAGCTCCGATGCCCACAGTGGGCCGGAACCCCTGGTAGGGGCGGCCCATGGGGGTGCAGCGTGTGAGTATGCGGTTCAAACTAGTGCACCCACACCACTACCTATACTGGGGGGGGCGTCCAGTGGCCGTGGCCCCGTATGGCTGGCACGGTGGTTCAGCTGCCGCCGGGCCATACGGGTGCGGCACCATCAATCCAGGGCCCCACTGGGGGTGGCGCCCTCTGTCCCGTTGGGAACTTACTCGGGGTGGCGGGCTTGGTCCAGGCTCCTTTCACCGTGCCCAATGCGGCCTCTGTGCCGTTGTCGGCATTGCCTACGGCGGGGTATTCTCTGCCCCTTGGGGATCATCTTGCCCAGGCCACCAAAGAGAAAATCTGGCGGGGGGAGTATGTGGACATTTTCTCCCTTCTGAATAGAGAACCCACCAAGGAGTAGAGGGAGGGGCAGGATGAGAAAGATAAGGAACAGGCACGTCGTCGTAAGCCGCCACGCACGTGGGCCAACTGGATGCCAGCATACCTCATATACATGGCTGTGTACCTCAGGGCCCGGCCGGATCTGGCCATTCCGATGGTCCAGTACTTGGACAACATATACCGGGCGATGGTTGACTTCCCGGGCCCGTCGTGGTTGGTTACGACGAAGAATTTCGCATGAGAGTGCCCCTACACCCGGAGATGAGGTGGGATGAGCCCTGCCAGAAGCTGTGGCTTCTGTATATGACCCCCACGCGCCCGGCGCCTGGGGAGAGGTACCATTGTGGACATGCGGTCCAGCGAGCTGCTCCGGCACAGACACCCTGCCAGGTGGCGGGGCAGGGGGTTCCAGCCAGCCTGCTGTGTTGGACCTTCTCGGCCAATGGTACCTGCAGCAGGAGAAATTGCCGATATAGGCATGAGTGTCCCTCTTGTGCTGGCCCCCACGCTGCCTCCGCCTGTCCTAGGCCAGGAGGAGCGCGGGGCAGAGGTAGAGGTGGACAGGGGGCGGGCAAGACTGCCACAGAGGGAGCTGGTCAGGCAAAAGGCCCCCTCACCAATTGATGTGGACATGTTAGAGCGTTGGCTCACGATGTACCCGAGGAGGGCAGACGCAGCTTACCTGCTTGAGGGTTTCCAGCAGGGGTTTCGCATTTCTTTCACGGGGGTCAGGGCTCCCCAAGATGCACCCAACCTTTTGTCACTTAGGGGAAGGGAGGAGGTGGCTGCCTTGAGCATTCTTAAGGATGTGGATGCTGGCAGGGTTGCCGGCCCTTTCCCTGCCCCCCCCCGTTTCCTAATTTAAAAGTTTCCCCCTTGGGGCTAGTGCCCAAAAAGTCACCGGGCGAGTTCCGCTTAATAATCACTTGTCCCACCCAGCCGGCCGATCGGTCAATGATGCTATCCTGGATGACCTTTGTTCGGTCCGGTATACAACTTTTGACCAGGCTCTGCGCATGGTGCGCTCATGTGGCCCGGGTGCACTGTTGGCTAAGTGCGACATCAAGTCGGCCTTCCGTCTTCTGCCGGTGCACCCGGGCGACTTTGAGTTGCTGGGTTTCAGGTTCCGGGGTGAATATTACTTCGATAAGGCCATGCCTTTTGGTTGTTCCATCTCCTGCTCGGCTTTCGAGCGTTTCAGCACCTTCCTGCAGTGGGCGTTCGTCCGCAGGTTGGGGTCTCGGTCTGTAGCCCATTACCTGGATGATTTCTTATTCGGGGGTGAACGGGGCTGGGACACGTGTGCGCGTCTCCTCAATACATTTCAGACGCTAATGAAGGAACTTGGTGTCCCTTTGGCGCCCGAAAAGACCGAGGGCCCATCTACCAAGCTCACATTCCTGGGGGTGGAGATTGACACGGTGGTGCAAGCATCCAGGTTACCGGCTGATAAGGTGACACGGATCGTTGCACTCATATCCGGCTTGGTGGCTAAACGCAAGGCGTCCCTTCGTGAGCTACAGGTGCTGCATGGTCACTTCAATTTTGCTTGCAGGGTGATCGCACCTGGCAGAGCCTTTGCTCGACGCTTGTGCAACGCAATGATAGGCTTAACCAAGCCCCACCACAGGGTACGTCTTAGCAGGGGCCTTAAGGCGGATATGCTCATCTGGCTCCAGTTCCTGAGGGAGTTCAACGGGGTGTCCTTCTGGAGGTCCGAACTTCTGGCTTCCCCTCGTTTCCAGGTCCAGTCCGATGCATCGGGGTCCCTCGGTTATGGGATGTACTTCAATGGGAAGTGGGCCTACGGCAGATGGCCGCCAGCCTGGTTGGGCACGGGTCGCTTGCACGACCTCACGTATCTGGAATTTTTTCCCATTCTGGGAGCCTTGATGCTATGGGGTGAGGAGTGGGCCAATTCGGTAGTACATTTCTGGTGTGACAATGCGGCAGTTGTCCACATTGTCAACTCACAGACGTCTAAATCTCCCAGGGTCATGGAGCTGGTGCGCCAGTTTGTGTTGCGTAGCCTGCGCCTCAATGTGCTGTTCAGGGCTAGGCATGTGCCTGGTGTTAATAACGATATTGCTGACGCTTTGTCCCGCCTACAGATCTCCCGGTTCCGTGCCTTGGCCCCGGACGCAGAGGAATTTCCCTCGCCGCTCCCGGACGAGATATGGAAACTTGGCAAGGAGAGGTGAACCGGGCGATCGGCATGTCGCTGGCGCCCCGCACGCGTAAGGCGTATCACCACGCGTTCATCACTTTTCAGGCCTTTTGTGCCCAGTTTCGACTACCTGAGGCTTGGCCTATCCCAGTCACCCACATTCTACAATTCATGGTTTACCTACATGCCCAGGGCCTAGCACCCCACACCATAGCATCCAGGCTGTCAGCATTGGCATTCATGGCCAAAGTGGGAGGTTACGCTGACAGTACCACTGATTTCCGCATACGACATGTTTTGGAGGGGTGGGTGCGGGAGCGTGGGCGTAGCCCGGATGACCGCCACCCAATTTCCCCAGGGGTTCTTACCCACCTAGCACGGGGCTGGCATGACCTCTGTTTTGACAGGTATGAGGCCGCCCTGTTTCTTGCGGCTACTACGGTGGCCTTTTTTGGAGCGCTCCGCATCAGCGAGCTTGTGATGCTATCTAAGGCGGATGCAAGTCGTAGGGCACTGGAACTCGACGATGTCTATGTTTGCAATGATTGGGCTCAGTTGAGGATACGCTCCTCTAAAGTTGATCAGCACGGCGTAGGCAGTGGAGTACGACTGCTACGATGTTCATTGGCAGACATCTGTCCGGTTGGTGCCCTACAGGAGTTTCTTGCACTGCGTGGCACGCACCATGGCCCGTTTTTCTGTCACCAAGATGGGTCTCCCCTTACTAAATTTCAATTTTGGAAGGTGACCGGTAAGGCACTAGCCAGTGTTGGCCTCCCTGGGGCTCGTTACGGCACCCATTCATTTAGGATAGGGGCGGCTTCTACTGCACCTGCTTTTGGGTACTCCGGGGCGGAAATACGCCGCATGGGAAGGTGGGGATCTCAATGTTTTCAGTTTTATGTTCGCCCTCTTCAACCGTGAGTACCAGTTTAGTCACTGTATTGTTCTCCCCCCTCTTTTTCCTTGACAGACCCTGGGTGTCGTATTACACCGGGGGCAGTATGGCTGGTGGGCCACAGCTACGTGCATAGGGCAGCATCGTACGCTGCGGCGACAGAGTGGGGACCCCGACTGGGACTGGGTGCATCCGCAAGTCTCAGATGGTATGGTAAGCACGGCATGTTATGGCGGGAACTGTTGCCATTCCTTTTATCCAGCAGGAATGCTGACCCGCCAGATATTCTGATCATACACCTTGTGGGCAATGATTTGGGACAGGTCACTGGACTATCGCTGAAGCATGCGATTTGCGGTGACCGGGCTTACTTACGTTATGTGTGGCCTGCCACAACCCTCATTTGGTCAGACATGGTACCGCGGCATGCTTACAGGGGAGGGTTCGACCTCCAGGCCCTTGATCGAGCTCGTCACTCGTTGAACAGGGCTATTGCCCGGTTCCTTCTTGACAGGGGTTGGGGGCACGTCATTAGGCACCCCGCAATCAGCCTACAAAATTATGAGCTTTATTCAGGGGATGGGGTCCATCTGTCGCAGGGAGGTATGGACCTCCTGTTAGGAGATTGGCGAGCAGGCCTGTTGACCGAGCTGACGGTTTGGGGGGGGGGCGTCGAGCCTTTATTGAGCCTCTCCGCGTGGCGGGTAGCACTGGTAAGGTAAACATTTATGACCCACAGGTATCCGGCAGGTTCGCAATTGACTGGACAACACTAGACAGGCACAAGTTGATTAAACGTTGTCCGGTCAACGATGAACCAGGCGATGGGGTGATGGCAAGAGCTATGCAGCATGCATCACCCCGTTATTTTACGGATACGCATCAGAGGGTGGGGTCAATAGTTAGGTATTGACTACGGTCAACAATTTGTTTGTTGTCAACAAACAAATTGATACAAATGGATACATTGTAACCAATTGCCATTTGCAATTTTGGGTGGTACCTTACCAGTGTTACTTCAGCCTGCTTGCCTTAAGAATTATAATTGGTTGAATACCAATAGAAATTTATAATTCGGACTAGGGCATGAATCAATAAATGTGGCCCAATGCCGTTATCCACTTTCATCAGTGTCTGAGTCCTTTATTGGGGGTGCGCCTGCAATGCAAGCGCGGCGCCAAAATGGCCGCCGCGCTGTTTGCGGGGGCCCCCCACCGGACGAAGAGCATCCGGGTAGTTAGGGGGCGTGGCCAGCACCCTTATAAAAGGGGCGGCCACGAGGCAGCTGAGCTGCCATTTTGCGAAGCGACGGAGAGGAGAAGTTTTTCCCCTCCACCCCCTCCCTAGTTAACAGTGTGATATTTTGGTCGCTTCGGGGCCGGGTGGGAATTTTTGGCTGGGACCTACAATTGGCTCTTGGGTCCTGGCTTTTTTGCCCATCCCACACTGTTGCTATGGTTTGATATAGGGGTTTCTTTCTGCTGCTGTTGACTTTGGTCACATGGGCGGGTAGCACTGGTAAGGTAAACATTTATGACCCACAGGTATCCGGCAGGTTCGCAATTGACTGGACAACACTAGACAGGCACAAGTTGATTAAACGTTTATTTATTTATATTTATTTATTTATTTATAAGTCACATTTGTATATGCCGCCCACTCAGGCAGAACCCGACTCAGGGCGGCATTACAACACTTCTAAAAATACATAAAAACATTATAAAAAACCTATAAAAACCCACATCCACCCCTTTTAAAAAACCCATATCCCATAACGTTGTCCGGTCAACGATGAACCAGGTGATGGGGTGATGGCAAGAGCTATGCAGCATGCATCACCCCGTTATTTTACGGATACGCGTCAGAGGGTGGGGTCAATAGTTAGGTATTGACTACGGTCAACAATTTGTTTGTTGTCAACAAACAAATTGATACAAATGGATACATTGTAACCAATTGCCGTTTGCAATTTTGGGTGGTACCTTACCAGTGTTACTTCGGCCTGCTTGCCTTAAGAATTATAATTGGTTGAATACCAATAGAAATTTATAATTCGGACTAGGGCATGAATCAATAAATGTGGCCCAATGCCGTTATCCACTTTCATCAGTGTCTGAGTCCTTTATTGGGGGGTGCGCCTGCAATAGACAAATACTCATAGCTCCTCTTCTTTGCCAAATCAGATTTGAGCCTAGAGAAAATCAGGTTCGATTTCTCTTGAATAGCGTTGCTGCTTTGTCAGCCATACGAGTTTCTGAATTACTATTTTTGGCACTCAAACATTGCAAGATTAAAATTGACCATATTGACTTGGGCCTATTCACATAGAGTATGTATATCCTGAAGGTAAAAATGGTTAGGCTTAAATGTTAGTTTAAATCTCTGTGTATTATTTTATGCTGACTGATGGTCAAATAAAGATATGTTTGTATGTAAATGCATATATAAATGAAACAATGTACTTGGGTGGTAGAATTGCACTGCTGACATTCATACTGGATTTTGAGTGAACCTCTCAGAAGTACATTGTGTTGCAATTTTCTTGGAAGCATTGCTCATGTGCAGCATGACCAACCATTTATTGCTGCAATCTTGTTGCTCAGTACAATAAGTCACAACTAGAGTATGTTCATTCAACTCAGTGGTGATTTGAAGAGTCTTTTAAAAAATAAAAATAAAAATCACTGATTCAAATGGGCCTAATCTATTTGTGGCTTATTATGCTAAGTAATAGGATTTCAGCCATTGTTTCATGGACTTTGTTTTCATATAAATATTTTATTTGTTTGTTCGTTTGTGGTTCTCTTTTAAAACAAGCTGCAACCCTCCATTTTCTGTTGAAGCCGACTCACCCTGCTATTTACTTCCTTTAATTTTTGTTCCTCCTGTACAGAAACAGAGCGAAGTTTCAAATCACTTTCCTTCATGAAATCTGCATCTATTGGATTTATTTCTGCTTTGCACAGAGGGAGCGAGGAGAGCTTTGAATTTCAAGTTAGGTGCTGCTGGTTTGGAAACAGGAGCCCTCTTAAGGATCCACTCAGAGTTTTTCTCTTAAACTAAGGATGTTCCATAAGCCCTGGAGCCTCCTCTGTCCTTTGGCCAGACTCCAACACTATGCAAAATATGGAAGTTTTGCCTGTTCTCTAGGCAGCTACTATGGCCTGGAACTAGCACGGGCATCTACCTTCCGACATTGCTTGTTAAATATAAAGGGTGTGTGTGTTAAATGAAAAGATCGGTGAGCCTTAAACAGAATAGCAACATTCACTCTTCACATAGCTCCATTCCGCCTTAATTCCACTTAGGATTGCACTGTGTAGTTTTGCATGTTGTGCCTTTTGAGAGTAAGACCAAGAAGCCAACCAATTCTTCAGAAATATAGCAGGGAGCTGCCATTTCTACGTAGCCCAGTACTGGGAAACTTGAGAATTAAGCATGAGAATGACTCTCAACATCCTTGTTATGGATATGTGCCACTAGTCTGCTGGCTCAGATTCAGGAAGAGATGTATGGCAAGAACAAACATTATTGAAGGTATGCAAGAGTAAACTCAAATTGGAAGATGGAGGATGGAGTTCACTGAACAAAGAATAACATTAAAGGATATGGCAGAGGAACTCAAACCTCCCCTACATCACTTGGAGGACCCTGAATAGGCTGAGGGTCAGAGTGCCTTTTGTGTTCAGGGAATGAAGAAGCAAACTTAATTTTAATTTAATTTAATAGACATATTTATATATGCCGCCCACTCAGGCAGAACCCGACTCAGGGTGGCATTACAACAAATTCTAAAAACACATAAAAACACTTTAAAAGGCCCATATCCCACCCACTTTAAAAGACCCATATCCCTCCCACCCATCCCACCCACTATAAAAAGAAGAAGAGAGAGTTCTTAATTCTTTACATAAACCAGCAGGCGGGGACCGTGTTCCCATTCGGGCCCCATACCTGCCCTGCCAGCCAGGTCTTCAATCCTTTCCTGAAGGGCAGCAATTCTCTTTGAAGTCTTAGATCTGTTGGCAGGAGGTTCCAGAGAGTTGGTGCGGACACAGAGAAGGCCCTCCTTCGGGTGCTGGACAGATGTGCACCCCTAACTGATGGCATCATTAGAGAGCCCCTCCGGTCCGCTCTGGTTGGACGGGCAGACACTCTTGTGACGCTTCGGTCTCTAAGGTATCCTGGCCCACTGCCATATAGGGCTTTAAAGGAGTGAAGTAGTGAAATTCAGTTCATTAGTGGGGTTTGAACACAGTTTGGATGGGGCAAAACTCAGACTTATATACACTATAAACAGTAACAGTAACAATAATACAAGCCAATTGGCTAACAGAGTGTGCACATTTTTCGATCCACTTATTTGCATAAGAATAGATACATGAGAAAAGATACATCCTGCTCCTATGAACAGTAACAATAATACAACAAGCCTATTGGCTAACAGAGTGTGCACATTTTTGATCCACTTATTTTCATAAGAATAGATATATGAGAAAAGATACATTCTGCTCCTGTCAGAAAACACAGTTAACATACATAACATTCTTCCCCCTAGGTAAAAACAAAATCCTTTAACCAGAATGGCGGTCTAGTTTCCCTTCTGGGTCGGACGCGTGGCTGAGCTGGCTCAGGGGCTCATAGGATGGGCGACCCAGCTGGAGTGAGGGATTGACTAGAGGGGGAGGATTGTAAACCCAAATTAAAGCCCCGTTTGTCAGATGGAGGAGCGGGGGATCGCTCAAAACCAAAATCTAATTCTGTGGATGAATAAGACAACTCAGGGTTCCTCCTATGTGTACTACGAGTGGAGGGTGACACCAAGCAAAATTGGTCATCATCAATAAAGGAATCCAGAGTGCTAGGCTGGGAAAGTGTAGGGGTACACCTGGCCGGAGTAGGGGAGCATTCCACAAATTCCCCTTGAAATCGGTTCCTAGAAGACACTTCTGGGTCAATGTTGGCTGGCTGCTGACTATTACCTCTGCCCCCTGGGTTTAAATGGGTGGGGGTCAGCCCTAGTGTTGAGTGTCTGTATTTGTCTTGTGGGTCCAGTACTCTGGGTCTCAATTGATCCATGTGCCTCCTCCAGATCAGACCAGTGGCTGTTTCGATTCTGTAAGAAACAGGACCAGCTTGATCGATCACAAACCCAGGCACCCACGTAGGGCCACCAGCTGCATAATTGCGACAATGTACATGGTCTCCAGATGAGAAACCCTTCTGGTGTTGGATTGCTATATTTGTGCCTTTGTCCTCTACCCTAGAGGGATCCAATCTGTCCAGCAAGGATGACAGTTTCCTTTGCTGGAGCAATTCAGCAGGGGACAGCCCTGAGGCAAGGGGGGTGAGCCTATATGTGAAAAGAAACTGGCATAACTGGAGCTCCAAATCCCCTTCACCCATACGCTGAAGTGCATCTTTAGTTGTGCGCACCTGCCGCTCTACCTGGCCATTGGTGGCTGGGTAGAATGGGGCGGCAGTGATGTGACTAATTGCATTCTTTTCCATGAAGGATTTGAATTCTGCAGATGTGAACGTGGACATGTTGTTGGACACCAGCACAACTGGAAGTCCAAATGCTGCAAACAGCCTTCTTAGGTGCATTATTGTGGTGGCTGAATCCACAACCAACAAAAACAGGGCACCCCTATTTGGACCTGCAAGATCTATGTGCAACCTGGACCACGGGCCCTGAGCAGAATCCCATTCCTGAGAGGGATGGTGGGATTGCTCTGGGCGAGGGGATTGACAACTGGCACAAGTGCCGACCATTTGTTCTATGGACCAGTTGAGGCCACCAAAAGTAGTTACGGGCAAGGGCTTTGGAACGGACAAGTGTGAAGTAGATGTAAGTGTGAAGTAGATGTGTGAAGTAGATGTAAAACCTTTTTCCTGAGAGTGACAGGAATGACCACCGCTGGCCCCATAGAAGGCAACCTCGTTCCACTGACAGTTCCAAACACTTGCGGTAGAATGTTCTTAATTCCTTGGCTAGAGGAGAGACAGGCCAGTCTTTTTGTACCCAAGCCATTACTTTAGTCAATGTTACATCCTTTGCAGTAGCTTTGGCTATATCTGAGGGGATGACTGGGGGCGAGTCGAAAGCCTCAATCATAAAGACCTGCTGGTCGCTTTCGATCTCGCAATCAGCTTCCCTGACCCCTGGCAGTGGAGAACATGACAGGGCATCAGCATGGCTGATGTTCTTGCCAGGCCTGTGCACTAAAGTAAAATCGTATGCATTTAGGAAAATTGCCCAACCAACATCCTTGGGGACAGAATTTGAGGCGTGGGCTTCCCGTTTACAAAGATTCCAAGGAGGGGCTTGTGGTCAGTTACGATGGTAAAAGGTCTTCCGTAAAGGTAATTGTGGAATTTCTTAGTGCCAGCCACGATTGCCAACGCCTCCCTGTCTGTCTGAGCCTAATTTTTCTCAGGCTTTGAGAGTGAATGGGAATAGAATGCTATGGGGGCTTCCCTCCTGTCATTTAGTACATGGCATAACACAGCTCCTACCCCCACAGGGGATGCATCACACACAAGTACAACTTCCTTGTTAGGATCAAAATGAGTTAATACAGCATCCGAAGATAGCAGCCTTTTAAGTTCTAGGAACGCTTTCTCCTGGCAATGGCCCCAGTGCCAAACAGTATCTTTCTTAAGAAGCCGATGTAATGGTTCAGCAACTGAGGCTTTGCGATTGGAGAAAAGTGTGATAGAAGTTTAACAATCCTAGAAATGATTGCAATTCAGCTTTACATTTTGGCCTGGGTGCATTTTGCACGGCTGCCACCTTGGAGTCAGAGGGCATGATACCTTGGGGTGTAATTCGGTTCCCCAAGAACTCCATTTCCTGTGCCAAAAACACATATTTGTCTCTTCTGAGACGTAGACCAGCCCTCTTGAAACGTGAGAGGACTTGATCGATCCTGGCCGCTAGTTCAATGGTGTCCTTAGTGGTGATCAGGACATCGTCAAAATATGGCAGGACACCTGGCAAACCTTTTAAAATACATTCTACAAGAGATTGAAATATTCCGGGGGCCACATTCACCCCGAATTGTAGTCGAGTTACCTTAAATGCCCCCCTATGCATTACTATGGTCTGAGCTATGGCAGCAGCAGGAGACACAGTCAATTGTTGGTAAGCCTGGGCAAGGTCAAGTTTTGCGAAGCAATTTCCTCAATGCAAGGAGGCAAGAAGGTGGTTTACCACGGGCACAGGATATGTGTTCAGGCAAATAGCTTTATTGATGGTACACTTGTAGTCAGCACATATCCTGACCTCCCCGTTACTTTTCAAAGCAGTCACTACTGGTGTCTCCCACTCTGCAGAGTCCACTGGCACTAGGATGCCCTGCCCCACCAGTTTGTTCAGCTCAGCTTCTATCTTCTCCTTTAAAGCAAAGGGTACCCGGTGTGGCTTCATCTGGATGGGCCGGAAGGTTGGGTCAAGCTCAAAGTCCACGGGGGGTCCTTTGTATAACCCTAACCCTTTTTGAACACCTCAGGATGTGCAGCACAAACGTCCTGGATTCGGTCAGCATCTATTGCGTGGATGCCAGAAAGCCGGATTCCCAGGGGCCTAAACCATTGGGTCCCAATAAGACAGTTAGTGCCCTGCTTAACTACAACCAATGGCAAGGAGGTGCGAATGTTTTTGAATTTGACCAAGAAATTTCCCACCCCCAGGACCAGAATCTGGCAACCTTGCACATCCCGGAGGGAAGTTTTAAAAGATTTGAGCTTGGGCCGAGAGGCAGGGGGAATTCTCAAAAACTCCCGCTGTGGGATTATGGAAAAGGTAGTACCTGAATCCACCTCCATCTTGAAGGGGACGTCCGGCAGGCTTAGGTCTGTGAAGAAATGCTTGCTGACGATGCCCACTTGGCATGGCTCAGGCTCTGGTGACACTTTGGCGATGGACGTTTTGTGGTGATGACTCTTCTTGGACTCAGGTGCTGAAGTTCTTTGCTTTTGCTGTCGGCATACTTTAGCAATGTGCCCTCATCGCCCGCAGTTGTGGCATTCTGTGGTGCAGAAGGGGCACTTCCTGCGGTCCTGCTGGGCTCTGCAGCCATCACACTTGCAAAGGAATTTCTTCTCCCAATCTTCACGGTGCTCTCAGTGCTTTCGTCGGACCACTCGGACTTCTCCCTCTGCGTTGCTGGACTCCAATGAAGAGGTGGAACCAGGCAATGCTGAGGAGGATGAAGATGAATTTTGCTGAGCTTGCACAGCTGAGTCGGTGGCACTGGTGGTGGAGTGGCAATGCCTGAAAAGCTTGATTCCATACCGTGCAGCCTCAGATGCTACCCCCTCTTCTAGGACAGCCTTGAAAGTTAACGTCTTCCTGATCATGAGGCGACATTGAGCATCTTCATCCCTCATGCCAGCCAGCAGACATTCCCGGAGTGCTTCTTCGATGTTGTCCCACTTGCACGGGGTGGCAGCAATGCGCAGAGCGGCGGCGTAGTCTGCAATGTACTCCCCAGGTCGCTGCTCCCTTCTGTGGAAGGCCACCCTGGCCAGGAAGTTCAAGACCTCTGGCTGCAGGTGTTTTCTCAGTGCGGACATGATTTCTGAGAGTGGCACCACATCCACGTCCCTTGGGAGAATGAGGTGGGTTGCCAGCTCAAGCATCTCAGAACCGCACTGAGCGAGGAAACAGGAGCACTTCTGGTCTTCGTCAGTGATTGTCTGCGAGGCCATTGTGCGCGGAATTGGCGTTCGTATGTTACCCATTTCTCTGGATGCGCTGGGTCAAATGGGCCGATGTTGCTGCCATGTGGGGACGCCATTGCATCCTCATCGCCAGTTTCGTGTTCAGGGAATGAAGAAGCAGACGAGTGAAGTAGTGAAATTCAGCTCTTTATCAGTGGGGTTTGAACACAGTTTGGATGGGGCAAAACTCGGAATTATATACAATATAAACAGTAACAGTAACAATAATACAACAATCTCATTGGCTAACAGAGTGTGTACATTTTTGATCCATTTATTTGCATAAGAATAGATACATGAGAAAAGATACATTCTGCTCCTGTCAGAAAACACAGTTAACATACATAACAGTGCCTAAATGTAAGAGCAACATGCTCTAGTGGGGGCTGCTGGCAGACAACAACATGTACTGTGAATGTGTGGGGAGATATACAGGGTGGCCTATAAGTCGCAAACCCCAGACAGGGGAGGGAGGAATCACTCCCATTGGACTGATGGGAAGCGGGGTGGTGTGACCTCTGTCCTGAGCACTTCCACCCTTCCCTATCTGGGGTAGGGACTTATGGGCCATCCTGTAGATTCCTTGCTAGTCTGCCGATTACTACCAGAAACATGTGCCAATAAGGACAACTCAGGCCAATGACAAAGCCAAGAAAGTGCCTTCATTTTGGCAGTCCCTGACTTGCAGCACCTCTTCACTGGTTTTAGGCAGGACTCCAGGGCTACTTAGATGTCTCTTTAGTCTTGGTGGTCTCCCATCCAAGTAGCAGCCATGCGTCAACTCTGCTTAAATTCCAAAAATCAGACAAGACTGTGTGTGTTCAAGGTGGTTTCTTCATAGCTATGGAAGCTCTTTGCAATGAAGAATACATAGCCCTATCCTTCTCCCCATACTATCCTTTTCAGGTACTCTTGTTTTGATGCTGTTGTGATATGCACTATTTTGTTTCCTTAATTATGTGACTTAGATTTCTTCCCAAATAGGCACAAGTTCCGAAATACCCTTATAGATTGTAAGACAGAGAAGGCTTCAGAGAGAAAGCTCAAGACATTTGTTAGACACATATTTTTCCCCAAAAGACTAAAGCGAGATTTGTATTTTTCAAGGCTAGAAACTTAATTGCCCTGAGCTGACCTGCTATTTGCTAACCTGCAGAGATAATTTAGCCTACAGCTAAAGGACCTTCTTGTTCAAGACTTCTGCCTGATGGGTCATTGGACAAATAATGCTTCCTGGAGATTTTGTACTTTGCATTCTGTTAAAGCAATCCCATTGTTTGTGTATTCCTATCTTCACCAAAGCAGGCAGCATTTTATTTCATCCTTGTTATCTTTTTTTGTACAATTCTGCACTACTACTTCTTACTGCTAAAATACATAGAACTTTGTAGACATTTTAGTTCCTTCTTGTGTCTTCTGATGCACCTTTGGTGTTTTTCTATAATGGTTTTCTGAGCTGTAGGGAACTTCTTTTTTTAATGGGATGGTCATGTTTATATAACTGCCCAATCCAATTTGTATCCAAATATGTGTTGTCCCACCTGAAGCATATTTGTACTAATGGGCTTTTCAGATTTTTTTGAGCTACCTGATAAATACAGATGGACACCTAAATTTGGTTCACCTGGAAGTCTCTGTGGCTAAGCTAGGCCTAATTCCACTCAAGCTTCCTATTCCGACCCTGTTGTGTATTCAAGTAAAATTGCAAGTTGCTCCAGCAATGCTTTGCAAGACAATATGGCCATTTCCCGCCATCGAAATTAAGAGCAAGATTGGGCACGTATTCTCCCCTTCTGGGTGTGCTCCTTATGTTAATTAGAGTTCTATGATTGGGTGCAACTTTGGATCTTGTTCCTGATTGGTAAAACTCATGTATCACATTATGATTGGTTAATTAAGGTTGTCCGGTGGGTTACCACATTGTATCATATAGTAACCGCCGCCGAGACACTATATAAGCACCATGGGTAAACAAGGGTGTGGCCAGGTCAGATCTACGCTTCCCATTCTGCTGCAGGTTAGACATTGCCAGGCTAGCCTTGGGTCTTCTCACACGCAAGTGTAGCTTAGTTATACCACAAGGGTTGATTTCGGAGAGACCAATTACATGGGACTTGCGCAGCCATCTGTTGTCCAGATAACTTGTAATAGTGGCCTGCAAGACTTTACAATAAACCATTGTTCGTTATTCTGTTCATTGTTTGCTGGACTATTCTTTACAAGGTCTGGACACAACAATTGGCAACAAAGGTGGGATCAAATAATGCAAGCGCGGCGCCAAAATGGCTGCCGCGCTCTTTGCGCCCCCCCCATCGGACGAAGGCATCCGGGTAGTTAGGGGGCGTGGCCAGCTCCCTTATAAAAGGGGTGGCCATGAGACAGCCGAGCTGCCATTTTGCGAAGCGACAGAGCGGAGAAGTTTTTCCCCTCTTGCCTCCGTCGCTTTTACCTTTACCGGGAAGCCTCTTGGCTGCTGAATTTTCTCATTTTCGACTTCCCGTCATTTGGCTGAGATGCCCTCGAAGAAGAAGGCGGCTGCGAGCGCGGCTCGTGCGATTCGGAGGCGCAATCTGGGTCAGAGGACCGCGGCTGCGCCTCCCCAGCAGCCGCCTTTGCCTGCACTCACCGGGACCAGTGGGATGGGGTTAATCCCCCCTCTGCCGGAGATCGGGGACCCGCGCACGGGCCCAGTGGGGGCTGCGGCCCTCGGCCCGCAAGCGGTGGACACCGCTCCTGGTGTTGCCCATTCCGCTGGGCCTTCCTCCATAGGGGCGCAGCTCACTCAGGGGGCTTCCAGCCTTGGGGGTGGTGTGGTCCCCTTCCCTGGCAGGTTGCTCCATCGGCCCTACCGGGCCCGGGTTTGGGGTCGTGGCCCTTTTCAGGCCCCGGGGTACAGGGACCTGTACCCATGCCTGTAGTGGGCGGGCCGGCTGGCCCTTTGCCCCATGTCAGCGTGGAGGCTCTACTGGCCCGCGTTGCGGCCCTTGAGGCATCCCTGGCCCGGGCTAGCCAACCTGGGGCCCCTTTTGGGGTACAGTTCGATACGTCGTCTGCTGGGCAGCGGCAGGCGACGGGACGGGTCGAGCTGCTTGAGGCGCGTGGCACGACCTCGGCCACTGCCTCGCAGCTCCCCAACCAACAGGCCGGTGCGGGTCAGGCCCCGTCGACGAGCTCCACGGCGGTCGTGAGCTCCGACGCCCCCAGTGGGCCGGAACCCCCGGTGGGGGCGGCCCATGGGGGTGCAGCATGTGAGTATGCGGTCCAAGCTAGTACACCTACACACGTGGCCACGTTGGGGGGGCTTTTCAATGGCCTTGGCCTTGCGCGGGTGGTGCGGTGGTCCAGCCGATGGCACCCCACCCGGCGACGTCAACTACCACCCAGGGCCCCGTGGTGGGGGTTGTTTCTTACCCTGTGGGGGATGTTTTGGGGGTGGCCGGGTTAGTCCAGCCCCCTTTCCAGATGCCCCCAGTTTCTGCTGTACCTGTGTCGGCCTCGCCGACAGCGGGGTATTCCTTACCACTGGGAGACCATTTGGCCCAGACCACCAAAGAGAAGATCTGGCGGGGGGAGTATGTGGATATCTTCTCCCTCCTCAACAGAGAGCCCACCAAGGAAGAGAGGGGGGGCAGGATGAGAAGGATAAGGAGCAGGCACGTCGTCGCAAGCCACCATGTACGTGGGCCAACTGGTTGCCGGCCTACCTCATATATATGGCGGTATACCTCAGGGCCCGGCCGGGTTTGGCGATTCCGATGGTCCAGTATTTGGACAACATCTATAGGGCAATGGTTGACTCCCCGGGCCCGTCGTGGTTGGCTTATGACGAGGAATTCCGTATGCGGATTCCCTGCATGAGGTGGGATGAGCCCTGCCAGAGGCTTTGGCTTCTGTACATGACTCCCACGTGCCCCGCGCCTGGGGAGAGATACCATTGTGGACATGCAGTCCAGCGTGCGGCCCCAGCACAGGTCCCCCGCCAGGTGGCGGGGCAGGGGGTTCCAGCCCGCCTGCTGTGCTGGACTTTCTCGTACAATGGTTCCTATAATAGGAAGAATTGCAAATACAGACATGAGTGTCCCGCCTGTGCTGGCCCCCATGCGGCCTCTGCATGTCCCAGGCCTGGAGGGATGCGGGGCAGAGGGAGGGGCGGACAGGGGGCTGGCAAGACTGCCTCAGGTGGAGCTGGTTCACCAAAAGGCTCCCTCCCCGATTAATGTGTACATTTTGGAGCGTTGCCTTGCATTGTACCCGAGGGGGGCAGATGCAGTTTACCTGCTTTGGGGTTTTCGACTGGGGTTCCGTATTCCTTTCATGGGTGGTAGGCTCCCCCAAGACGCCCCCAACCTTTTGTGCCTCAGGGGAAGGGAGGAGGTGGCTGCTGCCAGCATTGCTGAGGAGGTTAATGCGGGCAGGGTCGCTATTATTTCGATGATGCCATGCCTTTTGACTGTTCCATTTCGGGCTCGGCATTCGAGCGTTTCACCACCTTCCTAGACTGGGCTTTTGTCCGCAGGTCAGGGTCCCGGTCTGTAGCCCATTCCCTGGATGATTTTATTCGGGGCTGAACGGGGCTGGGACACGTGCACACGTCTCCTCAACACATTTCAGACGCTAATGGAGGAACTTGGTGTCCCTTTAGTGCCCGAAAAGACCGAGGGCTCGTCTACACAGCTAGTATTCCTGGGGGTGGAGATTGACACGGTAGCCCAGGCTTCTAGGTTGCAGCAGGATAAGGTGTCGAGGCTAGTGGCCCTTATCTCGGACTTGCTGGCCAAGCGCATGGCATCACTGAGGGAACTGCAGGTGCTACATGGTCACCTCAATTTCGCTTGCAGGGTCGTCGCACCAGGCAGGGCATTTGCTCGGCGCTTGTGCGATGCCATGGCAGGATTATCCAGGCCCCATCATAGGGTTAGACTTACCCGGGGTATCAGGGCAGACGTGCTTGTCTGGCTCCAGTTCCTGAGGGAGTTCAATGGGGTGTCATTTTGGAGGTCTGAGCCCCGGGCTTCCCCTCGCTTTCAGATATAGTCCGATGCCTCGGGATCCCTGGGTTATGGGATGTACTTCAATTGGAAGTGGGCCTATGGTGGGTGGCCACCAGCCTGGTCACCTCACAGACTTCCACATCGCCCAGGGTCATGGACCTAGTGCGCCAGTTTCTGTTGCGCAGCCTGCGCCTCAACGTCCTCTTCTGGGCCAGGCGTGTCCCGGGGGTCAATAATGATATTGCTGACGCTTTGTCCCGCCTGCAGATCTCCCGGTTCCGTGCCTTGGCCCTGGATGCGGAGGAATTTCCCTCACCACTCCCGGACGAGATATGGACCATTGGCAAGGAGAGGTGAACCGGGCGATTGGCTTGTCACTAGCGCCACGCACACGTAAGGCGTATCACCACGCATTCATTTCTTCAGAGCATTCTGTCCCCAATTCCGGCTGCCAGGAACCTGGCCGATCCCAGTGATCCATGTACTGCGGTTCATGGTTGACCTGCATGCCCAGGGCCTTGCACCTCGCACTATAGCATCTAGGCTGTCGGCGTTGGCTTTTATGGCCAAGGTGGGAGGTCATGTGGACAGTACCACTGACTTCCGTGTGAGACATGTTTTGGAGGGGTGGGTGCGGGAGCGTGGGCGTAGCCCGGACGACCGCCACCCGATTTCCCCAGGGGTTTTTACCCAATTGGCCCGGGGCTGGCCTGGCCTCTGTTTTGATAGATATGAGGCAGCCCATTTCATGTGGCTACAACGGTGGCCTTTTTTGGAGCTTGAGATGCTGTCTAAGGCGGATGCAAGTCGTAGGGCACTGGAACTCGAAGGTGTCTGTCTGGACAATATTGGGCTCAGTTGGGGATACGCTCCTCTAAAACCAATCAGCACGGCGTAGGCAGTGGAGTAGACTGCTACGATGTTCTTTGGCAGACATCTGTCCGGTTGGTGCCCTACAGGATCTCCTTGCACTGTGTGGCACGCACCATGGCCCGTTTTTCTGTCACCAAGGTGGGTCTTCCCTTACTAAATTTCAATTTTGGAGGGTGCCGGGAAGGCACTAGACAGTGTTGGCCTCTCTGGGGCTCGCTGCGGCACCCATTCGTTCAGGATAGGGGTGGCTTCTACTGCAGCTGTTTTTGGGTACTCCGGGGCTGAAATACGCCGCATGGGAGGGTGGGGATCACAATGTTTTCAGTTTTGTGTTCGCCCTCTTCAACCGTGAGTACCAGTTTAGTCACTGCAATGTTTCTCCCCCCCTTTTTTCCTTGACAGACCCTGGGTGTCGTTTTACACCGGTGACAGTATGGCTGGTGGGCCATAGCCACGTGCACAGGGCAGCGCGTTACGCTGCACGGGGCAGCGCGTTACGCTGCACAGGGCAGCGCGTTACGCTGCACAGGGCAGCGCGTTACGCTGCACAGGGCAGCGCGTTACGCTGCAGAGGGCAGCGCATTACGCTGCGGCGACAGAGTGGGGACCCCGACTGGGACTGGGTGCATCCGCACGTCTCAGGTGGTATGGTAAGCGCGGCATGTTATGGCGGGAACTGTTGCCATTCCTTTTCTACATCAGGGATGCTGACTCGCCCGATGTCCTGGTTATGTACCTTGGGGGCGATGGCTTGGGACAGGTCACTGGCCTATCGCGGAAGCTTGCGGTATGCAGTGACCTGCCCTACTCACATTATGTGTGGCCTGCCACGTCCCTCAATTGGTCGGACACGATACCGCGGTACGCTTACAGGGGGGCGTTGACTGAGCCGACGCTCCGTGAACGGGGCTATTGCCCGGTTCCTTTTCGACAAGGGCGGGGGACGCGTCATTAGCCTCCCCGCCATCAGTCTGCAAAATTACGAGCTTTACTCAGGGGAGGGGGGCCATCTGTCGCAGGGAGGTATGGACCTCTGGTTAGTGGACTGGCGAGCAGGCCTGTCGACCGAGCTGACGGTCTTGGGGGGGGCGGTGAGCCTTTTGGGAAGCCTCCCCGTGTGGCGGGTATCACTGGTAAAGTAAACATTTATGACCCACAGGTATCCGGCAGGTTCGCAATTGACTGGACAACACTAGACAGGCATAAGTTGGTTAAACGTTGTCCGGTCAACGACGAACCAGGCGACGGGGTGATGGCTACAGCTAGACAGCATGCATCACCCCGTGATTTCACGGATACGCGTCAGAGGGTGGGGTCATTAGTTAGATATTGACTACGGTCAACAATTTGTTTGTTGTCAACAAACAAATTGATACAAATAGATACATTGTAACAATTGCCGTTGGCAATTTTGGGTGGTACCTTACCAATGTTACTTCGGCTTGCTTGCCTTAAGAATTATGATTGGTCAATTACCAATAGAAATTTATAATTCGGACTAGGGCATGAATCAATAAATGTGGCCCAATGCCGTTATCCACTTTTACCAGTGTCTGAGTCCTTTATTGGGGGGTGCGCCTGCAAAGACCAGACGGCTGACCATATCCCACTGTGGTTGCAACTGTTCGACACTTAAGAACATAAGAACATAAGAACAGCCTTGCTGGAACAGGCCACAGCCCATCCAGTCCAGCATTCTGTCTCACACAGTGGCTCACCATTTCCTTCAGGGTATTCCCAAGCAGATGCCTGCTTAGGATTCCCTGGAAATGATATTGAGAGATATCCTGCCTATCTCTCCAACCCGGAGGTTGTCCTTACGTATCCATAATTATAGCCATTGATACCCTTGTCCTCCATGAACTTGTCTAATCCTTTCTTAAAGCTGTCAAGACTGACAGCTGTCACCACTTCTTCTGGCAGGGAGTTCCATAGACCAATAATCCTCTGGGTGAAAAAGTACTTTCTCTTATTTGTTTGAGAACTAGTACCCAAAAGTTTCATGGAGTGTCCCCTAGTTCTAGTGTTATGCGATAGGGAAAACAGTTTTTCCTTATCTACTTTGTCCACACCGTGCATGATTTTATAAACTTCAATCAGGTCACCTCTTAGACGTCGTCGTTCAAGAGTGAAGAGGCCCAACCGTTGCAGCCTCAGATGGTAAGGAAGGTGTTCCAGTCCCCTAATCATTCTGGTTGCCCTCCTCTGCACTTTTTCCAGCTCCATAATATCCTTCTGGAGGTATGGCGACCAGAACTGTACACAGTATTCCAGATGGGGCCTCACCATAGATTTATAAAGAGGCAAAATGACACTTGCTGACTTATTTTCTATACCCTTCCTAATGATCCCTAGCATTGAGTTTGCTTTTTTCACTGCTGAGGCACACTGGGTTGACACCATGCAAGCCATGACTATGGCAATAGTACGAGGTGCAGCTCGAGAGCTACTTCACCATAAGAAATCTCGACCAGTCCTTGTGGAAGGTGACTTTCTTAGCCCACTGCAGTTTAGAAACTCTCGATATTGTCTCAAAGTTGTTGCCGCCTGATGTGTTGCAGCAGATTTCCCTGCCGGCATTGGTGAATACTCTGTGTGACTACTTTCGACACAGGACAGCTCTCAAAGGTAAAGAGCTGCCGGGTCCAACCACGACCGTGGCTGATTCATCTAAAGCCACTGGCCAAGTCCTACAGGGACTCTCCAGTACTTTTCAAGACATGCGGGCACCAACACAAGGGTGGGTTGCACCATGCATGGGCTGTGGGAGATGACACCTCCACGCCGAATGTCCCTCCCAGAGTTCTCAGTGCCATCAGTGTGGTAAGAAGGGCCACATTTCCCTGGTGTGCAAACAACACCTCGAGGGTTCTTCGAAAAAGAAGTTCTACATCTCCAAAGTCTTCACCAGCCATAGATTCGATGACGTGAGATGAGAACGCAAAGATGGGTTCTGCATAGAAGTCTACCTCAAAGGAGTTCCCTTTTGCCTAGAAGTAGATTTGGGATCCTTCCTCTCCGTCTTGGCTGAGTGTGAGTTTCAACGAATTCCACCACCTCTGTGGCTGAAGCTGAAAGGCCTGCCTGGCAAGCTGGCAGATTTTCAAGGGTGCAATGTTCCAGTGCGGGGCATTGGCAATTTTGAAGTCCACTACAATAATATTTTTGCGAGTCTTCCCCTCGTGGTTACAAAGGTGAGTAAGGCAAACATTCTGGGGTCCCAGTGGTTTGGTCCCCTAGGCATTTATTTTACGGGAGTTCACTTGGGCGGGAGTGAACTGGTCCTTCGCATTGAGGACAAGCACCAACTTTTACTGCCTCCAGGGGAGGGTTTGTCCAAAGGGTCCCCAGGGAGCGCCATGGCCAAAGAAGTGTTCGCTTCTACATATTCCCGTTACGTGCATGTTGCGCACAAAGACAGTGACTTTGCTAAACAGAATGACTGTCCAGAACTGTATGAGTCTCCAGAACTTTTGCCAGTTGCAGCATTGGAATCTGCAAACCTAAACTTTTGGGATGATTTAACAATCACTTCACTCAAACTATCTTTGAACTTTTCCTCTGTTTCGAGAAATGACCCTATCTTGTCAGATATCATTGTGTGGGTGGACACTGGGTGGCCGCCACCACCATACAATGTGGAAGTTGGAATTTTCTACCATGACAGCGAGAAAATTTCGGTCTTGGGTGGATGTTTGTACAGACTCAGCAAAATGGTGGTCCCTTGTGGGTTGTGGGACAAGTCATTGCAGTACATATTAATGGGGTCTACTAATATCGCCCGATCTCAAGCGATTGTGTATAGCTATATTTGGTGGCCAGGGGTCGAGCACACTGGATGCTTGGATTCTAAAAAATTGAAGGGGGGTTATCAGGTTTCCCTTGGGTGGATAAGGGCTCACTGTCCTCCAGGGTTGGAAGGAGTCCACTGGGTTGCTTACAATCCCCAAGAATTAATTGGGAGTTAAAGGAATGCCTGGGTTCTGGCTCACAATCCCTTAGGGGAAAGGAGGGGTTGCCTGAGTGTTCACATTCCCCAAGGTTGGAGGGGCAATTGCCTAAGTCGCACGTTTCACTGGAGTTAGTGCAAAAGGAGGTTTCTACATACTGCCAATGTGATGTTATATCAGGCCCAACTTTAAAGGCATGTATCAGAAGCAATTTCTTCTGAGGGTGCTACAGGTGTGACAGCTAATGAGTCTGGTTCCACAGTAGAAGATTCAGGTTTGCCTCTTAATGAGTTGGCCAGGAACATGGGGAATAGTGCTTTGTTAAAGTCAATAAAGCTTGGCGCTGGAGCAAGCGAATCATCACACGGAAGTCAGAAGTCACCCTCAGCGGTAGACTGGTTTACATTAGGACATGCCCACTAAGTCCCCACTGTTGCGAAGTTCATTGTGCGCTCCACAGCAAACATCTGGTGGTGTAAACAGAGTGCTAGGTGTAGACCTGGCTGGTACTAAGAGAATGCATAGCCTAAGTGTTTCAGGGCTACATAGTTCATCAAATGTGGATCCAAAATCATAGTTTCATAATTGAAAGTAGGTATCAGAAAACTAAGGGGGAAGAAATGTTGTGTATTCAAGTACAATTGCAAGTTGCTCCAGCAACGCTTTGCAAGACAATATGGCAATTTCCCGCCATCAGAATTAAGAGCAAGATTTGGCACATATTCTCCCCTTCTGGGTGTGCTCCTTATGTTAATGAGAGTTCTATGATTGGGTGCAACTTTGGATCCTGTTCCTGATTGGTTAAAACTCATGTATCACATTATGATTGGTTAATTAAGGTTGTCCGGCGGGTTACTACATTGTATCATAGAGTAACCACCATCAAGACACTATATAAGCACCACGGGTAAACAAGGGTGTGGCCGGGCCGGATCTATGCTTCCCATTCTGCTGCAGGTTAGACCTTACCAGGCTAGCCTCGGGTCTTCTCTATAAGCTCACACGCAAGTGTAGCTTAGTTATACCACAAGGGTTGATTTCGGAGAGACCGATTACATGGGACTTGCGTAGCCATCTGTTGTCCAGATAACTTGTAATAGTGGCCTGCAAGACTTTACAATAAACCGTGTTCTGCTCACCGTTTGCTGGACTATTCTTTACAAGGTCTGGACACAACATACCCCAGTGCTAGCTGAGAGTTTTCTTTCTGAATAGGAAGCTAGCCCTAGCTAGGCCTCAGTGCCTTCTGGTTGAGTCCAATCTTAGGCATCTATCTGCCTGTCAAGCAGAACTCCCAGAATAGTGTTCTACCTAACAGACACCTTACAGTTGTGAATTCTGAGACTTGTAGTTCAAAAAATCTATATATTCTGTCCTTACTGTTTTTGGAGGTGAACCCATTTGTTCTTACATTTCTGCAGATATTTACATGTATTAATATTTTTTTCCAGATTGGAGGAATGGGTATCTGAAAATATGGAAATACAGGACTATGGCCTGGAAGGAGGAGTGATTACACATCATCACGTTGGAAATGTGGTATATCCCACTATGTAGACCAGCATTTCCCAAGCTTTGGTTTTTGGACTTCAATTCCCAGAAAATTCCCCAAAGCACTGATCAGGCAATGGCTTAGGCTTCTGAGAATTGAAGTCCACTAGTGTTCCACAGCACATACAATGCTGATGTAGACAAACCTCCTAGATCACCCTTCCTTATATGCCCTCTCCCTCAGCAATGGCCAGCAAAAACAGGTGATGAGATGTGGAAAAATCTTTATTGTCTCTAGTTAATAGTTGGGTTGCCTGAGCAAGGTCACTTACTGCCTCACCCAAACCAGAGTGCTGCATGTTCATATCCATTTACACTTGAACATACACCGGCACCCAGAACATGGAAAAAGGGACCCTCTTGGTGTGATTACTAGAAGAGAAAAACTGTGGTCAGGTAATTGCAGACATACAGTATAGAATAGATCATCTATGGCATTCTTGCAAGAAATGCACCAAATTGAAAAAGTAATGAGAAGAACAGAAAGAAACATGTCTTTGATCTAATGACAAGTTAAGGAGGAGGTACTGCAAAGACAGTCACTGTAACAACCTGGTGCTGGTGTCTTATCATCTATTTGGTCCTTCCCCTTCATTACCATCTCTGTCCCAGCTCAAGTAGATAAATAGGGACCACTCCGGTGGGAAAAGATCTTGGGGACATGAAAGGAGCCTCATTCGGTTGTCCCCTGAGCAGAGTTTCTCCAGCAAAAAATCCTTTCAACCCAGAATAATTTCTAACACGAAATTATTACTGCAGGTAGGATCAGTTTTACCTCTCCTCAGCTGTTCCTCTGCAGCTCTATAGCCATTCACATCTATTGGAGGGTAGAATCCTGAGTAGCACACAACTTGTCCTGTGTCCTTTATTTAGTCTGCAGTTTGAGCAAAATGTGGACTCATCACCAAGATTAAATGAGAATCAGTTGTCAGTCCATTCAGCTTTAGTATGGGGAACATGAAGAGAGTACTATCTTATCCCAGGGTGGCCAAACCTTTTTGGCCATGGGCTGGTGACGTGGTTGAGTGGGCCATTCTCATGGTTCCTCCCACCGGAAGCGGAAATAAAACATGCCCACTCGTGCGGGTGCATTTATGGCAGCATTTTGTGCATGTGCAAGCACATTTAACTTCTGCTTCCGGGAGCAGCGGGGGTAGCATGAGTCAAAGTATTAGGCACCGTGGGCCAGATTTGGCCGATGGGTCATAGTTTGGGCACCCCTGATCTTATCATTCATCACAGTTAATAAAATGCCACAGCCTTAGGGCAGTTTGGATTCTAAGAAATGCTGGATGATATACAAGACACATGTAGGAAGATAAAAGCTACCCTTTTATGTGTGCCAGTTGTTTGCTTTGCTACAGTAAACCATGTAGTAAAGACTTGTCACCTGTTGTATCAGGGCCCGATGTGGGCCGGATGGTCCTGGAGGAGACTGGTCAAGCAAGACACATGAGGCAAGATGGAGCGAAGACCAGTGTTTATTGATGACAAATCAGAACCTTTTATGCCTGCCTGATCTGGCTGCATGCATACGTTGAGCGTAGCGATACAGAGGAAGCCCTGAGTCTACACATCATATTTACACAAGTTAATTGGGGAAGTCTTCACCGGGGGAAGTTTCTTATCTTAGCTAATTAACTACCGGGGACATGCATTGTTCCTCGCTATCGGGAGCAAACAAGTGGCCGAAGTTGACTCTCAGTCTTTAGGGCTTCTGCGGATGTGAGATTACCCATTACGTGCCTATCGAGTTAACCATCTGTGATCTTTAGCTCTCTATTGTCCTAGCTGCCTGTCAGGTCAGCAATAGGTGAATCAAGCTATATCTAATATTCCGCTCCCCAATTTCTGTCCCCTCGAAACCAACAGCTCGAAGGAGTTTTCTCCCATAACTTGGGTTCTGTCAGGGACAGCTGAGCCAATTGTGTGCGCGGAATCCACAGTCACCCAACACTAGGAAAAATGTTGTGTGAGAAGCCAGCCTCAGCATAACTGTTGTTTCTCTTTCTCACGCTCTCTCATTGGGAGAGAGCGGGGGTGGGTGCGGGGAAGCTCTCTATATAACATGCAAAAAGTATTGGAGCATTATTTTATTTACTTACCTTGTTTTTCAATTTCCTGGATCAAAATACTTCCTCTTCAGTATAAATATCTTGAGAAAGCTGGCAGCTCTCAACATAGAATCACCCTGAACATTTGCAGGTGCTGTGCATTGGTATTTTCTAACAGTGCTTTGCACATTTTACAGTGTGTAGTGCGGCTCAGCTTGAGATACCACAGCATGTTCTGGCTTGTATTTTAATGGTTCCTTTTAAGCATTTTCATCATAAAACGCTCTGTGAGGAATTGAAGCATTTATCATGTTGGACTGAAACATTTCTTAAGCAAACATCCCCAGTTCCTGTCCCTTTTCCCTCATGTCATTATTTTCTCCCCCTCTCTTCCCTAAGTAGGAAGGAGGAATAGCAAAGGCAAACTGATCCCTAACCTCAACACACTGTATGTTTAGCTTTATTTCAACCTGCCGTCACAATTACCAGCTCCATTCTAGAGCTCTCAAAGAATAATACAATCAAATAGTAATGACTATTTATCACCCTCCAGTCCCGTTCCCATTCTAAAGGTATGCTTACAAGCAAATGAGGGCTTGGAAAGCTGTTTCTCCTGAGCAGAAATAAGAACATAAGAACATAAGAACAGCCTTGCTGGAACAGGCCACAGCCCATCCAGTCCAGCATTCTGTCTCACACAGTGGCTCACCATTTCCTTCAGGGTATTCCCAAGGAGATGCCTTCACCTGCTTAGGATTCCCTGGAAATGGCATTGAGAGATATCCTGCCTATCTCTCCAACCCGGAGGTTGTCCTTAGGTAGCCATAATTATAGCCATTGATAGCCTTGTCCTCCATGAACTTGTCTAATCCTTTCTTAAAGCTGTGAAGACTGACAGCTGTCACCACTTCTTCTGGCAGGGAGTTCCATAGACCAGTAATCCTCTGGGTGAAAAAGTACTTTCTCTTATTTGTTTGAGAACTAGTACCCAAAAGTTTCATGGAGTGTCCCCTAGTTCTAGTGTTGTGCGATAGGGAAAACAGTTTTTCCTTATCTACCTTGTCCACACCGTGCATGATTTTATAAACTTCAATCAGGTCACCTCTTAGACGCCGTCGCTCAAGAGTGAAAAGGCCCAACCATTGCAGCCTCAGATGGTAAGGAAGGTGTTCCAGTCCCCTAATCATTCTGGTTGCCCTCCTCTGTACTTTCTCCAACTCCATAATATCCTTCTGGAGGTATGGTGACCAGAACTGTACACAATATTCCAGATGGGGCCTCACCATAGATTTATAAAGAGGCAAAATGACACTTGCTGACTTATTTTCTATACCCTTCCGAATGATCCCTAACATTGAGTTTGCTTTTTTCACTGCTGAGGCACACTGGGTTGACACCTTCATTGAGCTGTCCACCAGGACACCAAGGTCCCTTTCCTGGTTTGTCCCAGAGAGTTCAGACCCCATCAGTTTATAAATGTAATTGGGGTTTTTTGCCCCAACATGCATCACTCTGCACTTACTGATGTTGAAGCTCATTTGCCACTGTTTTGCCCACTCCCCCAGTGTCAGGAGATCCCTCTGGAGCTCCTCACAATCTCTCACAGTTTTCACTACCCTGTATAATTTAGTGTGGATGGCAAATATAGAGGCTTCTAAATGAGGTTTTCAGCCCAGCTGGTTGACCTTGTAAATTTTGTCAGCCAAATGGTCGCCAGTGTAAATAACAATCATTTTTCTTGGTTTCAGAACATTGTAAGCTTATACTGATCTAAGCATTGCTGCATATGCTTGGTTCCCCCTGAGTACAGGACCTCACGGACTGCTTCGGCTCATGGTCTGATGGAACATGCCTCATCTGTTTCACATTTCCTTTGTAGCCTACTCTGGAGGCTAATGGAGAGCTTTCAGGCAGTGCTGCTAACAGTACAGACTAAGTGATGAAAATCCCACTGGAATTCAGACTTCCTCAATACTTATATATGTCTGTAGGGCAATTGTGAGTTAATAATCTTTTCCTGAAACCACTTTATAGTTAGAGAGAGAGAGAGTGCGTGCATATTCCTCCCCTCCACACTGCTTCCCCAGCATTGTTCCCTCATTCCCAAAGGAAATTTTCTAAACCTTATTGCAAGCACCTACCTTTTGAAATGGTCAAGTAATGGGGAGGAAATGTTATCAGGTTGGGGAGCTCTCTCCACTTTATTAACCTGAACCAGAACAAAGAAGGTCCTATGCATTTTTAAACAGGTGAATTTTAATAAAAATTAAATGTGAAGAAGTCAGTAGTTAGATAGGAAATATTATAATAGCGGGCCATTATTTAGCATCTTAGAAATGTGAACAGTCTGAGTTTAGTAAAACAGTATTTCCAAGGATCATAAAGGCAATACTAGTTGTGGACAAAAAATATAACCAGCTGTTTTTTTTATTAAAAATAACCACTACCAAGCCCAGACTCTATTAAAATTTCAACCTGCCCCAAGTTCTATTTTCAAGATAAAGGCAGAATACAAGTCCAAATTAAATAAAGAAATAAGATGTGTCCATCCCCCCACACCCCGATTTCCATTATCCTGTGTCTCATCCAACTGAGGTGGCCTGAGGCAACATCTACCATCCAGCTCAGAGTGCACTGTCCCTTGAATCTGTTTATTAACTGAGGCCCAAAATCCTATAAATTTTTCTCTCCATTCCTGGCAGTAAAATTGTAATAATAAGTTAATAACATTTGCTGCCCTTTCCTGCCTCCAACAGTTCACTCAGGATCAATACAATGGAACTGCTTTTCCAACAAATCCCAAATTTGAAGCAAACAAATTATTTAAAAATGGAAATCTATATGACAAGCAAAGGGAGAAAGCCTTTCACAGATGCCCATGATTTAGGTTTTTCCAAAAGGACTGTTTCAGAGATTAAACAATGAGGCCAAGATGTTTTCATTTTGTTTTCCTGGTGACTTTTGAGGTAGATGTCTGGTACAGAACAATCTGAGACTGGTATAAGCTGTCTTTTGGGAAGGTGTTGTGTACAAAGGTTTATTCCTTTTCAAAAGTCAAACCGCACCGAAAATAAAGAGCAGGAAGTGTGCCATTCTAAAAGGCATGAAATTCAAATACATGTCAGCATAGTTAAATGTTGAAGTTGAATTTTGTTTGTACCTCCGGAAGCCAGTCTAAATGTATCTTGTTTGTAACGGTCAAATCACTGTATATATAGAGGCCACCCCTGTACATAGTCCCCAGTCCGAGTTATGAGCTGAATAGTCCCGTTTGGACTATTGTTATGCGCTCTACATGGGGCTGCCCTTGATGACCATCCAGAGACTGCAGTTGGTCCAGAATGCAGCAGCCCACACGGTGGTAGGGTGTAGTCATTTCGCCCACGCCTCGCCACTGCTGTGGGAGCTGCACTGGCTGCCTATATGTCTCTGGGTGCAATTCAAGGTGCTCGTTGTCACCTTTAAAGCCCTTCATGGTAGTGGACCAGGATACCTCAGGGACGGTATCATCCCAAGGACATCGACCTGTCCCATGAGGCAAACCGAGAGGGCACTCTTCAGGTACCATCTGTTGGGGAGGCTCGCCTCTCCAGCACAAGGAAAAGGGCCTTCTCAATCATAGCCCTCACACTATGGAACCTCCTCCCAGTAGAACTATGCCTCAAGGCCCAGTTGCTACCATTTAGGAAAGAATTGAAGACGTGGTTGGCAAAATGGGTCTGGGGGCCGGGATTGTCAACAAGCTCCCCGGTGCCGGGGGGGGGGGGAGGTAATATTGTTATGTTTTTAAGGATTTTTTAAAATTGTTTTACCTGTATATTCTATGTACACTGCCCAGAGTCCTTTGGAGAGAGCTGTTTATAAATCTATTAAATTAAATTAATAAAGAATCACTGAGTTTAACCTGATCCTGCTGGTTAGAGTACTTCTTGCACCAGACTCAACAGAAGGACAGTCCTTTATTCAGTCTAACATTGCCCTCCAAACATCTCTTTAACCTGATCTTCTTCTTCTTTTTCTTCTTCTGCTGCTGCTCCTCCTCCTTAATATGTAATAATAATAATTTTGTGCCAGAAATTATTCTGGGTTGAAAGGATTTTTGGAGGAGAAACTCTGCTCAGGGAATGCCCGAATGAGGCTCTGGAACAGAGATGGGCGCTCAATCCGTCATGCAATACCTGGGTCTCGAACTGCCAACTTGCCAGCCTTCCAGATAACAAGTTGAGCCTCTTAACCACTGAACCACCACAGCCCACATATTTAATAAATCTGGCTTTTGATGGTGACATCATTCCATTTGTATCACATATAACATTGTGAATCTCTATGTTGGGAAATAGTGCTGGTAATAAAGAGCTGGTGTTGGTTGCATAACTCTAGTATCCTTTGTCCATTCTCATTCCTTTCACTGTTCCGAGCAGCATGTGGACTAATGAACTGTTCATATTCTCTTGTATTAGTACCCACCCTGCTGTTAAAATCTTCCATTACATAGACAGCATTTCTCAAACTATGTTCCACAGAACACTGGTGGACTTCAATTCCAAAAAGCCCAAGTCAATACATTGGTTGATCAGTGCTTTGGGGAATTGAAGTCCAAAAACTAAAATTTGGGAAATGCTGACATAGAGTATGCTATTTATTTCCACTTCCTCTATCACCTCAGATAATTCATTGGAAAACTGGTCCTTTCATTCTTCTGTGTAGGTGTCATTGCATGGAGTATATATTTGTATGTACTTTTCCATTTACTCTCCTCTCTTGATTTTCAGTATTATTATTCTATTCAAACGGTTGTTAATGTATAGTATGCATTTTGCTATGTCTGGATGTATCAAGAAGCCCACTCCAGTCTTTGCTGTGACCCCTCCTGAGAAAGTAAGCAAGTCTCCTTTATGGACTTTCTTACTCCCTTGTCCTTTGCATCTTGTATCTGCTAGCTAGACCCATTATCTCAATTCCTCTTCTTTCCATTATGTATACAATTTCTTCTGTTTTATTTCCAAGGCTGGTTATATTTAGAGTGCCTGGAAATACAGGAACTACTCCGGTCCGGGTGCGCATGCGCCGCAACAACTCATCTGTGCATGCACAGAACCCCTCTGTGTACGCAACAACTCATCTGTGCATGCACAGAACCCTCTGCACATGCACAGAGCCCATTTGCGATGGGCACACATGCACAGTAACCCCTATTTTGTATTTCATTCTTTTATCTTTTTGGTCCTTTAACATTGCCAGGGTTGTTTCTGGTTTGCTCAGTCTGTTTACATCTCTTTTGTAGTTTTGTAGCAATGGGTTATCTGTTTCCTGCTTGCTGGGCCTGTCACAACTTCACCAGAGCCCCTTTGGCTAGGGCTTTTGGGGGTAATCCAGGATGGCCTTCATGGCTACCATAGCAGTCCTATGGTGCAAGGCCATGCCATACTTCACCCAGTCCTAGCAAGCCATTAATTGAACCTGTTACCACCTCTCATGACATAGATGCAGGATTGGCATACCTATCAAGTATCCCGGATTGGCCGGGATTTCCCTTATTTCTCTGGTCATTCCTCCCCTTTCCCGCCGCCATCCTGTATTAGAATGGTGGGGAAAGGGGTTACTGCGCATGCACGCCCATCACGTGGGCTCTGCATGTGCACAGAGGGGTTCTGTGCATGCATGGATGAGTTATTGTGGCGCATGCACACCCAGATTGGAGCACTTCCCGTATTTCCAGGAGCCGTTCTTGATGGGTATGAGGATTAGTATCTGAGAGGCGAAGAAGGATATCGATGGATTAAAATAATCAGATATTAGAATAACTTTTAAATTTATGGTTTCATCTTTGTATATGCATGTGTTGATGTTCAATATTTTCCCTGTCCTCAATTTCCTGTGACCTTTCTAGTGTAGCAGCAGGTTGAATCTGTCTAGACTGTGAAATCTTACTCATGTCCACTCAGACCTTTCAAGTTTAAGAAGGCATATTTCCGGCGAAATTGGTCAAGATATATTCTGTCTATGAGTGGCATTGACGGAATACATCTTGGCCCATTTCCCTGGAAATAAGCCTTTTTAAACTTGAAAGGGCTATGTGGACTGTGTGGTCAAGATATATTCTGTCTGTGAGTGGCATTGGGGGTTGCGGTGGCTCTGTGGTTAAGAAGCTTGCCTTGTTAGCTGGAATGATGGCAAGTCGGTAGTTCAAGACCTGGGTACTGCATGGCTTGATGGCTGTCTCAGTCCCAGCTGCGCCGCCGCTGTGCCACCATGCCCTCCTTGGCCCTCCCACCGGCCAGGAGGATAAAGAGCCCCCGTGGCCATGGGATCCTGAAGACGACAATGTGCCGACACACCCTCTTTGGCCCTCCCACCAGCCAGGAGGATAAAAAGCCCCCATGGTCACGGGAGGCTGAAGATGCTGCTGCACCACCACGCCCTCCTCGGCCCTTTCACCAGCTAGGAGGATAAAGAGCCCCCATGGCCAGGGGAGGCTGAACATGATGATGTGCCAACACACCCTCCTCAGCCCTTCCACCAGTGGTTTTGGTTGGGGTGTCGTGACGTATTTGTGCAGTGACTTTTGTGTTGTTGCTGTGGGACTTCTCTCTTTTTTTTATTTATTAATAATTTTTATTAATTTTTCAAAGTATATAACATACATTTAAAGACATAATAACAACATTCAGAAAAATAAAATAAAATAAAACAAGTCATCTAATTACATATAATGAAAAGAAGAAGACAGAAAATATGCATATACAAAATGGGAATAAAAAAGGCAAAAAGAAACTATCATAAACTATTCTGTTTCAACATAAGACATTCTTACTTACACACTATACTCTTTTTTTTGATTTTCAAAACATAAAAATGGCATTTAGACAAAAAAAGGAAAACAAAATTACATTCATAAGGAAAAAAGAAAAAAAAGGGAAAAAAGCAAACTATATATTACATACAATTACATACTTCATCACCCGGTGCTATGTACATTGTCCTAGGAGGTTGTGGGGTCTCCCATTCATTTCTATTATTCCCAAAATTTCCTTTGGTCTGGTGTCAATTTATATGTTCCATCTCTCGTCAGTGAATATTCAACAAATTTTCGCCATATATTCCAGAATCTGTTTTCTTTTATTATACCTTTCTTAAAATTTAACTCCCATGTTAATTTTTCATTCAATGCGAGATCCCACATCTGCCCGTACCAATCCTCCACTTTTAACGTTATATCGCTTTTCCAATTTTTTGCAATACACATTCTTGCCATTACAAGCATCATAGACAACAGCTCTTTCTTGTCATTATCTATATTAACGTTATCTACATCAGTCAATAAGATGGTACCTGGCCCCAACTTGAGACGCAATCCCATAATTTTTCCTATCTCAGTCTCAATTTTTATCCAAAAATTTTCTATCACTTTACATTCATACCACATATGAACATATGTACCCAAGGAGTTTTTGCACTTCCAACACATTTTATTATTCTTCTTATCTATCTGGTGCAGTCTCATAGGGGTCAGGTACCACCTCCATAACATTTTGAAATTATGTTCCTTTATTCTAACCGACAGGGATCTCATAATTCTTTTTCTCCATTTATTTTGCCATTCCTTTTCCGTTATCTTCAGATCCAGATCCTGTTCCCATGTACTTCTTAATATTTCTTGTGGTTTACCTTCTATATTTATTATTTTATAAATTTTACTAACCAGCCCTTTAATTCCAATTTCCTCCTTTCTTATTTTCCATACTAATTCCTCGAATTCCGTCCTATCTCTTTCCAAGCTCCGTTCCCTCCAATATTTATTGTTCCACTTATTCAACATTGCTATCTGAAACCAATTCAGCTTCATCTGGGTATATAGCTCTCTTTTCATCCCATCATCTTTACAAACTCGTATCCAATCTTTCAACAGGAGAACCTTATTTGTCGACAGTATTTCTTTCATCTCATTATCCATTCTTATTGGAAACTTTTTCAAGTCTTCTATTTCAATTATCGGTGAAATATTTGGAACCAGTTTCACTTTTACTTTCTTCCATACTCCCAGCATTGATCTCATCATTCTATTTTTAACCGATATTTTCCCTGTTTCCTTATCTAAAAAGAGGCTCTTACCCACTTCCTTTACTTCCTTCATTTCGATTTCCTCCCAGATAACCGACTCCTTCATCAAAATCTTAACTACATTCTTTATCTGAAATGCTTTGTAGTAATTCTTTAAATTAGGTATTCCTAGACCACCTTCTTTTTGGGATAAATACCACATTTTCTTTAAAATTCTAGATCTACGTCCTCCGTTACAATAATTGTCAAATAGTTTTTGAAATTCCTCAATATCTTTTTCCGTCAGTTGAATTGGTAAGGCATCGAATAGAAAATTTAATTTTGGTAGTAACATCATTTTAGTCAATGCTATTCTGCCAAACCAAGACAACTTCAGTTTTTGATATTGTAAAATTTTAGCCTTAAGTTCCTTCTTTTGTTTATCATAATTTAATCTTTTCAAGTCCTCTAATTTATCAGCAATATTTATCCCTAAATATTTCAAGTTCGTTTTAATCTGCAATTTAAATTCATCTCTAATTTTCCTTTGCTCTTCCTTTTCAATATTGCTTAAAATCAATTCAGATTTTTCCCAATTTACCTTCAAGCCTGTGATTTGTTCAAAGTCCTTTAAATGTTTTTGGATCCTTTCCATAGTTCTTCTAGGCTGTTTCATAATTAGCAAAGTATCATCTGCGTATAAACTAATTTTATTTTCCATTATTCCTTCTATACTTTTATCCTCCCTTATTGTATTAGCTAATATTTCCATTGCCATTATGAATAGTATAGGAGATAGGGGGCACCCTTGCCTTGTTCCTGCCTCTAATCTCAGCTCCTCCGTAAGACCGTCATTTACCCTAATTTTAGCATATCCTTGTTGGTATAATTGTTCTATTATTTTTATAAACCTATTACCGAATCCATAACTCTTGATTATCTCGCTAATTGTTACCCATTGTAAAGAATCAAATGCTTTGAAGATATCTAATGATAATAAACCTACTTTCTCTTTATTTTGTTTTGCCACGTCTATTAAATCTAATACTCGCCTTACTAAGTCTGCCATATGTCTCCCTTTCACAAATCCGGCCTGATCTTTATTTATATATTTATCCATAAAACTATTTAATCTATTTGCCAATATTGCCGTAAAGATCTTAGCATCTTGGTTTATCAGGGAGATAGGTCTATATGATTCTACTTTTTCTAGGTCCTTTCCCGGTTTTGGTAATAAGACAATTATAGTTCTGTACCATGATATAGGTATCTGTTCCCCATTAAGAATACCATTATACAATTTTAACAATTTCGGAGTTACTATGTCCTTAAACTCTTTATAAAATTCAGCAGGTAATCCATCTTCTCCGGGTGATTTATCTGTTTTCAGTTTATTTATTACTTTTTTTATCTCTTTTTCAGTTATTAATTCTTCCATTCTTTGTTTATGCTCCTGACTTATTTTATTTTTAATTTGCATTTCCAATCTATCTTTTAATTTATCTATATTTATCTTCTTTTTAGAGTATAGATCTTGGTAAAATTCTCTGACCACTTTACATTTATCTTTAATCTTATTATGTCTTGTGCCTTCCTTGTCTACCAAAATCCCTATTTCCCTTCTGCTTCTTTTTTCCTTGGCCGCTCTTGCCAACAATCTTGAGTTTTTGTTACTATATTCAAAATATTCTCTTTTTAAATATACTAAATCTCTTTTCACCTTTTCCATATCGTTTCCTATTAATTCCTTCCTTAATCCCTGCATCCTTTCGTAAACCTTTCTATCTTTAGTTGTTACATGTTCCTCCTGTAGCCTTTTAATCTCTTTTTCAGTTTCTTCTTGTTTACTTTTTAACTGTTTATTCTAATGCTTGCCATCTTAATGCTTTCACCCCTAAATATTGCTTTCATTGTATCCCATACTGTGCCAATTCCTACTTCCCCTGTATCATTCCACTTCCAGTTTTCTTCCCAGTTTTCTACCATTTGATCTTTGCACTTTTTATCTCTAAACAATCTGGCATTATATCTCCAGTTTTTCGTAGTCTTTATGGCATCTATTTTCATTTCTAACAAAACTTTGGCGTGGTCCGACTCTTTAAAAATCCCTATTTCTATATCATCTAAATTACTTGTCAAATTATCCATAACAAATATGTAATCTATTCTGGAATATGTATTATACACTTGTGAAAAGTATGTGTAGGCCCTTTCCGGTCCTTTAAGTACCCTCCATGTATCTTTCAACCCCAGAGACTTCAACCAATTGTTTAACACATACATTTTGTTTCCGCCCACACATCTCGTTGTATTTGTACTATCTATATTTGATCCTATTAAATTGAAATCTCCCGCTACAATCATTTTTATTGTTTTTTTCCTTCTCTAGTATTTGATATACCTTATTTAAAAATCTATTTTGATGTTCATTTGGTACATACAAATTCACCAATGTTATTTCCTCTTCTTCTATTTTCCCCTTTATTATCAGATATCTACCTTCTGGGTCTGATATACTTTTTACCATCTCAAATCCCAATCTGCTTGATATCAAAGTTGCGACCCCCCTAGCCTTTGAGGAACCATATGCTTTTTCATAGACTTGAGTCCATCCTAAGAATAGCTTGTTGGTTTTTTCTGAATTCTGATGGGTCTCCTGAAGAAAGATTATATCCGGTCTGTCTTTTCTAAGTGCCGCTTCCAACCTCCTCCTCTTCACTTGACAACCAGTACCTTTCACATTCCATGTTATTACTTTTACATTCCTCATCTATTATGTTTCTCCCCCCATTTTTTACACTTCCCACTTCCTCCTACGGACATGTGATTAACATATAACATTTCCTTCACCTTATACATATGAATAAGAAAAAATAAGAAAAAAACAACTAAAAAAATTACATTAAACAATCCACTACTATCCCTCCCCATTTTCTTTTTTTGACAAATGGCCTCTGAGTTTCAGAGAGGAGAGGGGGGGGTGCGATCAATCATAGGAGCTTGGGAGAGATCAGAACCTACTCCTCGCCCGGAACGGTTCCTCCTTCTGCCCCTTTTGGCATATTCTCATTTCCATTGCTATCCCGTCTTCTATAACCACCTGATATAATCAATTCTTCTTTCAAATCAGACCACTCTTTGGTTCCTGCTTCCAATAGCTTAGCATCTATCATTACATCCAAGACATTAGGGCCCTCACTGATTAGATAACGTCTTCCTAGGTGAAAAAAGCTTAATTGTCGTGGAAATTTCCAATTATATCTTATTCCCTTTTCCTGAAGTCGTTTTGTAATTGGCTTCATCGATTGTCTCCAGAAACGATCCTCAATTGGAATGTCGTTATACACTTCAATGTCGTGGCCTTCCACTTTTAAAACCTCTGCTCCTTTTTCCCGTATGAGCGCCATTAAACGCAATTTATCCGACACATTAGCAAATTTTAACATGACATTTCTTGACCCAGTTTTACCTCTTCTTGACCCCAACCTGAATACATTTACAACCTCCTGCGGCGTAAAGCCATCTTCCATAATTTCGTCGAGCCATTTCACAATTCTTTCTTTTAGTTTGTCTGGGGAGTTCTCTGGAAATTTTCGTATTATAACGTTTGCTCGTCTTAATTGTTCTTCTACATTTTCTAATCTCTTTTCATGATCTCCGACCTTATTTTCTCTTTCCTTTTCTCTCTTTCTCAAGTCCATAACCTCTATTTTAATCATTGCCTGTTCTTTTTTAATAACTTCTTGTTCTTTTTTGAGATTATTTGTATCCTCCTTTATATCTGCAATTCCTTTCATAACATTTACTAACATATCTTGCAGCTCTTGTTTCCAGTCTTGTTTAATGTTAGCAATCATATTTCCAATGTTGGTCCCCAGGTTGTCAAATTTCTCATTAAGAATTTTGAATTCAGATTTAGGTCATTGCCCCTCCCCCATTGCCGATGTTGTTGGTGTTGTTGCCGTGGCTGTAGTTACAATCGTTGTTGGTGCTGTCCCTGCTGTCGCTGCTGTAGTTGTTACGGTTGTTGTGGCGATTGTTGTTGTTGTAACTTTTGCTGTTGTTATCACAATTGATTTTACCGCAGATGGAGCAACCGTAGTTGGCGAGATTGTTATCTTCTGTTGCTGTTGTTGCTGTAATTGTTGTGCCATCTTCTTCACTGTCTCCTGTTCCTCCAGATCCTTTATCTCTTGCTGCATTGTTTTTTTCATCTCTTCTTCCCCTTCATCCAACCTTGTAAGCCTTCTAAAACTCCTGTCTGAGGACGTTGGTCTCTGCACTCTTGTCCAGGCCAATTTCTTCTCCTTCTCTTTCCCTCTCCCCTGTCGTTTCATCCAAATATATTTCCAACTGCTTCTTATTTGTCGGGTTACGTAAACAATTTATCATTCAGGCTTCACCTTATATTCTAAATTTAACCAATTTCAATATATTTATTTCCAAATACAATATTTAGCCCTTATCCTCTCCTCCCCCTCCCTCTCTGTCATATATATGTGTGTGTATTTACACACACATATACACACACATGTATACGCAGGTATTCACCCGACTCTCACTCAATGTAAGGGTGATGGAGAGAAAAAAGTCAGTATTCCAATTCAAGCCTGATTAATTTCCCTTTTAATTTTTATTTATCCTTTCCCTACCCCCGAATAAACAGGAGAGAGTAAAAATTAAAAACAATGAAATTAAAAAAGATGAACAAACAAAACAAAACAAAAAAAGACCAAAGGGAAAAGAGAAAAAAAATCGTATTTTAAATTGAAAAAAAAATAATAATAATAAAAAATATATAAAAATAAAAGCAGTTACAAAATGTCCTCAAACTTTGACTCAAAAAATAAATGGAATGGAAGCCAACTTTATCTTTCTGGTCTGAAAAAAATACAGAAGTAAAAAACGCTGACGAATCCAGGCTCCTACTCTCCACAGTTCCAGACTAACAGCAGTTTATTTCTCACAGCACTAAGCCACAGCACCATCTTGCTTCTCTTTATACCTCCAAAAAGGTATGCAGGGGCAGATTTAAACCAATTCCTTTTTCTTTATAAGCCAATACTCCAGATCCACATCTTACACAACGGCAAGGAGAGGGGAGCAAAAAGGAAAAAAGGAAAAAGAAATAGGAAAGAAAAAAGCAGGAAATACTATATTGTCCTCTTTACTTAGCCCCTGGCTTATCAGCTCCCACCGGCTTAACACAGTACGGAAGAGCTCAGTCTCTTTTCCTCCTCTTACTATTTCCCTCTTTAATATTCTTTACAAAATTGCTCACCGTCTTGCTTTCTCCGCTTCTGCTCTTTGCTCTTTTCCAGCGCCGCAAAATTCTGTGCGTCTCCGATCGAGGGGGCGGCGGGGACGAGCGAGGTCCGCTTCGGCTTACCTCTTTCAACACCCCGCCGAGTTTGCCCTTTTCGATCCAGTCGTCCGCTTATCTATTTTACCAATATTTTAATCAATTTTTCCGGAACGCCGATCTCCTCCCGTTTCACTCCGTCCGTATTTCAATCAAGAGCTCCGGGGACTCGTCGCCATTATAGGTCGCCCATCCCCCCGCTCTCTCCAAGATCGAAACTCTGTTTTATCTCTTTTTCTCAGCGCTGCATTAGAGTCTTCAAGGTATTTACCGTGGCTATTCTTCCTTCTATTTTTTCTAGTCCATTTTTATGCCGGAACTATTAACACTTTTAAAAGTCACTTTCATTTCTCTCCTTTCCGAGCGGAGAAAAAGTTCGTCCCTCTCAGCCCTCCATCTCAAATGATTGTTTTTCTCTTTTATAATGCTTTTTTGATACTGTGATTTGTGATGTTGATATGATATTGTTTGATTCTACTGCATTCTGTTGTACTGTAATATTGTAATTATGAGATGTATTGTGACTAGATTGTATTGTGATTGTTGTTAGCCACCCTGAGTCATAGCCGATTGGGCAGCATACAAGTCCAATCAATCAATCAATCAGCTCTTGCCAACCTAGCAGTTTGAAAGCAAGAACTTGCAAGTAGATAAGTAGGGGCCACTTTGGTGGAAAAGATTTTGGGGACATGAAAGGAGCCTCATTCAGGTGTCCCCTGAGCAGAGTTCCTCCAGCAAAAAATAAAATTCAACCCAGAATAATTTCTGACACGAAATTAGTATTATAAGTGGCATTTATTTCAGAGCATTAAAAATTTGTCTCTAACCCTCAGATTCCCCCACTGACCATATTATAGTCCAAAAAGTAGGTTTTCAGAGCTCTGACTCATTCCATACTGAATCACAGGAATTGCTGATTTTTCATGTTGATTGGTTTCAGTGGGAACAAAGTGCAACCCACTTTGAACCTATTTGTTCATCAGATTGCATACCCCAATTAAATCTATTTCTTTAAAAAAAATTATTGGATATGGGTAAAAATGTACAAGGCATGTGTACATATATCATTTTTCTCATTCCTGTATTTAAAAAAGTACGTTATGTTTTCATAAACCCAGTGAGTTATCTTTAGTATGTAGCATAGCCCATCTTTATAGATGTTTGCTTTCCTTTTCAGGCCAGTTCCATCCAGTGCTTTCTCACTGAGCTATGTGAGCTGTCTTTAGTAAAAAATAAAAATAAACTCTGAATCAGATGGTTGTTTTGGTTTTAGTTAATCACTTTGTTCCTTCCAGGCTGATTCACACAATCTTTTTGAAGTGATTATGTAGTGGAGCCAATCTAAGCCACTGTAACCTCTTTCTTTCTTTTGGCTTTTGGTTCCCTTTGTAATTTATCTGACCTGTAATGTTTGCTCAAAGTGCCTACAGCAACCAATGTGGCTTTTCAAAATGCCACACATACAAAATACTGTGAACTTCAATATGGCAAATGCAAATGCAACTCTGCACTGAAACCAAATGATCAAACATGACTGTACACGTGGTTTATTGCTTTAGAAGTGGAGCTCCCTCAAGTGGTGAAGAATGTGTTTGACATAATATGTGCTTTTCCTTGACTGTGTAGCTTGCATTTAGTGTGTTTTCTTTTGTGATCTGTCATTTAATGGTAAACACAAATTTAATTTACCACAGCAGGTATCTCTGAGGAAACCTTACTGTACTTTCCTTAAGGTCTACTTGGACTCCAAATTTCTCTTAGTTCAGTTTACATTTGTATCAACCTTCTTTTATTCAATTATTAAACAGTGAGACAAAGTAATCAATAAGGAAACAAATTAATTAGAGATAAAACTGGTTACATTAGGGCATTGGTGTGCAACACACATAATATGCAACACATGCAACAATGAACCAGACAGCTCCACTTGCATTCTGATGTAGGATCTGCTGTCTTGTCATTTTACATACCTAATGCAAGGGGGTGTCAGCGCAGGATTTGTGCTCTGGTTCAGAGCATGCGTGGGAGGACCTATAGCATGTACCTTATTGGGATTGGGATTTAAAAACATGCTAGCCTCGTAGGTTGGACAAAATGAAACCTAATTGTGATGAACATGTTATCGATGAACATGTGGTCGTTGGCTGGATTCCTTTAGGAGAATGGCAAGGGGGTGGATAGTGTGTGGGGAGAGAAAACCCAGAAGGAGGAGCCAAGATGTTCTCTTGATCAGATGCTTTTCTCTGTGGGTAAACTGTGAATTGAGACAACACATATGAGCTTAAGCCAGAAAAGGGGGGGGGGCTAGGCTTGCCCAATTAGAGAAGCTCTCTTGGCTATGATGTGCTTTCTGAACTTTTGATAACCTTCCTTCTGTAATTTACTCTGATTACAATATACTTTTACAACACCTGAAGATGACAGGAGTTTTTACTTGGCTATGCGCTACCTTATTTACATTACGCTAATATCCTGGGTTGCTTAGCTGGAAGCAGGAACCAGCCACTTGTGGACGGACGGCCAACTCATGGGTAAATTTGTTTCCTGATAGGGGGTAGTGGATACTGGTTTTTGTGAGTAAGAAAAGTTGGTCATTTGTGCAGTGACTGAGCTGAATCCAAGCTTTAATATCAAAGGGGAGGAAGAGGATGAGTGGCGCACATGGGCACAGCAGGGTAAGAGGGAGACTCCTTGCCAGTTTCTGTTCAAAAGGTACCACCAAGACAGCAACACTGGAGGTGTCTTGGTTTGGGATCAACAACAGCCGGCACCTTTCATCCCTTTCTTAACATAGTCATGGAGTTTAAATCAGGTCTCATGGGGCAGTTTCATGGATCAGTGCTTGAGTTCCTTGGCAATGACTGTGAATGCTAAGTCAACATTCGAGTCACTCTTGGCACTGGTCTCCATAAATGGCATTCTATATTCCATGGCTAATTTATCCCCATCTTCTCATTTTACCATTCACTCTTGGGTGGAGTCCACCTTATTGCCCAGCAACATAAGGATCACATCTTGCTTTGCGTATTCATGGATTCCTGACAGCCAGGCCTGGATGTGATCGAAGGAGGCCCTGTTTGACACATCATAAAGCAGGAGCAAAGCCTGGGCATCCCAGTAGTACGCACACATGACACGATTAAACCTCTCCTGCCCAGCAGTGTCCCATATCTGTAACTTCACTTTCATGCCATCCACATTCAATACGTTATTGTGGAAACCAATCCACACCGTCAAGATGAAAGTCTCAGCTAGGAAAGCATTGTCCTTGAACTGCACAAGCGGACAGGACTTGCTAACTCCAGAGTCAGCAACTAACATCACCTTGAAGGCCACATCATAGAACTCTCCCCTGGTGCTAAGTGAGGGGCAGCAGTGGTGGGTAGTATCCTTCCTCCTCTTGCTCTTGGGGTTCTACTTGCAGGACATCCAGGTAGGCAGGCTGCAGGGCTGGCAGGTGGCATGGGCAGCTCAGGGCCCTGCCAGCTCCTTCGTGCAAGTGAGCATGACCACCAGCAGCAACAGTGCCAGCAGCCCCCACAGCAGCCCTTGCCCACCTACCTTACCTGTACATTTGTGCTCAGTTATGTACATTATGGTGTCATCATAACTTATTTATCAGCAGAGCCATTGCAAATATCTTTGGATCCCTTTTTTATTAAGGAAAGGGAGCTAACTCTTGTTCTGAATGTCCCTGTTATTATTTTTAAAACACATAATAAATACTAGAAAATGGATAAGGATCCTGCCAACAAAGAACACCTGCATAAGTGGATATTTGTGCCTATGTCCATATGAAATCCACTGTTCTCTAGAGTTTAGTGACATGTCATCACAAGCTGTGGATTAGAAAATGCACATTTTGCACCTTTCTCACTTAAGAGGCAAATAAATGTTAGAGGGAAAAGGTGGGGGTGAGGTGAGACCACAAGAAATTAATAACTATAAAGAACAAAATATCTGTTCAGAGGCAATTGCGTAAAAAAGAAAAAGAAAAAAGAGTGAGGAAATGTGTTAGACACTAAAAGGAAGAGTAATTTCAAGCATGTACAGAAAAGATCTAAAGCCAAAGAGGGAGATCAGAGTGTGAAAAGTGAAGAATGCAAGACAGTGAGAGGCCAGGGATAACCATGGAGAGGTCCAGGTCATTAAAAGCACCAGCAGTAAGGGAGAATGTAAGTTTAAACTGACTGTGAAAAGTAAGATTGCCAATTCTTCACCATGGCAGCCTGACCTGCAGATACTGAAGAAATAAAGCATTCCCTAACATGAAATACTGTGGGAGGAGATTCTGTGGGAGGAATGGAAATAACAAAAAAAATGTCCTTGGAAGATCTAGGGATGGGATTAGTTTCATAAGTCACACACACTATTATTGTACATTCCCTGAAAGCATAGGGACAGGGATGGGAGTGAAATTACATATGCTGTCCCACCTCCTGATACACAGTGAAAGAATGGAATAGAACCTACAGAGGATGAAAGTGTCATTTAATCTCTGACCATCAACTAGGATATAAAACCAAGGTATTGAACTGTTGTCAAGCCACTCTGTCACACTTGGGATATATAGAATACATCTGCACTATGCAGACCAGACATACAGCTGAATTCATAACTCCTTCCACCATCACCCCATGCACTCACTAGTATGGTTATTGTTTCCTGTACAAGTAAGTGTCATGAGAAGACTCGCTGAAAAGACAAAGGTTGAAGGCAGGAGGAGGAGGAGAAGAAGGAGTGGAAGACTCAAAACAATTTTAAGTTGGTGTAAGGCAGGAGTTCTCAACCGTTTACTAGACTTTTAAAGTTGGGGGCTGAGTCACGCTCCCTCAGACAGCTGGGCACCCATTTTGCCCTTCCTCCACCACATGGCACTTTCTGGTGTGGTGGAGGTGGTGGGGGCCCACATGAAATGGTGCCATGGGCTGCATCCAGCCCATGGGCTGCAGTTTGAGAATCCCTGGTGTAAGGGAAGCCATGGCTTTGACTTTGCAAAAACTTGTAAAGGGGTACATTGCTACGGCATTTAGTTCAAGCTGGAAGTGACTCGATAAAAACAACAAAGGTTGTCTACAGAAAGAGCAGCTTGCGTGTAGGGGTGGTTGAGAGTAAAGCAGGGGAGGTTTATAGGTGTCTTCCCTTAGAGTTTAGGGTGACCAACCCTCTCCCATTCATGAACAGACATTTAAAATTGAAATGGTGACAGAGAAGTGGCAGGATATGTATGCAGGCAAGCACTACAAACAATATTGGTAAGTGAGTGGATACTCTAAGGCAGGGTTTCCCAACCTAAGGCCTGTGGACCGGATCCAGCCCCTGGCACAATTTCATGTGGCCCCCATCCATCCAAGGGCATTTGAGAAACAAAATGGCCACCCCTTTGAAGCTATTGGAACAAAATGGCCACTCCCATAGTGCAGGCAGGGCAAAATGGCTGTTTGGCCCTTGAAGCTGACTAAGATATCGTGACCTGGCCCCTAGCTGAAAAAGGCTGGGAGCCCCTGCTCTAAGGACTTCCATGCATAAGGTTCACCTTTTCAACACGGGAGCTTGCCTTGTCTGGATTCTCAAGTATGGGGAAGTTTGTAAGAGCATTCAGCAGAAAGTCAAATGTACTAGACATTTCCTCCAGATTTCTGTGTTCAATGCACAAAGATGTTTATTTATTTTTATTTATTTATTTATTTCAATTTTTATGCCACGCTCTCAGGTAAAAACCCGACTCAGGGCGGCGTACAACAATTAAAACATATAAAAACATGTTAAAACACTATCATCCTCCCATCCATCCACCCTCATTATACCCACTCTATTTAAAACCAAACTAAAAGCATAAAAGCAACTGAACCTGATGAAGGAAAATAGGGAGGCATGTATTTAGTGGAAGAACAATCAACAATTAGGTTATCTCCCAAAGTCTTGAACACCACTTAGCTTTTGGGTTCTTAATCTAGATGTCTAGGATATATTAGAGGTCAAATTAAGGCAGCATTGCATTCAGAAAGTGGTGGTGAGTATTATTTGACAAGTGGAATTCAGCAACATTGTACAACTGTATCTCAAGGCAATCCCTTTGCAACCTACATTCCCCATCTGATATGGAAAATTTTTCCCATCTGGATAGCCGAGAAATATATAATATGAAATACATCTTTGAAATGACACACGCCATTTGTAAAACCACAAGGTCATTTCTGCTTGCTCAGCATTGGCCAATGGCTAGATTACATGAATCCATGAATTTTTAAGTCATCTAAAAACTGCCATATAACATCAAACTGGAAATCTATCAATCCCAGTATCCTGCCCCTGAAAAACAGCTTTTGCCTCCTATTTGAGAAGGGGGGGGGGAGACTTTGCTAAAATAAAATAATATTTTGGTTACAGGCAAGGTACTTGTTCTTGGGCTCAGCTGGTGATCACTTTATGCCCTGAAGCAGGGGAATGGATAGCTCTTGAAATCTTTTATTCTAGCTAGCTAGGGCAGCTTTACAATATCATTCATTTCTGCATCTAATCCTTTCTTTTGAATTTGACTAAACCATTTGCCCTACTATAATATGTTCTGCAGCAGCTACAAAAGCTTGGCAATTTCTATCCTGCTAAGATGATTTTCTATGAGGAAACCACTTTGTTTCAGTCTTCTGCCATTGTCACTTTATTAAAAAAGGGGGGGGGGCAACAAAACCAGGAACCAGGGCAATGCTGGTGGACTGCTTTTGAAGCTGATTGAGATGCCACTTACACATTATTTTAAAAAAACTATTCATCACCAAATGTTGGGCTGCTGTGGCTCAGTGGTTTAGAAGCTTGCCTTGTTAGCTGGAAGGCTGGCAACTCAGCAATTCAAGACCCGGCTACTGCATTTATTTATTTATTTATTTATTTATTTTTATTTATTGTTTAGACTTCTATACCGCTTTCCTTCCCTTAAAGGGAACTCGAAGCAGTTTACAACAATAATGCCAAACAATAAAATATAATACAAATAATACAGCAGAATACAATTACAATATAAATTGTCAAAAGCATATACAATAAAATATCAAATTTCCCTATACAATATAAGAATCAAACCGCTGAATAATAACATAGATAACTGCATGAGGGATTGAGTGCCCGCCTCTGCCCAGATCATGCCAGCCTAGCAGTTCAAAAGCAAGACATTGCAGTAGATAAATAGGGACCACATCGGTGGGAAAAGATCTTGGAGACATGAAAGGAACCTCATTCGGGCATCCTCTGAGCAGAGTTTCCCCAGCAAAAAACCTTGCAACCCAGAATTTCTGGCACAAAATTATTATTATTATTATCACCAAAAGAAGGACACCGATGATGTCAAACTGTATATGCTGATTTATCTGTACAAATGCAAATCAGAAATCATATAAATCGATAATTGATTTCTTTGACTGAGAAGTGATTTAAAGAGAATTACACTACAGCTCGCCTGAATGGAGAAGACAGTGATTAGGCTCCGAAAAAGACGCCGCCGGAGCCGCAGCCGCAGCCTCGCTCTCCCCACCCCCACCACCGGCGGGGAGATAAAGGGAGCCTCCCGTGGCCCGGGAGGCTCCGAAAAAGACGCCGCCGGAGCCGCAGCCGCGCTCTCCCCGCCCCCACCACCGGCGGGGAGATAAAGGGAGCCTCCCGTGGCCCAGGAGGCTCCGAAAAAGACGCCGCCGCAGCCGCAGCCGCGCTCTCCCCGCCCCCACCACCGGCGGGGAGATAAAGGGAGCCTCCCGTGACCCGGGAGGCTCCGAAAAAGACGCCGCCGGAGCCGCAGCCGCAGCCGCGCTCTCCCCGCCCCACCACCGGCGGGGAGATAAAGGGGAGCCTCCCGTGGCCTGGGAGGCACCGAAGAAGACGCCGCCGGAGCCGCAGACGCGTTCTCCCCACCCCCACCATCGGCGGGGAGATAAAGAGGCGCTGCCTCTTCCCAGGGCCCACGCCATTCGGCCCGGGAATGGGAGGCAGGTGTGTCTCCCCGTCCTCTGGGCCCTGCCTGTTGGGGGGCTCAAAAAGGAGGCGCCGTCGGAGGCCCGGAAACCATTGCATTGCCTCTTCCCGGGGCCTTCGCCATTCGGCCCGGGAATGGGAATAGGAGGCAGAAGAAGACAACGCTGGAGCCGCCGCCGCCACCGCCGCCGCTGCCGCCGCCGCTGCCGCCGCCGCGGCCATGCAGGATTGTCCCTCCCCACCCCCTACCACTGGGCGGGGTGGTTGGAGGGGCCCCCGGGCCAAGGGAGCCAGAGACGCCGTAGCCGTCGCGCTAGGCCGTCCCTCCCTGCCCCTCGCCATCGGGCGGGGAGGCTGGATGGACTCCCAGGCCGAGGGAGCCGAAGACGTTGCAGCCACTGTGCGAAGTCGTCCCTCCCCGCCCTTTGCCATCAGGCGGGGAGGTCTAAAGGGCTCCCGGGACAAGGGACCCGAAGACGACGACGACGCCGTTGCCGCCGCCGCCGTGCAAGGCCGCCCCTCCCCGCCCCCTGCCATCGGGCGGGGAGTTTAGGAGGGCTCCTCGTGGCATTGGGGAGCCGAAGACGCCGCCGTGGATGCTGTCTCCGTACACGGACGTCCCTTCCAGCTCCCTGCCTCCGCCCTCCCTATCTGGGGGGAAGAAAAAGGAGATGTGGACGACAGGACTCGCCAGCGCTCTCTGTGCATTTTGGGAGCCCATGTTCGTTGCTGGAATTGGGGGGGGATGGCGGTTGGGGAGGGAAGAGAGAGTGTTGGTCCTGCCAGCCAGGAAGGAGGGGTAGCATTCCATCTAGGGAGGTTCCGGAGAATCATATAGGTGTTGTGACGGGCATGGGGCGATATGGCGGGTACCGTGGGGCGGGCCGCACTCGGGGAATGCAGGTCCGATGTTTAAGTGCGGTCCCTCATTCCAGCCCTGCAGGTACATCTCTGGGTCCTGAGCAGCAGATCCGGAGTGACCCCGCCCTTAGGCTGCTGCTGGTGAATGCCAGATCGGTCTGCAATAAGGCCCCCCTGATTCAAGATGCCATCCAGGATGGGCTGGCCGACCTGGCATGCATCACCGAAACCTGGCTGACTCCTGAAGATGAAGTACCTCTTTCGGACATGTGTCCAGCTGGGTTCGGTATCTGGCACCAGCCTAGAGGTGAGGGGAGGGGCGGTGGTGTCGCCATTGTTGCCAGGGAATCTATGGGAGTTGCTAGGGCCACTGCTCCACAAGTGTCTGGTTGCGAGGCCCTGCTTCTTCGGCTGGGCCCCAAGGGTCAGTTGGGGATCTTGCTCCTGTACCTGCCCCCTTGCAGGGTAAGGGATGCCCTGCCTGAGCTCCTCGAGGCCGCCTCGATGCTGGCGTTGGAGTTCCCGAGACTTATGGTTCTCGGGGACTTCAATTTGCCATCGCTGGGGATGGCTTCTGAGGTGGCAAGGGAGTTCATGGCTTCCATGGCAGCCATGGGCCTGACTCAGGTAGTTCGGGGTCCGACCAGGGGCAGTGGTCACATGCCAGACTTAGTTTTCTTGTCGGAGCAGTGGCAGAGTGATCTGAGTTTACAGGATTTAGTCATCTCACCTGTGCCATGGTCGGATCACTACCTGGTGACTCTTGACTTCCTGGGGGCGACACTTCATCGTAGGGAGGCAGGGCCTATTAAAATGGTCCGCCCTCGGCAACTAATGGATCCAGACGGATTCCAGAGGGAACTGGGGGATGTTCCTCTGGATCGGCTACACGATTCACCCGAGGCACTCGTCGACCTGTGGAATAGGACGACAACAGCAGCCTTGGATGAAATCGCACCACTGCGGCCTCTCCGCGCCCGTGGAAATAGGTCATCTCCGTGGTTCACAGAGGAACTGCGGGAACTCAAACGGGCAAAGAGACGCCTAGAGCGCCGCTGGGTGAAGACCCAGGATGACTCTGATTGGACACTAGCTAGAGCCGCTATTAGGGCCTACCTAGTGGCGATGGGGGTGGTGAGGCGGCAATACTTCACCGCCCTTATTGCCTCCGCTGATAATCGCCCAGCCGCCCTGTTCCGGGTAACCAGGTCCCTCCTCGGTAGAGGGAGATCGGTGCCCGGTTGGCAGGGTTCGGCTGAGGACTTCGCTGACCATCTGGTGGAGAAAATCGATCGGATTCGTTCAGGATTGAATCCTGGCGTGGATGGGGAGGGTCGGGGGGGTGCCGGTGCACAGTCTTGCTGTACGATCTGGGATCAGTTTGATCCTGTTGTCCCTGATGAAGTGGACAGGCTCCTTGCAGCTGTTCGTGCCACTACATGTCCTCTGGACCCCTGTCCCACCTGGTTGGTGAAAGCCTCCAAGGAGGTAACAGGGGGCTGGGTTGGGGGGATAATAAATGCTTCTTTACGGGAGGGGGTATTCCCTGCACAGCTAAAACATGCTTTGGTGCGCCCCCTCCTGAAGAAAATGTCCCTCGACCCAGCTGTCCTTAACAACTACAGGCCGGTCTCCAACCTGCCCTTTCTGGGTAAGGTTTTGGAGAAGGCGGTGGCGCGCCAGCTGCAGAGTGTCCTGGAGGAAGCGGATTATCTAGACCCCTTTCAATCAGGATTCAGGCCCGGGTATGGAACGGAGACGGCATTGGTCGCACTGATGGATGATCTCTGGCGGGAGCGGGACGGGGGTTGTCCATCCGTCCTCGCTCTTCTTGACCTCTCAGCGGCCTTCGATACCGTCGACCACGGTATCCTGCTGGAACGGCTCGAAGGATTGGGGATCCAGGGCACTGTGTTGGCCTGGTTTTCCTCTTTTCTGGAGGGCCGTACCCAGTCGGTGTGGTTAGAGAGTGAGAGGTCCAGCCCTAGGCCCCTCAAGTATGGGGTGCCTCAGGGCTCTGTGCTCTCTCCTCTCTTATTTAACATCTACATGAAGCCACTGGGTGAGATCATTCGTTCCCACGGGGTGCGGTACCATCAGTACGCGGATGATACTCAGCTGTACATCTCGGCCCGTGGGGACCCCAGTGATGCTGTTGAAATCCTATCCTGATGCCTGGAGGCCGTTGGGGTCTGGATGGGGGCCAATGGGCTTCGGCTGAATCCCAGCAAGACAGAGTGGCTGTGGATAAGGGGCCCCATGTTATCCAAGGAGTTACCATCTTTGGTACTGGATGGGGCTGTTTTGCCCCAGACAGACCCAGTGCGCAACTTGGGGGTCCTTCTGGACTCACGGCTGCTGCTAGAAGAACAAGTGGCGGCTGTGGCCAGGAGGGCTTTTGCCCAACTTCGGGTGATTCGCCAACTGCGCACACTCCTGGACCGGGGCTCCTTGCTTATGGTCACTCATGCTCTGGTTACTTCCCGACTAGATTATTGTAATGCGCTCTACATGGGGCTGCCCTTGACGACCATTCGGAGGCTGCAGCTGGTCCAGAATGCGGCGGCCCGGGTGGTGATGGGGTGTGGGCGATATGCCCATGCCTCACCGCTGCTTCGGGAACTGCACTGGTTACCAGTTTGTCTCCGGGTGCAATTTAAGGTGCTGGTTTTGACCTTTAAAGCCCTATATGGCAGGGGGCCAGGATACCTTAGAGACCGCATCGTCCCAAGAGTGACTGCCCGTCCAACCAGAGCGGACCGGAGGGGCTCTCTAATGGTGCCGTCCACTAGGGGTGCACATCTGTCTAGCACCCGTAGGAGGGCCTTCTCCGTGTCCGCACCAACCCTCTGGAACCTCCTGCCAATAGATATAAGACTTCAAAGTGAACTGCTGCCCTTCAGGAAAGGAGTAAAGACCTGGCTGGCAGGGCAGGTGTGGGGCCCGAACGGGACTATGGTTCCCGCCGGCTGGCTTTTATAAAAATAAGAACTCTCTCTTCTTCCCTTTTGTATAGTGGGTGGGATGGGTGGGTGGGATATGGGTTTTTAAATGGGGTGTATGTGGGTTTTTTATAAGGTTTTTATAATGTTTTTTTATGTATTTTTAGAATTGTTGTAATGCCGCCCTGAGTCGGGTTCTGCCTGAGTGGGCGGCATATACAAATATGACTATAAATAAAAAAATAAAATAAATAAATTAGGTGACTGGTTATAGCAACTCTTCCCAGATTTCTAAGGTATCAAATTCTTCGATGTGGTTTACTAATTGTTCTTTCTGATGGCACTCTAAAGTGATGCAGCTTGCCCAAATCTATCCTGGTAGGCACAATGAGGGGAAAAACTTACCTTTGTTTCCACAATAATCAGACAGCCAATCTCCCTTCTTGTGGTTCTTCATTTTAAAATCAACCTTTCAGTCAGCTAAAGAATACTTCAGAAAGCATTATCTTCTTAAACCAAAGGATTGTTCTCTGCAAAAGGCACACATAGCTATGTGAAAAGTTGAAAGCATAGGCATTAGAACAGGGGTGCCCAAACTACGGCCCGGGGGCTGGATGCGACCCCAATGCCAATTCATCCAGCCCATGAAGCCCTTGTCACTCCTGGAAGCAGAAGTAAAATGCACCCATATTTCTACTTCCGCGAGCGACAAGGGCTTCACGGGCCGGATGAATTGGCGTCGGGGCCACATCCTGCCCCCAGGCCTTAGTGAACGGCTCCCTGAACCATGTGATCAGCCTGCAGCCTGGAAAGTTTAGGCACCCCTGCATTAGAAATTGAAGCTGAGAAGACAGTTGCTAGTGGACATACATGTTCCTCTTTGTACTACTTTCCACTTTCCAATGAGGTCTCACTCATTTCAAAGCTTGCCATAAGAGTACAGAAAGTACATCTTTATGGTTTCTTCTCATTTTATTCTGGCAATGTTTTCATGGGAAACCACACTAAAGAGATTAGTAGAATAGGCTTTTCCTATGCTCCTCCCACCATCCAGCCATGACCTTCTTTCAGAATTTTAAAAAATATCCCCTCCCCATATATGAAATTCAGTTTATACTTTTTAGACACTATCAATGCTACAACACTCTCCTCTCCCTAAATCACCTCTGTGAGAAGTGGGTTGTAATATTGGACTTCCTCTGCATGGCCTAAGTCCAGTTTCAACTAAAGAAGATCCATTGAGTCAATTACTGAATCATAAATCAACACTTATGTAAATCTCCAATTTGAACTAGCAGTTGAATTCAATCTCACTCTTGGTTTTTTTCTTTGTCATTTTTCAGCATTAAAAGTTTTTTCTATCTTTCACATTTTATAAAAATCTCCCCCCCCCCCCAATCTTTCCCTATATAGTCTTCAATGCAATGTTTGTGGGAAAAACACCACTTTAGAATGCAAAAAGGGTTAATATAAGGTTTAGGTGCTAAAACATTAGCAGATAAAAAGCAGGAAACAAATAAATCCCATGCTGTTCTCCATCAAAATTGTGTCATACACATCAAGGAATTCAGCTCAAGGCATCAGAAAGCAAAGAAACAAATGAATAGACCAATGCATTTATGTTGATCACCTGAACAATCTCCATTTTGGTCACAAAGAATGGTATTTGCTACAGAATCCACATAGAATTAATATCATGATTAGATATTCTAAAGAAACTATTCGCATCTGAACAAAAGTAAGAGAGAAAGGTAGGGGGAGGGATCATGTCCTGCCTCATACTTTGTCCATGTCAGTATGAAACAGGTTTCCCTTTTCATTTGTCTGCCTACCTGTGTCCCAGATTAGGATGGCTTGGTTGCTCCTTGTCTCTTTGCACCTTAATCTTTGTCTGCATGTCAACTAAACCCCAGAAAAGGAATCATCCTGCAACTCACTCAACAGGCTGCTTAGAAAACTTTGCTCATCTCCTCTACCCACCCACCCCAACTTTCTGTGTATATCTTTTGCAGTGTCTTTTTGCTAAACCCAGTAGAAGGAGGGGATCAGGGTAGAAGCAATGAACATTGTAAGAATGCCCCCAGATTTCACAAGCTGTGTAAGAAGAAAGGGGGCTGGAGGGCAGCTTCTCCCTTTCCTCCTCATGAAATCCTGCCTCCTTCCTTCCAAATACATAGTTGCAACTGAGTCAGTGTGTGAATGAATTACATACATCCTCAAGAAATAAAGTGGTATTTATATGGAAAGTCCCAAAGAGCAAGCAGATGGTTAAGAACATAAGAACAGCCTTGCTGGAAGAGGCCACAGGAGCCCATCCAGTCCAGCATTCTGTCTCACACAGTGGCTCACCATTTCCTTCTGGGTATTATTCCCAAGCAGATGCCTTCACCTGCTTAGGATTCCCTGGAAATAGCATTGAGAGATATCCTGCCTATCTCTCCAACCCGGAGGTTGTCCTTAGGTATCCATAATTATAGCCATTGATACCCTTGTCCTCCATGAACTTGTCTAATCCTTTCTTAAAGCTGTCAAGACTGACAGCTGTCACCACTTCTTCTGGCAGGGAGTTCCATAGACCAGTAATCCTCTGGGTGAAAAGATGGAAGCAACTCTTCCAGTGCTTTCATTTCATGAGACTATTGGAGTGGGCCATCTTTCTGGGACACACATAAGAGCTGGGAGCAGCAGAGCAAAACAACATTTAGCAAAGCAATTCTAAAAATGGTGCACCCCAAATAAATATTTGTAACTTTGAACTTGAGCTTCAGATCAGCACCAAAAGTGGTAGCTTTATCAGACAGGCAACTCTTGGGCTATGCCAGATTTGGAGAAGTTTTCACAAAAAGTATTTGAATCATGATTTTTTTTTAAAAAAAAGTAAAATAGTTTTACCCCCATGTAAAAAGACCAACCTTTAAAACAGATCAAACAAGTTGAAAAGATCAGTGTAGTTTATCTTGGACAATGGTTGGTCATACCTGCTTTTTCTTAATTAGAAGGAATCCTGGTTGCAGAAGTTAAAATATTGATCCTTTTAGAAAGGCCTCTCAAAAGGTAAAATAGTATTATATAAATGGCAAGAGGTTTACAAACAGAACATTCCAAAGTATCGATACATCACATGTTCGCTGAACTCTGGGACAATCTGATCTTTTGACACTGCCTCAAGATCTAATTAGCTTACACTCACAAGGAAAACTTTTTAACTTTTCCTAGACAAAAAAGGATTAAAAAGAAAGTCTCTAAATTGTAAAATATGTAAAAAAAATTTTTTAAAAATAAAGAGATGAAATATTCAGAAGCTCACTTGTTTAAATTGAGAAATTACTATATACTTGTTTTGCAACTGGGATGTTTTTACTTGTTGTTAGCAAACCTTTGCTGCTTTTTCCACCCATCTTGTCACTATACAATTGTTTGGTAATTAAGAAAACATTCTAAAGATGTTATGACACTTTTGATGTGTGGTGAATTAATCAGCTCCAAAATGTCCTATCATTAACAGCAATGTTCAGATCTTGCAAACCATCAGCATTTTATGTTAAGTTGTTCTCTCTTCTGCCTTTTTGCCTGTTTGTGATATCTGGAAGGCTTTCTCCCAGCACCAGATTTCAAATGAGTTGATTTCCCCCTTTAGTCCATGTTTTCCTTTTACAGGTATATAATATGGATGTTTTTTTTTTTAATTTGGTCTCCAATGACAATCTTTGCTAACATGTGCATAATGTGTTCATCAAACTTTTGGTCTGTCATAGCTTTTCTTCCTGAGGTTGCCTACCCCAGGGGAAAGGTGTTGAAACTGGAAGATTGTTTTCTAGTCTGCATTCTATAGAGTGGAAATGGCAACATTAGTTTACCTGAGAAGTTGAAGGGGGTGTCTATTTCTCTGTTGTATGTGTTGCATTTACTCACATCTTGCTTCACCATTTCATTAAATCCAAAACAGCCCTCCAAAATATTTTGGTGCAGAGGGAATACAACCACATTCCAGCTGTCCTAGCTTTTGTCCTTTCCCAGCAACCATAGTACAGATCATGTGCTAATCTTCTGGGATCCTCTAGCACTGGGTAATTCTACGGGATATGAGGGAAGTTTCTCTTGGAATTTGTGTATAGTGTATGTATACTTAAATTTTCATTTTTAAAAAAATCAGGAAATTCAATTGGGGGGAGGGGGAATGTCCAATTTATATATGTGGGGTGTTGTGCTTTTATATACACATTTTAAAATACCAGGAAATTGTGCCTGTGCTGCCAACAGGAAAATAGATGCCAAGCTTTACAAAAGAAAGGGCAGCCTGAATGTTGACAACACCAAAGGCAGCAGTCAAGATGGTCTACATCCAGATAGAGACACCAAGCAAGCGAAAATCCCAGCAGCTGACTGCTTTTTTCATCAGTTAACCACTGCTCGCCCAAACACAAAGCAATTGTGGGTGCTTTTTTGACAATTGTGAATGGCAGTGGACCATCTTGATGTTGTCAACATTCAAGCGAAGTTTTTCTGTGTAAAGCTTGCCATCTTTTCTACTTCTTGCAATACAACTACACTCTTGTTCATCAATTTTGGGGCATTGCCTGGCATTTGCAATCATGAATACAGAAGCACAATATTCCACATTTATAAACCCAAGGTTGTTGTTTTTTTATTTGAAGAATTGAATTAAGTTCCATCACATTGATGCTCCCATTTTGAATTTGCATTATGCTTACCAGTTATCATTTGTTTTTAAAATGAGAACTATACAAACACACACCAAAAGTAAAATCATTCTTCAGTATTTGCTGAAATGGGAATTTTGAGATAGAACTGCATCTGATGTCTGTCTTCAGCTGAGAGGGAGAATTGCATGAACTGATGGTGGAATATGGACTCAATAAATTCCCTGAGTGTCCTTAAGTGTGTATAGGATTACCACCCTTTAGACTGGTCACAGAAAAGGTCTGTTTTCCCAGCAGCTTGTGGTGCAGCACTGAGCTTTTCAATATTCAACAATATTACAGCAAAATCAGTCACTGGATCAAAATTCCTCAAGTTAAGTCATAAGTATTATGCTCCTTTAAAAGAGAATCAATTTTAAAATTACTGTTTAAAATGTTTACTAGTGCTTGGTCCATTATTTTCTTCCAGCAAATGCCTACCTGTTCAGGACATTGCAACCATATGGACTTCATTTACTCTCACACCTGGTTACATTTATTTGTTATGAAAGGTTCATGACTGCATCTTATGTGACCTATTTCTATGATGAATAGAGCTAGATGTGTTTCCTGCTCTCCCAAATTCCAAATAAATGGCATGAAACAATCCATAGATCCCCTGTGTAATACCCTGAGCATACAAACACAAGCTCAATAAGTCAAAAGTAAGGCAAGATTCATATTTGCTGCTTTCTATTAACTTGCAGTATAAACAGAGCAAGAAAAAACATCAACCTCCCAAGCTGGCAGGGCACTGCAGAAGTAACTGAATTTACATGAAACTGTTGTTTTCATTGAATCAATGCTTGCAAACAAATATATATTAGCTGAACTTTAACAGCTAAGATGTGTAAAACCAGAAAAATTTAACATTTCAGACAAGAGTTTAGATGTAAAGTCTATTTATTGGTTGGAACAGATTTCTTTCAATTGTTCCCTTCCTTTCTCTTTTTTTCTCTTGAATTGTTTTATTATGGGGAGTGGGGAGAGAACATTCATACAAATAAGAATTAGGTTTTTGTTATGTGCCTGCATCTACTGGTGGAAAGGGAGGTGTAATAGCCATCCAATGCCTTTGCCATGTGGCCTCAATCCACAACTGCAAGCATCTACAGCAGGGATTCTCAACCTGCAGCCCATGGGCCGGATGCAGCCCACAGCGCTATTTCATGTTGCCCCTACTGCCTCCACCACACCCAGAAGTGCCATATGCTGGAGGAAGGGCAAAATGACCATCTGGCCCCTGAAGCTGTCTGAGGGAACATGACCTGGCCCACGGCTTTAAAAAGTTGAGAACTCCTGATCTACGGTTCGTATTCCCTGAACTGGCCTATGGCTACTATAGACAGTGTGTTAAAAACAGAAGATGTGGAGTTTTAATCTTTTCTTATGAACTCAGCAGGCACAATTTCAGCAGTACATTGGACAACTCTATCAACCACTCCATGTAGGAGCAATGGCTGCTAGATTCTTGTGGTGCCAATGTCACCATCTCTTCTGCCTCCCATTAATTTCATGACTTTGTCAAATTGATGAAATCTCATGATAGCCGAGATTCCCAATCACTGTGAGACATCAACATGAGATCTTACAATATGCACATGATCCTGACCATTCATTCAATTTAACAATTTGATAAACTGCATAGCACTACTCAACTAATAGAATTGTCTGGTAATTAAGAAACTAATAGAATTGATGTGAAGAGAGTTCTTTACCAACAAAAATAGGATGGCAAGCCCACAAATCAAAACATAAATAGCATTCCACTGCACATGTTTCCCCAGCTCAACCCAAAATCTACTTATTTATCTACTGCAACCCAAAATCTACTTATTTATCGCAAAGTGCCAACACGGCAATTTAACCTAAATACTGAGGTTTCAGTTTAAAAAAAAAACAACTCATACATTAACATCTTTTGTATTTTTTTTAAAAAAACCACAATAATAGAGCTTTCAATGATACAAACAATGCTGTGGCCCAAGTGCTCTGCTCCCTTCCAGCTCCCCTCCCTTCCAGCTATGCCATGCTGTGAGCTATGCTCCTCTCCAACCCCACCATGAGATTCACCTTCACCACAGACTCAGCAGACTGCTGACTGTGCTGCACCCTCACACCGCATGTGAGCAGTCTGCCTTACCCCAGACCCGGGGGGGGGGGAGTGCTCCCATTGGGCTGCTGAACAGAGGGGTGATATGAGAAATGTCCTCAGGTGTGTGTGGAGAGGGGGAGGGGAGCAGCCCAGCCCCCCCCCCTCATCCCTCTGGCTTTCTTGTAACAAGTTCTGGCAAACTCTGTGCTAGGGTGACAGTGGCATGCCTACAGAGAGGGTTCTGAGTGCCCTCCTCTGACACGTGTGCCATAGGTTTGCCACCACTGTTCTAAGTCCTTGATCCACAGCTATTTGTAATTGTCCTTTGTTTTTCTTAATAGGTTAAAGAACAATGCTTTTCTGCCACTGCAACCACTACCATGTGTATATATGCCTAAATGCTATCGTGTTTGCCTTGAAAAGTTCATTATTTCCATAAATAACAATTTGCTATTTCCAAACCAAATGAGAGTGCAAACAAAAAGCCCCAAAAATGTTTGTATTTTCAGTATTCGGTAATCTATAACTTTTTGTTTTATTCCAGTATATCACAAAAGACTTCCAATTGCCTATGAGCATGAAGTGGGTTGTCTTTTTCCTTCCAGCATCTCTTGAAGTGAGTAATTTTGGTCATTATCAAAGTCAGCCAAGAACTTTGAAGCCTTTCATTTGTTGTTAGTAAGTTCAGCTTTTTCTAGTTCTTGCAATCATTATCTGTGCCATAATAAGCAAGCTGTTTATCAAAGAGGATGTTTTTTTAACTAAATTGTTCAAAGAGTTCTGATAATAGAGATCTAAATTTTAGAAGTATGTTTTCTGCAGTTTGCTCTATAATTACATGTCATGTTCTCAAAATGTTATATATTTGAACAAGCATGAAGTTAGCCTGACAACTACTGTAAATCTTGATCTTTCTCACTTTCTTTTATATACTGTATCATATATACTTTTTTTCAGTTACAGTAGGTGGACAGCTCAATGGTTTTGGTATGAGCCAGGAGTTGAAAGTTTAATTCCCCACTGTGCCTCCTGTGAGAAGAACCAACCTATGGAGTCTTGGGCAAGTTGCACAACCCCAGGGTGCTTCCAGAAAAAGGGAATGGCAATCCATTTCTCTCCCTAGAAATCCTAGAAAAGGTCACCATAAGTCAAAATTGACTTGACAGCATGCAATTATTATAGCTATATTTATTCGAACTCAGAAACCTTTCTCTCCTTTATATATTGTATATATCTTTCCCAATTCAGGGGCCTAAGGCAACTTACAAAATCAATGTGTGTGTCAAAAACATTAATTAAAATGTTTAAAATGAAACTAAACATATAATATTAAAATACTGTTGAGCTTAAAAACAATTTTCAAGCCAGAAGGAATGTGTGCTTCGTCTATTTTCTTCCTGGGGAACTGGTGGTGATAGGGTCCCCCAACATAGACCCCATGAGCCATTGGTCACTTTCTTTGCTCAAAACAAGTTTTGTTAAAGGCACAACAGTTTTCCCCCACAGCCCTTTCTCCTTCAGTCTCAGAGAGCCAAGTTACGGTCACTAGTCCCTTAGATGTCTCTTGCCAGTTTGGAGAATCAGTTGACTTCACTGGAGGACACTAGACTCCAAGTTTTGGGAGGAAGATGGGAGGAGTGAACTTAATCCTGGAGCACACCTCATGCAGGGAAGGCTTGTACAGACTGATGAAAAGAACCTGGCTCCACAACCCTTCTCAAACCCTTCCCTGACACACCACTTTGTTATTTGCCTCTTCAGAGCACAGATGTATCGAGGTGAGTGCCTCTGTAGGTAAGCATGTGGTTGGAGGCCTTGGCTTCTATCAGTTGTCGTAAGCAAGGAAGCAAACCAGACAGGAAAAGGCAACTGGCATTTCTTCTTCTCTTGTCTCTGCTGTCATGCCAAAAAAAGGGGGGGGGGCTGTCTTCTATATCTTCCCAAACAGCCCCCTCTTCTGAACTGGCAATGGCTACCAACCCCCAGGCCTTCCCTCTCCTCTCCTCTGATTCCTGTGAGCCCAGACTCCTCCAGCTGTTTCTCATTAGGCAGCCTCCTCTTGTCCACCTGTGTCCATGCCAAGATCTGAGACAGCTTCAGGACTCCATCTGCTGGGAAAGCAGCTCTGGGAAAGCAGCAAAAAGGGGCAAATGGGCGTATGCATGTTCATTCCTTGGCCATTGTAGTTTAAAAACACTTTAAAGAAGAACTTTAAAAGTATATAATAAAATCATTTTAATACAATTCACATTAGAATGCATGTATCTGGAAAACCTTATGAGGTTTGCTATATGTTAGGAATAACTTGATGAAACGAATAGTTCTCAAAAGCTTAGGCTTCATGGAGAAACCATCAAGTCTAGCAAAAGCTATGGAGAAGACGATAGTAATGTCATATAAGCCCTTGGCTTAGATGTTTCTTTTTTGTCAACAGAAACTAAACAACTACTGACAGTATGCATCAGAAAGTAAGTGATTTGAAGCAATCGGACTATGTTTCTCTTCCTATAAAATCCATGTTATTGCTCAGAAACTGTAATCAGTTTTCTGGTTATTCAGACTCCAGTTTCATGTCACACAACTGAAGAACTTGTGCTTGAAAAATTGATGGTGGATTTGAGGATACATCAACTAAAACCTAAAAATTGCGGTGGGGGTAAAGAAAATGATGAAAGAGCCCTTATTTAAGTTAATTACAGTGAGTAATTTTCTGAATTAATAGATAAGAAAAACCAGATCAACACAGGAAAGTTAATGTACTTAATTGCCTGAACCTTTGTGAATCTATGTAAATTTTAGCTGCATGCTAAGTTTCTTACAGGCAACTGTGGTGGCTTAGTGGTTAAGATGCTGAATTTGATGACTGGAAGGTCAGCAGGTCAGCAGTTTGAGACCCGAGTGATGCACAATGGAGTGAGCTCCCATCTCTGTCCTAGCTCCTGCCAACCTAACAGTTCGAAAGCAAGAAATTGTAAGTAGATCAATAGGCACCGTTTTGGTGGGAAGGTAAACAGCTTTCCATGTGAACACCAGTAAAATACCAGCTATTGTTTTAAATATGCTAGATGCATATAAGCATGGACTAAAACAATTCCTTCCTTGACAGGTGTGTAACCAGTTTCCCAGCTTGTTTAAATTGGCATCCCCCCATAATTTCTTATAATATGTGTTATATCTATGATCTCTCTTTACAACTGAAATATAAAAGGAAATGAGATAATAAAAGCCAGAATGTGAACCTGTTACAACATATGACTCATCCACTTCCCCCCATATTTTGATTGCAGATTAAGGTAATGTCATGCATGTGTTGATTTAACAGTAGAAATAAAGGTTGCAATGTAGAGTTTGAAATTATGCCTCCCCCCAGCAGTTTCCCACAGGCATTGTGCCATTTCAGACATCAAGGAAAGATGAATTGCTTCCATATTCTTGGAGACCTGTCTTTAAAGGCCAGGAGAGCCTATTATAATAAGCTAATATGAACTCTTTAGAACATAAGCCATGGAATTTCCCCCCAGTAATTCTTGTGCCCACCTTGCCAAACAAAGACACTTCTTTCAGTACTATCATTCAGTTCTTGCTACAGATGTATCTGTCTACTTCCCAGGTAGGTTGATCCAGTATTTCATCTGTCTTGAATCTTAAGAATTTGGCACCTTCTTTTGCTGGCAGGCAGAGTCAGGCTGTGTCTTGGCTGTTAAAAGAATTGGGGTTCCAATTGGGGGGATTGGATGAAGGTCATGTGCTTGTCTTGGTTTCCACGTCCTTTGAGAAACCTTGCCTAATTCTGCAACCATCCTCACAAAGCATTCTCCCAATTCCCACCTTCCCCTCCAGTTTGCCTTAGTGTTCTTTCTTTTTCTTTCTTTTTAACTTATCCTTGTTAGGGGGGGCTCCCCCCCCACCTCTGCTTCAGAGCCATTTGGGTCCAGTCCCCATCACTGCTGCTCTGTGCCCAACACATGGTACACATCATCTTTTAAAATATATATTTTCCCATCATAGCATTACAAATGTTCTTGCCTTGACAGCTGACTGTTCTCGTGCCATAACAGTAAAGACTCAAGGAGGGTGGGACACACTTCCAGGCTATGGAGAATCCTACAAACTTTACAGGGCAAGAGGCACAATATGTAATATGTGCTGACACACACGACTACAGAGAAGAATGCATATGTTTAGGAATCATTCCAAAAATAAATGCTCCCTGTTGGGTATTTTAAAATAAAATGCAGTTTGGTAAGAGAATGTGTGAACTAGTTGTGCATCATGTATTCCTTGGTATTTGAATTGATTCCAAACCAGGAAAAACCAATGCTAATATAGGTCATTTTGCTCACCAGCAGCTGCAACTCAATCCAAGCATTTTTTTTCCTGCCCCAGGGCGCTGGGAGGTCTGGTCTTGGAGGCCTCCGAGGCAATCAGGAAAAATGCCACTGGAGTGAATTTGTTTATGGTGGATCCCAGCTTGCCATGAAGTGACCAGCACACTATGATCTCGGAGCCATCTCCTGTGGCACATATGAAATGAGACATGCAGATCTCGGGAAACAATTTAACACCGGGACTGCAATGGACTGCCATAGCCTTGAAGATATTATCAAGGTGTGCCTTCACAGCCAATTCATCTGGCATGGCCTCTTCCACCTCCATGACTACTGGGAATCAGAGTTCCTTCTCTACTCATTTTGCTGTTGGGCCCAATAAGATGGTTTCCAGTGGCATTTCCTCGACTGAGGAGACTATCACCCTACCTAAAGGGGCTCATCTGCTCATAGCCACCCAACACTCGGCATTGAGTCACTAGCTGTATGGTCTATTCCATTACCGTAGCGTGATGTCTGGCCAGATAAGGTCTTTTTGCTCATCAAGACACGTCATCAGTCAAAGACAATGCCATTATGTCCATTGTGTTTTCTGATTCTAATGTCCCAGCCAGCTGTTTTCGGAAGATCATCTCTTTTAATTGTAATGTTAACAATGTTTAATAGCATTTTGGAGTGAAATCAACTAGGGTCTCCTCCCATTGATTTAGGAGTTTCTGAGAAGTATGAAAGCTGAAAGAAAGAAAATGATTACCTACCTCCCCCTGGTTTTGAGGCTCCATAAATATCTATTTTGATCTCAAGAAGACATTGTGAGAGAGCCCCATGATGAAAATGAGACTTTAGTGTTTGAAAATCATCACTTCCAATCCTGGGTACCTCTTGGAGAAACACACAAGGACTTTTGCCTTAAGCCCAGGAATCCTAAAACCAGCTCAGATGAATGCCGAGGCTTCAAATCTGCCTCATGTACAAAAATCTCCTCCTCCAGTGCTGCTTACCCTGAAGTTTATTTCCCTTCCTACAGGCTCAGGGAACTGCTCTGCTTCTCAGAGCCTTAACCTTGTTTCCTGAGATCTGGTGTCTCATCAAGCCAACATGTTACTGTATGGCTGTTAGGGTTTGGCTCACCCACAGTGCGCTTTGGTCTGAGTGCTTTGTTATCTGAATTTATTGTCTGTAAGCATTGCCACCCACACAAATTTATTTATTTATGTATTTATTTATGTATTTACTTATTTATTTATTTATATTCATATATTCATATATTCAGAGTCTCATAAAGACTCTGGGTGGCATACAATCTTAAAACCCTTAAAACAAGAACAACCCCATTAAAACAAATTAGCCCGCTAAAACCCACACACATTAAAAAGTGGAAGATTACTTTGATATTAAACCAACCAGCAGGTGGGGGTCATGACATCTTCAGGACCCCACACCTGCCCCACCAGCCATGTTTTCAGATCTTTCCTGAAGGGCAGCAATTATGTCAGCAGCCTTAGTTGCACTGGCAAGAGGTTCCATAGGGCTGGAGTTGACACAGAGAAGGCCCTCCTTCTTGTGCTAGAGAGATGGGCCCCTCTAGCAGATGGTACAAGCAGAGAGCCCCTCTGGTCCACTCTGGTTGGATGGACAGACGTTCTTGGGGTGATACGGTCTCTTAGGTATCCTGGCCCACTACCATATAGGGCTTTAAAGGTAATGACCAACACCTTGAATTGCACCCGGAGGCAAATTGGAAGCCAGTGCAGCTCCCGAAGCAGTGATGAGGCATGAGCATAATGCCCACACCCCATCACCACCCAAGCAGCCATATTCTGGACCAACTGCAGCATCCGGATGGTCATCAAGGGCAGCCCCATGTAGAGCACATTGCAATAATCTAGTCTAGAGATGACCAGAGCATGAGTGACCATGAGTAAGGAGTCCTGGTCTAGGAGCGGGCGCAACTGGCGAATCACCTGAAGTTGGGCAAAAGCCCTCCTGGCCACAGCCACTACCTGATCTTCAAGCAGCAGTCGTGAGTCCAGGAGGACCCCCAAGTTGCACACCGGATTTGTCTGGGGCAGACTAGCCCCATCCAAAATGAATGATGGTAGCTCCTGAGATAACACCGGGCCCCTAAGTCTTAGCCACTCAGTCTTGCCAGGGTTCAGTTGTAATCCATTGTCCCCCTTCCAGACCCCAACAGCCACCAGGCACTCAGACAGGACTTTGACAGCATCACTGGGATCACCACAAGACGAGATGTACACTTGGGTGTCATCCGCGTACTGATGGTACTGCGCCCCGTGGCAATGGATGATTTCACCCAGTGGCTTCATGTAGATATTAAATAGAAGAGGAGACAGCACCGAGCCCTGAGGCACACCATATTGGAGTGGCCTAGGGCTGGACGTCTCACTCTCCAATCACACCAACTGGTACGGCCCTTCAGGAATGAGGAAAACCAGGACAACACAGTGCCCTGGATCTCCAATCTTTGGAGCCATTCCAGAAGGATACCATGGTCGATGGTATCGAAAGCCGCTGAGAGGTCAAGGAGAGCAAGGATGGTCGGATGGCCTCCATCCATTTCTCGCCAGAGATCATCCATCAGTGCAACCAATGCCGTCTCCGTACCATGTCCGGCCCTGAACTCTGACTGAAAGGGATCCAGATAATCCACTTCATCCAGGACACCCTACAAATGCCGCACCACCTCCTTCTCCAATACCTTCCCCAAAAAGGGAAGGTTGGAGACCAGCCTATAATTAGCTGGAATTGCTGGGTCAAGAGTAGGTTTTTATAGGAGGGGGTGCACCAAAGCATGTTTTAAAGGTGGTGGTGCTGTCTGGTTTTTAGGGCAGGTCCCAAACACTTTATCACCTCTGCCAGCTCACCATAAGATACCCCTCTACCAAGGCAAAGGGCTACATATGAGTCAACTTCTTTCAGAACTTGAGGCTAAAAAAAAAAAGCTTATAATAGCTCTCCTGCATTGCAGGCGCACCCCCCAATAAAGGACTCAGACACTGGTAAAAGTGGATAACAGCATTGGGCCACATTTATTGATTCATGCCCTAGTCCGAATTATAAATTTCTATTGGTAAAACGACCAATCATAATTCTTAAGGCAAGCAGGCCGAAGTAACACTGGTAAGGTACCACCCCAAAATTGCCTACGGCAATTGGTTACAATGTATCAATTTGTATCAATTTGTTTGTTTACAACAAACAAATTGTTGACCGTAGTCAATATCTAACTAATGACCCCACCCTCTGACGCGTATCCGTGGAATCACGGGGTGATGCATGCTGGCTAGCTATCGCCATCACCCCGTCGCCTAGTTCGTCGTTGACCGGACAACGTTTATCCAACTTATGCCTGTCTATTGTTGTCCAGTCAATTGCGAACCTGCCGGATACCTGTGGGTCATAATGTTTACCTTACCAGTGATACCCGCCCATGTGACCAAAGTCAACAGCATCACAGAAACTCCTATATCAAACCATAGCAACAGTGTGGGATGGGCGAAAAAACCAGGACCCGAGAGCCAATTGTGGGTCCCAGCCAAAAATTCCCACCCGGCCCCGAAGCGACCAAAATATCACACTGTTAACTAGGGAGGGGGTGGAGGGGAAAAACTTCTCCGCTCCGTCGCTTCGGAAAATGGCAGCTCGGCTGCCTCATGGCCACCCCTTTTATAAGGGAGCTGGCCACGCCCCTAACTACCCGGATGCCTTCGTCCTATGGGGGGGCCCCCAAAGGGCGCGGTGGCCATTTTGGTGCCACGCTTGCATTGCAGGCGCACCCCCCAATAAAGGACTCAGACACTGGTAAAAGTGGATAACAGCATTGGGCCACATTTATTGATTCATGCCCTAGTCCGAATTATAAATTTCTATTGGTAAAACGACCAATCATAATTCTTAAGGCAAGCAGGCTGAAGTAACACTGGTAAGGTACCACCCCAAAATTGCCAACGGCAATTGGTTACAATGTATCAATTTGTATCAATTTGTTTGTTTACAACAAACAAATTGTTGACCGTAGTCAATATCTAACTAATGACCCCACCCTCTGACGCGTATCCGTGGAATCACGGGGTGATGCATGCTGGCTAGCTATCGCCATCACCCCGTCGCCTAGTTCGTCGTTGACCGGACAACGTTTATCCAACTTATGCCTGTCTATTGTTGTCCAGTCAATTGCGAACCTGCCGGATACCTGTGGGTCATAATGTTTACCTTACCAGTGATACCCGCCACACGGGGAGGCTTGCAAAGGCTCACCGCCCCCCCCAAGACCGTCACCTCGGTCGACAGGCCTGCTCGCCAGTCCAGTAATCCAGAGGTCCATACCTCCCTGCGACAGATGGGCCCCATCCCCTGAGTAAAGCTCGTAAATTTGCAGACTGATGGCGGGGAGGCTAATAACGCATCCCCCACCCTTGTCAAAGGAACCGGGCAATAGCCCCGTTCACAGAGCGTCGGCTCAGTCAAGAGCCCCGAGGCTGAACGCCCCCCCTGTAAGCGTACCGCGGTATCGTGTCCGACCAATTGAACCAGGACATCGGGCGAGCCAGCATCCCTGATGTAGAAAAGGGATGGCAACAGTTCCCGCCATAAGATGCCGCGCTTACCATAGCACCCGGGACGTGCGGATGCACCCTGTCCCAGTCGGGTACCCACTCTGTCGCCGCAGCGTAACACGCTGCCCTGTGCACATGGCTACGGCCCACCAGGCATACTGTCACCGGTGTAAAACGACACCCAGGGTCTGTCAAGTAAAAAAGGGAGGGGGGGGAGAAATAGTGCAGTGACTAAAACTGGTACTCACAGTTGAGGAGGGCGAAGACAAAACTGAAAACATTGTGATCCCCACCCTCCCATGCGGCGTATTTCAGCCCTGGAGTACCCAAAAAACAACTGCAGCAGAAGCCGCCCCTATCCTGAACGAACGGGTGCCGCGACGAGCCCCTGAGAGGCCAACACTGTCTAGTGCCTTCCCACCACCCTCCAAATTGGGATTTAGGAATAGAAGACCCACCTCGGTGACAGAAAAACGTGCCATGGTGCGTGCCACACAGTGCACGGAAATCCTGTAGGGCACCAACCGGACAGATGTCTGTCGAGTAACATCGTAGCAGTCTACTCCACTGCCTACGCCGTGCTGATTCGTCTTAGAGGAGCGTATCCCCAACTGAGCCCAATATTGTCCACACAGACATCTCCGAGTTCCAGTGCCCTACGACTTGCATCCGCCTTATACAGCATCTCAAGCTCGCTGATGCGTAGCGCTCCAAAAAGGCCACCGTTGTAGCCGCATGAAGTGGACTGCCTCATTTATCAAAACAGAGGCCAGGCCAGCCCCGGGCCAATTGGGTAAAAAACCCCAGGGAAAATCTTGCATCCGCCTTATTCAGCATCTCAAGCTCGCTGATGCGGAGCGCTCCAAAAAAGGCCACCGTTGTAGCCGCATGAAGTGGGCTGCCTCATTTATCAAAACAGAGGCCAGGCCAGCCCCGGGCCAATTGGGTAAAAACCCTGGGAAAATCTTGCATCCGCCTTATTCAGCATCTCAAGCTCGCTGATGCGGAACGCCTCCAAAAAGGCCACCGTAGTAGCCGCATGAAATGGGCTGCCTCATCTATCAAAACAGAGGCCAGGCCAGCCCCGGGCCAATTGGGTAAAAAACCCCTGGGAAATCGGGTGGCGGTCGCCTGGGAAACGCCCGCGCACGCGCACCCACCCCTCCCAAACATGTCTCACACGGAAGTCATTGGTGCTGTCCACACGACCTCCCACTTTGGCCATAAAAGCCAACCCTGACAGCTGAGATGCTATGGTGCGTGGTGCAAGGCCCTGGGCATACAGGTAAACCATGAACCGCAGAACATGGGCTACTGGGATCGGCCAGGTTCCTGGCAGTCGAAATTGGGTGCATAATGCCCTGAAGGAACTAAATGCGTGGTGATACGCCTTACTCATGCACGGCGCTAGTGACAGGCCAATCGCCCGGGTCACCTCTCCTTGCCAACGTTCCATCTCTCGTCCGGGAGTGGCGAGGGAAATTCCTCCGCATCCGGGGCCGAGGCACGGAACCGGGAGATCTGCAGGCGGGACAAAGCAGCAGCAATATCATTATCAACCCTTGGGACATGCCTGGCCCTGAAGAGAACGTTGAGGCACAGGCTACATAACACAAACTAGCGCACTAGGTCAATAACCCCGGGCGATTTGGAAATCTGTGCATTGACGATGCGGACAACAGCCGCATTGTCACGCCAAAAATGCACCACCGAGTTGGCCCACTCCTTGCCCCATAGCATCAAAGCACCCAGGATAGGGAAACATTCCAGATACGTGAGACCATGCAGGCGACCCTTGCCTGCCCAGGATGGTGGCCACCCACCATAGGCCCACTTCCAATTGAAGTACATCCCATAACCCAGGAATCCTGAGGCATCAGACTGCATCTGAAAGCAAGGGGGAGCCAGGAGATCAGACCCCAAAATGACACCCCGTTGAACTACCTCTGGATCTATGGCCAGACAAGCACGTCTGCCCTGATACCCTGGGTAAATCTAAGCCTATGGTGGGGCCTCTGGATAATCCTGCCATGGCGTCGCACCAGCGCAGAGCAAATGCCCTGCCCGGTGCGACGACCCTGCCAGCGAAATTGGGGTGACCATGTAGCACCAGAAGTTCCCTCAGTGATGCCATGCGCTCGGCCAGCAAGTCCGAGATAAGGGCCACTAGCCTTGACACCTTATCCCGCTGCAACCTAGAATCCTGCGCTACCGTGTCACTCTCCACCCCAGGAATACTAGCTGTGGAGATGGGCCCTCGGTCTTTTCGGGCGCTAAAGGGACACCAAGTTCCTCCATTAGCGTCTGAAATGTGTTGAGGAGACGTGTGTACGTGTCCCAGCCCCGTTCAGCCCCGAATAAAACCATCCAGGGAATGGGCTACAGACCGGGACCCTGACCTGCGGACAAAAGCCCACTCTAGGAAAGTGGCGAAACGCTCGAATACCGAGCCCCAATGGAACAGCCAAAAGGCATGGCATCATTGAAATAATATGCTCCCCGGGACGGGGGTGCAGGGACAGGGCCAACGACCCTGCCCGCATAGACCCTCTTGTCAAAGCTGGCAGCAGCCACCTCCTCCCTCCCCCTAAGGGATAAAAGATTGGGGGCATCCTGAGGGGACCTATTACCCATGAAAGGGATCCGGAACCCCTGCCGAGAACCCTGAAGGAGATAACCCGCATCCTCCCCCTTCGGGTACAATGTGAGCCAACGCTCCAACATGCCCACCTTAATTGGGGAGGGAGCCCTTCGGTGGACTAGATCCATCTGCGGCAGTCTTGCCAGCCCCCTGTCCACCCCACCCTCTGCCCCGCATCCCTCTAGGCCTGGGACAGGCAGAGGCCGCATGGGGGCCAACACAGGTGGGACACTCCTGTCTGTATTTGCAATTCCTCCCATTGCAGGAACCATTGGACAAGAAAGTCCAGCACAGCAGGCGGTTGGAACCCCCCGCCCCGCCCCCTGGCAGGTGACCTGTGCTGGGGCCGCCTGCTGGACCGCATGCCCACAATGGTATATCTCCCCGGGCGCAGGGCGCGTGGGCGTCACGTACAAAAGCCGCAGCCTCTGGCATGGCTCATCCCACCTAATCTCGGGGTGCGGGGAAATCCGCCTACGGCATTCCTCGCCACAAGCCAACCACGATGGGCCCGGAAAGTAAACCATCGCCCGGTAGACATTGTCCAAATACTGGACCATCGGAATTGCCAAATCCGGCCGGGCCCTAAGGTACACCGCCATGCATATGATGTAGGCCGGCAACCATTTGGCCCACATACTTGGTGGCTTGCGACGACGTGCCTGCCACTATCCTTCTCATTCTGCCCCTCCCTCTCCTCCTTGGTGGGCTCTCTGTTTAGGAGTGAGAAGATATCCACGTACTCCCCCCGCCAAATTTACTCTCTGGTGGCCTGTGCCAAGTGGTCACTCAGCGGTAAGGAATAGGGGCTTGGACCAACCCGGCCACCCAAAACATTCCCCTCAGGGTAGGGAACACCCCCCACCACGGGGCCCTGGGTGGTAGTTGTCATCGCCGGGTGGGGCGCCAGCGGGAGCACCGCCGCACCACCCGCGCGAGGCCAAGGCCATTGGAAAGCCCCCCCCAACGTGGCCACGTGTGTAGGTGCACTAGTTTGGACCGCATACTCACGTGCTGCACCCCCGCGGCCGCCCCCACCGGGGGTTCCGGCCCACTGGGGGCGTCGGAGCTCACGACCGCCGTAGAGCTCGTCACTGGGGGCTGACCCGCACCGGCCTGTTGGTTGGGGAGCTGCGAGGCAGTGGCCGAGGTTGTGCCGCGCCTCAAGCAGCTCAACCCGTCCTGTCGCCTGCCGCTGCCCAGCAGACGACGCGTCGAAATGAACCCCAAAGGGAGCCCCAGCATGGCTGGCCCGAGCCAAGGACGCCTCAAGGGCCACAACGCGGGCCAGTAAAACCTCCATGCTGACCTGGGGCCAAGGGCCGGCCGGCCCTCCTGCTACAGGCATAGGTACAGGTCCCTGTACCCCGGGACCCGAATAGGGCCATCGCCCCACGCCGAGGCCCGGTAGGGCCGATGTAGGTACCTGCCAGGGCAAGGGGCCACACCACCCCCCCAAGGCTAGAAGGCCCCGGGGTGAGCTGCGCCCCCGCCGCTGAAGGCCCAACAGGATGGGAAGCACCAGGAGCGGCATCCACCGCTTGCGGGCCGCGGGCCACAGCCCTCACTGGACCCATGCTCGGGTCCCCCGCCTCCGGGCAAGGGGGCATAGACCCCATTCCACCGGTCCCGGTGGGTACCAGCAAAGGCGGCTGCTGGGGAGGCGCAACCGCGGTCCTCCGACCCGGATTGCGCCTCCTAACAGCACGAGCCGCGCTCGCGGCCGCCCTCTTCTTCGCAGGCATCGCAAGGAAATCTAAGGGAAGCCAAAAGAGAAAATTCGCAGCCAAAAAGGCTTCCCTGGCAAGGTAAGAGCGACGGAGACAAGAGGGGAAAAACTTCTCCGCTCCGTCGCTTCGGAAAATGGCAGCTCGGCTGCCTCATGGCCACCCGTTTTATAAGGGAGCTGGCCACGCCCCTAACTACCCGGATGCCTTCGTCCTATGGGGGGGCCCGCAAAGGGCGCGGCGGCCATTTTGGCGCCGCGCTTGCATTCTGGAAGTAAGCATTTGTTGTTTTTCTGTGCCATCAAGTCATCTAAACCTCCAGAATGTCCTGTCATTAATAATCCATAACTCCCTTAGTGAGTCATCTATCCTGTGTTTGGTCTTCTTCCTTTCCTCCTGTCTTCAATTTTCCCCAGCATTATTAGCTTTTTCAGAAAATCTTGTGGGAGTAAAAATGTAAAACTATCCATTTATATGCCCAATAATTTGTTGAATAAAATTTAGCTGCCTCATTGTAGGGTCAGCCTGCTCTTCTGGATTTCCACAGGCAGATTTGTAGATGACTAGTATGGGAAAGAAAGGACTGCAGTGGTTTAATGGTTAAGATGCTGAACTTCGCGTAATGACTGGAAGTTCGGTAGGTCGTGACATGGGTACTGCATGATGGAGTGAGACAGCAAGAAATTGCAAGTAGATAAATAGGTATCCATTTGTTAGGAAGGTAAACAGTGTTCCGTGCACTCCAGTGTCTAGTCATGCCTGCCACATGTCAATGGAAATGTCTGCAAACGCAGACATAAGAACAGCCTTGCTGGAACAGGCTACAGCCCATCCAGTCCAGCATTCTGCACTTTTTCCAGCTCCATAATATCCTTCTGGAGGTATGGCGACCAGAACTGTACAAAGTATTCCAGATGGGGCCTCACCATAGATTTATAAAGAGGCAAAATGACACTTGCTGACTTATTTTCCATACCCTTCCTAATGATCCCTAGCATTGAGTTTGCTTTTTTCATTGCTGAGGCACACTGGGTTGACACCTTCATTGAGCTGTCCACCAGGACACAAAGGTCCCTTTCCTGGTTTGTCGCAGAGAGTTTATAAATGTAATTGGTGTTTTTTTTTTTTGCCCCAACATGCATCACTTTGCACTTACTAATGTTGAAGCTCATTTGTCACTGTCTTGCCCACTCCCCCAGTGTCAAGAGATCCCTCTGGAGCTCCTCACAATCTCTCACAGTTTTCACTACCCTGTATAATTTAGTGTCGTCAGCAAATTTGGCTACCTTGCTATTTACTCCTACTTCTAGATCATTTATGAAGAGGTTGAAAAGCAGGGGTTCCAGTACTGAACTTTGCGGGATCCCACTCTTTACTTCCCACAACTTGGAGAAGTGTCCATTTAGTGCTAGACAGCACTGGCTCTTTGGCTCTAAACAGAGATGAGCTCTGAACCCTAGGGTCGGATACAACTGGCTTTTGAGCAAGGGCAACCTTTACCTTTACCTAGTATGGGAGAACTGAGTCTTTTTTTGGAGCTGGAGTTGGACTGTGTAGCCTTCCAATCTGAACAGCATTATACTTATGTCACTGTTCTTAAAAAGAATAGTTGCATTTTTGTTTGGCACACAAAGCAATCAATATCTTTCTGCAGCCATCCATTGTCTTAAGCATGACGAGATGACACCCAGATATGAGCCGCACACTTTGTCCCTCCTTAGAGACAGCATGCCACAGTGATACTCACTGTCTCCTTTTAGGAGACAGACAGAGCTTCAGGGGTGAATTGACATTTGCATTTCATTTGAACTCCCTGGCATATTCTGCTAAGCAAGGAGAGGGAAAGCTAATTTTCTGAGCTGCTGCAGGATATGAATTTGAAGCAGGTTTTTATAGATCAGTTTCAGGAGCAGCACAAATATTTTGATTAGAAGATTTCATTTACATCCCAGATAATTTTCTCCTTATGTGTCTGTGGGAGACAGAGAGGCAATTGACCTTCTAATTGTTGTGCCACAAAAAAGTCTTCTATATCATGCTGTCTCAGCTTCCTCTTTGTTTCTCCTCCCTTTATTCATTACCATACATTTCAGACCATCTTCCATTCTTATAATGTAAGATTGCTTAGTTTGAAATACAAAAGCCATATATTTAAACTTCCAGCATTTTGAATCCCAAATAAGATCAAACAATCTCAATTTTAAAGGAAGAAGGAATGTGCTAGACATTCAATTTAAAGGACCCAGTTTAGTCAGTTTTCTGAGACCTGTTTTGATGGACCATAGATCAAGCATAGATCTGATTAAACACAAAATGTGGGTGGGGGAGACACTAGGTTCACCCCCATTTAATTGCTAATTCTGGAGATATTCCCAGAAATCAATCTCTATAGGTGGTGTCTCTATAGGCTGCCTCTTGAATAATATGAGAGTGACTGGCAGTGACACCCCTGCATGCAGTTGAAAATCCACATTCTTTTGGGGCAACTCTAGCCAGTGACAGTGGAATGTCTCCACCTTGCTCTGTGGCCCGCCATATGCTCCATCTTCTACATGGCTAGGAGGTCATTGTGTTGCCTGGACTCACAAGCAATTAGAGCTTCAGTTATCAGCTGTGACTCTCAGAGCTGCCCACTAGCAACCACTAGTGCCATCGTAATATCAATAAAGGTTTATGTATGGTATGGTAAAACCATAGTGAGGGTCAATGGAAGTCTTTGATTTTTTTTACTGACATTCCTAGATGATTGATGGATGAACTTTGGGAGTTGGGGGGGATCTACATATAAATGAAGCCTTTTGGATTTTTAATTGGCTTTTGATGCCACTGATCTCAGTATTCTTCTGAATAGATTGTCAGATCTAGAGATTGGAGTCCTTGCTCTTTGTTGCTTTCATTTCTTTCTTGATGGCTGTTCCCAGATGGTTCAGCTTCAGGATGATGTTCTTGGGTCCTTTGTTAAGAGGTTCCGCATTGGTCGGCCATCTCCCCAATGCTCTTTAACATCCATGTGAAGCCACCAGAGGAGGTTATTGGGAGATCTGGAGTTTGCTTTCACCAATAGACTGATGGAAGTGAACCTGATCCACAAAAGCTAACATTAAAATATAGTACAACTTTTAGTCTTTAAAGTGCCACAATGTTTTTGTCTTTTTGTTTTGTTTACTCTCTGATATGCTTGAAACACAGACTAGCAGAGCTACCATTTCAAAAATGTCAACCAATATGCTGATGACACACAGATTTATCTCTCCCTTTACAACATCTGTAGAGGATGGTGTCCAGTTTCTTGACATCGATAATGGACTAGGTTGGAATTGAATGCTGACAAGATGGAGATATTTCTGTAAGGGGATTCTTCTGACCCACTAGGAGGAAAGCTGCCTAACCTAGATGATGGTTCTCCTCCTTGTAAAAGACCAAGTCCACAATGTGGGAGATGTTTTGGACCCAACTATCTCGATCAAGTAAAAAATGTTTTCTACATCCAGGAATGCTTTTTTTCCATCCTGCCTCATTGCCCAGTTGCACCCCTACCTAGACATGAATTCCTGGACAACTGCAAAGCTCTCTACATAGGGTTGCCCTTGAAGACAATACAGTCAGGAGGATTTCCAGAGCAGGTAAATTTGATCATATCATCTCCCCAATTTTGGCCCACCTGCACTGGCTTCCTGTCAGTTTTCATGCCAAATTCAATGTACTGGTTTTGACCTTAAAAGGCTCAGATGATTTGGAGCTGCAAACGCAGACAGCGCTAGCTGTTTGGCTATAAAAAAAGATGAGCACTGAACCCTAGAGTCAAATACAACTGGCTTTTGAGTAAGGGTGACCATTATCTTTAACTTTTAACTACTTGGTGGAACAATTGGGAATCAAACTCATAGCCTCTGGATCCACAGCCAGATATCACTGAGAAAGCCATTGCTACTTAATCTTCTCTCCCAACAAGGTTTATAGCACATACTGTGCTGTAGATTCCAACTTTGGCTGGTTTATAAAATAACTCAAGGTGAAACCTGTCTGAGTTCTCCATATAAATCCTTGCTTGTCTTATCTTTGCATGAAATCAGGAGGAACCACAACATTTTTCTCTTTGACTCACGGGACATGAAGGTATTTGGGTGTACTCTGGAAAGAAAGAAAAACAAGAACAATTATTGTACAAACTAAGCAAAAAGAGTTACATATCTTTGCACAGGATCTCTCCAAGGACATTAGTGGTAGTTCAGCCATAACTCTCTGTGATGGATCAAAGCTTAGAAAGGTTGCCTTCTTGAAATACAGGTCATAGAATCCTCCACATAACAAATGAATTTCTGGGAGCTGTTATTAAAAACAGAATAACCTTTCTAAGTTGTGCTGTGAATATCAGCTCTAAAGAATGGTTTCTATTGTAATACAATTTCTTGTGAGGCTTTAGGAATATCTTGATTCAAGAAAAATACCAAGCATCATAACATTCTTGCTTCACTGTACTGATAGCCAAGTTTAAGTACACCATTTCTGTTTTTCCATTATCGTTTTACACCATTATTCAATACCAATTTGTCACAAACCACTTAATTTGCATAAGCATGCATGAGCAGGGAATACTTCACATGCTGCTTTTGCATAAAGGACTATCCCTCATGTTAAGCAGGGTGAGGTAATGCATATACCCCCAAGGGCCGAATAGCAACAAAACGTTGGTGGACACACCTGTAAGAGCCCAAGCTGTGTCTCTTATGCTGCCTTGCCTCCTTCAGGTGTAGTGGAGGACATGTCCAGTCAACAGAATTGAAGGAAGATGGCACCTTTTAGTCCTGTCTCAAACAAATCTTGGACTGGCCCCTTTTGCTTGCATGAAATTTTAGTAAATATCATAGAAGCATTTTCCAAAGCAACTTAGGATGTGATCACACAGGGAAGCAGATCACAATTTGGACTACTTATGGAATGGTCTGGTATGATCTGTGTCCCAATGATCACACAAAATAAAGGGAAACACTCTACCCCTACCCCAGCCTGTAGGGCAGATGGGAAAATCACTTAAATAAAATCTCTACCCTTTCTAGTGTGATCGAGTACATATCTTTACAACAGTGTGATCACATCCTAAGCCTTTCTGCCATTACATTGAATCTTCATGTACATTATTTTCCTCATCAGTAAGCAGTAGCTTCCTTAAAGAGATGGGAGTACCAGACCATTTTACCTGTCTTCTGTGAAACCTGTGACAGCTAGGACTGGAGCAACTGATTGGTTTAGAATAGAAAAGGTAGTATGACAAAGCTGTATATTGTCACCCTGATTATTTAACTTATATGCAGAGCACATAATGCATAATGCAGGACTAGATGAATCAAACACTGGAATTAAGATTGCTGGGAGAAATATCAACCTGAGATATGTGGATGACACTACGCTAATGGGAGAAGTGAAGATAATCTAAAGAGCCTCTTGATGAGGGTGAAAGAGGAAAATACAAAACCTGATTTGAAACAAAACATAAAATAACCCAAGATCTGGCATCTGGCCCCATCACTCCCTGGCAAATAGGAGGAGAAGAAATGGAAACAGTGATACACCAGACCTTACATTATTGGGATCCAAGATGACTGCAGATGGTGACTGCAACCACGAAAAAGACACTTACTTCTTGGGAGGCAAGCTATGAGAAACCTAGGCAGCATAATAAAAAGCAGAGACATCACCCTACCAACAAAAGTCTGCATAGTTAAATCAATGGTATTCCCAGTAGTAATGTATGGCTGTGAGAGCTGGACCATAAGGAAGGCTGAGCGCAAAAGAATAGACACCTTTGAACTGTGGTGCTGGAGAACGACTATTGAGAGTCCCCTGGTCTGCAAGAAGATCAAATCAGTCGATCCTGAAGGAAATCAACCCTGGTGCTCCTTGGAAGGACAAATACTGAAGTTGAAGCTCAAGTACTTTGGCAACCAAATGAGAAGAGAGGACTCACTGGAGAAGACCCCGATGCTAGGAAAGAAGGCAAAAGGAGAAGGGAGCAGCAGAAGATGAGATGGCTAGACAGCATCATTGATGCAGTGGGAGTAGTGGGATGGCGGGTGACAGAGGGCCTGGCATGCAGTGGTCCCTGGGGTTGCAGAGGGTCATACTCGACTGTGTAACTGAACAACACCAAAGAAGTAGCTAAGAGTCCTGCCCATGAACCATTTTCTCTTATTTTCTTCTCCTCACAAAAAACATAATAAAGACCTGAAGAAAGGGTACACAGCTTTCTTTCTTTAGAATCTCAGATTGCAGATGTTCTGTGAAAAGCTGCCTATATATATTTATATGATTCATGGAGTCATAAGAATGCCAAAGTGAATCTGTTGAAAGATAGATGCAACACCTTGCCTTCAAAAGAACATGATTTGCAGCTCAGTTCTGTAAATCTGAAGTTTTATTATATGGCTGTGAGCTTTCTTGGAAATATTCTCCACTTACACAGAAAGCTATTTGGAGAAGCTTTCTGCTGGAATAGGAAGAGTTGTATTTAAGGAACAGATATCTGCAAGGAGGTGTTGGATCTAAGAATATGTATTCAGTTTCACAGTGAAAGGACCCACATACTTAACAACAGTGGGATGAGAAACCTACAGTTCTTTCTATAGCATTACTATAGAATTCTCTCTTCACTTCTCGCTGAGCATTCCAACTATATGTTCCATTCGATCAGTTGCTTCTGTGGCATCTAGGGGTATACCTCACCACTCAATTGACAATGCTGTGAGCCTCCGTTAGACATGATGTCAGAGCAGGGTTCAACCTACAATTTAACAGTGAGGAGAAGCTGTATATTAAAATGGATGCCTTTGAGAATGCATGATTGATATACCCACAAATGAAATTGTTCACTAAACCTTGGAAACATGGCTCTTAAATGTGAGTTAATAGCATGTTCAGGCAGTATGTAGAAAGTTGAACAAAACACATTAGCCTCCTCAAAGATTGTGGTATTTTTTTAACCACAATCGGGTATACCCTGGTCACTGCAAGCTTGTGTTGCTGGCTAAACTTTTTCACACTAGGTCAGGTGAAGGAAACGGCAGAATGAATTCATCAAAAGGTGCCTTCATTTTGGTAGTTTCATATTTCGCCTAGACACAGAAGAAGAACACATTCAAGAGACAGATACTCAAGTACAACCATTGTGAAATGAATTTCAGGGGCTTGGTTTGTTTGTGTTTGTTTGTTTGTTTGTTTTTAGATTTTAATTCATATTTCCATAATTATCTTCAGCAGCAATATGACCATGAATTCCTTATAATTGGCATCAACAGTTGACAGCACACATCTTGAAGCCTGTTATCTCAGCAAGAGATTAACAAAGTCCCCACACCACAGAAGTCCCTTTCCTGCAGAAGACTTGAGCTCTTCCCCTGAATGTTTGGATGCTCTCTGCTGCCCCATCTGCCAACTTTGGTCCACAGGAACCCTCTCTAATCTTAACTTGTGACCTTTTCAGGACTGAAAAATCCATTCATCAGTAGAGAGTAGGGAATTAGGCCATGTGACTCAAGGTGAAGAACTTTGCATTTTTCCCTTTCAGGAAATAGTCATCAAGATATTGCATACCTTTTTCAGTTGGAACCTGTTTTGTTTAACTAATGGATACCATTGTAAGTCTCCTGAAATCCTTCAGGTTCTTTCTTTCTCATCCTGGCTGAAATCCTGTTGTTTAGCAAGGTAAACTGCAACTAGAGCAGGCCCACTGAATCAGTGAAACTTTGGGAAGTGCTAACACACCAAATCCTCACTGATTCAATGGGTCTACATTAGTCCAACTTAATATCCTAAGCAATAGGATTTCAGCCAATATTTTGGTGCTGGGAAGATTTATTCCTCTTGTACCACTGGAAGCCCTGCCTTCAGTTCATCATTGTACAAATGGATGTGTAGGCATGTCTGTATGTTATAAGAACATAAGAACAGCCTTGCTGGAACAGGCCACAGCCCATCCAGTCCAGCATTCTGTCTCACACAGTGGCTCACCATTTCCTTCAGGGTATTCCCAAGGAGATGCCTTCACCTGCTTAGGATTCCCTGGAAATGGCATTGAGAGATATCCTGTCTATCTCTCCAACCCCAGGTTGTCCTTAAGTATCCATAATTATAGCCATTGATACCCTTGTCCTCCATGAACTTGTCTAATCCCTTCTTAAAGCTGTCAAGACTGACAGCTGTCACCACTTCTTCTGGCAGGGAGTTCCATAGACCAGTAATCCTCTGGGTGAAAAAGTACTTTCTCTTATTTGTTTGAGAACTAGTACCCAAAAGTTTCATGGAGTGCCCCCTAGTTCTAGTGTTGTGTAATAGGGAAAACAGTTTTTCCTTATCTACTTTGTCCACACCGTGCATGATTTTATAAACTTCAATCAGGTCACCTCTTAGATGCCATCGTTCAAGAGTGAAAAGGCCCAACTGTTGCAGCCTCAGATGGTAAGGAAGGTGTTCCAGTCCCCTAATCATTCTGGTTGCCCTCCTCTGCACTTTCTCCAACTCCATAATATCCTTCTGGAGATATGGTGACCAGAACTGTACACAGTATTCCAGATGGGGCCTCACCATAGATTTATAAAGAGGCAAAATGACACTTGCTGATTTATTTTCTATAAACTTCCTAATGATCCCTATCAGTGAGTTTGCTTTTTTCACAGCTGAGGCACACTGGGTTGACACCTTCATTGAGTTGTCCACCAGGACACCAAGGTCCCTTTCCTGGTTTGTCGCAGAGAGTTCAGACCCCATCAGTTTATAAATGTAATTGGGGTTTTTTGCTCCAACATGCATCACTCTGCACTTACTAATGTTGAAGCTCATTTGCCACTGTTTTGCCCACTCCCCCAGTGTCAAGAGATCCCTCTGGAGCTCCTCAGTCTTCACTACCCTGTATAATTTAGTGTCGTCAGCAAATTTGGCTACCTTGCTTTTTACTCCTACCTCTAGATCATGTTACATTCTGTTTTCCTCTGGAAAGCTCAGGGAAGCATTACTGTGTAAACAGTTACCTTACACTCACTTGCCGTAGATGCAAACAACTTTTGCACAGCTACTAGCTGCATTTGGTTTCTTTAAAATAAGGAAAGCCTATCTGTGCAGCATTTAGCTCAGGCATCATATCCAGGCAATTATTGTTTTTTTAAAAAAAGTTCAATCCAGATGTGACACAAGGCCTACATTGTTCTTAAGAAAAAATAAATATGCCAAGCAGTATTATTAAAGCTAGTAAGCTGTATTCCTTAAAGATAACAAACAATATTTTTCAGCAGGCATCAGGGAAGCATATTAAGCAATCCAGATGCAAATCCATTTCGGTTGTCCCATTCATTCTGCAAAGAACTCTGAACTCAGCTTGGAAGTTCTTCTCTGGTGGCCACCAATAAAGATATATCAGAAAATATGTTTGCATCAGACATTTTCCAGATGGGTTTTACAATTGTATACGTTGTGTCTTCATTGCAATCTGTTCCTGACAAAGAGCTTCCTTCTACATTTTCTATTAATGGTGTCACCATAAATATACAGTGTTTGCAGTATTTTAAAAGAATGAGTCCACAGTTAAAATTTTGGTAGCTATTGTGTTTGAAAACTAGGTTCAAGCTGGAAAGACTTATGTGGGTTCTTTTCTTTTCTCCTCTCCCCTTTTCCTTCTTCCTAAAAAGAAATATTGAAGTATGACTCAGCAAAGAGGGATGATTTTACATGATGAGTCAGTCTAAGAAACACAGAACAGATGTGCTGTCAGGTTCAAAGAGAATGAAAATAACACAAAGGGATACAACCTTTTTAGGAAAGCCAGAAAACCATCCCCTTCAAATTGTAATAATCAGCTAAAGCTATTGATAGGAAAGTAGGTGGATTAGATTTAGTTCAGATTTTGGACAGTGATCAGCTCTTGGTGGAGTGCCAGCTAACATCAAGGCAGAATACAAGTAAGCTGTGAAATGTGTTTCCACGCAGGGGTTTTTAGGGTGTAAGGACTAAATGAAAGCTTAACTATATGCAGAATGAGAAATAAGTAAGGTACTGTTTAGACACATATTATATACTCAGGTCACTGCATACAACTCATGACAGTATCCAAACCAGAGTGTGAGTAGGGGAGGTATACCCCCACCTAGATGTTATTCATTTCCACACAAAAGAGAAGTGAAAACCTCAGTTGATACCAGTTGAGACTTTTAGTCTTACCACAGGTAGAAACAGACATTAGTGATAAACCATTATTTAGAATGAACAGTAATTTCACAGCAAACTAATTCACATAATCCTGAAACTGAGAGAAACTCCCACTGTAACAGAGGTATTTATTAGTTAAGAATTTTCCTCTTCTGAAGTCTGATCTTGGTCTTCTGCTATTGGTTACCAAGGTTCATTTTCATGCCTTCTTCTAAAACAAAGCATTGGATGTTCTGCAAACAAATCATATCTAGATTGTTATGGAGGCAGATTATACAGTCCTTGTGATCAACCCATCTGCCCTGATTGACTCTACTAATTGCATTGCAGGTTGGGGGGAAGATTCTCTGCCTGTACATTTAATTTAATTTAATAGATTTATATACCACCCTATCCAATAGACTCTGAAGATACAGAAGATAAAACCATTATAAAACAATTTTTTAAAAACCTTAAAAACATAGCAATATTACCCCCCACTGTGCCATTTGCTATCTAAAAACAAATATAAAATCTACAAAACCTTAACATTAAAAAATTAATTACAGGAAGGGGAGCCTCAGACAAGCCAAACAGGGGAGCTTGTTGACAATCCCGGACCCCAGACCCATTTTGCCAATCACATCTTCAATTCTTTCCTAAATGGTAGCAACTGGGCCTTGAGGCATAGTTCTAGTGGGAAGAGGTTCCATAGTGTGGGGGCTATGACCATCTGTCGGCCACCCCGACAGATGGTACCTGAAGGGTGTCTTCTCAGTTTGCTCATGTGGGACGGGTCGATGTCCTAGGGATGATGCGGTCCCTGAGGTATCCTGGTCCGCGACCATGAAGGGCTTTAAAGCACCTTGAATTGCACCCGGAGACATATAAGCAGCCAGTACAGCTCCTGCAGCAGTGGCAATGCACAGGCAAAATGACTACACCCCACCACTGCATGGGCTGCCACATTCTGGACCAACTGCAGTCTCCGGATGGTCATCAAGGGCTGCCCCATGTAGAGCACATTACAATAGTCCAAATGGGAGGTGACCAGGGCATGGGTGACTGTGAGCAGGGCTTCCCGGTCTAGGAGTGGATGCAATTGACTAATAACACACATTTACCTGAAAGCCCTCCTGGCCATGGCCATAACCTGCTCCTGAAGCAGAAGCCGCGAGTCTAGGAGGACCCCCAGGTTGCGCACTGGGTCAGATTGGGGCAACGATGCCCCATCCCAAACCAGTGGTGGTAACTCCTTATGAGGACCAGGTCCTCAGTCTTGCTGGGATTTCATGCAGTCAGTAACTCAGCCTGAAAATTCAAGGGAGGGCTCCAGAGCAGTAGAGAGAAGCCTGAGAAGGCAGTCGGGGTGGGGGGGTGGGGTAGTAATTCAACATGCTGCCATTATGCATTAAAACAGTCAGAAACCTCAGTGAGACTGAGAGTTGTGGGAGTGCTGCAACCCCACCCCACCGCCCAAGTACGAAGGGCCCAATTTGGGTCTGGACCAACCTAGAAGGCCCCGTCACTTTTTGGTTAGCATCCCCTGATCTTACTGTTGAATAAGACAGGGACGTGGCATACTTACTGGCTTATTCAAGGTATATATTTAAAGTCTGGAAATCACCCTCCTCATCTCTCTCCCCTGCTCCTCAACAAAAGTAATTGTCACTATTGAATCACATTGGGCAGGAGGTGCCACTTAAAGATACAACAAGGGCAGATGACAGTGGTTCAATTTCATGCCCTGTTCCAAACTAAAATGGGCTAAGGAGTTTACTCACCATTGGCAGGCATGAGGCATGAACATGTGACTATATGCCTCCATATTCATGTGCTCTCTCTTTCTCATCTGTGTCAAAGAGTTGGCCCTGCTGGATGGATGGATGGATGTCTAACGCAAAGATCAGCTTTGGCTTTAAGTGGTACCATTTGCTCATTGTGTACATGGCTAGTCAGAAGTAATTCCCACCAAATTGAATGTTAGGTTTGTACATAATATTATAAGCCACCTATGGTCCTTGAGAAAGGTGGAGCATAAATATTTTAACCACATTATTATTATTAATTTGGAGTTATATGCTGCCCACTCGCAGATGTGACTCAGGATGGCTAACAACAATATCACATCCAATACAATCAGTGTTGCACTGTAGCCGGTTCAATACAGTTCTATAGAACCAGCTGGCCATGCCCACCTCCCTCCCACACCATGCCCACCTCCTCCTTCCCATCCCCCCACACTCTGGGCGTGGCCAGGAGAAGGAGGAAGCACGCGCCCACCTGCTGCTGCCGCAGCTTGCCCAGAGTGGTGTGGCTGTGGGGAACTCACAGGCATGCTTCCTTCTATGTACTTCTTGCGCTCCTCCTAGGTGAGGTGGGTCGGGGCATTGCCGAAGGCACATAGGAATTATGTAGAAGGAAGTGTGCCCAACATGATAAGTTACCCACAGCCACGCTGCTCCGGGCAAACAGCGGTGGCAGCGGGTGGGCACGTGCTTCCTCCTCCTCCTCCTCCTCCTCCTACTCCTCCCGGCGCAGGACGTATGGAGGCTGGTGGTGGCTTCAGTTCCTTGTCATGGCCCGCCTGAACTGCACCTTCTGGTAAGTCTCCTCTCTCTATCTGTGGGGGGAGGGAATGGAGGGGGAGGCAGACACGGGGAAGCCCCAGGCTGGGCTGCATGGAGGAGGATGCCTCACAGGTAAGGCAAGTGCCAGGAGGGTGGGGGGCCAACTAACCAGCACATGGGGGGGGGGCTCCATGCAGTCCAGCCAGGTGCCTCAGCATTTCTCCCACCACCGTGGCCTGCGTCTCCAAAGCAGCAAGTGAGGAGCATTGCCTGCAAGTGGAGGGGTCGGGCTGGCTGGCGGGCTCACTTGTTCACCCCTTTTTTATGCTCCACAGCAAAAGCCTGCCTTTGGCTCCCTGCTTCTCAGCGCTGCTGAGGGCTGCTCAAAGCCGAGAGGAGGAAGGAAGGAGAGATGGGTCTTCCCCGCCGTTGCTCTCCTTCCTTCCTCCACTTGGCTTTGACCAGCCCTCGGCAGTGCTGAGAGAAGCAGGGAGCCAAAGGCGGGCTTTTGGTGTGGAGCGTAAAAAAGGAGCCAGCCAGCCAGCCCGACCCCTCCGCTTGCAGGCAATGCATAGAGAAGTCCCTGGGTTTCTTTTCTTTCTTTCTCTTTTCTTTTTTGGGGGGAGGGAAATGAGGCCACGCTCACAGTTGGTCATGCCCACAGGTTGGGCAGTAAAAAAATGTGCAGTGCATCACTTAATACAGTATAAAACAAGATACAATTAGCACACACTAGAGAACTTTCATGTTCAGGGAATAAAGAAGCAGATGAGTGAAGTAGTGAAATTCAGCTCTTTATTAGTGGGGTTTGAACACAGTTTGGATGGGGCAAAACGTGGACTTATATACACTATAAACAGTAACAATAATACAACAAGCCCATTGGCTAACAGAGTGTGCACATTTTTCGATCCACTTATTTGCATAAGAATGGATACATGAGAAAAGATACATTCCGCTCCTGTCAGAAAACACAGTTAACATACATAACAAGAACAAGATACAATTGTTGTTGTTGTTGTTCAGTCGCACAGTCGATTCCGACCCTTTGCGACCCCATGGACCATTTTCCTCCAGGCACCTCTATCCTCCACCATTCTCCTCAGCCCACCAAGCTCTGTGCCCATTGTGTCCACAATACCATCTATCCATCTCATCTTTGGACGCCCCCTTCTTCTCTTTCCCTCCACCTTTCCCAGCATCAAGGCCTTCTCAAGTGAGTCCTCCCTTCTCATTTGATGTCCAAAGTACTTTAGCTTCATCTTCACTATTTGTCCCTCCAATGAACAGTCAGGCTTGATTTCTTCCAGTATTGACCTATTTGTTCTCTTTGCTGTACAAGGGACTCTCAGGACTCTCCTCCAACACCACATCTCAAAGGCATCTGTTCTTCTGCGCTCAGCTTTCCTAATTGTCCAGCTCTCACACCCATACATTACCACTGGAAATACCATTGCTTTGATTATGCGAATTTTTGTTTTCAAGGTGATGTCTCTGCTTTTCACTATATTCCCCAGGTTTCTCATTGCTTGTCTCCCCATAATCAGTCGTCTTTTTATTTCATGGCTACAGTCGCCATCTGCAGTGATCTTAGATCCCAGAAAAGTAAAATCTGTCACTGCTTCTACTTCTTCCCCATCTATTTTCCAGGGACTGATATGGCCTGTTGCCATTATCTTGGTTTTCTTGATATTAAGTCTCAAGCCAGCTTTTGCACTCTCCTCCTTCAATCCAATCAAGAGGTTCTTTAGGTCTTCCTCACTTTCTGCCATTAGGGTGGTATCATCTGCATATCTCAAATTGTCGATGATTCTGCCAGCAATTTTGATCCCATATTGTGATTCCGCCATCCCTGCATTGCACATTATGTGCTCTGTGTATAGATTGAATAAGCAGGGTGATAAAATGCAGCCTTGTCTTACTCCTTTTCCTATTCCAAACCACTCTGTCATTCCGTGTTCTGTCCTAACTGTTCCTTTTTGGTTCGTGTACAGATTTCTCATGAGGCATATGAGGTGTTCTGGTATTCCCATCTCTTTAATTACTTGCCACATTTTGTTGTGGTCCACACAGTCAAAAGCTTTGGTGTAGTCGATAAAACAAAAGTAGACTTGTTTCTGGTATTCTTTTGTTTTCTCCATGATCCAACGTATGTTGGCAATGTGGTCTCTAGTCCCCCTGCCTCTTCTGAAACCAGCCTGCACTTCTGGTAGTTCTCTCTCCACATGTTGTTGAAGTCTATCCTGTATTATCTTGAGCATCACCTTGCTGGCATGTGGGATTAGCGCAATTGTTCGGTAATTTGAGCATTCTTTGGCATTGCCTTTTTTGGGGATTGGCATGTACACTGATCTTTTCCAATCCTGTGGCCACTTTTTTGTTTTCCAAATTTGTTGGCATATTGAATGCAGTAGTTTGATTCCATCATATTTTAGGGCTTTGAAAAATTCAACTGGAATGCCATCATTTCCACTAGCTTTATTGTTTGCAGTGCTTTTTAGGGTCTTTCTGACTTCTCTCTCCAGAATGTCTGGTTCAAGTTCAAATTTCTCATTATTGTTATTATCAGGAATGTTGAGGTCCTTTTTGTAGAGTTCCTCTGTGTACTCTTGTCATCTTTTTTTGATCTCTTCTGCTTCAGCTAACTCTTTCCCATCTTTGTCCCTTATCATGTTCATTTTTGCTTTAAATGTTCCCTTGATTTCCCCAATTTTTTTTTAAAAGATCTCTAGTCCTGCCTCTTTTGTTGTTTTCCTCCATTTCTTTGCACTATTCATTCAGGTATTTTTCCTTATCTCTCCTTGCTTTTTATTTTGAAATTCTGTATTCAGGTGATTGTATTTTTTCCTTTCTCCTTGGACTTTTGCATTCCTTCTTTCCTCTGCTATTTTAAGAGCCTCATCAGACAACCACTTTGCTTCCTTACGCTTCTTTTCTTTTGGTATGATTTCTCTTGCTGCCTCCTGCATGATGTCCCGCGTCTCTGTCCATAATTCTTCTGGTACTCTGTCTATCAGGTACAGGACATTAAATCTGTTCATGACCTCCACCGTGTATTCTTTAGGGATGTTGTGTAGGTCATATCTGTCTGGTCTAATTGTTTTCCCCATTTTCTTTAGTCTAAGCCTGAATTTTGCGATTAGTAGGTTGTGATCTGAACCACAATCTGCTCCAGGTCTTGTTTTTGCTGACTGAATGGAGGTTCTCCATCTTTGACTGCAGAGTATGTAATCAATCTGATTTCGATGCTGGCCATCTGGTGATGTCCATGTGTAAAGCCACCTCTTGTGTTGCTGGAAGAGGGTGTTTGTTATGACTAGTGCATTCTCTTGGCAGAACTCTATCAATCTTTGCCCTGCTTCATTCTGTGTTCCAAGACCAAACTTGCCTGTTATTCCATTTGCTTTTTGATTTCCTACTTTGGCATTCCAATCTCCTAAGATAATGTGGACATCATTTCTTGGTGTCTGTTCTATGAGGTGTTGTAGGTCCTCATAGAACTGGTCAACTGTGGCTTCATCTGCACTAGTGGTTGGTGCATAGACCTGGATTACAGTGATATTGAAAGGTTTGCCTTGGATTCTGACTGACATCATTCTATCATTTTTGATATTGTATCCCATTACTGCTTTCCTCACTCTTTTGTTGACAATTATGGCTACTCCGTTTTTTCTGAGGTTTTCTTGCCCACAGTAGTAGATATGATGGTTTCCAGAGCTGAATTCACCCATCCCTGTCCATTTTAATTCACTGATGCCCAGGATGTCAATGCTTATTCTTTCCATCTCGTTTTTAACCACTTCCAGTTTTCCTTGATTCATAGACCTCACATTCCATGTCCCTATGCAGTATTGTTCCCTGCAACACTGTATTTCTCCTCCTCCTTTCGTATCCCTCCCCCTTTTCAGATCTGCTGTGCTGAGCATCCCCTTGTTTTGCCTTTTGTTTTGGTCCATAGGGTTCTCTTGGCAAACTTTGTGGCGTGCCTTGCCAGTCTCTGTGCAGAATACAATTAGCAGAATATAATTAGTATACAACAATAAAAGTCACCCAAGTCAAAACATCCCAAAAAAAAAGAATTTGACCACAGGAGTCCAGGCCTTGGAGTCCAAAGTCTAGGCTGGGCAGGGGGTGATGTCCGTCCCCACACCCCAGCGGCCAACGTGGCCAAGTCCACAGAACCAGGGAGCAAAGGGGGCACGAAACTCCACATAGATGCTTACAAAAATCCATGTACATCCAGTCAAGAGAAATTAATTGTGAATTGTCCTTTGAAATACAGCCCAAACTTTAGAGAGGAAAATTATGGGTGAGTGGGAGGGCCTCTGCAAATTCAGAATGCCCAAACCACCATAGCAATATTCATGCTGATTGAGATTTCATGGGAGGCAGCCCAAAAAAAGTAATTTGTTCCAATTCTGAGCAATCTCCAGCGTCTACCTTTCCTCTTTTCAATCTTTATCTTTGTTAGCCATATGCCTTTGCGAACAATGCCCCATGCAATATCAAGGAAGAATGTCACACAAAATATCAGGACCAATGATACCTCCAATGCATCAGATACAAAATGGATCTAGGTGAAATCAAGTTACTGAAATACAGTATATAGAAAATCTTCCTCCAATGGAGGGCCTGAAGCCCTTAAAGCATAGGTCTGTGATGGTGAACCTTGGCACTCCAGATGTTCTTGGACTTCAATTCCCAGAAGCCCAAGCACCCTGTGAATCCACACGAATGGGTTTACTGCAATTCATCCGGCCCACGCTGCCCTTATCGCTCCTGGAAGCAGAAGTAAAATGCATCCGTACAGTCAAATGAGGCTTACCTCATTTCTATGTGACCTTGAGTGACTCTATTTAGCCCAATCCAACCTGCTGCAATTTGGCTATCCAATTGCACTTTTAGTTTAGATAGGAATATTTCAAAACACAGCTATCATATGAAAAAAGGTAAGAGAAAATTTAGTCAGTAGAGTTACTGTGTTATTATTATATTATTAATTAGCATAGTTTGCCCGGCCTTGCCGGGCAGGTTTTTTTTGTTTGTTTGTTTGTTTGTTTGTTTGTTTTTATAGTTAGGGGTGGTTTGGGTGGTGGTGTTTTGAATTTTTGGTTTTTGAATTTATTTGATTGATCTTATTTATTTATTTCTTATTTTGATTTTTAAAATATTTTTTGACTGTTTTTTACTTTTCCAGCCTCTAGGTGGGGCTGTGATTAAGAGTACTGTGATTTTCTTTCTTTGTTCAGTTCTGTTCCGGAGGCATGGGGGGAGGACGTGTTTGGTAAGTGCTCTTGATTGTTTATTCTTAACCCCCCCCCCAAGTGTTTCTGCTTGTTCTTTTGTTTTGTTTTTTGGGTTTGAGATGTGTTTAATTGTTTTATTTCTCGTTATTTACTTTTCTGATTTCTTCCGTATTTATTTGTTTAATTTGTGATATTATTGTTTATTGAGTTAGGTATTTCTGTGTTGTAGATAGGTGTTTTTAGTGAGTTTTTGTTGTCTTTCGGTAGCCTTTGGTATTTGGGGTGTTTTTTGTTGAGTTTGTGGTTTATTGTTTTGTTGTTTATTGGTTTTATTTTAATTATTTGTTTATTTATTTGTGTTTTATTATTTTTGATGCTTGGCGTTTTGGTTAACTGTTTAGTTTTGGTTGTGGTTGTGTTTTGTGGGGTGAAGAATGGCCTGTCTGTCATTTTCTCTTTTCCCCATTGCTGATTCAAAATTAGGTTTCAATGCAGCGATGGGGAAAAGGAAGAGCTGGCAGTCAGCTCGCTCTTCATCCAGTAAGATTTGTTAGGTCGATCGGGTGAGAAGGAGGCAGAGAAGAGCTATCTTCTTCACGATGGTTCTCTCCTCTCGGCCTTCTTTTTCCCTGGCTTACCTAACGGGAGATCGGCAGGCAATCGGGAGATCTCCCTAACGGGAGATCGGCAGGTAAGGGGTGGTGCTCTTCCTTGCGGATTGCTGGCTGCTGGTTTTCTATTACCTCCACCGCTGTTTCATGCTAGTTCTCAAAATAGCGGTGTGGGTAGTAGAAAGGCAGCATCCATTCATTCACCAGGGAGTGTGCTTCCCCTGACAAATTGCTGCCTGCTGCTTGTTTTTTTCCCCACCCCAGCTCAACTTACCTTGAGACCGGCGGTGGTCTTGCCATGTCTTCGGTGGGGTAACAGGGAGGAGAGGGGGTCCCTCTTCTCCCCATTGCTCTGGGAAAGAAGGCTGGCAGTTGTCTCGCCATGGTTTTTTTGTGGTTTTTTGTTAGCAAGGCCGTGAGGCATTGCGTCCACCTGCGGTGGCCTTGCGCTCCCATTGCATGTGGCGGTTTATTATTTTATTTTTCACGCACTGGCTTTTTCAGCGTTCTGTGCACTCGTGCCCTTCAGCCTGATTGGCTGAAGTGGCCATGGTGCGGAGGACACTGGGACTTGAAATTTTGTTCCTTTTGTTTGCATTCGTGCAGTGGCTTTTTTCTGCAGCTCGTTCTCTATTGGGCGTGCCAGCTTTCCCAACGTTCTGTTTGCTCTCGCCTGTCAGCCTGATTGGCTGAGGGGTGGCATGGTGCGGAGGACATCGGGGCTTGAAGATGTTTTGTTTGTGTTCATGGGGTGCTGGGACTTGAAACTGGCGACTGCCGGACCCTTGCGGTGATGGTCGGGCCGGGTAAAGGCGAGTGTGGGTGGCTCGGTAGGGGATTGTAGGGATGGGTGTGGGAGCCTTTGTCACATTCCAACGGTTAACATCCCTCCTTATAGGTAAAGATTAAATATATGTCTCCAATAACCATCATATATACATTAATAAAGAGAAAAACAGGAAAATGCAGTATCTTTAAAATGAAACTTAAGCATAAGGATAATAAAATTGCTGGTTATTAAGAACTGCAAAAAAAAAATAAACCAACCCTGATATAGTTAATACTGGATAAAATTAAATGCAGTTGTGTATGCTTTCCCGTCACTTCCTTTTTGATGTGCCTTATTTTATCTTCCCTGCCTTCAAACACTTATAAATTAGGTTTTCCAAACACAAATGCTTTTGAAGCTGGACAAAAAGACGACAGGCAGTCTTGACAAGCTGTTCTTGATTACATTTATTATATTGGCTATTACAGTTTCCTGCCCATCTCTATCATGATGACTGATGATGATGGAGATGAAAATTATATTTGACCCATTCAACAATAAAATGACTCCCTCAGGATAAGTAGAATCCTGCAAAGTTGGACAGATGTGCAGAGATGAGAAGAAATTTAATTACAACATTTTGGTATGGTTACAGAGGACGATCAAAATCTGCTGGGAGTTTTTTAAGGGAAAAGATTGCAGTGACATAAACGCAGTGTTCGCAAGCGACAGTCCTATCAACCGTAGTTTCAGAAGTGAGCTTCCTCCTCAACTGCATTTGGGGACTCTTCCCTACAGAGCATTTTCCCTACCACCTCCATCCCTTTCTTTCACTTGGTTCCAAAGATATGAAGGGCTTACCAAGTTTTGCATCCCAACATCTTTTTTTTAAAAAAAAATCCAAGGTAATGGTAAGTTTCTCTAGTAAATCCTTAAGAAATCAATTTCCCTGCAGATGTTTCCTGGCTTGTTCATTTTATTTTAAGGCTGATTAAAAGATTCTGGACCAGCAAATGTCACTGAAGCCATCAACTTCAAATTTGAAGTGTCACAACTCTAAACTCCACCCAGGCAAAATGTTATACTAAAAGTAAACCATGTGTTCAGAAGAGATAAGGGGTGGGGAATCATGGAGGAAAGCACTCTACAAAATGAGACAAGCCTAACATCGGGTGGGGAAGGTAGTGATAACATCAGTGAAGAACATGATATTGTAAAGTGTAGACATTCTGGAAGAGATCTAAGACAGAGCCTTGAAAATCAACCAGTCTTGGTCTACAATTTCCACAGATGGAGATTGTAAGAGCTGTGGCCCAAAAGGTAGCTTTTCCAAAGACAGTTTGCTTCCAAGCCTTCCTCTGAAGTGATCCTTATGGACTGAGTTTAACATGGAAGCACATGGTGGAACTCCACTAGCTAGCCTCTTACATCTAATCTATCACACATACAACTCATCTATCCTATTTGCAAGATCCATATGAATGTTTGCAGCAAGGAATCTTGTATATGCACAGTTGTATGACCCTCAACTTCCTTACTGCAGATTTCCATGTCAAATGTGTTGACACCAGGATGCAGGGCAAGCTGGCATGTGCAATGAAAAGCAGGGCTTATGTTTTGATTCAATGTGTCAGCTTCTGGAGTGAAAAGAGCTCTAATTAAGGTAAGACATTTCATCCCCCTCCTCCCCTTTTTTTCTTTTTAGTTGGGCATGTATGTATGCACTCACTATTTAACAAGAACCTTAGGGAAGCTTGTTTCATTTTTTGAGTGTTTCTGTTTCAGAAGCTGAGGCCCAGGGGCAGTCATAAACAGTTTGCTGCCTGAGGCAAAGGAATAAGTGACACCACCCCACTCTCAAGTCAAACTATGTTATTCTGACATGTGAGACAGAAAATATCTCAAATTTCTCCCTCCAACCTTGGCCACAAAAGCACAGTGATAACAAACTAATACCTGCAGCCTCAACTTGGTCTGAATTATTTGACTTATAAATCACAAAGGATTTACTTCTGAGCTGGTGTATAGCCCACCTGCTTCAATTTGTATCCAAATAATCTGAAGTATCTGTACATGTTTATGTATGTCCAAATAATAGGGGAAACATGGGAATGGGGAAAATAAAGGTTTCTGGCATGGGACGAGAGTTGAAACTCAATGCTATTAACAACTTGATTCAGACAAACCTATACCAGTTTCCTTCCACCCTCTCTTCCTCACCCAGAAGCCATTCAATTTGGATAGCTGTTTGGTCCCACGCTTATTGTTATGATGGCCTACGGTGATCCTGCATCATGGCACAAATTATGCACACACAGGAATGTAGTGGATTGGATTAAGGTCTGCAGTCTCAAAGGAAAAGAGGAGAAAAGCTCCTCCAATTCTCTTTCCTAAAAATGAAAGGGATTTGACTCTTCCTCTACTCTGAAGAATGTGCAGTCAGAACACTATCACCAATAAAATCGTCAGGGAAATTTCCCCCCAGGACTTCATGACTGGGGATTCCAAGAGAACCTGGTGTTTTTCCTTGGCACTTCAGCAATCATCTGCTACTGTGCTTAAGACAGCAAATTGTTTTAATTCAACTCTGAAATTGAAGTGCATGTAGATACAATCATATGACTACCTATAGAGTGTATGTATTGTAAGCACTAAATACAAAAGTATGGATGTATTTTAAATTTAGAATCTTTTTTTCTTTACTTTCAGGCAGCTGCAGATCTTGTTTTTCATTACACATTAGAATCCAACTGAATGTCTGTGTGTTCAAATGTGTCATGGGTGTATTTCATACAAGATTTAAGTGGAGTAAATCACAGTAGCATTAGCAACAGGACTTGCTGCAGGTTATTATTTTAGCAGTACTTTATCTTTTTTCTCTCTGTGCATATTTGAAATGAAACAGATGTTTGGTGTATGCAAACCAAGACACAGGACACAGCCTCGGGCTGGGTTAACTCAGGTTTATTGCATCGTGGACAGAGGGAACATGAGGTAATGGCGGATCGATAGCTCTTTATATACAGTAGTAATACATTTGAACGTGGTGCCATAGTAGCCCATTGGCTACTGCCTGCGTGACGTCATTGCTAGTCACGCCCTTCTTGTCCAGGTGTAGGTGGTGGCGGGAAAGCTTCCCGCGCTGTTGCCTTTGATGATTCTGACCAAGAGAGCTTGGACGCTCGCTGCTGCCCGCTGGTGGTCATCAGCTCGCGTCCTCATGCAGGGTTCATATGATACAGCTGAAGGTTACATTGTTGCTATAGGCAAGGTTACATTGGTTCAGATACATTGTAATCCATGTGGAAGGTAAAACCCTTAGAACACAACATCCCTCCCCCCTAGGACGAGACAATGTCTCGAGCCCATGCTTCTAGACACTCCCCCCCTAGGAGACAAAATCTTTCAGCCAAGATGGCTTGTTTCGAACACGCTGGGGTCTCGATGCGGGCTGCCTCTCCCCGGGTTTGCTACCTTCTCTTTGTCCCCTGGTCTCCTGTCCTGTAATTTGAGAGGGAGACTCGTTAGTGATCTGCCGCGGCTCCGCGGCGTTGTTGGGAGGTGTGCTCATACTTAGGGAGGAACCGGGGGCACTGGGGACTAACGAAAAACCCCTCTTCTCGCTTGGATGGGTGGGGGAACACTCCTGAAAACCCCCCCGGTTTGCTAAATCAAAACCAAAATTCCATTCGGGGGCAGCGGTCGCGAACTCCTCTCCCCCTTCCCCGGCCTCTGACGGAACTGGCTTATCAAAAGGGTATGAGTCGGGGCCGCTGCTTCTTCCTTCCCCCCTTGCTTGGGACTGTTGTCCGCTGCTGTCTCCCCCTTGGGTTACGCGGGTGGGGGAGAACCCTAACGCTGAATCTTGTAGGAGACCCTCACTGACTGGCCCACTGACTCGGTGCCTCAGTTGGTCTGCGTGCCTCCTCCAGAGGAGACCGGTGTGGGTTTCGACCCGGTACGACACTGGCCCCGTCTGTTCTACAACCGTCCCCGGCACCCAGGCTGGCCCCGCGCTGGCATAGTTCCTGCAATGAACAGGGTCGCCGGCGGCGAAACCTTTCGAGACTGCCAGCCCCACGTTTTTTCCCTTGTCCTCAATTCTTGTGGGGTCCAGCCTGGACAGGAGCGTAGTCAGTTTCCGCCGCATCAACAGTTCTGCCGGCGAGTAACCTGACGCTAAGGGGGTCACCCTATACGCCAATAGGAACTGACATACTTGATGGTTCAGGTCCCCGGGGCCCATGCGCCGAAGCGCCTCCTTTGTTGTACGCACCAACCGTTCCACTTGGCCATTCGTGGCCGGGTGAAACGGCGCGGACGTGACATGCCGAATGGCATTCGCCTCCATGAATGCCCCGAACTCTGAGGAGGTGAAGCAACTCGCGTTATCGCTGACTAAAGTGTCGGGTAAACCGAACGTTGAAAAGACTCTCCGTAGTTGGTTAATTGTAGTGGTGGAGGATGTGCTCTTTACCGGAATGACCTCCAGCCACTTTGAGAATGCATCCACCACCAGGAGAAACATGGTTCCTCGGAAAGGGCCAGCGAAATCTACGTGCACTCTGGACCATGGCCCCCTCGCTGTGTCCCATTCCCTATGCGGGAGGCGGGCCGCCTCTGGTCGGGACCCCTGGCACGCCTCACAAGTGCCGACCATGTGCTCAATGTCCTCGTCAAGCTGTGGCCACCAAAAGTAACTGCGGGCCAGCGCTTTTGAGCGAACGATGCCCGGGTGGCTGACGTGCAGCAGTTTGAGAACCCTCGGCCGCATGGGAGTCGGGACCACCACCCGTTGGCCCCACAACAGGCACCCCCTTTCTATGGACAACTCTAGCTTCTTCCGAAAGAATGGGTCGAATTCCTTGCCTGGGGACGATGTTGGCCACCCTTTCTGCACCCATGAGCTGACTTTCTCCAGCGTCCTGTCCTTGCTTGTCGCCCTAGCTATATCAGCCGGTACTATTGGGGGTTCGTCTAAAACCTCGATTAGCAACACCTGGCGGTCTCTTCCTATTCTGGCTTTTTGGTCGTCCGACAAAGGCAAAGGAGATCTCGAAAGCGCATCAGCATGGCTGATCTCCTTTCCGGGCCGGTACTCCAACTCGTGTTGGTATGCGTTAAGAAAAATGGCCCATCGCAACATTCTCGGGGATAGTATCTGCGGCGTGGGCTTGCCTGCCGTGAAAATCCCTAACAGGGGCTTGTGATCCGTCACAATTTTGAATGGGCGGCCATACAGAAAATCGTGAAACTTTTTGGTCCCCGCTACTATTGCCAATGCCTCCCTGTCGGTTTGTGCGTAATTTCGCTCTGCTTGGGACAGGGACCTTGAGTAAAACGCCACTGGGGCCTCCCGACCATCATCCAACACGTGGCAAAGCACTGCCCCCACCCCCACCGGTGATGCATCACAGACTAAGACCACCGGCCGTTTGGGGTCGAAGTGCGTAAGGATTGCGTCCGATGTTAAAAGCTGCTTTAGTTCGTTGAACGCCCTCTCGTGCTCGTCACCCCACATCCATGTCTCCTCTTTTTTAAGTAACCGATGGAGCGGTTCGGCCACGGAAGCTTTCCGTGGAAGGAATGTATGGTAAAAATTGAGGAGCCCCAGGAATGACTGTAGTTCGGTTTTGGATGTGGGGCGAGGGGCCTTCTTAATGGCTTCCACTTTGGATCTGGACGGCTTAATACCCTCAGGTGTGATCCGAAACCCTAAAAACTCGACCTCGGTTTCGAAAAAAACACATTTGTCCTTCCTCAGTCTCAGCCCCGCTTTCTCGAACACAGTTAGCACTTTATCCAATCTCTTTGCCAGTTCGGCCTCACTCCCCCCTGTTATCAATACGTCATCAAAATAAGGTAACACCCCCTCCAGCCCCTTCAGGAGGCGTTCCACAAGCGACTGAAAAAGGCCGGGTGCCGAGTTCACGCCGAACTGTAAACGCGACACCTGGAACGCTCCCTTATGTGTGACTATCGTTTGTGCCGCGGCCGTGGCGGGAGTTACGGGGAGTTGTTGATAGGCTTGTGCCAGGTCGAGCTTAGCGAAACACTTTCCCCCATTTAGCCTGGCCAAAAGGTGGCTGACCACTGGCACCGGGTATGCATTAGGGCGAATCGCCTTGTTGATTGTACACTTATAATCAGCGCAAATGCGCACCTCCCCGTTAGCCTTCAGGGCTGTTACGATTGGAGTTTCCCACTCCGCGGAATCAACAGGAATAAGAATCCCCTGGCCCACCAATTTGTCCAGTTCCGCCTCTATTTTGTCCTTTAGTGCGAAAGGCACCCTGCGCGGTTTGAGTCTTATCGGGCGGACCTCCGGGTCTAGGTCGAAGGCTACAGGGGGTCCCTTGAATTTTCCAAGTCCTTTTTCAAAAACGGCGGGGTGCGCGTCACACACCGCTTGTATCGGATCCGCGCCCACGGCATGCACCCCCCCTATGAACAAACCCAAGGGCTGAAACCACTGCGTCCCTAGGAGGCTGCAATTCCCCCCTTTGAGAACGACTAAAGGGAGTTCTGCGGAATGTCTTTTATAACGAACCTGAAATTTTCCGACCCCCAGCACTGGAATGCTGTTCCCTTGTACGTCCCGTAGCGTGGACCTCAGAGTCTTAAGTTTGGGCCGCGCTTGGGGGTCGATCTTCAAGAACTCTTTCTGGGGAATTATGGAATAATAGGACCCCGAGTCAATCTCCATCCTAACAGGGGCCCCTTGTACTATTACCTCAATGAAGTAATGGTTTTGTCCCGCGGACACGCTGAACACGGGGGCGTCGTCCTCGCTGCCGTCCGAGACGCGACCCACGCCATCCTGCTTCCCCGTGGTTCGGGCGCCATCTTGGGGTCTCGCTGGACGGTCCGGTCTGGCCGAACGGTCTTTCGACTGCCTCCGGCCCTCTCTCCGATTTCTGCATGCCCTGGCGATGTGCCCGCGCCGGCCACAGCTGTAACATTCGGCTTTCCTGAAAGGGCACTTCGCACGCTCGTGGGCCGCCCCACAACCATCGCAGCGGCGCCCCCCTTTTCGGACCTTCTGTACCTCTTCGCCGTCGCTGCCATCTGTAGAGGATCTCGAGGTTCGTCGGGTCGCGTGCACCGGCTGTCCTGACTTGCCGCGCACCGAGCTTTCCGCTTTGCTGGCCCTAGGACGCCACTCACGCCACTCGTGTATTTCGTCCACTCCCGCATTCGTGGACTCCGCGGATTCCGCGGTCTCTACGACCTCGGCCAGCGTGGGTGGCGGCTCCCTGTTCATCAGGCGGCGCTGCACTTCCTTGTCCTTCAGGCCACACAGCACGACGTCCCTCATGATCATCTCCAGGTTGTCCCACTTGCAGGGAACGGCGGCTACCCTCAGGGCCTCCACGAAAGCCTCTACCGACTCATCCGGCGCTTGGACTCGCCTCCAAAACGCACTCCTAGCGGGAAACATTGCCTTCGAGGGTTGGAAACGCTCACGCAGCAACTTCAGTATGTCGTCGGTTTTGAAGTCGTCCAACGTCTTCGGTTCGATCATGCCCACCAGCGTCCGCTTGGTCTCTACACCCAGCATTCGGGTGAGGATGGCCCTCTTCCTTTCCTCGTCGTCTTTGACTTTGAGTTCCACCAAGGCCGCCTTGAAATCCATGTTAAAGATGGTCCAGTCTTGCGGCTTGGTAATATTGAACCCGCTCTGTGTCCTGGCGCTTTGGGAATCCATTAATCCCATCCTCGTCGCCAATTTGGTGTATGCAAACCAAGACACAGGACACAGCCTCGGGCTGGGTTAACTCAGGTTTATTGCATCGTGGACAGAGGGAACATGAGGTAATGGCGGATCGATAGCTCTTTATATACAGTAGTAATACATTTGAACGTGGTGCCATAGTAGCCCATTGGCTACTGCCTGCGTGACGTCATTGCTAGTCACGCCCTTCTTGTCCAGGTGTAGGTGGTGGCGGGAAAGCTTCCCGCGCTGTTGCCTTTGATGATTCTGACCAAGAGAGCTTGGACGCTCGCTGCTGCCCGCTGGTGGTCATCAGCTCGCGTCCTCATGCAGGGTTCATATGATACAGCTGAAGGTTACATTGTTGCTATAGGCAAGGTTACATTGGTTCAGATACATTGTAATCCATGTGGAAGGTAAAACCCTTAGAACACAACAAGATGGCAAACATGACACACAAGACAGCATACAGGTTCTCTACCCTCTGGAGCAGCTAAATATTTAACTGGAAGGTTTCCTTCCACTTTCAACAAAATCATTTCTTCCATTGTACCCAGACTGCTGTATTTTATTTGTTTAGATGGTGCCAGCTATAAGCTTCCCCATTTCAGCATTGTGGTGTGGGACATGGTCCCTCTACTATGACAACTTGTGCTTCAGAGGAGCCAGAGCAACTGGTATTTGGGAAACTGCTAGTACAGGATGGATTTATGGAAGAACTAGATCTGGGCAAGGAGTGAATTTAGTGCTAAAAGGTCATATTCCTTATTTTTCCCCATGTTCATGGTTGTTTTTTTCACTATATGGAAACATGCAAATATGTACAAACACTTGAAGTTATTCAGTCACAAATTGAATCATAGGAGCTACAAATAGGCTCAAAACAAATTGGTTGTGGTTTCTAAGACAAGCAATTTGAAGCAGACTGAAGCAATAGGTATCCACACACTTCTCTTTTCACCACTTGAGGGAGGAGGGCAAAAAGTATAAGGGTTAGGGCAAATTTCCATGCCTCTTCTTCCAAAGACATTTCTGACCACCACAATAAAAGCTTCCTGGAAGTAAGTCTGATGCACAAATGCACACATGTGGAGGACCATGCACTTGCCTGAACACATAATTAATTTCCCTTGCAAATGACATTAGCAACAGATTTTTTGTCCAACCTCCCCTGTTAGTGAGGAGCAATGCCCATTGAAATTATTCGTGATGAAAGAGTGCAAAATTAATAGGCACATAGAAGAGAAGATGCTGCTAAAGGAGAGCCAACATGGCTTTTGAAAGGGCAAATCATGCCTCACTAATCTGGTGGAATGTTTTGAGAGTGTCAACAAGCATGTGGATAAGGGGGATCCAGTGACATGGTTTATTTGGAATTTCAGAAGGCTTTTGACAAGGTCCCGCACAAAAGGCTCTTGAATAAACTTACCAGTCATGGAGTAAAGGGACAGGTCTTGTCCTGGATCAGCAACTGGCTAAGTGACAGGAAACAGAGGGTAGCACTAAATGGACACTTCTCCAAGTGGAGGGAAGTAAAGAGTGGGGTCCCCCAAGGTTCAGTACTGGGACCCCTGCTTTTCAACCTCTTCATAAATGATCTAGAAGTAGGAGTAAATAGCAAGGTAGCCAAATTTGCTGACAAATTTGCTTCACAGGGTAGTGAAAACTGTGAGAGATTGTGAGGAGCTCTAGGGGGATCTCTTGTCACTGGGGGAGTGGGCAAAACAGTGGCAAAAGAGCTTCAACACTAGTAAGTGCAGAGTGATGCACATTGGGGCAAAAAAAAACAATTACATTTATAAACGGATGGGGTCTGAACTCTCTGCAACAAACCAGGAAAGGGACCTTGGTGTCCTGGTGGGCCCCCCTCAATGAAGGTGTCAACCCAGTGTGCCTCAGTAGTGAAAAAAGCAAACTCAATGCTAGGGATCATTAGGAAGGGTATAGAAAATAAGTCAGCAAGTGTCATTTTGCCTCTTTATAAATCTATGGTGAGGCCCCATCTGGAATACTGTGTACAGTTCTGACTGCCATACCTCCAGAAGGATATTATGGAGTTGGAGAAAGTGCAGAGGAGGGCAACCAGAATGATTAGGGGACTGGAACACCTTCCTTACCATCTGAGGCTGCAACGGTTGGGCCTCTTCACTCTTGAAAGACGACGTCTAAGAGGTGACCTGATTGAAGTTTATAAAATCATGCACGGTGTGGACAAAGTAGATAAGGAAAAACTGTTTTCCCTATTACACAACACTAGAACTAGGGGGCACTCCATGAAACTTTTGGGTACTAGTTCTCAAACAAATAAGAGAAAGTACTTTTTCACCCAGAGGATTACTGGTCTATGGAACTCCCTGCCAGAAGAAGTGGTGACAGCTGTCAGTCTTGACAGCTTTAAGACCGGATTAGATAAATTCATGGAGGACAAGGGTATCAATGGCTATAATTATGGATACCTAAGGACAACCTCCGGGTTGGAAGGATAGGCAGGATATCTCTCAATGCCATTTCCAGGGAATCCTAAGCAGATAAAGGCATCTGCTTGGGAATACCCTGAAGCAAATGGTGAGCCACTGTGTGAGACAGAATGCCGGACTGGATGGGCTGTGGCCTGTTCCAGCAAGGCGGTTCTTATGTTCTTAAAACAAAAATAACAATAGAGGCCTAAAAGCTGATTGTTCATGTTATATTTTGTCTCAAGGAGACAAGGAGTTCAGAGTGCTTGATACAGCACTCGTCCCAATATTTGGGAGCTAGAGAGAGCATCTCCAATGGAGCTTTATGGCTCAGTAGAGAATTGAACTGAACTCATCAGTTCTAGTCCAATACCCAAGCTACTATACAGCACTAGAACAATCACAAAGTCAACTTTTGTGACTGACGCCTTTGGCTAGTAAAGCCCCTATTGTTCAGCCTTTACACTGCTAATTTGATATTGTTATTTTCTTAACTATACTTTGATAAGACAGGGCATATATGCATATTAATAAACAGAGAACAACTGCTTTTCCATAGGCATAAAGAACAATAAAAAACTTTTTAAAGAACCCTCTTTACGAGTGTTGATACTCCTAATTTTTTTCACTGAATGTAAGCACATCTCCTTAAGGCCACATATTGTACAAATTAGTGGATGATATATGCTTGCAGAATCTTTTCAGCAATCAAGACGTTGCACCAAAGGCTATTTTTTTTATTCTTACTGATGCCTGAAATTCACTTCCTTTTCCTATAGTCACATCTCACCTTCCTGACCCAATACAACATGTATAGCAGTGATGTTACAGAACGCATGATTTCACAGCAAATTAATAATTATACAATTGAATAGGAGCAAAGGCTGTCTATGCTGTAAGTGCTAAGACCGTCCTAGACTATATTTTCTCTGTCTGGCACAGCATGTGGAATCATTAGCTTCCTGTAGTAAATCAGTAAATCATTCCCTCTAATTTTTTCTTAATTACTGGAGGATTGAGAAAACGGGTGTGTTGCATCACTTATTAGTAGGATATGTCTTATTGGGAGAAGTGTTGTGTCCAAAGGATTATTGATGTTTATACATAACTGCCGCCATTGGTGCCACACAGTCTGTGGCGAAATGGCGCGCCTTTCTAAAAGGCACAGGTTTCAAAGAATTGTCAAAAGCTGATTCACTATTGCATGTTTTCCCTCATCTTCGGAATCCCGCGCGAATGTATCCATTTCTGTAACAGCCATTCTCACTGTATATAAGTTGTTTCCCTTGCACCTGTCTCCCTAGTCCGATTTCCCTGCTGCAAATAAACCTTGTGTTATTGTTAATCCATTCATTGCTGGTTAGATTGCTTATTGGTTCAGGATTCAACAGGAAGGGTGTTGGAGGGAACACCTCCTGATTGTATGAACAAAGTCCCTGCACGGCAAGGCAACACAAGATCCCATTCTCTCGTGTGAACCTCTCTTTTCCCCCAGCCTGATCCAGCTCTTCCTGGTAAGTGTAGAGCACTTGTCAAGAAATGCTGATTCTCATTTGGAGGCATGATGGTGGAAGTCCAATGTGACCTCTTCCTTGAGTATGATCTTGCTCTTCCAGAAGGAGCTGTACCACACTAGTATTGTTACGCCTCTCAGAGAATCCTGGATCACATTCAAGAAAGAGAACTGGTTGTGTGCTGCTCTGAAATGCAGGACCCTACTTTATAAATTTTAAAATTATTTGGGAGGGGCACCATCTGCACACTTTGTGCATAACATGAGACTCATGCTTCTTCCAGCAAGTAACAAGCAAATGTGCCTCATCAGGAATGAACTCCAACTGCAAGTCTCTCTTCAAAGACAAACATATTATCCTCCTGTTACATCCCAAAAGCAATTTGTTAAAGGTAATGACTATTATCATGCCCAGTTACTTCCAGGCTCTCACTTGGCTTTTTCCCACTTGGACTTCAACACTAACTAATTCTTCCATGAAAGGTGCTCCTATTAGTGTATCACTGTTTTTGGTGCATGTCATGGGAAGGGGAGGTGGTTTTGTTTATTTTGGGTCTCCAGGTAAGGGAAAGAGCTGATGATGGTGAAGTCTTTCAAGGAGCCCCTGTCAGAGGAGACCCTTAGTGAAAGCTAGGGTGCAAGGTGTTCTGATGAGAGAAAGGGGCCCCTGAACCATTTTTTTGTGATTGTTGAAAACTTCATTGTGAACTTAATGGTTGGATGAGCCTTATAAATTGTGCATGCTCAGTGCTACTGCTTTCTGGAGTGAAACAGAGCTGTTCCCTGACCAAAGTTGTAAGCTTTAATTCTTACCTTGCCTGTAAATAAGGAACCCTGTTGTGATTTTTGGGGATGTGCATTCAGCACTGGATTGGGAGGAGGGGATGCATGCCCCTGAGAATTGCTGTATAGGGTCATTAATTTATCCATAAGGAATGGTATGAAACGCACAAGAGGAAATGACAAGATCCATACTTTTTTGTGAATTCTAATTTATTCTAATAAGGATTGTTGTTGTTCAGTTGCACAGTCGATTCCGACCCTTTGCGACCCTATGTACCATTGTACATAGGATATTGTGATTATTAAAAATGGGTTTTAATCCTTCAAATGCGGTCAACACAAAGAGCTATGAACTGGGGATAACTATGCAGTGCCTTAATAGTGTGATCTATCCACTCAAAGCCTACACAGCATAGATCCTTCCAAAATCAAACACACCTAACCAATCCTAATGGTGCAATAATATTTCAGTAAAGCTTTGTAATGAGTGAAAGAACAAAGGGAAAGGAACAATTTCAGAATAAAAGTCTACCTCAATAGTGACGCAAGTCTTTCTCTTCTCCCTACAATTCCATGAATGGTGGCAAAGTAGCTACAAGGTGGAATATCTACTGTACGAGAATATTATTCAGAGCCCTATGTAGTGCCACACTGGTTGGGGTGTATGGAAAAGATCTTTGGCTACATTAGCTATCAGTGTCCTTCTTTGACACCAGCAGTTCAATCTCCTGTATTACTTTTGATTTCCCCCTTTTTCTGTCTTCAAATTGCTCAATATCTTTTTAACTCCATAAATGCTGAACAAGATACATTCACCTAAATTCTGTTGTCAACTGTAAGCAAGTTCATACATTTGGATCCATTACTTACCAATAAATAAAGAACTCCTGCCTTTTTCTCAGAGGGCACATGCATGTTGGCTTGGCAAGTCCAAAAACCACATTGGGGACTCTTTACTTACTAATGAGGGACAGACCAAAACATGAATTTTCTTATGTTGTGCAACAGGATCTCACCCATTGCCGTGTTGGAAATCTGTAGTTCTTTGGTCTGCCTCACTCACCCCAGAATGACATAAGTACCTCTGTTACTGTTCAGTTTGGGACATTTATCCAAAGACAGTGTAGTTGTCTAGGTTTGTTTCTCTGTGTACACAAATTACTTCCCTTGTGAGATCATATGAGCATTTGGAAAAGCAGTGTATAAATAAAGTCGATAATTACATTTGGCAAAATCACATTTGTAGCAATTTAGACTTAAAGATATGCAGAAGAACATAGAGACCTGATCAAGAGAGTTGGCCAAAATTGTAATAGCTGCCATTTATTAACCATCGGTGCTAGGGGTATGAATTCCAATTTTAAACTGCCTCTCCCAGGATTTCAGGTGAAAAGGAGAACTGTTTTTTGTCTGAAATTTCCACATTTTGGAAATCCTGAAGCAACTTTCACTTTCCATCACAGACATATGGTACCCTAATTCAACAGAACAATCAAAACAATGTAATTATTTACATCTTTTGTATCAGAGCTTGCTGGAAGGATCAATGGTAACCTCATAAGGAAGATGTTTCTGGTAAATTTCAACCAATCCCTTTTCAACGTTTATGTCTGTGCATGTGGTTTTTAAAAACACAAACATATAATTATGTGATCTGAGACTTCCCAGTGGAGCAATTTTTTTAACAAAATGCTGTGGATATGTTAAGCACAGATGAGGAGAAACATTAAGAAAACCTGCCATCTAAACATCTCTTAACCAAAGCTTGTAATATAAACATTCACAAGACATAAAGCATGCCAATACCTGTTAGATAGAAAGTATGTCTTTAAAATTAGACTATCTTACCTCCTATTCTTATATTTCACATGAATGTGTGCCTGCAAGTTTGGACATCAAGAGATGGAGGAAGAACAGCAGGAATCTGACAGCAGCAGAAGACACCATAATACACTGACATATCACTGTTCCTATACAAACCAGTTCTTCCACAGCTTCTCACAAAATAGGATTTGTTCCATACTTGCCTGAAAATTAGAAAATGAACCACAGTGTGTTTGGATCCCACAAAACTCTTGTTGCTTGAATATCTATGGCTGAAATCATGTGAGCATTTAGAAAAGTAGTGTACAGTATAAATAAAGTCAATTACATTTGGCAAGTCACAACTAGAGATGGCCCCTTGAACACATGTGGTGGAGTTGTAAAGTGGTTAAGATTTTTTGGAAACTAATTGAGAAAGAAATTTCAGCGATTACTAAAATCAATATAAAACTGGAGCCAGGTATCGCCTTGCTGACGGGATTGGATGATATAAATATGAGTGTAAACAAAAAAGAACTGGTGTCAATAATGTTAACGGCTGCAAGACTGTGTATAGCGAGAAAATGGAAAAGTGATTTAAGGTTAAAAATTGATGAATGGTATAAAGAAATGTGGGAAATTGCATTAAATGATAAATTGACATGTGAATTGAATGTGAAGAAAGGTATCTTAAAAGAGAACAAATTTTGGGAAATATGGAAACCATTTGTGGAATTTGTCCTTGTGAGTGATAAAGGGGATAAGCCGGTACCTCAACATATGAGTTTCTGGGGAAATTAAATTAGAAATTCGATCCTCATGGTTTGTAAATATCACTGGGTGTTATAATTTGTAATACAACAAATTAATGTAATGTGATTTTCTTTTTTCTAATTTGTAATTTCTTGTGTTTGTTGTATTTTTTTAATATATCATTTGTATTTTTTTTGAAAAACTTAATAAAAATATTTTTTTAAAAAGAGAGAGATGGCCCCTTGTATCGGTGGGGATTTGGTGAGTCAACTCCTTCATAGGTTCCATTGATTCAATGGGACTACTCTAGTTATGACTTACTATTATATTTCATCCTATATGTTCTCTTACCATTTCTTATATGTAAAGGTGTGAGATGGTGGTGCTATCTGTGTCAGGCATATTAATAAGCCAAGAGTATCTTCTAGGTGTACAGCTCGATAAAAATCCCAAAGGATAACACTGAAGAGAAACCAGAGTGCAAGGATAACACTGATCTACACACAAGATCTGCCCAAATCACTGCTTGAGGTGAAATACAAATTATGTCTGTAGAAGTTAAGTAGCATGACAAGTGAATCTTTCTTGGACATTGGCAACAAAATAGCATCTTTTACGCCAACTAGGCCAATGGGTTATAAGCCATAGAGGCTGTGACATGGGGCAGACATATACCTCCTTTCCCTTCCCCACACTTTTATCTATCTCACTCTCTAATAATAGGGTTGGTGTATATTACAACCATTTGGCAAGAAAGGTATCATTTCTAAATGTGGGGATATTGTAGATGTGATGCTTTAAAACATGATGGTGTGTTAAAGCATTACATCTACAGAACAGCAATCTGAAAACTATCAATCAAATAAAGATTCAATAAACAAAGAGACCTGAAGGAGCAGGCATACTGCTTTGTTTGCTTTTGGAGACTCTAAAGCTATTTTTATTATTCAGTATCAGTCTTTGAAGCGAAACCATAGATATCAGCGATATCAGTCTTTGAAGTGATATCTCACAGCATTACATATAGGAAAAGGCAATTTTTTATTTAGAAAAGTTACAACGTGGCAAACTGTGAAATAAATAAAATTCACAGCTGACTATTTAAGCTTTAATGAACACTCATGTGATCTGGAATGTTAATTCAAAGAAGAAGCTTGCCGTGAAAGCAAAATTGAAAAACTAATAGAGAAGCATTCATTATTATGTGAATAGAATGCAAGGATAGGCAACATGAGATGTTCATATGAATCTATATATATATATATATATATATATATATATATATATATATATATATATATATATATATATATATATATATATATATATATATATATATATATATATATATATATATATATATATATATATATATGAGACAATTGGTTTTTAGTGAACATATTCAGCAATTTTAGCAACATTCACAAATCTACCGTTTCTTAATTATTTGTTGCATTCTATGCAAAAATCTTTGCTAGTTTAACTCGATCTCACTTTCATATGCCCTCTATTGTATGCCATTTTTGTTTGGTCAAACAGTTTGAATTGACAGCATTATTCTACCCAGTACAAAGCCACTGGTTGGGTGGTATCCCATGTGAATGAAGATTAATTGGAAGAAGGGAAATGGTGTTTGAAGAACGAGCAACCAAAGACACCACAGTATTAACTAGGGTTGAAAATGTAAATGTAAGGTTGAAAAATGTAAATATCTGCTTGGTCTATTAGTAAGTAATTCCTAATAACAAATGAGGAAAATATTTGGCAATCTCTCAGTTTTCTTATTGTACATTATTGCCCTATGCAATGAAGCCATCCATCGTTTGAATTTATTTATCCTGGATTGCCTTTGACATGCTGGGCAGTAAAATTGCCTCTCCACTGGAGTGTATGTCATCTATCTTGAGGCACTAGAGGGGTTAATGTAAAGTGTAAGCAACATATGATATATTTAATGAGCTCTGAAATTGTTTCTCTGAAATGACCACATAACTGCCACAACTTGATTTACAGCAGATCCTACAAATAACAAATGCAATTACTTTGGAATCAACATAATATTAGGTCAGACTGACTTACATGCCTGAGTAGTTTGGTAGAGATGTAATATAACAAAGCTGAACTAACAGTGGGTCTCTTACCATAGTCACTTGGTGAGCTCTCATAAGAAACAAACAGCATAATGCTTTGGAAAATGTTTTAGCCTGCAAGCACACACATGGGAAGTATAAGACAAGAATGAGAACACAGTAGGGATTATACCAAAGAGTCGACAAATACAGGATCTTGCTGTACTACAGTTTTATTCAGCTGTTACTTACCTGTTTCTCTCTGACACCGGGCACAGAACTTTTGTTGCCTCCTCTTTCAATGATCACCTTCTCCATGCAGAGAAAGTTCTGTCTTTTAGAGGAGAGGTCACTGTTCGTATGTAGTCACTCTTCGCATCAACATGAATCCCAGATTTCCAGGGTTCTTGCTCATAAGGGGAGCCTACATGTGAGCAGGAACCTCTCCACCATAAACACAATATTGATTCATTGCATCTACTCAAGTTGGACAAACAGTTGGATTCGGGTCTTGAATAACAACAGCACAATAACACTAACATTTTGGCCCATTGTAGAGGAAATGAAGAAATAAGGACTCAGCTAAGCATACATTTTTGCCAGGTGAACGCACCATGCAGAGGTAGAATTACAGATTATTTCATGCATAGTTAAGTAATGTCAGGCAGATTAATAAGACAAGAGTATCTTCTAGGTGTACAGCTCGATAAAAATCCCAAAGGATAACACTGAAGAGAAACCAGAGTGCAAGGATAACACTGATCTACACACAAGATCTGCCCAAATCACTGCTTGAGGTGAAAGACAAATTATGTCTGTAGACTATCAACTATCAACCCTATAATCAAACATTTTTTAAAAAATGCAGGTTCATGAAACACCTTCCAGCTGTTGTTATGCACACTCACACATACAATCCTATTTTTGTCTTTTGTTGTTCAGTCGCACAGTCGATTCCGACCCTTTGCGACCCTATGGACCATCGTTCTCCAGGCGCCTCTGTCCTCCACCATCCCCCTCAGTCCTCCCAGTTCTGTGCCCATTGTGTCTACAATACCATCTATCCATCTCATCCTTGGCCTCCCCCTTCTTCTTTTGCCCTTCACCTTTCCCAACATCACGGCCTTCTCAAGTGAATCCTCCCTTCTCATTTGATGCCCAAAGTACTTTAGCCTCATCTTTACTATTTGACCCTCCAATGAGCAGTCAGTGTTGATTTCTTCTAAGATTGACCTATTTGTTCTCCTCGCTGTCCAGGGTACCCTCAAAACTCTCCTCCAACACCACATTTCAAAGGCATCTATTCTTCTGCGTTCAGCTTTCCTAATTGTCCAGCTCTCACATCCGTACATTACCACTGGGAATACCATTGCTTTGACTATTCTAATTTTTGTTTTCAAGGTGATGTCTCTGCTTTTCACTATGTTCCCCAGGTTTCTCATGGCTTGTCTCCCAAGAATCAGTCGCCTTTTTATTTCATGGCTGCAATCCCCATCTGCAGTGATCTTTGATCCTAAGAAAGTAAAATCTGTCACTGCCTCTACTTCTTCCCCGTCTATTTTCCAGGAACTGATCGGGCCTGTTGCCATTATCTTGGTTTTCTTGATATTGAGTCTCAAGCCAGCTTTTGCACTCTCTTCCTTCAAACCGTTCAAGAGATTCTTTAGGTCTTCCTCACTTTCTGCCATTAAGGTGGTGTCGTCTGCATATCTCAGATTGTTGATGTTTCTCCCAGCAATTTTGATCCCATATTGTGATTCCTCCATCCCTGCATTGCGCATTATGTGCTCTGTGTATAAGTTGAATAAGCAGGGTGACAGAATGCAGCCTTGTCTTACTCCTTTTCCTATTCCAAACCACTCTGTCATTCCGTGTTCTGTCCTAACTGTTGCTTCTTGGTTCATGTACAGATTTCTCAGGAGGCATATGAGATGCTCTGGTATTCCCATCTCTTTAATCACTTGCCACATCTTGTTGTGATCCACACAATCAAATGCCTTAGTGTAGTCAATAAAGCAAAAGTAAACTTGTTTCTGGTATTCCTTTGTTTTCTCCGTGATCCAACGTATGTTGGCAATGTGGTCTCTAGTCCCCCTGCCTCTTCTGAAACCAGCCTGCACCTCTGGTAATTCTCTTTCCACATGCTGCTGAAGTCTATCCTGTATTATCTTGAGCATCACCTTGCTGGCGTGTGGGATGAGCGCAATTGTTCGATAATTTGAGCATTCTTTGGCATTGCCCTTTTTTTGGGATTGGAACATATACTGATCTTTTCCAGTCCTGTGGCCACTGTTTTGTTTTCCAAATCTGCTGGCATACTGAATGCAGTAATTTGATGCCATCATCTTTTAGAGCTTTGAAAAATTCAACTGGGATACCATCATCTCCACTAGCTTTGTTGTTTGCAGTGCTCTTTAGCGCCTTTCTGACTTCACTCTCCAGGATGTCTGGCTCAGGTTCAAATTCTTCATCATTGTGACTATCAGGAGTGTTGAGTTCCTTTTTGTAGAGTTCCTCTGTGTACTCTTTCCATCTTTTCTTAATGTCTTCTGCATCAGCTAGCTCCTTTCCGTCTTTGTCCCTTATCATGTTCATTTTTGCTTTAAATATTCCCTTGATTTCCTGGATTTTTTTGAAAAGGTCTCTGGTTCTGCCTCTTTTGTTGTTTTCCTCCATTTCTTTGCACTGTTCTTTTAGGTAGTTTTTCATATCTCTCCTTGCTTTTCTTTGAAATTCTGTGTTCAAAAGATTGTATTTTTTCCTTTCTCCTTTGACTTTTGCGTTCCTTCTTTCTTCTGCTATTTTAAGAGCCTCATCAGACAACCACTTTGCTTTCTTACTCTTCTTTTCTTTTGGTATGGTTTTCTTTGCTGCTTCCTGCATGATGTCCCTCATCTCTGTCCATAATTCTTCTGGCACTCTATCTATTGAGTCTAAGCCATCGAATCTGTTCATCACATCCACCGTGTATTCTTTAGGGATGCTGTCTAGGTGATATCTGTCTGGTCTCTTTGTTTTCCCTATTTTCTTTAGTCTAAGCCTGAATTTTGCGATCAGTAGGTTGTGATCTGAGCCACAGTCTGCTCCAGGTCTTGTTTTTGCTGACTGTATGGAGGTTCTCCATCTTTGACTGCAGAGTATGTAGTCAATCTGGTTTTGGTGTTGGCCATCTGGTGATGTCCATGTGTAAAGTCACCTCTTGTGTTGCTGGAAGAGGGTGTTTGCTATGACCAGTGCGTTCTCTTGGCAGAACTCTATCAATCTTTGCCCTGCTTCATTCTGTGTTCCAAGACCGAACTTGCCTGTTATTCCCTCCACTTTTTGATTGCCTACTTTGGCATTCCAGTCTCCTAAAATAATTTGGACATCATTTCTTGGTGTTTGTTCTATGAGGTGTTGTAAGTCCTCATAGAACTGGTCCACTGTGGCTTCATCTGCACCCGTGGTTGGTGCGTATATTTGTATCACAGTAACATTGAAGGGTTTGCCCTGAAATCTTACTGACATCATTCTGTCATTTTTGAGGTTGTATCCCATTACTGCTCTTCTCACTCTTTTATTGACAATTATGGCTACTCCATGTCTTCTAAGGTTTTCTTGTCCACAGTAGTAGATGTGATGGTTTCCAGAGCTGAATTCGCCCATCCCTGTCCATTTTAGCTCACTGATTCCCAAGATGTCAATGCTTATTCTTTCCATCTCATTTTTTACCGCTTCTAATTTACCTTGGTTCATTGATCTCACATTCCATGTCCCTATGCAGTATTGCTCCTTACAACATTGCATTCCTCCTCCCTCCTTCCTGTCCCTCCCCTTCCTCCACTCTGTGGTGTTAAGCATCCTGTATCACCTAGCCTGCTCCTTTGTTTTGCCTTTTGTTTTGGTCAATAGGGTTCTCTTGGCAAGCTTTATGGCGTGGTTTGCCGGTTTCTACACCATTTTTTTTCTCGCATCATACATCATATCACAGTTTTAAAAGTTTAAAACAGTTTAAACAACATATTATCATTATAATTATCACACTCTAAAACACAGTCTCTATGTTAATTGCTATATTAGGTCAGTGTAAAGTCTCTATGTCAGTTGCTATATTAATTCAGCTACATTTTTCACATCAGCTACTTATCCTTGTGTCCTCACTCCCCAGGTGGGGTTGTTGTCTCTGGGCCCCTTGCTCCAGGGACATCGCAGTGGCGAGCAGTGGATGTTTTCCCCCGTGGGTCAGCTGTTCCTGTTCCTCTGCCTCTGGTGGCGGTGGTGGATGGTGACTTTTCCCGCCGCCTGCCTGGTCGTCCTCACCACCCGGCTGGGGTGGTCTCGCGGCTGCTCCTGGCCGCGGGCAGCCTCCTCGCGGCGGCGGCGGCAGAGGATCGCGACCTCTCCCGCCACCTGCCTGGTCGTCCTCACCCCCGGCTGGGGTGGTCTTGCGGCTGCTCCTGGCCGTGGGCAGCCTCCTCACAGCAGCGGCAGTGGAGGATCGCGACCTCTCCCGCCGCCTGCCTGGTCTTCCTCACCCCCAGCTGGGGTGGTCTCGCGGCTGCTCCTGGCCGCGGGCAGCCTCCTCGCAGCAGCGGCGGCAGAGGATTGCGACCTCTCCCGCCACCTGCCTGGTTGTCCTCACCCCCGGCTGGGGTGGTCTCGCGGCTGCTCCTGGCTGCGGGCAGCCTCCTCGCGGCAGCGGCGGTGGAGGATCGCGACCTCTCTCTCCGCCTGCCTGGTCTTCCTCACCCCCGGCTGGGATGGTCTCGCGGCTGCTCCTGGCCGCGGGCAGCCTCCTCGCGGCGGCGGCAGAGGAGGATCGCGACCTCTCCCTCCGCCTGCCTGGTCGTCCTCACCCCCAGCTGGGGTGGTCTCGCGGCTGCTCCTGACTTTTACACAAAAGTAAAATCTCATTGGGTTCAGAGGGATTTACTGGCATATGAAGTGATTAAGATTCAAGTCTGGAACACAGTTAACAAGAATGGGGGTATGCATTGCTATTTGTCATAAGATGCACCAACCTATTCAATGGAGTCTGATAAGTAATGAAATCTAGGTGCACAGAACATTTTGTGTGAATCTGTAAGTAGGTCTCTCCAGTTGGATCAAACATGCCAGAATAGTTTTTTCTTCTTCTTCTAAAGTCATTCAGGCTTTTAAATACTTGGAAATTGCTTTTTTAAAAGTCTGTTCTCTATTCCAATTATTCATTTCCCTTCTATTTTTATGAATGCTGGTTTTTATCTGTTTTTATCTGTTTTTATTTGTTTTTATCTGTTTTTACCCATTGTTGTGAACCGCCTGGAGTCGGCTTTGGCTGAGTGGGCGGTATAGAAATTTGACAATAAATAAATAAATAAATAAATGCAAATGGCATCATCTGCTCATACAGGCTGAATTGTCTTCTAATGTTTGATCTCGAGAAAGCACCTTGCTTAAAATTCTATCCCCAACAGCTGTATATGTAAATTAGAATTAAAACAAAGTGCTTTGTCATAGTCGTTTCATGATATTTCTGGTATTAGAGGAAATGATATGCTACTGCTGTGCAAATTAGGTGACACTGAAGGATGAGCTATTAGATAAGGAACCTGGGCTCTTCATAGACTTTACAAACGAAATCAACATTTTTTCCATGCTGCAAGTTCTCATTATAGAACTTCAAAATGTTGTTAGCTTTCCTCTCCCACTTCTTCCCCTTCTCCTGCCTTTTAAATCAACTTACAAATTTTTTTCAAAGTGCCCATGGTCACCACTGCAAAGATTTGCTTTTCATAACATAATTAAGGTTCCCAAATATTCTTAGTATTCGTTATTCAGCAGCTTAAAATAAATTTGATCAGAATATTAAAAAGGTTTGCTGTGAAAGGCTCACTAAATCTCAAAGGCATAGGCTTAGGTGCTGAGGACTGCTGTTTTTCCCCCAGATTAACCCTGTAACCATTGTGTGTGGAAAAAATGAACTTATATCAGCCCAAACCAAACATCTGTCTCCTTTTCTTACTGGCTCAGAATACAAGCACTTCCAAACTTTAAAGTATTTCATGAGTCTTGTTTCTTTAAAGTAAAAAAAGGTGGAGGAAGAAATATTGGGGACATTGGTTGAAAGGTCCAATCTAGGGTTCAAACTTTCATAGACACATATTCCAGGGCACCATAATATAAGATGCATTAAGCTGTCAACATGAAACTTCTGCCTTCGATCATGAGAAGTCCCCAAAGACAAAGATGTTAAATATTGCATTCAGACACTTCCTGTCTATATGAAATGAGAGGAAATGTTATCCTTAGAAAAGAAAGAGTAGAAGTGAAGTGGGGAGAAATGCAAAGTTCAAAGCCCTGGGATTTCTAAGAAGATACTTGCTAGGGAAAAGATTTTTAAAATATGTATTTGTCAATCTACTTTTTAATGTTACAGTACCAATATGAGAACTTCCTTTAAGCAGAGATACATTGACGGTTCTCATCTTAAGTTGTTAAAAACCAATGAACTTTTTTCACACTCAATAGGAAAAGAACACATTCTAAATGTATTGCTGCTTTAAGTTTTCAAAGGGACAGTCATATTAGTCTGCATGACGAAACAAGATACAGTATTCCTCTTTAAAATGAAGCTAGCAGCCATTTCTTTTTCTTTTTAATTCAAAAATAACTGCAAGAGGTCTGTTTGATCTTGGATGTGAGATCTTTAACTCTTTGCTGTCTGCAGTGATTCTCATGTAGATTAAGCCTCTTGTGTCTGCTATTTAATGATACAGTAATTGTGTGCTGTCAAGTTAATTCTGACTCATTGTGATCCTTCACAGAGTTTTCATGGTAGAGGGTAGTCAAAAGTCTCTCTGCTTAATTGATCCTTTTTGTTAGAAATGTAGCAGTCCCTCATGCAACCTATCAGATAATGCTAGTTATAGGTGAGTGCTCCAAAACTGGAGACATTCAAGAGAAAAATAGACAACTATCTATCAGATCTGCTTTGATTTGGATTCTTGCATTAAGCAGGGGTTTGGATTCGATGGCCTGAAAGGCCCCTTCCAACTCAAATATTCCATGATTCTACCTGGAAGAAGGGAGGCTTTCTACAAACTAGTTTACTTGCTTGTTTCATCATTCATTAACCAATTTGTTGTTCTTCATGTGACCAATAGCATGACCCATTTTCTTCTTGCTCTTTTATGTGATCCTTTTCTCTGTGAAGAGAGTGTGAGAGTACTCCACTCTTCAATTCCCAGAAGCCCTGATCAGCAGGAGTGCTGGCTTGGGCTTCTGATAATTAACATAACATAAGAACATAAGAACAGCCTTGCTGGAACAGGCCACAGCCCATCCAGTCCAGCATTCTGTCTCACACAGTGGCTCACCATTTCCTTCAGGGTATTCCCATGCAGATGCCTTCACCTGCTTAGGATTCCCTGGAAATGGCATTGAGAGATATCCTGCCTATCTCTCCAACCCCGAGGTTGTCCTTAGGTATCCATAATTATAGCCATTGATACTCTTGTCCTCCATGAACTTGTCTGTAGGAATTGGGCCGTGAGGAGGCCCTTAGGATCCCGGAGGAGACTGGTCAAAGGAGCGACACGAGGCAAGATGGAGTGAAGACCAGTAGTTTATTGAGAAAAGGCTGCAACATATATAGAAGGAAAAGCGCAATGCTGGCAAGACTGTCAACTGACAGGAATGACATCACCTGTGCACTCAAGTTAATTGGGAACCTCTTTGGGGAAGTTAATTAACTTGGACAAACACGGGGCAAGGAAGACCATTGTTTAGGGCTTAGGCATGGGCAAACATGGCCCTTATTTGCACCGGGCATAACCTTGGGTAGGAGATGAGTCATTACTCTAATGGGTAACTGGGGTCAGCGAAATGCTCTTCCCGCAGAATCGCTGGTCAGGCAATAAGCGGCCGAATTAATACTTACCATTAATCCACCTCCCTTGCTCACCGACAAAGGCCAGAGGCCAGGAGTCTGCTCGCTGGTTTAACCTCTGCCAGAGGCCACCGATGCCCAACCGGGCACGCGGAATCCTCATCTCCCCTTTCTGTTTAATTTAAGAGCCTGACCGGCGATCCTGCGTAGGAGCGGCATCAGCTGTTGAGCGGGGATGACGTCTCGGGGTTCCCTCTTGGGGGACATCTCGATAGCAGTGAGGGAATACATTGCACGAAACAACACACTGTTGTGCCCAGTATTACCACCCCCACAATCACTTTGAGTATCGTCTGAATCCATCCCCATGGGAACCACGACCACAAGGAGTCCTGCCACCCCCATGAATAATCCTCCTTGATGTCCCTAACTGGGGTGTGGAGGTCCGTGAGCTGGCTCTGTATCTTGTGGGTATTGTCTGTGAGGTTAAGGCAACACATGCCATGGACAGACTTGCAGCCCAAATGATGTAACCACAGGGGATAATCGATAGCTGCTTGATTATCCAGTATGGCATGGTGAAGCTCTGTATGCTCCTGGCTGAGCAGCGCTATTGCTGAGGAGGTATGGTCAATGGCTTTTGCTAATCCGCAAGCCAATTCTCCGAGCGTTGCCTATGGCTAAGCCTGGCACACTGAATATACTGCTGCCTGGTTTTTCAGAGCTGTGGGTCTGAATTCAGACTGCTTCCTGTAGCAAGGCAAGATAATGAGATGTGTCATTGATCTCTTACTGTGACCTGGGGAGATTCTAGGCTATCTCTGCAGCTTCTGGCATTGTGCAAATGTCTTTCTAGCACCTATGGGGAGGTGTGAAACTAACTGGGGATTACCAGCTACCGGGTACTCAATCTTTCCAAGCAATGGGCCGATGCAAAACATGGGCCGGTCTGGCTTCCTTTGGTGGAAGCTGGCCGTTATTAACAATATACAGAAATTCAAGGTTCCCTTGCAAATCCCAACTGGAGCATTGTACAAGGCATGAATGAATAAATAGCAACTACAGATAATAATAGCAATAAAAGACATTCAGCAGCTTTTCGAAGGATGAGGCTTCTCTTCTTGGTGGGGTTTCATGTGTAGCTTGAGCTTGGAAGAGTCTTGTTTTGGGGAAAAGCATGGTCCTCAGAAGTAGCACTGAGTATGCCATAGAAATGTCTTTGGAGATGTAAGTCATAAAGGAAGACGGACAGCTGATGACATCCAGGACAGTGACTGGTGCTGCTCTTTGCAATCATCCGGGTCTGATTCTGGCCTCTGGGACCTGCATGGGGAAGAGACTTGTTTGGGAGATAAAAATTCTGAAAGAGTTAGTTAGTTTTTGCACTTATAGGATAGCAATTGCTGTGCAACTATGGGACGTTGTTCCCCCCCCCTTTCTGTTTGTTTGTCAACGTAGGACTTAAGCGTCCGATAGACCTGTTCCACAATCGCTTGCTCCTGCGGATTGTAAGGAACGCCAAAAGTGAGCTTAATATCCCAGGTGGCCCTGAAGGTGGCCAGCTGCCTGGAGCTATAAGCTGGGGCGTCAACGGACGTCGTGCGCCGACGTTCGCCCTTGGCCGTGGGAAAGGAGATGCTGCTCCACATGGGGAGCCGTTACTCCCTTCTGTGCTGTTACCCAAACAAACTGTGGGAAGGTATTAATGCAAACGTGCATGTACTGCCATTTGCCAAAATGTGGGGATGTGTGACATCCATTTGCCACACCTGGATGGCCTCTGTCCCTCGTGGGTTGACCCCCCCCCGGGGCCCCCCCGGTGCCCCTGCATGATGCAGGCAGGGACGGACTATGCCTCGGGCTTGGGAAAGTGGGAGGTTGAACTGCCTTGCGAGCGCCTTGGCATTCTGAATTGGGAATGCATGACTCTGAATTGGTGTTGTGAGGAACAAACCTAGCAAATTTTTGTCTAACACGGGAGTGATATATGCTCCCAGTAGACTGTGAAGCAAATTCCTAGGAAACTGGCTGTCAGCAATTATGTTGGAGCGTTATTTGGCAAAGGTGCGCAAAGCAAGGTTCATGGCTGCCAACTCTGCCCGCTTGCGGAAGAGTCAGGAGCGTGCGCCAAGCTTGGTCCTCTTGCCAAGTAAGAACCTAATATGTGCGACCCCCATAAGTGAAAACTGTCCTAGCCCCCCCGAAGGGGAACCTTAGAGACCGCATCGTCCCAAGAGTGTCTGCCCTTCCAACTAGAGCGGACCGGAGGGGTTCTCTAATGGTGCCACCAATGAGGGATGCACATTTGTCTAGCACCCGAAGGAGGGCCTTCTCCGTATCCGCACCAATTCTCTGGAACCTCCTGCCAATAGACCTAAGACTCCAAAGTGAATTGCTGCCCTTCAGGGAAGGAGTAAAGACCTGGCTGGCAGGGCAGGTGTGGGGCCCGAATGGGACTATGGTGCCCGCCTGCTGGCTTGTATAAGAACTCTCTCTTCTTCCTTTTTATAGTGGATGGGATGGGTGGGTGGGATATAGGGGTTTTTAAAGGGGGTGGGTTGGGGTTTTTTATAATGTTTTTATGTATTTTGTGTATTGTTGTGATGCCGCCCTGAGTCGGGTTTGCCTGAGCGGGCGGCATATACAAATTTGACTAATAAATAAATAAATAAATAATAAACCACACAAGGTGACTGTCTGCTAGAAGTGAGACGAGTCTGGGGTCTTATGGCAAACCTTGGCGCATGAAGCGCCAGGCTTCCCTTGGGTAAATTTCTCAAGAAGGCCCCCCCCCTGCGCACATCCATCCATGGTGTGCGTGCACACTTTCACTGGAGCGATTCTGGTGCTCCTGTGAGAAGGGTGCCAGATGCTGGCTTAGCTTTTTGCCTGTGCTTAGACTAGCAGCAAAAAGGGAAGGGGTGGCCTAAAAATGCCTGTATCTGATTGAGGGGTGTGACCTGACTGCACTCTTAACATGGTCCTAGGCTGTCCTGACTAATGAGTGGCACTCTGCACATTCCCAGGAGCACAGGGACTAATCCTTCCTCTGTGCTCTGGAGTTTGCAAAATGTGTCTGCACACTAGAGAGGGTGCTGTGGGCCAGGTGCCATACTTAAAATGACCTAAGACTTATTAAAGACAAGCCAACTATAACGTGCCAGCTGTAAGGAAATAATACACAAAAAGAAAAGACACACAAGTTAAGCATTTCCAGCAGGGAGTTCCACTGGCGAAAGGAGGGAAGGAGGAAAGACAAGTCAGAAGTTAGCACAATGAGAATGCAACAACTCTTATCATGACGAAATCAGATTAGGTCAGGTAACCAAGGCAACCAGGTCCTCCTGTCAAGAAAATCCCTATCAGTAATTAACTTTGGAGCCTGTGAAAGGAAGCAAGTTAAGGCTGTAGGAAGAAATGAATTGGTTACAATTAAGGCCTGGAGAGGAATTTTATTCCTGTAAAAAGGTAAGCATTTTCTGAAGATACAGAGCGCAAAAATGTTTGCGTGCTTTTTCCTGTGAAAGGGGTACAATGAGTGAGTTACTGATTACAGTCAAAATACCAGAACAGTATCTTTCCTAAGAGAATGAAGGAGAGTTAGAATGGTTCTCAACCTGCGGCCAGATGTGGGCGAGTGGGCCAGATGTGGCCCATGTTGCTCTGCCACTCCCCCCGCCAAGCCAAGAATGGCTGTGTGGCGAAGGAAGGGCAGGATGACTGTCCGGGCCCCAGAGCTGCCTGAGGCCCCGGAACTTGGCCCCTGACTTTAAAAGGTTGAGAACCGAGGTTACAAGATTATAACACAGTACACACATGAAGACAATGCAATTCTCTCACTCCTAGTGAGATTCCAAGACGCTAAGAGACATTCAAAAAACCTTAAAACACAGAGATGGGGTTTTGAGGAACACAGACGTAGGGAGGGGCCCCATAGCTTATGATCTAGTGAGGAAAACTCATAGAAGTGATTTTTTGTTTTCAGATCGCGCTTCTGAAAAGAAAAATCTGTTTTCCTGATTGCAAAACCGGTTTCCAAGAGAGGCTTAATCCTTTGACAAAGAGAAAAGTCTCAAGGGAAGGAGGCCTATTGTAGGTTAGGATTCCCCCCCCTCTCCTGCCCAAACTGCTAAGCAGGCAAGGCAAAGGGTTTCGCTCATCATGCTTCCTCAAAGTTTAAATAGCTCCTGCCCATGAACAGAGTGCAAACTGTTTAATACATATTTCACAGTGACATTACCACGCAGTTACACACAAGGAACACTTTTTCAGTCATACTGTGGTCATAGAGACAAGGCTTTTGCAATCATACACAGTTCTTGCAGACATACATTCAGTGGTGCACCACACATACGCACATCTATTTACGCATTCGCACATTCCTCCCCTGATCTGCAGCGTTCTATACTACACATGAGGGGATGGCTAATACACAGCTGGCTATTTTACAACCATCTGGGTGCTTTTACTTAGGGGCAAGTTTCTCTGGGCTACTCCCAAGGTGAGACAAGTAGGTTCTGCCTGTGCCCTGGGGGAACTCGGGGTACTATTGCTGGGATGGGATGGTTCTTCTGGCATGGCCAGGGCGATGGCTGCCTCCTTTCTAGCCTGGGCCAGATGCATGCCAGGGTGGCCATTTGGCATGAAGACAGTCTTTTGAAGATCTGCCTGGTCTAGATTGGCATTCTCTTCTAAGGTGTCCCATTTTTCCACACTGGAAGCAGGCGCCTTGGGGTTTTGGCACTGCTCTGCGCCTGAGTGTGGAAATGGGTCTGCTCTGGAGCCCTGCGTGGCCAGGGGCCGTGCAGATTTCCGTGAGCAGTGGGCGCTGAGCATCCCTGCCTGAACATGTGTCTGCCTTCAGATAGGCTGAGCACAGCAGTTGGGCGCTAGCTAATTGTGCCACTGGCAATTTCCCCGTGAATGGATCTTTCCCACCCCTGCGCTGAATGGGGTTCTTAATTGGCAGGGAACTTTTAACTGTCAGAGAAGCGCCAGGGCCTCTCATGCCATGAATTCCTTCAGTGACGTCTGCAGCTGTCACTGAGGGAATGCTCCCTACACTGCCCTGCTTAAGCTGAAATGACGGATAGAGAATCCTTGGGGCTGATGGTTCTGACTGCGCTGGGGTTTTCTGGGTCTCTATCCGGACTGGGTCATCCTCTACTGAGAGCTTCCTACATTTGCTCCATGTGCGGGTTATGCCCTCTGGAGCTTTCGGGGGTTGCTGAATGCAGTCTCCTATCTGATCCCAGAGCTTCAGGGTTAACGTACCTACTTCTGGGTAAAGTAGGCAGTGTTCCCTAAGGTACGCCAAAAGTCTCGCTAGTTCCCTGCTGTGAAAGCGTAACTGAAATACCCTGGCCAGGATTCTGAACTCTTCCTCACGAGTTCTTTGGCTAGCGGATGGACTTGGTCTATGAGAACAAGTCCCCATATTACCTGCGAGTGGTCCTCTGAAGTTTTCCTCCTCGGGACGGGTTGACGCGTCTGGGGGCAAGGTAACAGGTCTTGGCGACGATCGTCTGGGTAGAGCTCGGAGCGTGGCCTTCTGCCACGGGCCCTTGGCGGCCTCTGCACTGTCAGGGGCTCACAGCTGCCCTGAGCGGAACGCGTTTCTCCCTTTGGTGCAAGCCTCCCCGAAAGCTGGGAGCAAGCTGTAGGAATGCCTCTTTGGAATGCCTCGCCGCGGGCCGCCCTCTGACCGGCTGGCTGCCGACCAGAGCGCCGCGCTGTCCTCCGGGATGATGGGACAAGGTTCTGGCGCAGAACCTGGCTGTGCTGATCGCTTACTCACGAGTAGACCGCTCGGGGGTCGCTTACTCTCGAGTAGATCACGTCAGGGTCACCAGATGTAGGAATTGGGCCGTGAGGAGGCCCTTAGGATCCCGGAGGAGACTGGTCAAAGGAGCGACACGAGGCAAGATGGAGTGAAGACCAGTAGTTTATTGAGAAAAGGCTGCAACATATATAGAAGGAAAAGCGCAACGCTGGCAAGACTGTCAACTGACAGGAATGACATCACCTGTGCACTCAAGTTAATTGGGAACCTCTTTGGGGAAGTTAATTAACTTGGACAAACACGGGGCAAGGAAGACCATTGTTTAGGGCTTAGGCATGGGCAAACACGGCCCTTATTTGCACCGGGCATAACCTTGGGTAGGAGATGAGTCATTACTCTAATGGGTAACTGGGGTCAGCGAAATGCTCTTCCCGCAGAATCGCTGGTCAGGCAATAAGCGGCCGAATTAATCCTTACCATTAATCCACCTCCCTTGCTCACCGACAAAGGCCAGAGGCCAGGAGTCTGCTCGCTGGTTTAACCTCTGCCAGAGGCCACCGATGCCCAACCGGGCACGCGGAATCCTCACTTGTCTAATCCTTTCTTAAAGCTGTCAAGACTGACAGCTGTCACCACTTCTTCTGGCAGGGAGTTCCATAGACCAGTGATCCTCTGGGTGAAAAAGTACTTTCTCTTATTTGTTTGAGAACTAGTACCCAAAAGTTTCATCGAGTGCCCCCTAGTTCAAGTGTTGTGTGATAGGGAAAACAGTTTTTCCTTATCTATTTTGTCCAAGCTGTGCATGATTTTATAAACTTCAATCAGGTCACCTCTTAGACGCCATCGTTCGAGAGTGAAGAGGCCCAACCATTGCAGCCTCAAATGGTAAGGAAGGTGTTCCAATCCCCTAATCATTTTGGTTGCCCTAATTGAAGTCCAAGAACACCTGGAGTGCCAAGGTTGGCTATCACAGGACTAGGCTTCTCCTTTCAACATGGATTCCTCTCAGATTATGAAGCTGAGATATCCATCTATGACTTTTGGTCTTCTCTTTTTCATGTTGTAACCTTTGAATAGCAAATAAAATATATTTTCCTCTTTTACTTGAAGTGATTAAAGACTGATTTCTTTACAAAGAGCTCGTTATCAGAACAAGGGTAGTTTAAGGAAGGAGACTTGTTCCTGCTAATTTTAACTCCTTTTTGCTATTTGTCCATTGTGCACTAAATAGGAAATAAGTAAATTCCTAACTTGCTCAACAATTTTGAGGCAGGTAAAACTGCAGAGAGGTAATCTGCCTTGAGACAGTACATGAGGACAAAGCATACATTTCAGAATGTCATGGGGACAACCATGTTATTGTCCAGATGGACTACACTGACAAGGATCAGATATAGTTATTCTGAATATCTGAGAGGGGAAATGAAGCAGGTACTGTGTTGTGTGCCACACAATAGAATAAAGGTCCTTGAGGAAATGCAAAGACCACGTTGTAGTGGGAAGGAGCACACGGAAGCTAGCTTCTCTACATCTATTTCTCCTAGCAGACCTACAGCTTCTTGAAAATACTACAAAGAGGAGTCTTGAAACTCGTTGCAGCTTGAGATGTTATAAAGGAATTCCTTGTAATTTAGGTAGAGCTGCCTACTAAGGATGTGTATGCAGATGTGCAGACATCATGTTTTTGGAACCAAGATACAATCTGTTGGGATGTTATGGTCTTTTCACAGTCTCCCCAAAGGGCCTTCCTATCGGGAAGAGGCAGCTTGGGATGCTGGGCTGTGTTTAGCTGTGCAGAAGGCCAGTCAGATGAGTCATCTCCCCTAAAATAGAGGGTCACCTAATTTTCTGTTATTTACCAAGCTTGATCACGAGCACACCTCATGATGTCATTCCTCATGACTTGTATCACTGCCCAGCCAATATGTAATGTCACATGACCTGACAAACCAATCACCTTTGAGAACACACCCACTTCCTGCATAGAATTCTATGACTAATAAAACCATCTGGGTTGCCTTGGTCTCAGTTGTTCCCTCCCAGCTGGCTTCAGCAAGAAGCTCCCTGTCTCTGTGTGTTTCCTTTGGGTGACTGTGTGTGAATGGGGGGCCTGCTGCAGAGGCCTTCCCCTCCCCTACCTTCAGGGTGCTTGCAAGAGGCCCTCCCATTACCACAACAATCCATGTTTATTCTCAATTCAACCTAGTGACTTAATGTGAAGGGGAGAATTTCTAACCATCATTATTTTGTGCCCTCCCTACCCTCAGATATTTTGGAAATAAGCAATGGGCATCTTTCCTGAGGTGGTCAAATGATTCTTGTTCTTCTTAATTCGTGTCAGATGCACCATACTGTACTATAATTTTCACATATATCAAATGCTTTTCATCCAATAGTGGCAACATCAAGACTATATGGACCAGCTAACACCATGCCTATGTTCTAACAGACTGAGAGGTGCCAAGTGTGTTGGCAGAGGTGTAAAGTTGCCTGTTCTTCACACTCATAGAGGACTGTTTCAAGGTGAAATCCCTATTTTCTTAGACTCATTTGCATTCTGCAAACTCCAGTTTACATTAAGGGCCTTCAAGGTAACCCAGTTCTTATGGGCTATAGGGAAGGCTAGACTTAAGAGGAATGGGCTGTGGTGGCATAGTAGTTAAGATGCTAAGCTTGATGAACAGAAAGTCAACAGATCAACAGTTTGAGACCTGAGTCTTGTGCAATGGAATGAACTCCAATAATCTGTCCCAGCTTCTGCCAAACTAACAGTTTGAAAGCAAGAAATTGCAAGTAGATCAATAGGTACTGCTTCTACAGGAAGGATAATAGCATTCCATGTGCCTGCCACATAACCATGGAAATGTCTGCAGATGCAGACAGCTCTTTGGCTGAAATGGAGATGAACACCACCCCCTAGATTCAGGCACAACTGGCTTTCAAGCAAAGAAGACCTTTACCCAGACATAAGAGGTGGACTGTTCTTTTTTTCTGTTATAATCCTGGCATGTCTAGCCGGACATCCCACTATGGTAATGGAGTAAAGCCAGTGACTCAACGCAGAGTATTGGGCAGCAGTAAATAACCTAACTCCCTAAAGAGGCCAATGGCTATGAGTGGATGAGCCCCTTTAGGTGGGTGATGGTCCCCTCAGTGGAGGAAATGCCACCGGAAATGATCATACTGGGCCCAATGGCAAAATGAGTGGAGGAGGCATGGTGGCAGAAGAGGCCATGCCAGATAGACTGGCTGTGAAGGCACACCTTGATAGTATCCTCAAGTCTGCAGCAGTCCATTGCAGTCCCGGTGTTAAATCCTGCATGTCTCATTTCATGTGTGCCGCAGGAGATGGCTCCATAATCATACCTGTAGTGTGTGGGCCACTTCATGGCAAGCTGGGATCCACCTTAAACAAATTCACACCAATGGCATTTTTCCTGCTTCAGGATAAAATGCATTCTCAGATATGAGTTACAGCTGCTGCTGCCGAATCCTGGCATTCTCTGCTGTTCCTTTACAATTCATAGATGAGCTGAAAAAATATTTTCTTTAATATCAAAGAGGTAGGATGAGAGCTGAAAAGTGAATGTGCATTTGATGCAAACGCTTTGAGTCTTTGCACTGATGCTGAATGTATCAGGAAACAGCAGCAAGCGAGGCCTCTAGATATTTTGTGTGCCTTTGTGTTTCCTACCATTGCATATCTTTGAGACTGAAAATCCTCATGAGACTGGTGTGGCAGGAATAGTGGAGTATATTAGTAGCTGTGTGATAATTTCCAAGACACACTGTGAGCAAAAGCACACACACCCCCCATCCATTCACATATATTCAAGGCTTGCAGTGTATTTCAGAGAAATCGAAAGCTCACCAAACCAGGTAATACAAATAGCTAAAAATGTGAAAACTATGCACAAAGTGTTTTCCTTTACAGGGAAAGGCAGGCAAAATCTATACACTGGAAGTATGTAAATAATCTATACCTATAAGGCAAAGGTCCAGTCTTGTGGGTCCAGAATGCGTTTCCACACCCCTTGACCAGGACCCCTGAAACTTCGCACACACATACTGGTCACATGTGAGACCTTCACGGTAAGAGTCCCTAGGCCAAGGGTGGGGCATGGGCACCACAAATTGAACAAAAAAACTACCAGCCCCAGCATCCCCTGCGGCATGCCTCAGCCAATCTGGAGGCCATCCCGAGCATGCAGGAGAGGTGGCACAATGGACGAATGTGCGGGAGAGCCAGGGCAGCGATTGCATGGACACAAGGCCAATGGCTGCCGGCCGGGAGGAACTCGAATGCCCCCAGCTGGGGAGCATGGGGCCGCTGAGGCAAGGCTGTCACAGACAGCTGCCATGGCCACTGCAGCGACAGTGACCACAGAGATGCCCTCATATGGGCCGACAACCTGCAGAGGCAGCGCAGGGGTGTGATGGCTCTCCGACCATCAGCCGGGACTAGCCCTTCCAAGCCTCGGGAGGGGCATGGACAGAGGAGAGGCCACGGGGCAGCCCTTCCACTGAGCGAGGTGGCCACAGCACCAACTATGCCCATGGCAGGCCTCCAGAAGCAGCGGTCGCAAAGGGCCTAGGGGGACACAGGGCTGTGTGGAGGACAGGCCTGAGGATTTTGCAGGAGCTCTGGCTGATGCCCTTGTAAGTGGCTCCCTGAAATGATGGGGGAGGAGGGATGGCTGGTGAGAGGGGGCTGGGTGGATCCGGAACCACCAAAGCAGTCCTTGGCCTGCCCCCACCCAACCCCAGTAACCCTGCCTCCCTCCAGGCTCCCCCATGGTGCCCTGGGATGTGCTGAAGGGGGCCGGCTTGGGGGGGACCCACCACCAATGACAAGGCGTGCACAGAGACTGTACCTCCGGGCCATCATCCTCACCATCGTCCCTGCCCTGCCGTTTGGGGAGAAGAGCAACCTGTGGTCTCTGCGCCCCATTCTCTCCACAGCCAAGGCTGTACTCTTTCCCTCTTCCTGGTTTTCTGGCCTCCACCCCCTTCCTATTATTCCACTCCCTCCTCACTCCCTCACTCCCTCCCCTCCCCCATAGCTGTGGCCAGGAACTGGCTGTCGAGGCCATCTCACCCCTGCAAGCATACCGCCCCTCACCCCATCCTGGGGGTACATTGCTGCCTCTCTCTGTGTGTGTGTGTGTGTGTGTGTGTGTACGTGCATGCAGAAAACCGGCAATGAGGAGCACCTTCCTCTACCTCTCCACTTGCATTTTGGTGGTTTGAGTTTACTGCCGGCTTATAGGGGAAAAGCCCAGAACACATAAACACTACCGACTCTGGGCATGGAGCCTGCTGGGAGATGTAGTCCCACACACGCTCCCAACCACTTGCCCCCACTTCCAAGACTCCATTTCCCTTTCACCTGCCCTCCAGACAACTACACCGCCCAGCAGGACCCATGCAGAAGAGAGGTCCTGCTGGGAGGTGTAGTTGCCTGGAGGGCAGGCCACAGGGAGATGGAAGCCAGGAAGAGGGGGGAGGAGAGGGCAGCGAGAGGTGGGGCAGAGCCCCCCAAACATCTCCTGGGTGGAACAGACCACCCAAGCTAGTAATGCATATTACAGAAAATCTAAAAGGGAAAAGTCACATTAATTTCTATGAGGGGGTAAAAAGCAAAGTCTTGAAACAGCAATATGAGAAGTAGTTTCAACCTCCACATTTCAGACTTCCACAATGCAGTTGCAAGTGTTTATTTTGTTTGTTTGTTTTGATTTATACACTGCCCATCTAGTAACAAACTACTCTGGGCAGTTTACAATGTAATAATATATAAACATAGAGTTGCCATATGTCCCGATTTCCCGGGATTTCCCCGGGTTGAAGCAGTCCTGGCTGGTTCAAGAAAAAACATGTAAAACTCCTGGTAACAAAGGGTTAATTTCATAGAACCAGTATTCCTAGAGAGGGAGGACAGAAAGTGTTGTCCATTGCATAATAAGTCCCTTCCTGTCTCCTGCTTTTCTCCTTCCAGAGAGAAATGGGGACTCCATGGGTTGTATTGCCATTCCAGGCCCCTCCTTAGAACTTTCTTCCAAGGTAGCCTCATGTGGGGTTTGAGGATGAGTCTACTTCAATGGTGTGTTGTGTGGGGGTGACCTCAGAGGGAGGAAGGGTGGTTTAAGGAGTGGCTCAAGAAATTTTAGAAAGGTAAAGTACTTTCTCCAACCCTAGGATTCAGTGCTCATCTCTGCTTCATAGCTGAAGAGCCAGTGCTGTCTACGTCTGCAGATGTTTCCATGGTTATGTGGCAGGCATGTCTAGACACCGGAGCACATGGAATGCTGTTTACCTTCCCACCAAAGTGGTGCCTATTTATCTGCAGTACTTGCAATTTCTTGCTTTCAAACTGCTAGGTTGGCAGGAGCTGGGACAAAGACAGGAGCTCATTCTGTCCTGCAGTACTCGGGAATCGAACTGCTGACCTTCCACCTCCCAGTCAGCATCTTAGCCACTTGAGCCACTGCAGTCCTATACAAACATAAATCCAAAAACTACATATGACATAATAATATTAGTAAAATCCAGAATAAATGACAGCATAATCTGAGCAAAACATAAACATAGGATTAAAAAATTGAATTAAGCCGTAAAGGTAGTAACACAGCTCAAAACATTTATGCCTATTTCCCCACAAATTTTTGCCCATGTTCCCTGCAAAGACCTTAGAAATAACCCTCTTTTTTGGGAGGTAAGGTCAGAAAGACAGTTACTAATAACACAATGATGAAGGGAGTTATGAATGTGTGGAAAAGATTAAAGAACGATTTGGCCCCAAACATTTCTCCAATCTTGGATTTAGCAGATATGGCTTGTTTTCCACTAAAAATAGACAAAGAAATAAAGGAAATATTGGATAAAAATGAAGTTTCCTTGGTGAAAGACTGGTTACGGATCTGCAGAGATGAAGGTGGGAAGAAAAAGTTGTTTGAACAGTTGGAAATGAATTGGTTCCAGATAATGAAGGTTAATAACTGGAATTGCAAATATTGGAGAGAACTAGATAGAGAAAAGATGGAATTTGAAGAATTGGTTTCAAAAATTAGAAAAAGAGATAGAAACATTAAGGGTCTAGTTAGCAAACTTTATGCTTTAATAAATAGGGAGGGTGATCCACAGGAGGATTTGAAATTGAAGTGGGAACAGGATTTGAATATAAAGATAGAAAAAGATGAATGGAGAAATAAGATAATGAGAACTATGTCAGTTAGAATTAAAGAGCATAATTATAAAATGTTGTGGCGATGGTATCTGACACCAGTGAGGTTACATCAGATTGACAATAAAAAGGATAATTATGTTGGAGATGCAAAGATACTATAGGAACTTATGAACATATGTGGTGGGGTTGTAAGATGATAAAGGACTTTTGGAGAAGAATAGAAAAAGTGATTAGTGAAATATTGGGTAAAAAAATTAATCTGGTGTCAGGTACCATTATGCTAACAGATGTGGATGGTATGAATTTAAACAAGGAGGAAAAAGAGTTACTAGAAAGAATGTTAACAACGGGCAGACAATGTATCGCTAGACATTGGGAAAATGATGTAATTATACAGACGGAAGAATGGTACAAAGAAATGTGGAATTTAGCATTGAATGATAAACTGACATGGGAGATAAAAGGAAAAAGGGATAAGTTGAAAGCGAATAGATTTTGGAATATTTGGAAGCCCTTTGTGGATCATTCACTTATGGGTTCAGAAAGAAGTAGACCTGTACCGGCTCAAAGCAGTTTTTGGAGGTAAATATTGAGACACTCTGAGCTTTCCAGGGCAATGTAAATAAACACAGGGTGTACTGTATGTGAAATTTGGATTTTGATAGTTGTATCTAAATCAAAATATTATTGAATTGTTTAATGGGAATGGATTTAGTGGTAGCAATAAATAAAGAGTTTCGGGAAGAATTTTTGAAATAGGTTAGATGTTAACTACTAAATCATAATCAAATGTTAATTCTCTTTTTAGGGGATGTTTTACAGTAAAGATAGGTATAAAATGTATTGGATCAATTATCGGATATGTTGATTATTTTTTGTGAAATATATGTATTTTTATGATGTATTGTTTTGTATGTTTGTATATTTTTGAAAAAATTAATAAAAATTTTAATAAAAAGAAATAACCCTCAAAGCTTAGTACAATTTCCTGTTTTGCTGGAGAATTAATGTATCAGCATTTGTATTAATTTTGACAAAATATATTGTCCGTTCATTTTATACGTATACATTATATACTTAAAATGTGGGCTTGTCTAATTGTACCTATAGAAATTAATATATTGCTTAACAAATTTAATGTGTTCTTCAGGACCTTTTGTACTACGAAAAATTTGTAAAGTGAATTTTCCATAGGAATGCATTGAATGTAATTTCCCATAGGGATGAATTGAAAACCAGAATTTGTTAACCAAAATGCAGCTTCCCATAGGAATGCAGTGAAAACCAATTAATCCATTTCAGGAAAAATGTGTTAACTGAGCCACTATTTTCTATTGATTTCCTTTTGTTATGCAATGTTTGTGTTAATTGAGCCGTTTGTTAAGTGAGGTTCCACTATATCTTGATCTTTGCATGATTATGAACATGATTGAGTACAGCAAAAGATTAGATTAGATTAGATTAGATTAGATTAGAAGTTTATTTATACCCCGCCCTCCTGGTGCGAGCACCACTCACAGTGGCTTACAGCATAGGGGGAAAATTTAACAAGAGGTAATACAATAAATACAATAAAACACAGTTCCCAGCAAAAAAAAAAAATACAAAGTACAGTTTTCAAATTACAAAGTTACAAAAGTAAGATACATCTAAATTACAAAAGTAAGATGCATCTAAGCTAAGACACAAAATCATGGTTAGTGAGAGCAAAGCAGGATTGCTTTCAGAACCAAGATGCTTGGGCCCTATTTATGTCTCAGAAAAGAAGGCACTTGTGTTTCTGTATTTGCAACAGCTGACTATTCAAGATGCTGGTGAAATACATGCTCCATCAGCCCTGAAAAAAGTAGCTCATGGTGAGAGATGGTCACAGTAGCTCAACACCAGCTGAAACATGAGATATTCCCCATCCTTAATTTTCAACATAAATCTAGGAGAAGCTGACTCAGAAATAAGCCCCTCACTATATTCAGTGAGATTTAGGATTGTTGCTTCAGTAAACTATTCCATGTGCATAGAGCAACTTCAGCATTACCAATCTAGTGCTCTCCAAGTGTTCAACTTTCATCGGTCCCAGCTATTCATTATTCATTTTATTTATTTCATTTAATATATTGCCTTTCTCGTAGAATATTGGAAGTGAATTGTTCAACATGCTTCCAATACACAATTGAGTATGTCAGAGATGATTTCTTAAATTGGGGCAATTTGTCTCCAAAGTTATGTCATTTACATAACTATGCAATAGAATTTTGGCCAACAGAAAAATAAAATACAGTAACATCACAAATATTAACTTAGAATAAAATTCATTAAGTTCTTAAAAATGGAACTAACGCCAAAACATTAAACAGAGAAATATTAGTTCACTTTTTAAAAAAAACCACCACATTGACTAAAATCTAGCATTGTCACTGGTCAGTGATGATGGGAGTTTTGAAGGCATTGGATTGGGAAGGATGGAGGAACCAGGATGCTGTCCTTGTCTCCAATCTTCCTCAGGACTGCATTATACAATTCCAAAAGGAGTATAGTTCAGGTCTTACATAAAGAAATGCCATAGGTTGTGAGCAAGAGTAGAAAGGTACAAGGTCTAATTTAGATCTCATTCACAATAAATGTTTTTGTAGTCAAGCCATCCATCACTGTTCAGTGCTCTGCAAAATGTGTGGGATGGATACAAAATTAGGTTGCTATCCTCAATAGCTAAAATGGCTGAAGGCCAGCTACACTGATACTAGGCCAGCTGAAGCTGTGCTGAATACCAGCCACATCCTACCACCTAGGACAGGGATTCTCAACCTGTGGCCCATGGGCCAGATAGATAAATCTTTATTGTCATTGTCCCCTTGCAGGAACAACGAAATTTCTCGGTTGCTATATATCAACTCGAATAAGGCATACCCCTTAATTTAAAACAGCTACAGAAACACCAATTAAGATAGTACCATACAGTACAATTTAAAATTTTTAAAACTTCAAAACTTTAATGTGGCCCCCAAAGCTGTCTGTGACCTGGCTGAGGTTGAGAACTTCTGACCTATAAGAAGTTTGAAATTATTGAGGAATGCCCTTTCCATAATGTAACCTTGGGCTGGCACAGTAGCTGTGACCCTGGGTTAGAAAGGCTTTTGGTTCTGTATTATTAATCTTCTACATTGCTGTGACATTTCTCTCTACTTGTTTCACTAACTGAGATCAACCACCACACAGGGGTTCACCTGGAACAAGAGTAGTTAAGCCAGCACAAAGGGCTTCTGCTACAGCTAAATCCACAACAGTCCATATATCTTTGAGTTTGGATTGCACTGCCCATGATCTGATTCTTATCCCATCCAACCTGGGGGGGGGGGGGGAATTGAGTGGAATGCTCCAAGAAATATTTTAAGTGCCTGCATGGCAGGATAATATTTTTACCATATACTGTGAGTTAAATAAATATTTCACCTCATAGAAATTAGCATGAGTAGCTTTTCCCTAAAGCATCAAGGATTTTCCAACACAAAAGAGGAAATCCCTATAGACCAGGAAAGAAGGGAGATGGCTTGCCAGATATTTGCTTAGATTTCATGGCTTTTGTCATCAGGCAAAAACGAACACATTAGTTACATAACTGTATTGAAAACACACATACACAGGTTGTGGTTGTACACTTAAACAATCATACTTTTGCATGGTTAAATCCTCTTGGTCTTTGGATAATAATAATAATAATAATAAGTTTTATTTCTACCCCACTTTCCTAGCACAAGTGCCACTCAAAGCGGCTTACAACAAATATAAATACAGTAACACAAATATAATTACATCAATAATCGACAATAATACAGTACAAGATTAAAAAACAAAAAAACATAGTATCAGTATATCAAATAATATATAATTACATAGCATCAAAAATATTCAATATTAACACAATCCACAGGTGATGGAGCACAGCTCACATCACCGTTGGCGCCCCTGCCCAATGTCTTCAGCTGCAATAACATCAGCCTGTCTCCATGTCTATCTGACTCTCTCTCTCCCCACCCCCGCTCTCCCCACGGGTGGGGAAGTGACAAATCCAGCGGCTCCATCAGCGACATGATAGTAAAGCCGCGATGGTCGCCCCCACAACTGGGGGGCAGTCTTTCGCCAGTCTCTCTTTCCACCCATGCTCACACCAAGGGTGGGGGTCCGAGAACATAGCAAGAGAGGCAGAGTCTTAAAGCCATAGAGCAGCTGCCAGAGTCCAGGGCGCCGTCGGTGTTGTTCCAGCGTGGCCGCCTCTTATACCCCCGCCGAGGAGAGGGGCGGAGGGAGGCAGGACTGTCCAGGACGCCGGTGTTGGGGGTCTCCCGCCAGCTATCAGAGTCCTGGGCACTCATGATCTAAATTCAAACTTTATTACGGTCGATGCAAAAGTACAATGCAAAAGTACAACTGTTACACACTTAAACAGTTGTATTTTTGCATTGTACTTTTGCATTGGAGTTGACATGGTTGAAATCAATTTAAAGATCAATGATTACATGTGGCACAGCCAATCTCACATTATAGGCACCAAATGCATTTTCTGAAATGGCCTGAAGGAGGTTGTTTATATTAAAGCAATATTTACATGGGTATACATTGTATTGATTTGGACTGTGTGCCTGCATGAATTGGCATACTCAACTTCTTTTTCCTGGGCTTTCTACTGTCAAGCTAAAAGATTGCAGGAATAACTTTTCCTTGTTTCTGCTTTTAGTGATACATCGCTTCGGCATGCTGAATTTAAAAACCCGGTCACCTCCCTTGAGACTAAAAACAAAAACAAGAATGAGCAAAGTCTTACTGCTGCCAAAGCGGATGGCTTTTTTCACAAAGGGAAGTATGACATTTCTTCTTTTTCTTCCGTGGCTAGGCCAGACATGAAACTGCCAAAATGAAGCCACCTTTTGGTGAGTTCATTCTTTTAGTGTATGGGACCAAAGACACCAGGACAGCCGAAGAGCTGGCTTAACACAACTTTATTACATGCTGGTCAGAGGGAACATGTGGTAATGGCGGACGAACAGCTCAATATATACAGTGGCTATACATTTGAATGTGGCTCCTTGATAGTCTATTGGCTACTGTCCGTGTGACGTCATTGCAGGTCACGCCCTTCTTGTCCAGGTGAAGGTGGTGGCGGGAATCTTCCCGCGCTGTTGCTCTTAGGTGAGTCTTGGACCAATGAGCTTGGACGCTCGCTATTGCCATCTAGTGGTCACTAGCTCGCATCCTATTAGGGTTACAGTGTTACACATGGAAGGTTACATTGGATACACATGGATAGGTACATTGTTTAAAGGCACATGCTTTAGAACACAACATCCCTGCCCCCTAGGATGAGACGAAGTCTCTTAACCAAGATGGTTTCTTGCACTCGCGTTTGGGCCGCGATGTGGGTTGGCCCCCCCGGGGGCCGCTCCCGCTTCCTTGTTCCCTGGACCCTTGTCCTGTAACGGGAGAGGGAGACTCGTTAGTGGCTTGCTGCGGTTTTGCAGCTTTAGGGGAAAGGGTAGATTCCATTGTGGGCGAACCGGGGGCACCAGGGGCTAACGTAAAACCCCTCTTCTCGCTTGGATGGGTGGGGGACCACTCCGAAACCCCCCCCCCCGGTTCTGTAACTCAAAATTACTCTCTGTTGGGGGATCCCGCGGGATATCTATGAGGATGAATTCTTCCTCCTCCCCCCTTGGTGGGGACTCTGGACCCCCCTCTCCTCCCCCTTGGGCTAAATGGGTGGGGGAGAACCCTAACGCTGAATTCTGCTCTGCGTTTTCAGCGCCCTGACTTACCGGGATCCGGTTCCGTAGCTGGTCTGCGTGCCGCCGCCAGAGTAGACCTGTGTTGGTCTCCACGCGGTACGACACGGGACCGGTCTGCTCCACGACTACCCCCGGTACCCAGGCTGGCCCCGCGCTGGCGTAGTTCCTGCAATGCACCGGGGCACCCACACTAAAACTCTTTGTGGCTTCTATCCCGATGTTCCTCCCCTTGTCTTCAACTCTCGTGGGATCCAGCCTAGTGAGAATGGTGGCCAGTTTCCTGCGCATTAAGAGCTCCGCGGGGGAGTATCCTGACGCCAACGGGGTCACCCTGTACCCTAGCAGAAACTGACACACTTGCAGGTTGAGGTCCCCGGGGCCCATGCGCCGCAGCGCGTCCTTCGTGGTGCGGACGAGGCGCTCCACTTGGCCATTGGTGGCCGGATGGAAAGGGGCGGAGGTGATGTGCCGGATGGCGTTAATCTCTGTGAATTCCCTGAACTCAGCGGACGTGAAGCAACTAGCGTTATCGCTAATTAGAGTGTCGGGTATGCCGAACGTGGAAAAAATTCTCTGCAAATGCTTTATTGTCGCGGCCGAGGAGGTGCTCGTGACCGGGATGACCTCCAACCACTTGGAGAAAGCGTCCACAACAAGGAGAAACAGAGTTCCTCGGAACGGGCCCGCGAAATCTATGTGTATCTGGGACCACGGCCCCTTAGCCGCATCCCACTCCCTGTGGGGAAGACGGGCCTCTTCCGGTCTGGAGCATTAGCAACTCTCACAAGTGCCGACCATGTGCTCGATGTCGGCGTCTAACTGGGGCCACCAAAAATAACTACGGGCCAGCACCTTGGAGCGCACAATTCCGGGGTGGCTGACGTGCAGCAGTTTAAGCACCAGCGGCCAAAGGGATGTGGGAATCACCACCCGCTGCCCCCACAAGAGACACCCCCTCTCTAGGGACAGCTCCAACTTTTTTCTGAAAAAGGGAGTGAATTCTTCCGCTGGGGCAGACGCTGGCCACCCTTTCTGTACCCAGGAGCTAACCGCCGCCAACGTCCTGTCTCTGCTTGTCGCTTTAGCGATATCGGCGGGTACTATGGGGGGCGAATCTAAGACTTCTATCATGAGCACCTGGCGGTCCGGCTCCTCCCCGCCCACGTGGCTGTGTGTCTGGGGGAGGGGGGACCTCGACAAGGCGTCCGCATGGCTGATTTCCCTCCCGGGCCGGTACACCAACGCGTGCTGGTAGGCGTTGAGAAAAATGGCCCACCTAAGCATCCTCGGGGACAGGATCTGTGGTGTGGGCTTATCTGCGGTAAAAATGCCTAGCAGGGGCTTGTGGTCAGTCACGATGGTGAAAGGGTGGCCATAAAGAAAATCGTGAAATTTTTTGGTCCCTGCAATTATCGCCAGCGCTTCCCTGTCTGTCTGGGCGTAATTCCTCTCCGCTTGGGACAGGGACCTGGAGTAAAACGCTATTGGGGCCTCCCTCCCGTTTTCCAACACGTGGCATAACACTGCCCCCACCCCCACCGGGGATGCATCACAAATCAGTACTACCGGCCGTTTGGGGTCGAAATGGGTCAGAATGGCGTCAGACGCCAGGAGTTGTTTCAGTTCCGTGAATGCCCTCTCCTGGTCATCGCCCCACTTCCATGCCGCATCTTTCTTGAGCAACTTGTGAAGCGGCTCAGCCACCGCAGCCTTCCATGGAAGGAAGGAGTGGTAGAAATTTAAGAGCCCCAGGAACGACTGCAACTCGGGCTTGGATGTGGGGCGAGGGGCTTTCTTGATGGCGGCCACCTTGGATTTGGACGGTTTTATCCCCTCGGGTGTTACTCGGAATCCTAAGAACTCAACCTCCTTCGCGAAGAAGACGCATTTGTCTTTTCGCAACCTCAACCCCGCCTGTTCGAATGCCGCCAGGACCTTGTTTAGCCTTTCAGCCAACTCAACCTCACTCCCCCCCGTTATCAAGACATCATCAAAATATGGCAAAACGCCGTCCAGCCCTTTGAGGAGGCGTTCCACGAGCGACTGGAAAATCCCAGGCGCTGAGTTCACGCCGAATTGGAGGTGCGTCACCTGGAACGCCCCCTTATGCGTGACTATGGTCTGTGCAGCAGCTGCGGCAGGGGTTACCATGAGTTGCTGATAGGCCTGTGCCAGGTCGAGTTTAGCGAAACACTTTCCCCCATGTAACCTGGCCAGCAAATGGCTGACCACCGGCACCGGATATGCATTAGGGCGGATTGCCTTATTAATGGTGCACTTATAATCGGCGCAAATGCGAACCTCCCCATTGGCCTTCAATGCCGTGACAATTGGAGTTTCCCACTCCGCAGAATCAACAGGAACAAGAATCCCCTGGCCCACTAATTTGTCCAGTTCCGCCTCTATTTTGTCCTTTAGTGCAAAAGGCACTCTGCGCGGTTTGAGTCTTATTGGGCGGACCTCCGGGTCCAGGTCGAAAGTTACTGGGGGTCCATTGAATTTCCCAAGTCCCTTTTTGAAGACTTCGGGGTGCGCGTCGCACACCTCCTGTATTGGGTCAGACCCCACGGCGTGCACCCCCCCAATAAACAGGCCCAGGGGCTGAAACCATTGAGTCCCGAGGAGGCTGCAATTACCCCCCTTAAGAACGACTAGGGGGAGTTCCGCGGCGTGCCGCTTATACTGGACTTGGAATTTCCCAACCCCCAACACCGGGATACTGTTCCCTTGCACGTCCCGAAGCGTGGACCTCAACGCTTTGAGCTTGGGCCGTACTCGGGGGGCAATTCTCAAGAACTCCCTCTGGGAAATGATAGAATATGAGGAGCCAGAGTCAATCTCCATCCTAACAGGGGCCCCTTGCACCAGTACCTCAACAAAGTAACGGGCCGCTACGAAGGCGGCGACCGACTCTTCAGGCGCTTGGACTCGCCTCCAAAACGCGCTCCAAGCGGGAAACATCGCCACCAAGGGCCGGAAATGGTCTCGCAACACCTTCAGGAGCTCTTTTGCCTTGAATTCAGCCGCCTTTTTGGGTGCGATGAGGTCAATCAATACCCTCTTGCCGTCGTGCCTGAGCATTCTGGTGAGGATGGCTCTTTTCTTCGCCTCGTCCGTCACCTCAAACTCCACCAGCGCGCCTTGGAAGTCCATTTCGAAGAGTTCCCAATCCTGCGGTTTCTTGATGTCGAAACCGGCATATGTCTTGGTCCCGTGGGCAGCCATGATCCCACCTTCGTCGCCAATTTAGTGTATGGGACCAAAGACACCAGGACAGCCGAAGAGCTGGCTTAACACAACTTTATTACATGCTGGTCAGAGGGAACATGTGGTAATGGCGGACGAACAGCTCAATATATACAGTGGCTATACATTTGAATGTGGCTCCTTGATAGTCTATTGGCTACTGTCCGCGTGACGTCATTGCAGGTCACGCCCTTCTTGTCCAGGTGAAGGTGGTGGCGGGAATCTTCCCGCGCTGTTGCTCTTAGGTGAGTCTTGGACCAATGAGCTTGGACGCTCGCTATTGCCATCTAGTGGTCACTAGCTCGCGTCCTATTAGGGTTACAGTGTTACACATGGAAGGTTACATTGGATACACATGGATAGGTACATTGTTTAAAGGCACATGCTTTAGAACACAACAATTCTGCAGTCCCTTTTGCCTGACCTAGTGTGAGAAAGATTAGCCAGCAACACAAGGTTGACGTTATCGGGGTATGCCCAATTGTCGTTCAAAAATACCACAATCTTTGAGGAGGGTCTTTCAGTGTACCACAAGTATGACATGACTTCCTACAATGCTTTAAAGACAAATAGAACAAGGCAGGATGGAGGGATCCTTATTGACACAGGCCTGTGAGTACCTGTTGCCTATGGTGGGAAGGGCCCCCCACTGGTAGTCATAGGTAGGGGTGAGAGGGGCCATCTTATCAGTGGGATGGCAAGCTGCTGAAGTGATGTAGCACTGAAAAATGCAGGGAGTAAGTTGGGGGTGGATTAATCTAAACTTGTTTGTACACAAGAACAAGCAGAATACAACCTATACCAGACAGGCATAACATGAAATCATTTGCTAAGCCAGTGTAGTTGTATGCACCAATGTAGTGCACAGCAGATACTCCAAGCTAGCAGAGGTCGCCATGGATGCAAACATCAACTCAAATTTTAAAATGAGCTGACAAAACTTCAATTTTGAAACCACTTATTTTAACTACGTAACTATGCACACATAAAACTGTTTCAATACAATGCATTTTGTCAGGAAACATTCCCTGCATGTTTGTAAAAACTTTGTAGCTCTCTGTGGCCTCAGCTGTTGTTGGTTGTTAAACCAGAAAGTAGAGGTGAAGAGAAAATAAGAATCTTCTAGGTGGAGGTGGAGGGAAAATAAGAATCTAGGGTTTTCCTCAACATTTTTACAGTCAGTAGGCCTTCCAAAGATACAAATCTGTTTTGGAACACATAGACTAGAGACAGTAATCGATAATTTCCTAGTACATAGTTCATCCTTCCCTATTGTCCTTCCACTAGTATGCAGACAGCTTTCACTTGAGTCTTTCTACTTGATTATTGCTGAATTAACAGATTGACTGGAAGGCTTTCTTGAGGAGTGGATGTTTTCTTCTATTTTATTGATGAGTCTTTGTGGTTTACCTCTTTTTCCTTGAGTTCCCTTTTTTCATGGAAGAAAGTATATATACTTTTTTTTAGAAACCTTTATATATATGCAGAGAGAGAAAGCACTTTTATACTATCTAATTTTGTGACTTGCATTACTCTTCTTTTCTGTAGCTAATACAAGATTTGGAGGAAACTATATTTTTTCCAGAACTACATTGCAGTGATATAGGGTTTGAAAAATATCCTCAGTACATGGCGCATTACCAGTTCTGCTACTCTGATTCACAGACTGCTCAGCCACTATGTAAGGACGAACAACCCTCACAATAAAATGTGCTCACACACCTTTAACATCACCTGTAATATGGTTAGATTGATGCCAATTGGTCAAAAAGGCCTTCAGATGTTATCATATACTCATTAACAGAACATCAGTTCTGCAGACCATTATACCACAGTAACACTAGATGCAATAACACTAACTGATGAAATTAAGTGGTAAGTTAAAATGAGGTCAAATCCTATCAGGAAAAGAAAATCCTAAAATCCTATTAATTATTTACACCAGCATATGTGCAATAGCACAAATTACAGTAGCAAAAAACTGTGATTTAACTTGTATTCCTTGCCATGCACCAGTAGCATGACTTAATGCTCAATGGAAAATACAAATGGCAATTTGCCACTGTGATTTCTACTATTATGCTAACAAAATATTCTAGAAAATGTCTACCCTAAAATGTCCTTTACTTTTTATAAAGCACTCACCATACGCACAATCATAATCACTATTTTTTCTTTTTCTTTGGTACTTGATAGCAAAGGATGAAGCCCACCCCAAAGGAACAGAAACGGTACTATGCACACCACAGTTAGCTGGCTGACCACCTAACCCAGGCATAATTTCTGATTTTCCAAGATGTACATTTCTATTTAAGCTCTTTTCAGAGATTCTCGGCAGTAAAAACAGCTCAACAACTAGTTTTAAAAACAATCCAGTTACTTTTCACTATCAGTTTCCACAGCTAAGCCAACATTACGACAGAGTTAGTTTTGTGAATGGCAAAAGAGAAAATGTATGAGCTGCAAATTTTAATATTTTAAGGGGAAAAGGAAGAAGCACCTATTCTAATCCAAAGTATGATTTTAAGATCCTATGCCTTTTTTCGCTCTGAAAAGTGTATTGTGAGGCTTCCGCTCAAAAAATACTTTCTTGCATATTTATTAGGTATTTTGACAAATATATGAAAACAAATCTGTTGTGCAATAACTATTTCCCAAAATTCAGCATTTAATTCTAATATTTCTGGTTTCAAAAAAAACCTTCAAAAATATACTTCTGAAGCATAAAGTAGCCATATTAGTTTGTTTCATCATATATAGTAAAAAAAATAAAAGCAAAAGAGCTGTGGTACCTTAAAGATTGGTTTATTCCAGTGTAAACTCTTGTGGATCACAACCCACTTCTTCGGGCACATGGATTATAAATAATTAGCCCACATGTTCTATATACGTAGTACCTGATGGATAGTTAGGGACCATGTGAGATTGGAAAAAGAGGGCAACAAGGACATTGGTAAAGGGCTTTCAAAATGTCAATAGTACTAGTAATATCTAGTAAAAGCACTGATTAAATAGACATCATGTTAACAGTAATTAAATGGTTGGGCTGAGACAGGTTATGCTGAGGAAACGAAAAACATTCTAATCATTTAATTCCTAGCGTTCAGACTAAATCTTCTGCTAACATGACTTTCAGTTAGCCCATTATGTACATTAACAAATACTCTTCCTGGTCACCATGTTTCTATTCTCCTGATCTGGCCCTCACATTGTCTCCAGCAATAAATGGAAAAGGGAAAAGTTGATTAGCATTCTGCATCTTCTCAAACGCTCAGACTAGGAATGTGCCTGTTCCAGATTATACTGGCTCCAGGACTCTATGCAGTTTGAACATGTACAGTATATCCTGAAATTTCTCTAGCACCCCAACATTATACCTCTGGAACATAGGGGGTTGGAAGTAGCAAATGCTACCTGCATGCTTGATTCTTATACATTTCATCTTGCAGCCTGAAACAGTTTCCCACAGTTTACAACACCTTGGATCTAGACTTAACTACTTGAACAAAGTCCTCTGTCAAATCAATGGAACTTAAGTCACAACTCACTTGCTCCATTTGTTGTCTTAAATCCAGCTAATATATTCAAGATAGAACCCATGGTATTAAACATTTCTGGAATCATTTGGCTGGACCTAGAGACCTTCTATTGGAAGAGATGGCCGGCAAAAACATTTCTGCTTAGAACACTCCTTTCATACATAAAATAAGTGATTATTATTATTTTTTGCTGGTTCTTCCATCTTTTTGCAAGCCCCACATCCCAAAAGTCATCCATACCAGATTTTAGCAGATGCAGAGAACTATAATAATTATTATTTCATGTCAGAAATTATTCTGGGTTGAAAGGATTTTTGCAAAAGAAACTCTGCTCAGGGAATGCCCAAATGAGGCTCCTTTCATGTCCCCAAGAGCTGGGACAGAGACAGGCACTCAATCCATCATGCAGTATCTGGGCCTCAAACTGCCAAATTGTCAGCCTTCCAGCTAACAAGGTGAGCTTCTTGACCACTGAGCCACCGCAGCCCCTTGCAGAGAACTATAGAGCAAGCAGGGAATCAATCTTGATCCCTTCTTCCCCACTTCAGCAAATTGACCAATTCTGTGGAATCCAACCTTTCCATTTTATGGAAGAGACCCTTCTGACCACTGCAGGAACTAGATCCCATTCTAGCCAGTTGGATTATATATTTTGCATTCTATGCCATTTCAGTTTAAGCAATGCTGAGGACAGAAAAAAAGAGCTTTGGTGTGAATGCTGTGAAGCCTACCAATTTGAAAGTTGTGCAGATTTCCCCATTACTTACTATATGCCTAGAAGGGGAATTCATAACAATGATAGATAGCAGAGAAAGAACCCAAGAGCTGTAGATTTCATTTCCCTCCAAGGTCAGACCTTTATTGATCGGGATGTGTTTTTGAAAAGCAGGACAGTTTTTAAGGGGATGGCACAGTTCCCTATCTGTCAACAATATTAACTCTCTGCATAATTCACGTTCTGAAAGGAGCCATTCCAGATGGCGTGTTATGAGGTTTTTTCCTGTCAGGTAAGCTAACGACTCGGGCTCTAGTTAGCTGAAATGTGAATGGCATTTTGACAGATCTGGCAACTGACTGATTTTCCATAAGTCAGACCTGGATGCCCCAGCCGGAAGGAATGTGATTAGTCTTGAGCTGACAGCTGTCTTCATTGAGATGCCAGCCTCTGACAGGGAAAATAAGGGGCAAACAGGATTTTATATTATTTAAAAGAATAAGAGAATCCTGTGTGTTTTCCTGGCAGAATTAAATTTTTAGACCCATCACTGCACAAGACCATAGTTTAACACAACTGGAATCACTGAAAGACACAATGTTGTGGGCAAATCCTTGCCAACAACAAGCTGTGTTTCCCTTCTAAAACCTTGTTCTTGGGTGGTAAAGTTTATTAGAAAGCATTTGGAAGCTGTAATAATATCACTGGCACTTTACATAAATCATACATGCGCATGCACAAGGTCATGGACAAAACGAAGATACAAAACCACCAGTGCTTTATCGATTTAGTTGGCTGGTTGGTTGCAGCCAAATGGCATCACAAGTCTTTTCCTTCCCATTTGATTTTAGTGTTGCAAACGGGGGGTGCAAGAGAAACTTGTCTTGCATTAAGCATGGGCAGAGCTTGGACAAGTTACTATTGTTGTCTACAGGAGAAGGCTCTGAGCGGTTCCAGTAATGGTAATTTGTACTTCAAAGTTCCAAATACGGATGGCTCAGTCCATGTTGGTTTCATTTCTTCTTTAACTGGTATGTATTTTTTAATCCTTGCAAACATTTGTGTGTGAATATCTGTTGTTTTGTGTTAATTTCTCACTAAATATACATTTGTAAAAGTACTTTATTTCCATGAATGTATTCCTAAACGCACTGTAACATAAACAGTGTATGGTATATTAAGTCCATTTTACCATAAAAGGGGCACTTTAAAAATGCACTGGTCAGTATCCACTTGCAAGTCATGGAGTGCAATAATGCTGCAGCCCTAGCACTCTGTGAAAGTACCACCACTTGTGCAAGCCAAGGATTGCTCCACTTGAAGCAATGGAGGATTTCTGCTTGTGCAAGAGGACCATGTGAAGAAAAGAAGAACCACAAATGGATTTTTTGATTGCTAGGATTCCCACTCTGAGAAGTTGCTCAGAATCCTCTAGGCCAGGGGTTCTCAACCTATGACATGTGGGCCAAATCCAGCCCATGGTGCCACATAATCCAGCTCATGCCCTCGCTCCAGCCGCTGCTGGCAAAATTGGCCATTAATGAGTCTGCAGCCAGTGTAAACACATTTACAACAGTGGCAGCCGTAAATGGCAGGGGGACAACCAGAGTGAATTGCCCCTCCTGAAATCCTCCAGAAGCAATATGTTGCCTCCTGCACTGTTTAATGCACAAAGCTACTATTGTTTTAGACAAAGACGGAGGGTGAATTTGCATTTCTGAGGTTTCTGCTTTTCTTCTGAAGGAATTCCATGAGCTTGACTCCCTGGATTTGCTTAAAGTTGTCCACTCTGATCTAGACCAGTTGAGCAATTTTCTGCCTAAGAAAAAAGGAGGGAAAAAATAGCTCAAGTTGCTATTAGGCTCTTGGATGACAGACTTATAATGTTTCTCCTGCTAGATTTTGTTTGTTTGTTTTAATTTTTACCCCTCTAATATGCTCCGGTGTCTAGTCATGCCTGCCACATGACCATGGAAACATCTGCAGAAGCAGACAACGCTGGCTCTTCAGCTTTGAAACAGAAATGAGCACTGATCCCTAGAGTCGGATACGACTGGCTTTCGAGCAAGGGAAACCTTTACTAACAATTGCTTCTGCGAAATTTCAGATGGCCTGTAAGGACAGATTGGAGGCATGGGGGCCGGATTTAATCCAGCAGCTCCAGGCCTGACTCTTAGGAGGTGATTAGAACTCTTACATTACAATGGGTTACATTGAGCCCTGCAGATATTTCTGATTATTACTCCCACAGTCTGTTACCATTGGCCATGATGGGCAGAGCTAGATAAAACTGCAGGCCAAAAGTGTCTGGAAAATCAAAGGATTTTCACACCTGCATTGCATGCTTAAAGTGCCATATTAGGATCAGATTTTGGTTTGATTGTATTGTTGACCAGAATGAAAATAAGATGGTTGCAATTATTCTCTTTGTACATTTCCCCCAATTAATTTGCAAATGGAAAGAGCTCAAAATGTTTGGACATCAGTCTGGTAGGGGCTTGGAAGGACAAAATGGTTGACATTCTGTCTTTGATCATCTGTTCAGATAACAATCATTCCTAAATGCCACATTACTCAACATCTTTTTGGAAGAGATGTCATAATATATTTTTAATTAAAAACAGATGCAAGAGGAAAAGGACCCTGAGAGAAAATGCTTTTTGATCTAGGGAGAAGCCTTTACTCCCAAGCTGAGATGTCATATCCATAGTTAGTACAACTCATGATTGAGATAAACTTTTTTCCTATTTAACCTCTCTTCTTTAGAATGGACTAAATAATAAGATCCCAAAGTTAAGGAAAAAAATCCTTTTTACTTGAATTTACAGGTCATGAAAATGAAAAGCAATGAAAGAAAGGAAAACTAAACTTCTGCTGAGTAAATTAAACCTGTAAAAGAGTGATAACTTCACAGACAGAGAAACAGAGTGTGTACAAGGAATTAAATTAGTTCAATCCAGAGGCTCACCTAACTTGTCTGCAATAACTCTGAATCCCATTGCAATTCATCTACAATCTCATTGCAGGTAAATTGATCAGTTTGGTTTGCATTTTTGGTAATTCATGTAGTTCATGTGTCCCCCAGACATGTCAGTGTTGTTCACCACCACCACCCATATTGGCATACTCTCACTATATTCAGTGAGATTTACTCCCAAACAAGTGTGCATTGGAGTGCTGCTTATAATAGGCACACAGGTCTCTTGTTGACCTAGCCAAAAGTAGATACTGTACAGTAAAAAACCCTACTTACATAAAAAGTCTGTTCCATAGGCTTTTATGTAATTCGGTTTTTTACTTAACTCGAAGCAAACCCATAGGAAAAATGAATTTTTACATAACTCGAAGCAAACCCATAGGGAAATGATATTTATGTAAATCAAAGCAACCACATAGGAAAAACAAATTTTTTATATAACTCGAATCAAACCCATAGGAAATTGCATTATGTAAATTGAGATATGATTTAATGCAAAAATCATTATGTAAGTCAAATTTTATGTAACTTGAGGCATATGTAAGTCAGGGTTTTACTGTTTTACAAATTATTGACAGGTGGTCTCTAAGAAAAATCCCTAGGTTGAAACTCATATATTAGTGAGTATACTTTGTTGAAAAGAATCTGTAATTGTGGCAACTGACGAGCCAAAACTAAAATGGGTGGGAGAAGAAAATAACTCAGGGCAAATTGCAGTATTGGAGCACAGAGAACTTCACAATCAGTTCCTAACATTAGTACATCACCCCTAAAGGAACAAAGACGAAATTACATGATATAATGAATAATGACAACCTCAAAGTCTGAGGCTAAGAAAATCCTCAAGGATGTCCTCCCAGCATGAAATGTGACAACATTTCCACTGTAACAAATCTTAAGAAGAATTACTAGAGCATGTCACTGAGACAGAAGAAACTGTGTTATTCCAGCCACTAAGCTGAAATGCATGCATTGTAGTCCATGGTCATCTCTTTACCACCACCTTCTTGTTTTTGGTCACTAGAGAACATAAAGAAAATTGCCAACTCCTGGAAGAAGGGACCACATAATAATTGATCTCAAGGATGGCTGAACAGAAGCCCTGTAACTACTGTTATCAGTTTTCCTTCTTATTACCAGTCTACAAACTGTCTAGACATGTTTATTGTTTGTCGTTTATGTGGCATTTTGGAAACGTTGGCAATTTATTTTTTGAAGGATGGAAGTGTTGCAACGATAAGAGAGGGTAAGAACCAAAAGGCTTAACTTGCAGCAAAAATGCTTCCTGTCATTCTCTATTGATTTCTGTTAGGCTTGTCCTTGTTAAGCATAAAGATTATGCAAAAGAGGCTTATGCCAATGACAAGAAGTAGAGATGAAAATGGTTTCAGTAGATGTTGTGTCAAGGTGAGAGTAAGAAAAGGCTTTTGAAGTACAAGGTCTTTTGTGCCACCCCCCTTCATCTGTCTCAGTTAAAAGTAGCATCGTTTGAAGACATGAATAAAATTCTCCCTCCAGCACCTATTAACAACTATGGTTTTGAGATAGGAGTCAATGTCGAATAACTGACCTTGTCCAACTGTCAGAAAGAAACCAGTAAAGAAGCAGTTTTGCTCTGCTGTCTCATTTTCTGAAAGTCTTGCTATATTCACACACTCCCCTTCCCCCAACTTACATGTGATGAGAAAGAAATGCAAGAAGAAAAAGGGAGGGGAACAAAAGAAGAGGAGAGAAGATAAAATCAAAAGCATATAGATGGAGGCCACTACAATGAATGATACCTGGGTAATTGGAAAGAGGAATTTTTCCAGCAGGGAATTCACAGGAAGCTACTTTAGGCCACATTAGATTATTTGTCCTTCTGAAGCAAACATGTTAGGGACCACCGCCATGACCAGACTGGCAGTCAATGCTTGTTTCTTCCTCCTAGGGGGGAAAAGGGGAAGTCTAGAGCAGCCAATATGGGGCATGAAGCTCTGCCCTCTCTCTCTCTCACTTCAACATTGTTCCTCACTTCCTCTATGTCTGATACCATGGCTGGCCATCCCAGAAACATGTGGAAGAGAACATTTGGTGAATGGGATAGTATCATGATAGACTGCTGCATCTCTGCTTTCCTAGTCTGGTCTTCTGATTCACACTTGTGAAGATCTGGGTGAGATTATCTTCCCCCTGCTTCCCCTAGCCAGATCACTGTCAGGCTGCTCATCCAGGATTAGGTCTGTAATGAATTGAAATTGAGCCTTTGTTTTGTGAACTTTAAAATGGATGTTGTTGCTTTCCTTCCTAAGAAGGGGGGAAGAGAGTCTTGGAATTTGGCCTTCTGGCCAGCTGCACATTCCTTTTCTCTTCAATAGTCAAAATATGCTAGAATTGTATGAATGGAAGGAGGAATGTTGGACGTTGAGTGTGAAATCTTATTGGAAAAGAAATAGGAAGAGGTGGGACAAAGGATAAAATATGGGTTTTGCAACAAAAATGGTAGCAAAGAAACACCATTGTTTAAGGGTGCATTTACAGCGTGTTTTTGACTGTTTTTGCTGCTTCTGGAGGTGGTGGCAATGGCAGTGGGAGTGAGAGCTGCACATTTTTAGCTGTTTTCACCACTTCCGGCAGCGGCAGGAGTGAGTGCGGCAGGTCACATGAAATAATGCCACAGGCTGCGTCCACCCCATGGGCTGTAGGTTACAAACCCCTGCCTTAGGGACTCAATTCATCTCACATTTGATCTTCCTTTTCTCCTGCTGCCTTCAGACTTTCACAGCATTACCGTCTTTTCAAGAGAATCTTGCCTTCTCATGATGTGCCTGAAGTATTACAGCCCCAATTTCATTCTTTTTGACTCCAGAGAGAGTTTAGGTTTGATTAACTCTAGGGCCCACCTGTTTGTCTTTCTGGAAATCTGGGGTAGCTGGATAATATCATACTCTTAGACCAGGAGTTCTCAACCTTTTAAAGCTGGCAGCCGGGTCACTCTCCCTCAGACAGCTTTGGGGGACAGACGGCCATTTTGCCCTTCTTCTGCCACATGGCACTTCCGGGTGTGGTGGAGGCAGTAGGGGGCCACATGAAATGGTGCTGTGGGCTGCATCCGGTCCACAGGCCATAGGTTGAGAATCCCTGTATTAGACACTGGTGCAGATTTAAGGATAGCATTTGTCCTTTATGCTTTGTTGTTCTTTAACAGTGCAGGAAAACCTATTACAGAATCAACAAATCAGACGATAAACAAAACAAAATAAAGAAGGCACAAACTATGTGACACCTTAAAATTATAATTGCTATATTTTAATGAGAGCTTAAATGGATAAAGTCCACTTCTTCAGACATACGACTATTTGGCAGTAATTCACGCAGGTTGAGATACAGGTGGAGATACAGAAGGTGGAGATACAGAAGGACAGTGGTGAGTTAGTATAGTAGTAAAAGGTTGCAGACCTTTTGTAGCAGTGTAGCATTTCATATTTCTGTTTTGTTTTTTGTCTGATATGCTTGCTCAATGAACATGGCTACCATCTCAAAAAATCAACATTTCCCAGCAGATGTCTGCTTTCTCAGGTTCTCCCTAAGAGCAATTTTGTCAGCTTGGTCATTTAAATTTTCTACTGACATTTAGCCAATCTAGTAAGGAGATTGCTAGAAGCTAAATGATCAGACTCATTAATCAGTCAATTAAGCTTGCCAGACAAAATGTCAAGCAGAGAAAACAGCTGTTTTTGATCTTTTGAAAGTAAACTGATGGGTTCCAGAAATTCTGATATTAACATGTGACAAATGATGGCTCGTGATGATTAAAATGCACTGCCCCGTAAACTCTGGCTTTCATGAATTTTAGGGGTCCTGAAATCCATCTTTCAGATGTTAGCATTTTTACCTTAGCTGCAAGCATTCCTTGACTTCTTCTTCCATGTCTAGCCCAGACATAAAAATGAAGGCACATTTGGTGAGTTCATTCTGCAGTTCCTTTCACCTGACCCAGTGCAGGAGAGAGGGAGAGGCCTAAAATTCCCCCCAAAGACTTCCAGTTTTCTATGTAAGAGCAGCAATAAAGTACATGCAGGTACATATGCTGGACATCCATCTCAAAGGTTTGAATATTAGGCAAGGGTCTCTGGGACATTATCAGATTTGATACACCACAGCTAACAGGTTGTTATATGCTGCTATATATGTTGTATTGTATGTTATATGTTGTTATATTATACAACCTTCACAGAAACGATCTCAGTAGAATTCTCATCCACAGCCTCAGGCTACCTCTCAAAACAAAGGAAGAACCAGGTTCTTGGCCTGGGCCATTCACACAATTAGGTAAGGTGTTGTTGTTCTTGTTGTCCAGTCGCACAGTTGAGTCTGACCCTTTGCGACCCCATGGACCACCACATGCCAGGGTCTTCTGTTGTCTGCCATCCTCCATAGCCCGCCCAGATCTACGACCACTGTGTCAATGATGCCATCTAGACATCTCATCTTCTGCCACCTCCTTCTCCTTTTGCCTTTGATCTTTCCTTGCATCAGGGCCTTCTCTAGTGAATTCTCTCTTCTCATTTGGTGGCCAAAGTACTTGAGCTTCAGCTTCAGTATTTGTCCTTCCAAAGAGCAATCAGGGTTGATTTCCTTCATGATTGACTGATTTGATCTCCTTGCAGTCCAGGGGGCTCTCAAGAGTCTCCTCCAGCACCACAGTTCAAGGGTGTCTATTCTTTTGCACTCAGCTTTCCCTGTGGTCCAGCTCTCACAGCCATACATTACTCCTGGGAAGATCATTGCTTTAACTATGCAGACTTTTGTTGGCAGGGTTATGTCTCTACTTTTTATTATACTGCTTAGGTTTGTCATAGCTTGCCTCCAAAGAAGTTAGCATCTTTTATTTCATGGCTGCAGTCACCATCTGGGGTGATCTTAGATCCCAAGAAGATAAAGTCTGTCACTGCTTCCATTTCTTCCCCTTCTATTTGCCGTGGAGTGAAGGGGCCATATGCCATGGTCTTGGTTGTGTTTTTTTTAATGTTGAGTTTCAGGCCAGCTTTTGCATTCTCCTCTTTCACCCTAATCAAGAGGCTCTTTAGGTCTTCTTCACTTTCTGCCATTAGGGTAGTGTCATCTGCATATCTCAAGTTGTTGACATTTCTCCCATCAATCTTAATTCCAGCTTGTGCTTCTTCCAGTCCTGCATTATGCATGATGTACTCTTCATATAAGTTAAATAAGCAGGGTGACAATATACAGCCTTGTCGTGCTCCTTTTCCTATTTTAAACCAATCAGTAGTTCCATATCCTGTCCTAACTATTGCTTCTTGACTCACATACAGATTTCTCAGAAGAGAAATTTGTTCTTTGCTTTCTCCATGATCCAGCGAATGTTGGCAATTTGGTCTCTAGTTCCTCTGCCTCTTTGGAACCCAGCCTATACTTCTGGAAGTTCTTGATCCACATTCTGTTGAAGCATAGCTTGTAAGATCTTGAGCATGACTTTGCTAGCGTGTGAGATGAACGCAATTGTACAATAATTTGAACATTCTTTGGCATTGCCCTTATTTGGAATTGGAACATAGAAAGGTCACCCTTGCTCGAAAGCCAGTCATATCTGACTCTAAGATTCAGTGCTCATCTCTGTTTCAAAGCTGAAGAGCCAGCGCTGCCTGCATCTGCAGACGTTTCCATGGACATGTGGCAGGCATGACTAGACACCAGAGTGCATGGAACACTGTTTATCTTCCCACCAAAGTGGTTCCTACTTATCTACTTGAAATTTCTTGCTTTTGAACTGCTAGGTTGGCAGGAGCTGAGACAGAGATGGGAGTTCACTTCATCATGCAGTACTCGGGTCTCGAACTGCTGACCTCCCAACCTTCCAGTTATCAATTTAGCCTCTTAACCACTAAGCCACCACAGTCCCCTCATTAGCAAATGTGTAATGCCACAATGGTTGTCATGCATCCATCTACTAACCATTTGCAATTGACAGGGAGAAGCTTCACAACTAATCTGAATAACAGGTATTGCCAGTTGTAAAATACCATATTGATCTGTGTTGGCAGGTGGCAATCCAATATTCTCTTGGTATAGAGTGCAGGAATTCACTAGAAATACCATTGAATTCAAAGAGGCTTACATCAGAATAGGAATATACACAACTGCTGTGTTGAAATAACCATACTTTTTAAACACACCCCAATGAATGCTGGACTTTTATATAAAGCAATCATGGCTTATGTAAAAGTAACTCAAGATGAAACATTTCGGCTCAAGGGTACATCAAGTTCCCCAGCCCCATGGCAGTTCAATTATCACTAATTCCAGATGGCAGCTCCACTCAGTAGAAAGAACGGAGTGCAGAATTACTTTAAGGTCAATGTTTCTGGCAATGACTTCAAGCCCATTAAGGACAAAATCAAAGGGCAATGTCTTGCAGAAGCATTGCTGCACCTGGCCACCTGTGCACCCATTTTGGGACCTGACTAGTGAATACTGTTGCTGCCTACAGAAAAGCACCTTTTCTGATCACCTCAAGATTCATTTTACTAACCCTTGTGGGAGATGTATAGAATAAGTAAAAGAAGAAAATTAGCAAACAAAATCCAAGTCGTGAGTAGAAGCTGCTAGCAAAGTACAAGTATGAGCATACCCATAGCTGGAATGTTGATCCCCATGGACTTTGTCAGAAATGTGCCATTGGAATTATTGGAATTATTGGAATTATTGGATTTATTTATTTATTTATTTATTTATTTATTCATTCATTTATTCATTCATTCATTCATTTATTCATTTATTTATTTATTTATTATGATTGTAGTCTGAAGCTGGGCCCCATTAGAGACATATCCATAAGGATTGAGCCAGCATGTTCACTCTTCCAGCTCATATACTTTAATCTTTAATTTACCTGTATGACAAACGAACCCTGGTGACACGACAGTTAAACTGCTGTACTGCAGCCAAAACTGCTGCTAGTGTTGTGAGTTCGATCCTGATGGGACACAAGGTTGATTCATCCTTTATTCTTATGAGGTTGGTAAAATGAGTATGCAGCATGTTGGGGGCAAAGTGCTAATTACCTTGTGAACCTTCCCAAGAGTGCACCAAGCACTATGGGGGCGGTATATAAGTATAATTGCTATTGCTAGTTATGCCATCTTAAAAAATGAGCTAATTCAGTTCAGTATGAGATTTGGTGGATCACAACTCACTTCCTCAGGTGCACAAATTATCATAATCAACACAGAGAATAGATACACAGAGTAACTGGTGGAAAGGCAGAGGCAAAGAGGATGACAAGTGCATTTGCAATGGACATTTATATTGATAGTAGTACCTTAATGTTCAGGCAAAGTGCTGATTATGGGCTTGTTACTTAAGGCTGGGTGTAGGAGCAAAATGCTGTTTAGCGCAATCCCCACAATACCTTCTACTACTTCCTGGCAGTGGTGTGTCCAACTGACAGGACAGAAACAGCTGAGACACGAGGTGGCCTTTATGCTGCCATTGAGGGGGCTGTCACAGCCACTTCAGAGGCAGCATCACTTCCCAGCTAGGAAGGAGACCAGTTCCCCCATCAGGTATCACTTCCCAGCTAAGAAGGAGACCAGATCCCCCATCTGAGATGTGGCCCCTTCAGCCACACCCTATTTTATCCCATGTCCAGCATGCATATGCTGGGAATGGGATAAAATACAGCAGGCTAATTTAATTCAATGCCTGGTGGGATCTCAAAATGAAGTGGATTAGGGCAGATTGAAGTGTGGATATGATCAGACCAAACAGTCCCAAAGATCTACCCATGTAGATAGCCTCTATGTTATGGTGCAGCAGAGCAAATCAGTATTCAACAAAGCAATTCTAAAAAATTTATAACTTTGAATCTGGGCTATTGATTAGCACTAAATTTGTCACTATGCATGCCCACCACAATGGGAGAGAAAGCCGATTTGTGGCACTGCACAGGGAGAGAGACAAAATTCAGGAAAAGTCTTTCAGAAGGAGAGTCCAAATAAGCATAGTCAAAGAAGCAAAGAGTGGGGTCCCCCAAGGTTCAGTACTGGGACCCCTGCTTTTCAACCTCTTCATAAATGATCTAGAGGTAGGAGTAAAAAGCAAGGTAGCCAAATTTGCTGATGACACTAAATTATACAGGGTAGTGAAAACTGTGAGAGATTGTGAGGAGCTCCAGAGGGATCTCTTGACACTGGGGGAGTGGGCAAAACAGTGGCAAATGAGCTTCAACACTAGTAAGTGCAGAGTGATGCACATTGGGGCAAAAAAAACCAATTACATTTATAAACTGATGGGGTCTGAACTCTCTGCGACAAACCAGGAAAGGGACCTTGGTGTCCTGGTGGACAACTCAATGTAGGTGTCAACCCAGTTACCTCAGCAGTGAAAAAAGCAAACTCAGTGCTAGGGATCATTAGGAAGGATATAGAAAATAAGTCAGCAAGTGTCATTTTGCCTCTTTATAAATCTATGGTGAGGCCCCATCTGGAATACTGTGTACAGTTCTGGTTTCCATACCTCCAGAAGGATATTATGGAGCTGGAAAAAGTGCAGAGGAGGGCAACCAGAATGATTAGGGGACTGGAACACCTTCCTTACCATCTGAGGCTGCAACGGTTGGGCCTTTTCACTCTTGAATGACGGCGTCTAAGAGGTGACCTGATTGAAGTTTATAAAATCATGCACGGTGTGGACAAAGTAGATAAGGAAAAACTGTTTTCCCTATCGCACAACACTAGAACTAGGGGACACTCAATGAAACTTTTGGGTACTAGTTCTCAAACAAATAAGAGAAAGTACTTTTTCACCCAGAGGATCACTGGTCTATGGAACTCCCTGCCAGATGAAGTGGTGACAGCTGTCAGTCTTGACAGCTTTAAGAAAGGATTAGACAAGTTCATGGAGGACAAGGGTATCAATGGCTATAATTATGGATACCTAAGGACAACCTCCGGATTGGAGAGATAGGCAGGTTATCTCTCAATGCCATTTCCAGGGAATCCTAAGCAGGGGAAGGCATCTCCTTGGGAATACCCTGAAGGAAATGGTGAGCCACTGTGTGAGACAGAATGCTGGACTGGATGGGCTGTGGCCTGTTCCAGCAAGGATGCTCTTATGTTCTTATGTAAAGAAAGCCAGAGTTTGTTTTCCAAGAGAGACTTATAAGTTCAAAGGCATGTCCAAGAGGCAAAGTCAAGTCCAGGGCATGGAGGTCCCTCAGAGTTTCAGGCAGAGGTAGACAAGGATTCCAGCAGAGGGTTGCCCAGCACAAATGTTGAACTGACAATTCGAACTGCCTTCACACACTGCTTAAGTAGACAGAGCACACTCATGGCCAAGGGCATGCAGCTGGTAATTTCCTTTGTAGTAGACCTCGCGCTGATTTCCGACACAGATGTAGCTCTTGGTGCAGGTGGAGCCTGCAGTGCTGCGTGGTTGAAAGTTCAGGTTCAGAGCTGTCAGAAGGAGAGTTGAGATCACTGGATTGGAAGCTGTCAATTGTGACAGCTCAGAGTCAGCTCAGAGTTCAAGGTTCAAGATGGGTGGAACGGAATCCAGAGCAGGCTCTTTGCAGGCGCACCCCCCAAAAAAGGACTCAGACACTGGTATAAGTGGATAACGGCATTGGGCCACATTTATTGATTCATGCCCTAGTCCGAATTATAAATTTCAATTGGTACTCAGCCAATTATAATTCTTAAGGCAAGCAGGCCGCAGTAACACTGGTAAGGTTCCTCCCAAATTGCCAACGGCAATTGGCTACAATGTATCCATTTGTATCGATTTGTTTATTGACAACAAACAAATTGTTGGCCGTAGTCAATCAACTATCTACTGACCCCACCCTCTGACGTGTATCCGTAAAATCACGGGGTGATACATGCTGAATAGCTCCTGCCATCACCCCATTGCCTGGTTCGTCGTTGACCGGACAACGTTAACCAACTTGTACCTATCTAGTGTTGGCCAGTCAATTGCGAACCTGCCGGATACCTGTGGGTCATAAATATTTACCTTACCAGTGCTACCCGCCCATGTGACCAAAGTCAATAGCAAAGCCCCTATATCAAACCATAGCAACAGTGTGGGATGGGCAAAAAAGCCAGAACCAGGAAGCCAATTGTAGGTTCCAGCCAAAAATTCCCACCCGGCCCCGAAGCGACCAAAATATCACACTGTTCACTAGGGAGGGGGTGGAGGGAAAAAACTTCTCCTCTCCGTCGCTTTTACAAAATGGCAGCTCGGCTGCCTCGTGGCCACCCCTTTTATAGAGGGGTGGCCACGCCCCCTAACTACCCAGATGTCTGACTCCAGGTGGGGGGGGCCCGCAAAGAGTGCGGCGGCCATTTTGGCGCCGCGCTTGCATTGCAGGCGCACCCCCCAAAAAAGGACTCAGACATCGGTATAAGTGGATAACGGCATTGGGCCACATTTATTGATTCATGTCCTAGTCCGAATTATAAATTTCAATTGGTACTCAGCCAATTATAATTCTTAAGGCAAGCAGGCCGCAGTAACACTGGTAAGGTTCCTCCCAAAATTGCCAACGGCAATTGGCTACAATGTATCCATTTGTATCAATTTGTTTGTTGACAACAAACAAATTGTTGACCGTAGTCAATCAACTATCTACTGACCCCACCCTCTGACGTGTATCCGTAAAATCACGGGGTGATGCATGCTGAATAGCTCCTGCCATCACCCCATTGCCTGGTTCGTCGTTGACCGGACAACGTTAACCAACTTGTACCTATCTAGTGTTGGCCAGTCAATTGCGAACCTGCCGGAACCTGCCGGATATTTACCTTACCAGTGCTACCCGCCACACGGGGAGGCATCCATGATGACTCACCGCCCCCCCCAAGACCGTCAGCTCGGTCGCCAGGCCTGCTTGCATCACACCCAGAACGAGGTACATACCTCTAACTGACAGGTGGACCCCTTCTCCTGCCTACCAGCAAAATTTTTGTGTAAGCCTATCATCCGGTCTCCAATGGCCGTCTCACAGCCATGCTCAGAACGTGACGGAGTCACAGCCCCGTCCAGTGACTGCCGGAACAGTCCGAACTAGGGAGATCCGCATCTCCCCTAAATTGGTGTCTCGGCACGATGTTAGACCATAGCGACCGTATGTAAGCCATACGTGATACAAAGTGCCAGGTCACAGCCCCTCGACAGTTTAATAACAGCAGTGAGCCATATAAGATCGCTGCCGCCGAGGCACCTGTAAAACATTGGGCGGTCCAGCATCCCTGTCAGACAGCAGGAATGGCCACAGTTCCCGCCCCCATGTGCCGCGCATACCATACCATAGCATACGTGCAGATGCACACAGCCCAGCCGGGGTCCACTCTCTGTCGCTGCAGCATATACTACTGCCCAGTGTACATAGCTGCGGCCCACCAGCCCCCTGCCACCTGTGTGCTGAGATCCCTAGGATCTGTAAAAGAGGAGAAAAAGGTGAAGGACATAACTAGGTACTCGTACAGTGAGGGGACGTACATATCTGAAATTGCGCGTAGACGCATATCCACCTCCGAGTACCCCAAACGTAGCCGCGATCAACGCGATGCCTATCTTAAGTAAATGGTGCCAAAACGGGCACCACACCGCGAAACGCGGCACCGGTCACCCTCAGGGACTGTACTAAGGTAAGGGTAGACCCATCCCGGTGGCAGAAAACAGGCTGGGGCGCGCAGCAGGCACTGTTGGAAATTCAGGTAGGGCACCAACCGGACAGATGTCTCAAAACTTCGTAGCAGTATACACCACTGCCTGCACCGTGCTGAATAACCCGTGAGGACCGCATCCCCACTCGAGCCCACTCATGTGTGACAGAGACATCTTCGAGTTCCAGTGCCCTACGAGACACATCCGCCTTACACCGGTGGCACCAACTCTGGCACCCACTCACTGATGCGGAGCACTCCAAAAAGGCTACCGTGGTAGCTGCGTGGCCAAGAGCCACCTCACACCTATCTGTACATAAGTAATGCCAGCCTCATGCAAGGTGGGTAGAAACTCTGGGAACAGGGGTGACGCGCGTAAGGGCGGCGGACACGTTCTCGTGTCCACCCCTCCCAAACACGACGCCTGAATGCAGAGTGATACGCCTTACGCGTGCGAGGTGCCAATGACATGTCCGGTTCCCCTCTCCTCGCCAAATGTCCAACCATCAGCCAAAAGTGGCGAGTGGAATCCCTCTGCTTCCAGAGTACAGCACGGAACCAGGTGATCTGCAGTGGTGGAGAGCAGCAGAATGTCATTATAAATACCCATAACATGTCTGGCCTAGAACAGCACATTTAGGCGTAGGCTTCTCAAGAGAATAGACGGACTAATGTCATGACCTTGGGGGATTTGCATGTCTGGGTGTTGACAATGTGCACCATTGGCGCATTGTCACACCGAAATTGGACCACTGAGTAGGCCCACCCCTTGCACCATAGCATCAGTGCTCTCCAAATGGGAAAAAACGCAAGGAAGGTAAGATCGCGGGGCGATCCGTGCACCCACCCTCAGAGTAAACCCCATAAGTCCGGGAGCGGGAGGTATCCGGCCGTACTTGAAATCTAGGGCAGACCATCAGGTCTGATATCCAGGAAGAGACCCCACCAACCCAGGAGTAATTTTGAGCCAGACCGGACCAATTAAGGTGGCCATGAATTAACTGCCGCTCACAAGGGCACACTGTATGTTTTGCCATCAATGCCAAACTCGCCGCGGAGATCCAAGCCACCGTATACATGGTTAACCCGGATGCCCGCGCGACAGAGTCGATTCAGAAATGTGAGCTTAGTAGATGGGACCTCGGTCTATTCAGGCGCCAAGGGGACACCCAGTTCCCACCTGAGTGTCTGAATGGTAATGAGGAGACGCGTGCACGTGTCCAAGCCCCGTTCACCCCCGAACCAAAGTCATCGAGGTAATGGGCTAGAGACCGAGACCCCGACCTGCGAGCAAATGGCCACTGAGTGAAGTCCCTAACCGGTCGAGTGCTGTACATGAATTAACTCAGTCAGAAGGGGGTTGGCCTTATCTAAGTAAAATTCCCCTCAGAACCTAAAAAACCCAATAGGTCTAAATCACTGGGTGCACTGGCAATAATCTGAAAGCCAAGCGCATATCACACTGTGCCAAAACAGCACCAGAACTGCGTGAGCGTGCCACCCATAGTAGCCGAGCCAACTACGAGCACCTGACTGAACCAGGTCATCAGGAATGGCATCCCTTAATGGAGAACCCACAGGGTCAGCTGAATGGGGAATTAAATGACGTTCCCTAGTTCTAGCTCAGTATGAGCTTCATGGGGGAGACGTTCAACTTAGGAAAGGTGGTTCCCAGAAGGGCCCCCGCTACTCTCATAGCCCCAACTCCCTTAGCCGTGGACTAAGGGAGCCGAGCCCCCTCTCCGTTACCCTGCAAGGGAACCAGAGTAGTAGCAGCCTGGGACCCCCAACACCCCCGAATGAATACAAAAGCCCCCATAGTAAACCCACCGGCAGGTATCCCGCCCAACCCTTCTTGGATGAACTGAGTGCCATCTCTCTAGGTTGGCTATACTAATTGGGGCGGGGGGGCTTATGACAAGGTTAGTTGCTTCAGGCGGAGCTCTGATCGCCCCTGTGCACCCCTACCTCTGCCCCGTAACCCACCACCCGCGGGCATGCGGAGGCCGCGTGAGGGCCAGCGCAAAAGGGGACATGAAGTCGATAACAACCGTGGTGCTTAGTACACGCATCATCCGCTGAGCAGGCTGGACACAGCACGTGGGCTGGAACCCCCCCCCCCCCCGCCCAACCAGTTAGCGTGGAGCCTGTGTCTGAGCAGCCCGCTGCTCAGCATGACCACCATGGTACCTATCACCAGGCACCGGCCACGTGGGAGAGATGTACACGAGCACACTTGCTGACAGGTTCATCCCACCTCCCCTCAGGGTATAGAGCCACCCTCCTCCACATACCCCACCGTAAGCCAACTGCCATGGGCCCATCCAATCAACCGTCGCCCTACAAATATTAGCGATGGATGGACGCACCAGGATGGCCCAATCAGGTCAAGCCCTGCGGCATACCACCATACGTACAAGGTATGCCGCCAACCAGTTGGCCCAAGGTGCACGGTGGCTCACTACGATGGGACATCTCATTGTCTCAGTCGCCCTGTCCCTCTCTCTCCTCCTAGTGGGCTCACAGTTCAATAGGGAGAATATCCACATGTCCCCCTCCAACCCTTACCTCTCATGGCCTGCGGCCAATGACACCCAGGGGCAAGTAACAGCCGTCCATCGGCAAAGCCCTCGACGGGACAGTCTGCATAAAGGGCCTGCGCAGCAGGACCCCGACAGCCCCTGCGAAGCTCAGAACTGTCCCGGGGGCGGACACCCCAGTGCGTGGTGGCCTACTACGGCGGGACCGCACGTGTCTCTGTCCTCCTGGCCACACCGCCTATCCGTATTGGGGTCTCAGTTCATAGAGATAATATATCCACGTACTCCCCCCACCAATCTTTTCCCTCCTAACCTGAAAGAAATGATCACCAGGGTACAATATATAACCAGGCATCACGGAAACCCCCACCCCCAACGTCGTGCCATAATGCAAGCAAGGGGCACTGGGATAGGCTGGCAAGTGATGCCCGCCAGCCTCAAACTGGCGAAGCCATGACCACTGAACCCCACCGCTGGAAGTGGACTGTGATGTGGGTGCATTCAACTTGAACCTGATACTCACTAGTTGCACCCCCATGAGCCGCCCCCACTGGGGGTTCCGGCCCACGGCGGGCGTCGGAGCTTGCGACCGAAATCGAGCTCTGGGGCCACATCCAACCAAACTCCGGTTGCAGTTCTGGAGAAACAGGGAGCTGCGAGACGGCGGCAGGCCCAGGCCGGAGTGTCTCCAGCAGCTCGACCCGGCTGGCCGCCTGTTGCAGAGTGGCAGCAGTCGAAGTAGCCGGCAGACACAAAGGGCCCCGGTAGATAGGGAAGGGCCCCCTCCCACTGGATTGCCCAGGATGCCTCCAGCACAGCCAAACGTGCTAACCAGGCATCCCCTGCCACGGAAACCCCTCGCATAAGGTGGGCCAGGTGGGCCGGACGGCCAACTAGGGATTGGGCCGGAGGCCCCAATTTGAGATCCTGGGCCAGAATAGGGCCATGCCCAAAACTCCGGCCCCTGAGGGGGTAAAACGTGCTGTGTGCTAGCACCAGGCCCTCCCCCCAATCGTTCCGGCCCATGGCCGGCAACTGCGGGCTGAGGGCCGAATCCCTTGAAGGACGTCCTGAGGCTGAGAGCCGAGGACCATATCGCTACCTGCCCCATCCCACCGGTAACGGTGGGCAAAGGTGTTGTCCTGCTCCATTGCATGAGAGCCATGGCAAGGTGGGCCACACGGCCCACTGGTTGATACACTGTGGACCCCTATTTGGGAGCCAGGCCCATGGCCGGTAATTGCGGGCCGGGGGCCGAAGCCCCAACCGCGCTCAGCCCTCCCCCCTGTTCAAAGCCCATGGCCGGCACTTGCGGGCCGGGGGGCGAAGCCCCTGTAGGGCCAGTCTGGGGCTGAAGAGCCGCGGGCCACGGCCTGAGCTGCCCCATTCCACCGGTCCCGTTGGGAGCCTCCGGCTGGAGGTCCTGTTGAGGGGGTGCAGTCGCGGTCCTCCGACCCGACTGCTGCTGCCCCCTGCGCAGGCGAGCCTGCTTCGCCATAGCCTTCTTTCTAGGAGGCATAAAATGAAGAGCGATCCCTATCCAGGGATCAGAATTCGCTAGCTGGGAAGTCGAAAATCAAGCAGCCAAGACCGCTAAGGGGCTGCAGCCACCGAAAAGGCTTCCCTCCGGAAGACGAAGAGCGACGGAGAAAAAACTTCTCCTCTCCGTTGCTTTTACAAAATGGCAGCTCGGCTGCCTCGTGGCCACCCCTTTTATAGAGGGGTGGCCACGGCCCCTAACTACCCGGATGTCTGAGTCTGGGTGGGGGGGCCCGCAAAGAGCGCGGCGGCCATTTTGGCGCCTCGCTTGCATTGTCATGGGGCAAATGACAGTCACAAGTATAGCAGACCATCTGCTTTTACTCTGTGCAAAATTTGGAAAAGCTTTCCAGTTATGGTTTTTTTAAATAAATAAATAAAAATAAAACTGTTTTACACCCGTTAAGAATTAGATGACCCCAGTTGACCCCAGATTTAAAACATATCACACAAACTGAAACGGCCAGTCTTTCTTATCTTGAAAGAGAATAGTTGCTTCCACTTGCTTGTTCTAATTTGAAAAGAATCAAGGTTGCAGCGACTGAAATATTGATCCTCAAAAAACCTTTTCAAAAGGGAAAAACAGCCACTTTGTTATTAGATTGAGCATGTGTGGTCCGGGCTTCCCAGTTGGAGCTTTGCAAAATGAAATACTGTGTATATTCATAAACCGGATGATATATTTATGTGGTTTATAAATTGATGTTACACATGCAGCTTAGTTCAACCTTCAAGCTTTCTATGTTGTCTTCAGTATAGTTAATTCAGAGGACAATAATAGCTGGTCTTACAAAAATGGCACTTCCATATTGTTTGTGGGGTCCGTCAGCAACTAGACACATCACAGGAAGCCTAAGTTTATAATGATCAATTCCTCTGTGAGGTTTTTAATACTAATTATTTTTAAATACAGTGTATCTATAAAAATCAGAATGTTTGTCTTATTTGCCGCCCAGAGTCTTCGTGAGTTGGGCAGCTATATAAATATGAATATTAAATTAAATTAAATTTCATCTGCCTTTGATTCGCAGCATCTTGAGGTTGTTGGGGTTTTTATTATGACCAAAAACATTAACACTAACCAACATATGTTTCCCCCTTGTAGTTGCCAGGAAGGAATTATGTAATGAAATTGATATGTGTGGTTGACTAGTTTAATGTACCCCACTGATGTCCTGCTGAGTTTCTGGCCTAGACATTCCACTATCAGATTCCTCAATGGCGTGCCATCATTGCATATGATACAATGCCTCCCCACCATCTCTCTGAGCTGTTTCCAGAAATGTAAGCAAACTGACTTCTTATCAAGCTCAGCTACAGAGTGGAAAGGGACAAAGGCTCTAACAAGAAAATACCTATTAACATTTTTGCTGATAAATGGATATCATTGTGGTCCCACCTTTGCTGTGACAACCTCAGGAGATACACATCTGCCTTAGGCTGACATGCTGACCTGCCAGTTTTTATTCTACAACTTTTAGGAAGTCACATGTGTAATTTTCCCTTGACTTTTATAAAGCAGCGGTGTTTCTTATGCAACAAGTGAAAAAAGACATGTTCAAGAGGTTTGTGACTTGAAGGGGGGAAAAACATTCTACAAGGCAATTTTAAAAATAGGGCACCCCAAAAGAAAAAAATTGTAATTTTGAAACTGGACATTGTATCAACACCAAACTTGGCATAGGTATAGTAGACAGTCGGCTTCCTTAGCAATATTGTCTTTTACAATAAGCTGCACTCAGGTTTTATAAACCAGCACCTGTGGCTCCTTTACTGAGTCAACTCATCTCATATTAGGACTACTGGCCAACCACCACATTTCCCAGCAATATTGTATTTTCTGATCATTCCTGAATTTTCATTATATGTGCATCATAGGATAGCCCCAACTTACTCATTTTTGCTCTAGTAAGAGTTTAGGCTGGAACTGATTTTTGCCATTTTGTGATTTTTTTAATTTTTGTTTAATGTAAAACAAACACAATACAACAACATAATATTACAAAGAAATAATAACATATGTCATATAAAATAATAAAATAAAATAAATGTGCACCCTCACCCAGAGACTAATGCATTTTTTCTAATTTTGATAATTTGCTTTTCTCCATCATCTCTTTTTCCAGAAACCAGCTGATTCTTGACCAGGTTTTGTCCCTTTTCCCTTAAAGTACTTTGGACATCAAATGAGAAGAGAGGATTCACTTGAGAAAGCCTTGATGCTGGGAAAGGTCGAGGGCAAAAGAAGAAGGGGGTGGCAGAGAATGAGATGGCTAGATGGTATTGTTGACACAATGGGCACAGAACTGGGTGGGTTGACGAGGATGGTGGGGGATAGGGGTGACTGGCATATGATGGTCCATGGGGTCGCAAAGGGTCAGACTCGACTATGCGACTGAACAACAAGTCCATAATTTTTTTCCCAAATGACTTTAGATTCGTCGTCATTTGTTAAACCCTTTTTAAATTTTAAACCACATGTTAACTTATCATTCAAAGCAATGTCCCTGAGTTCTCTGTACCAATCTTGTATCCTAAATCCCGAATTTGCCTTCCAATTTTTAGCCATTAGTAATCTTGCAGCTGTGGCCATCATAACTATTAAATTCTTTATATGTTTATATGTTGTTACATTATCACAGCCTATTAATAAACTTATTTTGGGGCATAACTTAAGCTTTAAGTTCAATATTTAGTTAATTTATTCAAAGACATATTTCCATACTTTCATTACCCCTTCACAATCCCACCACATGTGGAAATAAGTCCCAATATGTTTCTTACACCTCCAACATTTATCATCCTTTGCCTGATTATATAGCTTTAAACAAATTGGTGTCATATACCATCTCCATATTAGTTTATAACAATGTTCTTTTATCGTCACTGACATATTTTTCATGTCTCTTTGTTTCCAAAAAAATTCCTATTGTTCTTCACTTATTTTTTCTTTCATATTGTATTCCCATACTTCTCTTAAAGCTTTTTGTGAATCTATATTATCATTTTAAATTTTATAAATTATATTGCTTATTACCCTTCATGTTAATTTCTTTTGTTTCTAACATTTTTACCAGTTATCCAAATTGTGTCATTATTCTGCTTAACTTTTCTCCTCCTTGAATCTTTTTATTCCAACATTCTATTTGTAATTTATCAAACCAATTTATTTTCAAAAAAGAATATAGGATTTCTCTGTCTTCTCTTGTTTTAATTGTATTTATCCAATTGGTTACTCTTTTAGTCCTTCTTTTTCAAATTTCAATATCTCTTTTTCTTTTCTGATCCAGAAAAGATCAGACCATGATAGTTCATATCATGTCAAAGTAACCAAAATTAAATCTTACCCTTTCATTTAGAAACTACAGAAATTAGTATTTGAAATGATACTAAACAATGATTCAGAAACTGGCTGTTTTGTGGCTTCTTATGTAAAGATCATTACAATGGTTAACAATGATTAAAAAGAGAACTTAATGGTATGTTGAAATGATTAAATTATTTTTAAAATTAAATTACTGACACTATGGTCCATTAAGCAAGTATCAATTAAAACTAACAAATTATTTATAAGTTCTGGTTTCTCTCTTGCCTTTTGTTTCATTTCCTGCTTCACAAGGAAAATAAACCAGGGACATGCCATGGTTACCAGGTTGGATGTCACAGTAATCATGATTTATAGAAACCACATTGCCTAAATTAACAATAAACCAAGGGTTTAGATTGTGGATTGTGGTCATTTAATAAACAATGGCTTATTAATAGAACAAGTCACATTTCAACAAACCATATCATGGCTTGTTTGTGGTGTGCATTGTTAGTCACTGATAAAAATCCCTGTCACAACTTTTTTGTAACACTTTTCATTGTTAACAATGGCACCAATCTAACGGTTGCTCACAGCTAGATCAGACCCATTGGATCTATTATATTTACATAAGGGTTGACTTACCATTCAGCAGACACCTTTGTTTGGGAATACCAACTATATTTTGGCCAAATATGCATGTCTATTGCAGCTAACTGTCTCATTTCCCCAGCACCGAAGCTAAATTGAAAAAAGCAACAGAGAAGCTCTGAGTTCATTCATTCTTCACATCTTTCTGTATTCACTGGCTGACTGACTCACTAAACTTATAGAGGCTCTCAATTTATATGGAAATCACAATATCTCCATTTGAATTAATGTTAAAATATTGCTTTAATTAACAAGCTATTTACATATTAATTCTACCCAGCATGGTTTAACATTTGTGATACAGTCATAGGTCTGTTAGCATAGGTCTGTTAGCATAGACAAATAAAAGCCACCATTGCACAAATTGACAATGCTAATTTTTGAAGGCTGTTCAATTGTTTCTCACAAAGCAAAAATTATCACATGTAGCTATCTTGCATCAAAGAGTCCTACCATGAGAGATATAAAAGGCTTGTTTTTTCTGAGAAGGGCAACTGTATCTCTCCAGGCATTGTTACTGTATTTATGGATGATGGAAAAGTGGAAGAAGAATCTTAACTGAGATGAAAATTATATGTACTTTGAAATTTTATAAGCAAATGATGTAAACCATACAATAGTGTGGGGGGGGGGACTAGTGCAGAATGTTTAAGGAGAATCAAGACTGAATGATGAAAATATCATAAAAGCAACAAATACCTGGACTGTATCAATGATAAGATATAGTGCTGGTATAGTGCTGGTGAAAGCCTCCAAGGAGGTAACAGGGGGCTGGGTTGGGGGGATAATAAATGCTTCTTTACGGGAGGGGGTATTCCCTGCACAGCCAAAACATGCTTTGGTGCGCCCCCTCCTGAAGAAAATGTCCCTCGACCCAGCTGTCCTTAACAACTACAGGCCGGTCTCCAACCTGCCCTTTCTGGGTAAGGTTTTGGAGAAGGCGGTGGCGCGCCAGCTGCAGAGTGTCCTGGAGGAAGCGGATTATCTAGACCCCTTTCAATCAGGATTCAGGCCCGGGTATGGAACGGAGACGGCATTGGTCACACTGATGGATGATCTCTGGCGGGAGCGGGACGGGGGTTGTCCATCCGTCCTCGCTCTTCTTGACCTCTCAGCGGCCTTCGATACCGTCGACCACGGTATCCTGCTGGAACGGCTCGAAGGATTGGGGATCCAGGGCACTGTGTTGTCCTGGTTTTCCTCTTTTCTGGAGGGCCGTACCCAGTCGGTGTGGTTAGAGAGTGAGAGGTCCAGCCCTAGGCCCCTCAAGTATGGGGTGCCTCAGGGCTCTGTGCTCTCTCCTCTCTTATTTAACATCTACATGAAGCCACTGGGTGAGATCATTCGTTCCCACGGGGTGCGGTACCATCAGTAGGCGGATGATACTCAGCTGTACATCTCGGCCCGTGGGGACCCCAGTGATGCTGTTGAAATCCTATCCGGATGCCTGGAGGCCGTTGGGGTCTGGATGGGGGCCAATGGGCTTCGGCTGAATCCCAGCAAGACAGAGTGGCTGTGGATAAGGGGCCCCATGTTATCCAAGGAGTTACCATCTTTGGTACTGGATGGGGCTGTTTTGCCCCAGACAGACCCAGTGCGCAACTTGGGGGTCCTTCTGGACTCACGGCTGCTGCTAGAAGAACAAGTGGCGGCTGTGGCCAGGAGGGCTTTTGCCCAACTTCGGGTGATTCGCCAACTGCGCACACTCCTGGACCGTGGCTCCTTGCTTATGGTCACTCATGCTCTGGTTACTTCCCGACTAGATTATTGTAATGCGCTCTACATGGGGCTGCCCTTGACGACCATTCGGAGGCTGCAGCTGGTCCAGAATGCGGCGGCCCGGGTGGTGATGGGGTGTGGGCGATATGCCCATGCCTCACCGCTGCTTCGGGAACTGCACTGGTTACCAGTTTGTCTCCGGGTGCAATTTAAGGTGCTGGTTTTGACCTTTAAAGCCCTATATGGCAGGGGGCCAGGATACCTTAGAGACCGCATCGTCCCAAGAGTGACTGCCCGTCCGACCAGAGCGGACCGGAGGGGCTCTCTAATGGTGCCATCCACTAGGGGTGCACATCTGTCTAGCACCCGTAGGAGGGCCTTCTCCGTGTCCGCACCAACCCTCTGGAACCTCCTGCCAATAGATATAAGACTTCAAAGTGAACTGCTGCCCTTCAGGAAAGGGGTAAAGACCTGGCTGGCAGGGCAGGTGTGGGGCCCGAACGGGACTATGGTTCCCGCCGGCTGGCTTTTATAAAAATAAGAACTCTCTCTTCTTCCCTTTTGTATAGTAGGTGGGATGGGTGGGTGGGATATGGGTTTTTAAATAGGGTGGATGTGGGTTTTTTATAAGGTTTTTATAATGTTTTTATGTATTTTTAGAATTGTTGTAATGCCGCCCTGAGTCGGGTTCTGCCTGAGTGGGCGGCATATACAAATATGACTATAAATAAATAAATAAATAATAAAATTGTAGAATGGATGGAGCCTGCGTTGGATGCTTTAGACTGGAGAACAAGGCAGTTGATGACTGCAAATCATGTTCTCCATCTGCAAAGTGCTGTGAGAGAATCGAGGAAGAGGATTGCTGGAAGTGAAATAAATGGTGGAAGAGGTAAAAGGTATTTCAGTGAATATGTTTGTAGAAGTAGTGAGAGGATGCTGAATGAAGTTACTAGGGGGAAAATCAAGACTGCTGAGTCAAAAGATGCATACAGTGAAAAGGTGTTAAGAAATAGAACAAATGCTTGGAATTATAAACCAATATATGTTCAATATATCAAAACTATTGAAGGTAAAGTGCATAGGGCTAATAATTGTGCATGCCTAAAATCTGTTATCCTTTTTTAAAAAAGAAACAGAAGGACTTATATTTCCTACACAAGAACAAGCATTACAAACCAATGTAATTAGAGCAAAAACGTGAAAAGGGGGGAGGGAATTGGAATTGACAGTGAGTATAGACTTTTGTAAGAAATTGATGAAACAGTGGACCACATTCAATGGATGCAATAAGATTGCACAGACTGACTACAAAGAATGTCATTAACTGAGTTGTAGCTATGTTACAATTGAATCTGTGCAGGAATTGTGGAATACCATCTTCAACGTACTGGCAAAAACAACAACCTGAAAAGGTGGTTGAGAAGGAAGATAAGATGGTTATGATATTGTGGTACTTTAAGATCCAATCCAATTAGTAGTGCAAACACAACACTCCAGACATTACTGTGGTTGAGAAAAATTTGGTTGAGCTGATCCCAGCTTGATGATCAGATGGAAGAAAAATGATTTGAGAACAGAAGCCCAGCATCTCTGGAAGAAAAGAGCAACAATAACACCATTATTGATAGGAGCACTTGGAGCAATCCCAAGGGATTTAAAAAAAACATTTAGTATGATTGGCATGGATAAGATCAGGATAGAGAAGTTGCAGAGATTACCATTCCTAGGTACCAGCTACAATATAAGGTAATACCTCACTGACTCTTAGGTCCAAGGCTAGAGCCCAAACAGTAGGGTCCCAAAACTGCAGTATGAACATATGATGGGCTGTGGACACCTTCAATGATGATGATGATTCTTCAGTGGATAGGAACTCTTACGGTGAAAATCTTTTTTATCCTTTTAAGCTTGATCTGTTTGTGTGTTATCGGAGACCATCTTGCCATGACACATATGTCCATTCATGGGAAAGTAAGAACCCATTTCACACCTAGCTCCAAAGAACCTCTGACATTTTAGCATGTCATTGATGTACACCACTAAAGCTTAATACACCCAATCTACTGAGAATGCTGCCTTATGCATCAGTGACCTGAGAGCATTCAAAACCTGATTTAAAGGAATGTGCCCTGCATTTGTTCTCAAAAATTTAGCTTCCTTTGAATGCACATAGCTATCTTGCCAAAAGACCATGAAAAAGGTCAGCATGCCTCTTGGGCGACTGAATAAGGCCTTTGCCGCCTGGGTAAACAAAAACATATGTGGAATGGAAAACACATGCTCACCGATGACCAGTGATGGATCCATGATGTCATGCAGCAATTAGCAGCGTGCTGAAAATCCATTTGAAGCAAAGGGAAGAGATCTGGGTCCAAAGTAAATATTTTGAACAAGCTTTACATCACTCCCTGAGAGACACTATGTTGGAAAGGAAGCTGTTTGACAGAGGGGTCACCACAGGAAGCCCTAGAGAGGCTGAAGGAGGTGCAACCAAGCACAAGATGTATCCACAAACCAAGTAAGGTAGACTTTAGAGCCTCAGATCAGGAAGGACTTCTACATACCAAAAAAAAGCCATTTATTTGATGATTTTCAAGTTTCATGCAATATACAGCTAGTGATGATGGGATTAATAATATGGGCACCTTAAATTTAACAAAATTTAAGGCTTCAGCATTTCTTGATCTGCCCTGGGGAGCAAACTGTCTCCCTTGATAAGTAGATGACCCCCTGCTCTCAAGGGCTGCCCTGTATATTTGATAGAAGGAAAAACATTCTTCACACAAATTATAATGGAATCATAAGAGTGCAATTTTATCATGCTGTTGTGATGTCTTCAAAAATCAATTGAACTAGCTTCAGAGAAAATGTGTTTGGGCTGTTGTGAAAAACACAATTATTTCTCTTTCAGAAATTAGCACAAAAGATAAAGTTCACCCTTCCCTCAAAATTCACTTTGCCCCAATTGGGCCACCAATAAGTAGATACTGTATATTTTTCCTCATGCTCCCTCTGGACTATAATGATAATCATGAATTGTCACAGTGGTGCAGTACCATTGGCCACCTTGTGCATGGAGATGACAGTGCCAAAAGAGGAGAAGCTTTCTAGAGTTTCCTTGATTGTGTAGTGAAGATGCCCTCGTAAAGTACACAGAAGACAGCATTGTTAAGTGATATATAAACGATGCACACAAATATATGTGATGCAAGATACACAAATGATCAGGCATCCATTTCACTTGACACCACACCACCCCCTTCAATCTTTAGTGGTCAGAGGACATGTTTATGAGCAGACTACAGTTGCACATTGCCTTTAAAATACATCTGGAGATTTCTTGCTCTACCCAGATTTATGCTAGAGGAAATTAAAGGTTGATAATATCATGGTTTCAGTCAAGGAAGGTTCTGGATACCTCAGGCAGCTAATGTCGTTTCTTCAGCAAAACATTTGGTTCTGTGAGAAAAGGTTACATGACTCTTCTAAAAGAAATTCTACTTTCCTCCCTCAATGTTCCCTAAAATTACAAAGAATGTTTTCCCCTAATTTCTCAGAACAAATTGTTTTTGACATGCTATCTTTTTCTTTTCTATTAGCCAGAGTCTCCAAAGTTTGATTATTTGTACATTTTGCATCTTTTTCAAAAACTCAAGGTGAAACCTTCCTTTCCCCATTTCACAACACTTTGTTATTTGTTGCTAATGGAAAGCATACTAGCAGACATTAAGGAACAGGCAAGGATATGCTGCTATTCAGGATATATATTCATTTTGAAAGAGTTGCAGAGGTACATTTGCCTTTGAATACACAGTTTTATTGTCTATGGCACTAATATGTCCCTCTGAAGACCCAAATGGACAGGCCCAGTAAGAAGGGTGCTTTTCCCATGGAAGGAAGGGGCAGCAATAGAATAGATGGCAGGTAGTGCTGGGTTAGGGTGGCAAAGGTGATTACCTTAGGGCAGTGGTGGCGAACCTATGGCATGAGCACTAGAGGGGGCACACAGAGTTTTCTCTGTGGGCATGTGCGCCATTGTCTCAGCAGAATTCACCCCACCCCTCTGCCCGACATCCCAATGGGAGTGCTTCCTCCCTCCCCCAGCACAGAGTTCACCCTGCCTCTCTGCCCAGCAGCCCAATGGGATGCTTCCTCCCTCCCATCAGCACAGAGTGGGTTTTGGGTTGCAGTTTGGGCACTCGGTCTCTAAAAGGTTCGCCATCACTGCCTTAGGGCATCATTTGGTGAGGTGGATGATGGATGCCTAGTGTGATTCATGTGAATCAGTTGGAAATCCAGAACACACCATGAGACAGCTATACGGTACAACCAATATTGATTCACATGAACTGAGTTGGAAACACCTGCATGGATGTCTCCCCAATTTGGCCAACCTGAGCAGTAGATTGCAAGGTCCAGCAAAACTCAGAAGCTAGGGTTTCGCCAGTTCTGGGCCAAGGAGGTGAGGACTAGCTTCACCTGCCCTGGTAACAGGTTTAAGCACTTCCAGGTCCCACTGCAGGTCAGGTGATTTTTAATTAATTCAATAACTTCTAGTCCAAGTTTTCAAACCATAACTTTTGTGTCTTGCCTCTTCATTTCACAGTGTTGGTGAAATTAATTTCTAAATCTGCAGAACTGATGACTTGGCTTTTAATTAACATTTTCTGTTTTCCATTTCCCTCTTGTATTCTCAGTTTGCAATGACTTCTGGTGGCATGAAGCCTATTCCATTACTGAGTTTTGTAACAGTGGATAAGTAGGGTAGAAACTGTAATGTTTTGTTCCAATTGGCTTTTAAGCAAAATTAAACTAATCAGTAGGATGGTGCTTGAGGTCACAACAAATGCCCATTTCATTTTTTATTGTTACTAATTTTGTGTGATTTTTGAGGTTGCTGCTTCTTCATGGTTTAGAATTCCCCCCCCCCCTTACACAGGTTTTGTAATTTGAGGATTTGAGGGGGGGGGGATTCACTATATCTCCCATGGCCATACTGACTGAGATGTTGAATAAGATGTGTGATCAATGTTCTAAGAACCATATAGTACTTTACAGATCTCTAGGGAAAATTCAGAAGTTTGTTTGACACAGCTGGCACTTATCCCAATAAAGAGGTAAATCTGGGACAAAATCTGATAATCATTCCAAATCATATCAAAATTCATCTGAGTATCAAGGCAAAAGTCTTTTCATTGTTACAATAATGCCTGGCAACAACAGCTTGTCTATTTCTGCAAGGTTTATTTATCTACATTGCCTCTGTCTTACGTATTCACACACAAAAAAATCCAAAATTGTGAAAACAGCTATTAAAAAAAGTGTAGGTAGAAATACTTAAAAATTTATGAAAACTAAAATTAAGTTCCATGCAAATAATACAGGAGCATACATAGGTACAGTACTAAAAAGAATGTTTCAATTGCTTCTTTAAAATGCAAATGCAAACCACCTGTTTATAGCCTTAAAAAGCACATTGAAAAAGCAGAAACTACACCTCTAAACCACATCATTTAAAAGTAAAAAACACCATAGATTTAAGAAATCATTAATCTTAAGTATTTTAGAAATGATACACAAAATAATCATCCAGAATTCTCACCCAACCAAGTCAATTTGATCCTATGGAGGAAAATCCATGTTTTCTTCATCTATTTCCATTGTTACTGTCACTGCATATCTGTCATGTTGATATCCAGTGTTCATGGTGTGAATTTGTTGTGTTGCCATGTATGTGTCTCCTAGCTATCTATATTTATATTTCTCTCAGTTGTTTATATTCTCATTTCAACTGTAAATATTCTATTCTGCTTGAATGTACATGGGCTGGGTGCACCAAGGAAAAGTAATTAATAGGAATGTCTATTGACCCTTCATTTTCTGTAACTCAAGAGTCTGTAACTCAGAATTGAGTAGGCTACCATTATGATAATAAACATAATTGTTTTGACTGACATCTTGCAAAGCGCGAAAGAAAAAAAGGTGTAGGCTAAAAGTTCTAGTGCACCAAGATTTTATGCAGTCAGAACACCAGAATATTGTAGACCACGGGTGCCCAAACCTTTTGAGGCCAGGCCCCAGAACAGCTGAGTGGGCCTGACCACACACCCAGAAGTAGGCGTGTTTGCACATGTCCATCCGGAACCACTTTTGGGAGTGGTTCTGGATGCAGATGTGCAAACATGTCCACTGCATGCACAAATGCATCTGTGCCACTCCTGGAAGTGGCATGGGTACATTTGTGCATGTGTGGGGGCATCCCCATCCACTCTGGGAGTAGTGTGGACACATTTGTGCATGCATGGGGGCATCTGGAACCACTCCAGGAGCGACAAGGGCGCCATGGGCTGATGAATGGAGTGGTAGGCCATATCCAGCACATGGGCTGTAGTTTGGGCACCCCTGTTGCAGACAGTCAGTGCATGTATCCTCTGTTTATCTATTGTTATCATTTGTAAAACACATACAACTGTCAGGAATGTTATGATACAGTGGCCTTGTTCACCTAGAGAGCTGGCCAACTGTTTTGCAATGGTTTTAAGTAAACTATTTCTCAAGCCTTAATTTTAAGAACACTTTCATTTTCAGACCTACCTTTTTTACTACTCCTTTTAATTATTTTAGCACTCTATACATGGAAAATATCACACCTTGATGGTGGTGGTGGTGGATTCCTGGAATTTTCCCCCAACGAACTGACTTTTCCAAACTGTGATCTTCCTCAGACCACCATGAAAAGAGAGGGGTTGAACTTAAAATCTTTTTACATACAAAGTATATCCTATATACCAACTACATTTTTATTTCATCTCTGTTCCTAAGAGCTTAAGGGATATTTCTCTCCTCCTCACTCTGTACACTACATTTACAAGCTACTTGTCTCTGAGCTTTTAGAATATTCTAAGTAAGAAGTTAGTACAAGCCAGGACCTTACTGTTCCCACCTTTCAATTTATTTTTTTAACTTTGTAATTAAGCCAATTCATTTTAAATAAACCACTTTCTCTTGTACCATAATATATGGGCTTCTACCATGAGGAAAAAGAGGATCAACAAGTACATCAGGCAGTTAATCATCTCAGTCTATGGAATGGTCTATAAATCACAGACCTTTTATTGTTACATATTTTTGAACTTTGGCCCAAAGGGCTACAAATTGACTTTGCATGCTATTAAAATAGGCAGCTCCCATGTTCCTGTAAAGATTTTTGTAGTGGAATCAGATAGAGAGAGCCAGGTGTGCTCTCTGTTAAAGAGCTATGGACATTAGTACCACTGATGGTGGGAGGTGGGGGAGAATGAAATAACTTAGCCATTAGCCTTTGTTTTTACTCAGAAATCACTTAGGATAAAGTCATGCAGTTGCTTAAGGATGAAAGAAATGCAATGATGTCTGCTCAAACTAGTTTTCTTTTATTAAAAAAGCTAATTCCAAAGTGACAAAATTTGTGTCATACTGTATTTTTTGTGCTAAAGTTAATATAATCTGTGTGGTGTGTTTTTTCTGAATCAAACGTTTACCATTCAAACAGTGAATCCTTCCAGAGATTGTTTCCATGCCACAAGCACATCTACCTATGATTTTTGCAGCACATTTCAACATTCAATCTCCTAGCTAAATTTTCTGCACAATGATGTTCCTCTCCCTGCCACTGATGATGTGGCACCATTTCTTGTGATAAAAGTGAGTGATTCAGTTTACTAGGTGGGAGACCATTGGAAGTCCCATGTAAGAATGTGTGGAATATAGATGTGCTTTCCCTACACCTTTTTGTCGCAATGTCCACTTGTTATTGCTGGAGAGCCTTCATTCTGTTTCACTGAGTTGTCTTTTTCAAAACTAGTCAAGTGACCATTTGTGGTTTCATATCTGTCAAGAAATGCAAGAATTGCCCAAAAAGAAGAACTGTTTCAGGAACCAAGTGCCTTAGCAGTGTCTTGAAGATGCAAACAGCTTGGGGACAGCTTCTCTGCCATTTTACAGAAGAACCTGAGTCTGAAAGAATGAACAAAATCCACATGTTAGCAGCAACCCATTGATTGAGATTTCAGTTAATGCTGGGTTCAGTTGGAGCTTCAAGAGTAGAATATGATTTGGAACTCAACACCAAGAAGACAAAATATCTGGTTATAAGCTAACATCAACAGTGGGTGGTGTTAAATAATTCTGCCTCTGCTTCATTATTCCTACCACCACTTGCAGTGATACTGCAATACAACTCCGTTAAGATTTAATGGGTTGTCAAAGGACTTGAAGAGCTTTGTCCTATGGTGGTTCCGTGTTGGCATCTACACTATAACATTTCATTCTCTGGCAGGAACTTCTACCATTCTTCCTAGAGTGCTGAACAGGGCTTCTGGGAGTTAAAGTCCAAGAACATCTGGGGGCCAAAGGTTGAGAAACCCTGTCCTAAAGAATAATATGGGGAGTTGGGTATAGTCAGTGTGCCCTAATCATTCAGGTTTCATTGTACCCAAAACTGATTGAAAGCACTGTTCATGTCTAGTCATGCCTGCCAGATGTCTACAGAAATATCTGCAGATGCAGACAGCACTGACTCTTTTAGTATAAACAGAGATGAGCATTGAACCCTAGAGTCAGATACAAGTGCCTTTCAAGCAAGGGCAACCTTTACACTTCTAACATAGCAGTCTAAAGGCAAAAAGAGTCAAGTTTGTTTCTTTTTCTGTGTACTTTTCTTCCTCCCTTCCTGAAAAGTCATTCCATATGCTATGTTTAATTATGTTTTTTTAAACCAACTTGCAGTTGAAATAGTAATCATTAATTACATGGGCAGGGAGGACATAATTTACTCTCTTTTTAATAGAAAAGAGATAAAATGTCAATTCACGTCATACTAAAGAATTATCTACATACATTATTTGGTATAATGAAAGATGAGTAATTGTGGAGGAAAGGAGTGTTTGAATGGGAGATCAAAGATCCACTGTATCCAGATATCTCTGTGCTTCATCTTATTATTAAGACAAGCTTTCCATATTATTCTCACAAACATCAGTAGATAAATTAAAAAATAACTATGAAGTTGCTTTCATCAGTGGGAATGTATCTAATCTTAAAGACATTTCTTCTCTAGCTTACAGTGCCATCCACAATGGGTGTTGAGGCTAAATCAGGAAAGCAGGAGTTACACCTATTAACTGCAGTCACCTTCTAGCCACACCTACATACTCCTTGTCAGGCTTAATGCAAGGCTAGGCATTTGTGGTTGGTTTGGGTGTCAATTTTCTATCCTGGAATTTTCTGGGGACTGGACAAAATGTTCAAAAATAAATAAAACAGACAGTGGCTAGAAGTGAACTTGTTTGATTTTTGAGTGTGTGTATTAGACAGTACAGTGTGTTTATGGGTGATCTGTCCAGTATATGTATTGAGTGTGGCATACTGGCTAGAGCAGGGGTGGCCAACCTTGGTTCTCCAGCTGTTCTTGGACTTCAATTCGCAGAAGCCCAAGTCAGCACACCTGTTAGTCAGCAGGAGCACCAAGGTTGGCCATTCCTGGGCTAGAGGAATGGACTAGATTCCATGTTTGAATCTCCATTTAACTATAGAAACTCACTGGTGGTGGGTTGGCATCAGAAAAACAGCAACTATTTCACTTACCTGAAACCTCTCTTAGGGTTACCATAAGTCACATGTGAATTCTTTGTTGATGTCAGAAGCAATCTAATGGCACTTCCACGGTGGAAGGATCAACTGTCAGGGCAGTGTTCACCAGGGGATGTTTGTCTGTCCTCACATTCTTCAAAGACACTTCTTCCATGTCTCCTATTGTGATTGATGGCACATAACAGATATACATTTAAAAGATGAACATCCAATGCTGAGAGCCATTTCTCATGGCTTCCTCATGGAGAACAATGAAGGAGCCATAAGAATTGAAAGGTGGAGATAGGAGCAAGAGAGGAAGGAACAAGAGAGGGGAAGAGGGAGTCCAAAGGGGGGAGAGCGGGAAAGAGGGAAGGACAGGAACCCCAAAGAGAAGAGATGTGGAATAAGGGATGCACAGAGAGGCCATGGTGGTGGGGAGAGTGGTGCCAAACAGAGAGAAAAATCACAGAAAGAGAAAGATAGAGAAAGAGGAGGAGAAGCCAAAGACAATGCCATGAAAAAGCAGCCATGACAATTGTTTTGTATTTGTATCAAACATAGTTGACTAGACTAAAAAGAGGTTTTCCTTCACTTGGCATCTATCTGTGTTTGGTAGTGAGCACAAGAGGAGATCCTCTAGATCAGTGGTTGTCAATGTGGGGCCCAGGCCCCACATGGGGACTTCAATTCCCTGAACTAAGTTAGTACTGTACATTGGCTGATCAGTGCTTTAGGGAATTGATTTAGGCTTCTGGGAATTGAATTCCAAAAACCAAAGGTTGGGAAATTCTGCTCTAGAGACTAGAATAATCATTCTGATTGCTGACATTGGTATCATCAAGCCTGGCCCTTGCTGTGGAACGCTTGGCATTCTTTTTCTTATTGGCAATGTGGGCATGATATTGCAAGGCAATATTAGTTGAGACCTAGGATGGATACAACATTATGAAATGGCGTTTGGTACCTCAAAAGCAAGAGGAGTGGCAATTATGATTTCTAAAAGATTAGGATTTGAGATAACAAAAAGTGTTGCTGATCAAGAAGGTATATATTTGATTGTGAGAGGAAAAATAGATGATGAGGAAATAAATTTTGGTGAATATTTATGCTCCAAACGATGGGATTGAAGGATTCTTGGAGAGAGATCAAGGGTTCGGAAAGGGCATATTCTTATTTCTCACATGTTCATGGGTCCTACTCCAGAATAGATTATGTATTTTTAACGGAAAACATGGTTAAAAACATTGAGGGAATTGAAATAGGAATCTTCAAGGAATCAGATCATGCTAAAGTACTTCTGGAACTGAGGATACAAAAGGATAACAGGAGAGGAAGAAGTTGGAGATATGATCCCAACTTATTCAAAGACCAAAAATGTAAAGAACAAATTACAGAAAGTTGGATGGAAAGCTGGCAGTGGAATGATAATGAAGAGGTAAACTTTAATGTGGTTTGGGATGCCATGAAGTTGGTTTTCAGAGGGGAAAGTATAAAGTTGGCGAGTATCAAGAATAGAAGGTATAAGGTAGAACAGGAGGAAAAAGAAAAAGAAATAAAACAATTACAGGAAGAACACTCAAAAAAGAAGGATAAATTTTTTTTTTGCCAAATTACAAAGACTCAAGGCAGAATTAATGGGCAAGGATATAGAAAAAGTAAAAAGAGAATTGATATACTTAAATAGAGAGTATTTCGAATTTAGCAACAAAAACTCAAGATTATTAGCAAGAGCAGCTAAAGCTAAAAAAGAAAAAGGGAAATTGGGGTGTTGGTTAATAAACAAGGGATAAGGTGCAATAAGGTTAGTGATAAATGTAAAATTGTGAAGGATTTCTATCAAGCATTATATGCAAAAAAAAGAGATAGACGTTGGGAAGCTTAAAGGGATATTGGAGAGGCAGTTAGGGAATGGAATAAAGCAGGAACACCGGGACAAAATGGAAGAACAGGTTTCTGAGAAAGAGGTAAAAGAGGTAATTAGTGGATTGAAGCTGGGGAAAGCCCCGGGAGATGATGGACTATCGACAGAGTTTTATAAGGAATTTAAAGATGTTGTGGTACCAAAGTTGGTAAAGTTATATAATTATATTCTAGATGGTGGACAAATTCTGACTTCATGGTATAGGACCATATATGTTCTTCTGCCAAAATTGGGAAAGAATTTGGAAAAGGTGGAATCATATAGACCAATTTCTCTTATAAATCAGGATGCCGAGATCTTCACAGCAATATTGGCTAATCGGTTAAATAAATTTATGGGAGAATATATAAATGTGGATCAAGTTGGTTTTTTAAAAGGAAGGCATATGGCTGATTTGACCAGGAGGGTGTTAGACTTAATTGATAATGTTAATCAAACGAAGGAAAAGGTGGGCTTAATATCTTTGGATATTTTTAAGGCATTTGATTCGTTACAATGGTCTTCGATTAAGGAAATAGTTAAAAACTATGGATTCGGGGATAGATTTAGAAGGGTAATCGATTTATATCAAAAAGGGACTGCTAGGATCAGAGTAAATGAAGAGGTTACAGATGAGGTAAAGCTTGAGGCAGGCACTAGGCAGGGTTGTCCTTTGTCCCCTATCTTGTTTATTATGGCAATGGAAATTTTGGCTAAAAATATAAGGGAGGACTCAAGTATAGAAGGGATAACGGGTAATAAAGTGAGTATGTATGCAGATGATATGTTGTTAATGGTGAAACACCCAGAGGGGGTAATGGATAGGATTAAAGCGCAAATAGAGGATTTTGAGGATATAACTGGATTGATGATAAATTGGGATAAATCGGAAATGATGCTGTGTAATATGGGGGAAGAGGAGAGGGAAAAGATGGCGGGGTTATCTAATATACAAATTAAAGATAAGTTGAAATATTTGGGGATAATTATTTCAAATAGATTGGAAGAACTAAAAAGATTGAACTATGACAGCTTGAAAGCAGAATTTAAGAATAGAATACAACGTTTTCAGAAGTTGAAGTTGTCATGGTTTGGGAGGATTGCAATTTGCAAAATGATGTTGTTGCTGAGGATTAACTTCCTATTTGATGCACTTGCAATCCAATTGAAGGAAAAGGAGATTAATGAGTTCCAAAAGATGTTTAATAACTTTTGCAATGGAGGTAAAAAACATAGACTGCCAAAGAAACGTTGGTATCTGCCTCAGAAAGAAGGGGGGTTTGGGAATGCCAAATTTGTTAGCATATTACCGAGCATTTCAAATTAAGAATGTTGTGAAGATCTTGGCAGGAGGAAAAGTAATTTGGGAGGAAATGGAGATGAAGGATTATAGGAATATGGGTAAAATGATTTTTTTGGGAGCTAAGGTTAAAACGACAGGTACAAGTAATACTATGATGAGGGGACTCATGAAGGTATGGAAAAGATTAAAGAAGGGTTTTGTCCCAGATGTCTCTCCAATTTTGGAATTGTCAGATATGGCGTGTTTTCCGATAAAAAAATAGATTTAAAAAAAGGAAATATTGGATAAAAATGAAGTTTTCTTGGTGAAAGAATGGCTAAGGATTTGCGGAGATGAAATTAAGAAGAAAAAATTGTTTGAACAGTTAAAATTGGATTGGTTTCAGATAATGAAGGTTGATAATTGGAATAAAAAATATAGAAGAGAATTATGTACAGACAAAGAAAAGACTGAATTTGAGGAATTAGTTTTGAAAATTCGAAAAGGAGATAAAAGCATTAAGGGTAAGCAAACTATACTTTAATAAACAAGGGTAGTGATCCACAGGAAGATTTGAAATTGAAGTGGGAACAGGATTTGAATATAAAACTAGGAAATGATGAATGGAGAAATAAGTGGAAAAAGAGGATAATGAGAACTATGTCAGTAAGAATTAAGGAACATAACTATAAAATGTTGTGGCAATGGTACCTGACACCACTGAGGTTGCATCAGATTGACAATAAAAGGGATAATTTATGTTGGAGATGTAAAGACACTGTTGGAACTTATGAACATATGTGGTGGAGTTGTAAAATGATAAATGATTTTTGGAGAAGAATAGAAAGAGAGATAGGGGAAATAATGGGTAAGAAAATTAAGCTGGTGTCAGGTACCATTATGCTAACAGATGTGGAAGGTATGTGTTTGAACAAGGAGGAAAAATAATTATTAGAAATAATGAAAGCGCGGCACCAAAATGGCCGCCGCGCTCTTTGTGGGCCCCACCCCCACCCGGACTCAGACATCCGGGTGAGTTAGGGGGCGTGGCCACCCCTCTATAAAAGGGGTGGCCACGAGGCAGACGAGCTGCCATTTTAGAAAGAGCGACGGAGAGGAGAAGCTTTCTCCGTCGCTGTTTGTCCGTAGTCTTCGGCTGTTTAGCCCTTGCTCCTTCCCGGCTGGGAAGGGAGGATTAGCACAAATCCTTTAGCTTGCTGGCTGCTCTGTGCTTTTGGCGCTAGGTTTTCGATCCCTGGAAAGGGATCCTGTTCTTTCTTCGAAGATATGCCTCCCAAACGGAAGGCCCCGGCGATGAAACCGCGACCACAGGGGAGGATTTTTTCGGGCCCTGCGCAGGTACGGGGGGCAGCCATCAGGTCGGAGGACCAGGGCTGCGCCGCCGTGGCAGGGCACTAACCCAGCCTTGCCCATTGTTACCGGTGGGGTGATTCAGGCTGGCACTTGGCAGCTGGGCTTCAGCTCGGTGGCTGGCCAGCTTACAAACCGGCCCCTCAGGGGCTTCGGCCCCCGGCCCGCCGTTACCGGCCATGGGTCAGGGCAGCATGGGAGGCCCTGGTGTGGGCATACAACCCGTTCCCCCTCCGGCCCCTCATGGGCCGGAGTTTTGGGCATGGCCCTATTCTGGCTCTGGCTCGCCATTTCAGGTTACCTTTCTAGCTGCCTAGTGGGCCGTCCGGCCCACCCGGCCTGCCTTATGTTAGGGGCTCTGTGGCAGTGGATGCTCTGTCAGCACGTTTAGCAGTGCTGGAAACATCCTTGGGCATTGCACAGCCTCCCGGGGAGCAGGGGGCGCTTCTCTTTTTTCAACAGGGGCCCCTTCATCGACCCGGCTACCTTGCCGGCCGCTATGCTTCAGCGGGCGGCCAACCGGGTCGAGCTGCTTGAGACGGTCCGGCCGGCCCAGCTGGTCTCTCGCAGCTCCCCGTTCTACCTGATGTCGAGGCTGGGAGCAGTCGGGGGTGATCCCAGAGCTCGATTCCGGTCGCGAGCTCCGACGCCCGCCATGGGCCGGAACCCCCAGTGGGGGCGGCTCATGGGGGTGCACCTAGTGAGTATCAGGTTCAATTTAAGTGCACCAACACCACAGCCCACTTACGGTGGTGGGGTTCAGTGGCCCTGGCCTCGTCAAGTTGATGCAAGCGGGCATCAGTTACCATCTTATCCCAGTATCCCATGGTTGCTAAATGGTCCCTCGTTAAGGGCGGGGGTGTCCGCCCCTGGGGCAGTGCCGAGCATCGCAGGGGCTGTCCAGGTCCTGCTGTGTATGCCCTTTATACAGAATGTGCCGTCGATGGCTTTGCCGACGGCTGGTTATTCCTTGCCCCTGGGTGATCATTTGTCGCAGATCATGAGGGATAAGATCTGGAGGGGGATACGTGGATATTCTCCCTATTGAACTGTGAGCCCACTGAGGAGGAGAGAGAGGGACAGGACGACTAAGACAAAGAGCTGTCCCGTCGTCGTAAGCCACCGCGCACCTGGGCCAACTGGTTGCCGGCATACCTTATATATATGGTGGTATGCCTCAGGGCCCGGCCTGATTGGGCCATCCAGATGGTTCAATCCTTTGATAATATTTATAGGGTGATGGTTGATTTGATGAGCCCATCGCAGTTGGCTTACGATGAGGAATTTGGATGAGGGTGGCCCTACACCCTGAGAGGATCAGCCCTGTCAGCAATTGTGCTCGTGTACATGACTCCCACATGACTGGCGCCTGGTGATAGGTACCATTGTGGTCATGCTGTGCAGTGGGCTGCTCAGACACAGGCTCCACGCTGACTGGTTGGGCAGGGGGTTCCAGCCCGCCTGCTGTGTTCGACCTGCTCAGCTAGCGACATGTGTAATAAGCGCAGCTACCACGGTAGCCTTTTTGGAGCGCTCCGCATCAGTGAGTGGGTGCCAGAGTTGGTACCATCTGTGTAAGGCGGATGCGTCTCATAGGGCACTGGAACTCGACTATGTCTCTGTCACACTTGAGTGGGCTCAATTGGGGATACGGTCCTCAAAGGTTGTTCAGCACAGCGTAGGCAGTGGAGTCTGACTGCTACGAAGTTTTATTGGAGACATCTGTCCGGTTGGTGCCCTACCTGAATTTTCGGCAGTGCCTGCTGCGCGCCCCAGCCTGTTTTTCTGCCACCAGGATAGGTCTACCCTTACCAAAGTAAAGTTACTGAGGGTGACCGGTGCCGCGCTTCACGGTGTGGGGCCCGTTTTGGCACCCATTTATTTAGGATAGGCCTCACGTTGATCGCGGATAAGTTTGGGGTACTCGGAGGTGGATATATGTGTACGTGTAATTTCTTATATGTACGTCCCCTTACTGTATGAGTACCTAGTTATGTTCTTCACCTCTCTCCTCTTTTACAGATCCTGTGTGTCTCTGCACACCAGTAGCAGTGGGGCTGGTGGGCCGCAGCTATGTACACTGGGCAGCAGTATATGCTGCGGCGACAGAGAGTGGACCCTGACTTGGGCTGTGTGCATCCGCACGTATGCAATGGTATGGTATGCGCGGCACAAGGGGCGGGAACTGTGGCCATTCCTGATGTCCGTCGGGGATGCTGGACCAATTATGTTCTTAATAGGCACCTCGGTGGCGGCGATCTTATATGGATCACTGCTGTTCCTAAACTGTTGAGGGGCTGTGACCTGGCGTTTTATATCATGTATGGCTTACACACGGTTGCTATGGTCTCACATCGTGCCGAGACACCAATTTAGAGGAGACATGGATCTCCGTGGTTCGGACTGTTCCGGCAGTCAGTGGACAGGGCTGTTGCTTGGTCCCTTGCTGAGCATGGCTGGGAGACAGCCATTGGACACCTGAGGATAGGCTTATAAAAATTTTGCTGGTAGGCAGGAGAAGGGGTCCACCTGTCGGCTGGAGGTATGTACCTCTTTCTGGGTGTGTTGCAAGCAGGCCTGGCGACCGAGCTGATGGTCTGGGGGGGGGTGAGTCATCATGGACGCCTCCCCGTGTGGCGGGTAGCACTGGTAAGGTAAAGATTTATGACCCAGAGGTATCCGGCAGGTTTGCAATTGACTGGCCAACACTTAGACAGGTACAGGTGTAATAGCTTTGACCGGTCAACGACGAACCAGGCAAGGGTTGATGGAAGGAGCTTTTCAGCATGCATCACCCCGTGATTTGACGGATACACATCATAGGGTGGGGTCAGTAGATAGTTTATTGACTCCGGTCAACAATTTGTTTGTATCAACAAACAAATTGATACAAATGGATACATTGTAGCCAATTGCCATTGGCAATTTTGGGAGGAACCTTACCAGTGTTACTGCGGCCTGCTTGCCTTAAAGAATTACAATTGGATGAATACACCAATTGAAAGTTATAATTCAGACTAGGGCATTATTCAATAAAAGTGGCCCAATGCCTTTATCCATATACCGGTGTCTGAGTCTTTCTTTGGGGGGTGCGCCTGCAATGCTAACTACGGTAGACAATGTATTGCTAGAAATTGGAAAAATGATGTAACTATACAGACGGGAGAATGGTACAAGGAAATGTGGAAACTAGCATTGAATGATAAATTGACATGGGAGATAAAAGTAAAAAGGGACAAATTGAAGGAAAATAGATTTTGGAGTATATGGAAGCCTTTCGTTGACCACTCCCTTACGGGTATGGAATGTTTTAGACCTGTACCATCTCAAAGTAGTTTTTGGAGATAATATAGAGACTAAACTCTCCGGGGCAATGTAAATACACATTGGATGATTTGTAAATTGAAAATCTGGAGTTTGATAGTTGTTAACAAACAATTGTAATATTGAAAGTTTTTATGAAGGTTATGGTTATAGTATCAATTCTTAACGTGGATACTTAATAGTGTGTGTACTATAACAGATATTAGTTCAACTATCATTTATGTGGCTATTTTTTATGAGGCTCATGTATTTCTGTTATGTTATATGATGTATTGTTATTTGTATGTTTGTAATTTCTTTTTGAAAATGAATTAATAAAAAATTTTTAAAAAATGTCAAGGGCAAAGCCTAAAGGCAGATGAAATCATAGTTCTTACACAATGGCAACAACCCTTGATAATGCCTAAGATTTTTATGAGCTAAAATTTCTATTCTCATAGGTATTTAAATAAAGATGGTAAGTTTGGGTACAGGCCATGCTTAATGAACTTGGTATTTCTCATTTGTTTGTGCAAGCACTTTTGGCAAGTAAAAGGTAATTCATGAATGGGAAATATGCAGTGCTGAAGGGATAAATCATAGTATTGGAAAGCAGCAGATGTGAAATGTACATAAGCTGTTTTGCACTGACTAAAGTATTTCTTCATGGACTCTTTTCCTGTTTCCTACCTATTTATTTGCAGCACACTGAAGACCGGGGGTGGGTGTGGGTGAAGAAAATAGCAGTCAAGAAAAGAAGGACCTTTTCGTGTATTGCAAAGCCAAAACTTTATTGGTCTGCCCAGCCAGTAAAGTTGTTCTGTATGTGTTATGTATGTTAACTGTGTTTTCAGACAGGAGCGGAGTGTATCTTTTCTCATGTATCTATTCTTATGCAAATAAGTGGATTGAAAAATGTGCACACTCTGTTAGCCAATGGGCTTGTTGTATTATTGTTACTGTTTATAGTGTATATAAGTCCGAGTTTTGCCCCATCCAAACTGTGTTCAAACCACACTATTAAAGTGCGGATTCCCCATGCCCATCTGGCATGGAACAGCCCTTGCAGAGGCTGCTTAGGTGAGAAGGCTCCCGGCGGTGGCTTCTGCGGGCAGCTAAATTAAGGGGGGTGAATAAATGATAGGGTTTGATTCACCCAATTCCATGACCTGACCGGCGGTTCTGCCAAGTAGGCAGATCGCTAACTCCTGTGACTGATTAGGTAATCACTCATCTCCAAGGAGAGCATAATCCTTAGTGCAAATAGAAGCCATATTTACTCTGGCCTAAGCCTCAGACAATGGTTTCCCTCTGTCAGTGTTTGTCCAAGTTGATCAACTTCCCTTAGAGAGATTCCTCATTAACCTGGGTCAATAGGTGATGTGATTTTCTGTCAGATAACCATCCTACCATGCGCAGCCTTCTGCATAATATATACTGATGATTTTCCCTCAATCAATCACTGGTCTTCACTCCATCTTGCCTCGTGTCGTTCCTTTGACCAGTCTCCTCCGGGACCCCAAGGGCCGCTTCACGGCCCCATTCCTACATCTGGTGACCCCGACGTGATCTACTCGTGAGTAAGCGACCCCGGAGAGGTCTACTCGAGAGTAAGCGACCCCCGAGCGGTCTACTCGTGAGTAAGCGATCAGCACAGCCAGGTTCTGCGCCAGAACCTTGTCCAATCATCCCGGAGGACAGCGCGGCAGCCCGGTCGGTAAGCCAGCCGATCGGGAAGACGGCCCAAGCGGCGAGGTATTACAGAAGAGGCATCCTACAGCTTGCTCCCGGCTTTCGCGGCGGCTTGCGCCAAAGGGAAAAACGCGTTCCGCTCAGGGCAGCTGTGAGCCCCTGACAGCGCAGTGGCCACCGAGGGCCCGTGGCCGCAGTCCACGCTCCAAGCTCTACCCAGAAGCGTCGTCGCCAGAACCTATTGCCTGCCACAGACGCGTCGACTCGTCCCGAGGAGGAAACTTCCGAGGACCCAATCGCAGGTAATATGGGGACCTGTCCTCAGCGACAGCGTCCATCCGCTAGCCAAAGAACTCGTGAGGGAGAGTTCAGAATCCTGGCCAGGGTAAATAAGTTGCGTTTTCACAGCAGAGAGCTAGCGAGACTTTTGGTGTACCTAGGGGAACACTGCCTGCTTTACCCAGAAGTAGGTACGTTAACCCTCGAGCTCTGGGATCAGATAGGAGACTGCATTCAGCAACCCCCGAAAGCTCCAGAGGGCATAACCCGCACATGGAGCAAATGTAGGAAACTCTCAGCAGAGGTAGACCCAGTCCGGATAGAGACCCAGAAAACCCCAGCGCAGTCAGAACCATCAGCCCCAAGAAGTCTCTATTCGTCATTTCAGCTTAAGCAGGGCAGTATAGGGAGCATTCCCTCACTGACAGCTGCAGACGTCACTGAAGGAATTCATGGCATGAGAGGCCTTGGCGCTTCTCTGACAGTGAAAAGTTCCCTGCAAAGAAAGAACTCCATTCAGCGCATGGGTGAGGAAGATCCATTCACGGGGAAATTGCCAGTGGCACAATTAGCTAGCGCCCAACTGCTCCAGAGCAGACCCATTACCACACTCAGGCACAGAGCAGTGCCAAAACCCCAAGGCGCCTGCTTCCAGTGTGGAAAAGTGAGACACCTTAGAAGAGAAAGCCAATCTAGACCAGGCAGATCTTCAAAAGATTGTCTTCATGCCAAATGGCCACCCTGGCATGCATCTGGCCCAGGCTAGAAAGGAGGTGGCCATCGCCCTGGCCATGCCAGAAGAACCATCCCAGCAATAGTACCCCGAGTTCCCCCAAGGCACAGGCAGAATCTACTTGTCTTACCTTGGGAGTAGCCCAGAGAAACTTGCCCCTAAGTAGAAGCACCCAGATGGTTGTAAATAGCCAGCTGTGTATTAGCCATCTCCTCATGTGTAGTATAGAACGATGCAGATCACGGGAGGAATGTGCGAATGCGTAAATAGATGTGTGTATGTGTGGTGCACCACTGAATGTATGACTGCAAGAACTGTGTATGATTGCAAAAGCCTTGTCTCTATGACCACAGTATGACTGAAAAAGTGTTCCTTGTGTGTAACTGCGTGGTAATGTCACTGTGAAATATGTGTTAAACAGTTTGCACTCTGCTCATGGGCAGGAACTATTTAAAGTTTGAGAAAGCATGATGAACAAAACCCTTACTAAACCCTTTGCCTTGCCTGTTTAGCAGCTTAAGCAGGAGAGGAGGGGGGGAAATCCTAACCTGCAATAGGGCGGGGTGATTCCCCCTTCCTCCCTTGAGACTTTTTCTTTGTCAAAGGATTAAGCCACTCTTGGAAATCGGTTTTGCCACTCAGGAAAACAGATCTTTCTTTTCAGAAGTGCGATCTGAAAACAAAAATCACTTCTATGAGTTTTCCTCACTGTATCATAAGCTATGGGGCCCCTCCCTACGTCTGTGTTCCTCAAACCCCCATCTCTGTGTTTTAAGGCTTTTGAATGTCTCTTAGCGTCTTGGAGTCCCGTATCTCACTATGAATGAGAAAATTGCATTGTCTTCATGTGTGTACTGTGTTCTCATCTTGTAAACTCGGTTCTCAACCTTTTATAGTCAGGGGCCAAAGTTCCGGGGCCGCAGGCAGCTCTGGGCATCCGGACAGTCATCCTGCCCTTCCTTCGCCACACAGCCCTTCTTGGCTCGGCGGGGGAAGTGGCAGAGCAACGTGGGCTCTGGCCCACTCGCCCACATCTGGCCGCAGGTTGAGAATCGCTCTAACTCTCCTTCATTCTCTTAGGAAAGATACTGTTCTGGTATTTTGACTTTAATCTGTGCAAAGTAACTCACTCATTGTACCCCTTTCACAGGGAAAAGCACGCAAACATTCTTGCGCTACAGGAACAAAACTCCTCTCCAGGCCTTAATTGTAACCAATTCATTTCTTCCTACAGCCTTAACTTGCTTCCTTTCACAGGCTCAGAGTTAATTACTGATAGGGATTTTCTTGACAGGAGGACCCGGTTGCCTTGGTTACCTGACCTAATCTGATTTCGTCATTATAAGAGTTGTTGCATTCTCATTGTGCTAACTTCTGACTTGTCTTTCCTCCTTCCCTCCTTTCGCCAGTGGAACTCCCTGCTGGAAATGTTTGACTTGTGTGTCTTTTCATTTTTTTGTGTATTATTTCCTTACAGCTGGCACGTCATAGTTGGCTTGTTTTTAATAAGTCTTAGTCGGTCATTTTAAGTATGGCACCTGGCCCACAGCACCCTCTCTAGTAAGCAGACACATTTTGCGAACTCCAGAGCACAGAGGAAGGATTAGTCCCTGAGCTCCCGAGCATATGCAGAGTGCCACCCATTAGCCAGGACTGCCTAGGACCATTTTAAGAGTGCAGTCAGGTCACACCTTTCAATCAGATACAGGCATTTTTAGGCCACCCCTTCCCTTTTTGCTGCTAGTCTAAGCACAGGCAAAAGGCTAAGCCAGCATCTGGCACCCTTCTCACAGGAGCACCAGAATCGCTCCAGTGAAAGTGTGCACGCACACCATGAATGGATGTGCGCAGGGGGGCCTTCTTGAGAAATTTACCCAAGGGAAGCCTGCCGCTTCATGCGCCAAGGTTTGCCATAAGACCCCAGACTCGTCTCACTTCTAGCAGACAGTCACCTTGTGTGGATGAATGTCACTGGTTCCCCTTCGGGGGGGCTAGGACAGTTTTCACTCATGGGGGTCGCACATATTAGGTTCTTCCCTGGCAAGAGGACCAAGCTTGGCGCACGCTCCTGACTCTTCCGCAAGCGGGCAGAGTTAGCAGCTGTGAACCTCGCTTTGCGCACCTTTGCCAAAGAACGCTCCAACATAATTGCTGGCAGCCAGTTTCCTAAGAATTTGCTTCACAGTCTACCGGGAGCATACATCAATCCTGTGATAGACAAAAATTTGCTAAGTTTGTTCCTCGCAACTCCAATTCAGAGTCATGCATCCCCCATTCAGAATGCCAAAGCGCTCGCAAGGCAGTTCAACCTGCCACTTTCCCAAGCCCAAGGCATAGTCCGTCCCTGCCTGCATCGTGCAGGGGCACCGGGGGGCCCTCGGGGGGGGGGGTCAACCCACGAGGGACAGAGGCCATCCAGGTGTGGCAAATGGATGTCACACATCCCCACATTTTGGCAAATGGCAGTACATGGACGTTTGCATTAATACCTTCCCACAGTTTGTTTGGGTAACAGCACAGAAGGGAGTAACGGCTCCCCATGTGGAGCAGCATCCCCTTTCCCATGGCCAAGGGCGAACCTCGGCACACGACGTCCGTTGACGCCCCAGCTTATAGCTCCAGGCAGCTGGCCACCTTCAGGGCCACCTGGGATATTAAGCTCACTTTTGGCGTTCCTTACAATCAGCAGGGGCAAGCGATTGTGGAGGAACGGGCCTATCGGACGCTTAAGTCCTGCATTGACAGACAAACAGTGTCCCATAGTTGCACAGCAATTGCTATCCTATAAAGTGCAAAAACTAACTAACTCTTTCAGAATTTTTATCTCCCAAACAAGTCTCTTCCCCATGCAGGTCCCAGAGGCCAGAATCAGACCCGGATGATTGCAAAGAGCAGCACCAGTCACTCTCTTGGATGTCATCAGCTGTCCAGCTTCCTTTATGACTTACATCTCCAAAGACATTTCTATGGACATTTTGCATACTCAGTGCTAAGACTTCTCCAAACTCAAGTTACACAGGAAACCCCACCAAGAAGGGAAGCCTCACCTCCGGAAAAGCTGCTGAATGTCTTTTATTGCTATTATTATCTGTAGTTGCTATTATTTATACATGCCTTGTGCAATGCTCCAGTTGGGATTTGCAAGGGACACTTGAATTTCTGTATGTTGTTAATAACGGCCAGCTTCCACCAAAGGAAGCCAGACCGGCCCATGTTTCGCACCGACCCATTACTTGGAAAGATTGAGCACCCGGTAGCCGGCTATCTCCAGCCATTGTAATTTTCACACCTCCCCATAGGTGTTAGAAAAGACAATTGCACAACACCAGAAGCTGCAGAAATAGCTTAGAGTCACCCCAGGTCACAGTATCAATAACACATCTCATTATCTTGCCTTGCTACAGAAAGCAGTCTGAATTCAGACCCACAGCTCTGAAAAACCAGGCTGTGGTCAGTATGTTCAGCGTGTCAGGCTTAGCCATCGGCAATGCTCGGAGAATTGGTCAATTGGCTTGCGGATTAGCAAAAGCCATTGACCATACCTCCTCAGCAATAGCGCTGCTCAGCCAGGAGCAGACAGAGCTTCGCCATGCCATACTGGATAATCAAGCAGCTATCGATTATCCCCTGTTGTTACATCATATGGGCTGCAAGTCTGTCCATGGCATGTGTTGCTTAAATCTCACAGACAATACCCACAAGATACAGAGCCAGCTCACGGACCTCCACACCCTAGTTAAGAACATCAAGGAGGATTCTTCATGGGGGTGGTTGGACTCCCTGTGGTTGTGGATTCCATGGGGGTGGCTTCAGACGGTGCTTAAAGTGGTGGTGGGGGTAGTCATACTAGGCATTGCAGTCTGCTGTTTTGCTCAATGTATTCCCTCACTGATCTCGAGGTGCCGCCTCAGAAGGAAACCCCGTGACGTCATTCCCGATCAACAGCTGATGCCGCTTTTGCGCAGAGTCGCTGGTCAGGCTCTTAATATAAAAAAGTAAGGGGAGATGCGGATTCCCCATGCCCATCTGGCATGGAACAGCCCTTGCAGAGGCTGCTTAGGTGAGAAGGCTCCCGGCGGTGGCTTCTGCGGGCAGCTAAATTAAGGGGGGTGAATAAATGATAGGGTTTGATTCACCCAATTCCATGACCTGACTGGCGGTTCTGCCAAGTAGGCAGATCGCTAACTCCTGTGACTGATTAGGTAATCACTCATCTCCAAGGAGAGCATAATCCTTAGTGCAAATAGAAGCCATATTTACTCTGGCCTAAGCCTCAGACAATGGTTTCCCTCTGTCAGTGTTTGTCCAAGTTGATCAACTTCCCTTAGAGAGATTCCTCATTAACCTGGGTCAATAGGTGATGTGATTTTCTGTCAGATAACCATCCTACCATGCGCAGCCTTCTGCATAATATATACTGATGATTTTCCCTCAATCAATCACTGGTCTTCACTCCATCTTGCCTCGTGTTGTTCCTTTGACCAGTCTCCTCCGGGACCCCAAGGGCCGCTTCACGGCCCCATTCCTACAATTAAAGAGCTGAATTTCACTACTTCACTCGTCTGCTTCTTCATTCTCTGAACACGAAAGTATGATAATCTATCTTAAAAAGCCAATAAGCTTCATGTTTCACAGAATCATAGAATTAGAAAGGACCTTGGGAATCTTTCAGTCTGACCCCTTACATGGAGCTAGAGTGCAGAATGGGATGATAGCATTTTGTCAGCCTCCAAATAAAGAAAATCCACATACTGTATCCCAAGAGAGTCTGTTTCTCTGCTGAAGAACTCCTAGCAGTAAAAGTTCTTCAATTTAGAGAGGTTTGTACCTCTAACTCAATCCAAATCTATTTTTCTGCAGTTTCCATTAGTTGGTTCTAATTCTGCCCTCTGGTGCTACAGAGTAGCATATCTTTTGCAAGAACAGCATTCCAGATATTTACACATTGTTGTCTTCTAGGTACTGTACTCAGCTCTTTCAACCCATCTTTATGGAACCTGGTTCCCAGATCTTTCACCATCCCTGTCTCTCTTCCCCTCATACTTGCCCCTTTTTTCTTCATGAAGTTCACAGAAGTCTGTACTATGTGTACTGTGCTCCCCTTATCATCACACCAGCTCTGTGCAGCACTTTGGCCTGAGAGAGTTCACCCAATGAAACCCCCAGTTTCATACCACTTAGTTTAATAGTGAGGCCACTAGACCACACTGACCAGAATCCTGCTTGCTTATGTGATCACACAAGGGTGATTGCACAAGATGTTTCCCATCCTGCAGATTTACTTTCATGACTCAATCCTGCACTGGCTGCATGGTGTGTGCCAGCGACTCAACATTGATGGCCAGGCGGTGGTTAACTAACCTGACAACTTTGAAGACTAATAGCCTTGGATGGTGAAGTCCATTGGGAAGGGTGATGGTCCCCAAGTGGATTGAATCCCACTTGAATCCATCTTGATGGAGGGCAGCAGCTTTCCTCAATACTGGCTGGAGCTGATGAAGACTTTGTGTCTCAAAAGGGCTCAGGACAAGAAAATGACAGAACTGGTATAGGTGTCACGCTGTGGTGAAGAAAACAAATGGAAGGCCACTGCATTATATTATTCCCAGAACAATCTTCATGGCTGATTGCCATGATAATAGCCAATATTCAGAATCAGATGCAGCACTTGAAGAAGGAGGAGGAGGAGGAAGCATGGTGTGAGGATGGATGGACAGATAACCTTTCTCCCAGAGGCGAGGCTCACAGTGAATCTCAGAGGGTCAAATGAAATGAGATATTTAGTATTTGTCAAGAGGAAGTGCTCCAACAATTGCTGAAGCATGTCTGTTTCCATAACATATACTTTTCCTGCATGCATACTTCACATTACTCATGCTTAGTTTTGTGACTGACCACTAACAGACATTATTTTCCAGGAGATCTTCAGAAAAATCTTGTTGTCGGGGAAAATATTGTTAATAATATAGAACAGACATTCTCTGTGATCTCTAGTTTGACCCTCAGATAACTCCAGAACTATGTGTTTATTTTTACTCTTTTTATTTTAATAAACAAACATGGCTGCAGGCAGCATAGCAAAAGATAAATTATAAACAAACATCCTAAGCAAGATTATTGGACATTGGATTATTGGAGCATTGTAAAGGTAATGAGAGTCAACAAGATGGCTCAAGAAGTTTTAAGCTGTGGACATCCTGACAGGAGCGTTTCTGCGGGATTGCTGGATGCTAGGACTGCAAGCAGATTATGTTCCAGAAATATAGGCTAAAGCCACACATAATATTAGACCAGGTTGTGATTTGCTTCATTCTGCCTGGATGTGTCACAATTTACTCATTATAGTTTGTCAAAGAGCTGCAAATAGGAATAGGAAACCATGGTTTGTTGTAGACTTATCAACTGTGTTTTGTTTAAATTCTTGAGCACAGAACTACAGCTTGATATCATCTTGTTTCTTAAGCAGTCTGTTGTGAAACAGGAGCTAAAAATGAGTTGGGAGAGAACAAAGATCTGACATGGGAACAGCATATTATGATTTGCTGGGCCATCTATTCATGGCATAAGCAACAAACAATTTGTAGATTAAGTGACAAACCATAGCTTGGGTTAGCTTTTCATGGGAATGCAACTAGTGTGGAGTTAAGACTGACAGCTTGCAGATAATATATATTTTATTTCCCTAGGCTTTTGTTATTTAGATTTCTTCATCCATGGTTTATTCTGCAGAATATCCAGTTGGCAAAAAGCTAAAGGCACTGTGTATGATGGTGATTATGTATCTTTAGAATCTGTACTTTCTTGTCTCTCAGGAAGAAAACTATAGGAGGTCATACATAAACGAATCTGCAGTTATACACATTTCCCCCCTTCGCATCTTGCTGACATGCCTGCTGTACAACTGGGTAAAATGTGAATTATAATCAGACAAGCAAAGGCCTCAGGAGATGTCAGATGAATTCCTACTTGAAAATTGCATTTGGCAGTAGAGCTAAATTTGGACCAGCTGTAGACGCCAAGAGGAACACCTAGCTTTGGGGAAACCAAAGTAAGTCTCAAGGGAAGTGCAAAAAGAGAGAACTCAGAGAAATTAAAAGTTATGGACACGATAAATTCATATTTCCGTTATCTCAGCAGTTGCTATTTTGAGGTAAAATCCATTTATGTAAAGATAAAGCTGCAAGCCTACATAAAGAAATTCATACATAAATCTGACAAGTCTTCATTAGGGAAGTGAACATGTCTCTAGAGGTTCAAGAGCATACCAAGCAATGCAGGGCTGCCATCAGAAATTTCTGGGCTCCATACTGAGCAATCCTATTGCCCCCCCCCCCTCCACACACACACACACACACACACACACACACACACACACACACTTTTCTCTCTCCTAGCATTGGGGTGGTGGTGGGGGAGTGGAATACACAATTTCCCAAAAGAAATCGATGGGCAGTTGTCTCCAACTATTGAGTTCAGTGCTCATTTCTGATTACAGCCAAAGAGCCAGCGGACTTGATCCACAAAAGCTCACATTAAAATACAGCAGTTAGTCTTTAAGAGGAAGGGGGACTAGAAACCACATTGCCAACATACACTGGAACATGGAAAAAACAAAGGAATATCAGAAACAAGTCTATTTCTGCTTAATTGACTACACCAATTATAATGATAATTACTGTCAGTATTGAAATTATAGCCAATCATTAGGTAGTATACTCTTCTTTGGTTATTTGTGCTCAACATGATAGTAAATTATATTTTTCAATCCGGCACTTATATATCATTCTTCCTTATCTATTTGCTTTCCCTTTTAAATTACATAGCCAGTCATAACTTTAAACCAATGTTGCTATTCAGAATTTTCCAATTTACCTATTTCTTAATCAATTAGTAGATGAACAAAAAAGAAAAAAAGATTAATTCCCCATATGTGACTATACAATGCCCTGGAGTGGATGTGCAGTGGACACATCTTTTCATTATTTCCAAAATTTGTAGAATTCCAGTACTAGACTGCTATTACCTGCAAATTCAATAAATGGCTGCCAAATTTGCCAAAATCTATTCTCTTTTATAAAATCAAATTTTTCTCAATGTTTCTTGTGGTGTACCCTTTCTTTTTAATATTATATAAATTTTGCTCACCAATCCTTTTATATCCAATTCCCCTTTTCTTACTTTCCATAGTATTTCCTCAAATTCTGTTTTATCCCTATTCAAGCTGAGTTGAGCCAAATATTTGGCATTCCATTTATTTACTAAAATAATTTGAAACCAATTTAGATTTAACTGTGTATATAACTCCCTTTTTCCCTATGTCACTATAGACATCAATCCAGTCTTTCAATGAGGAAATCTCATTTTTGGTCAAAATTTCCTTCAATTTACTATCTAGTTTTATTGGAAATTGTTTGAAGTTCTCTATTTCTATGATCGGGGAGAGGTCTGGAACTAAGTCTTTTTTCACCTTTTCCCACATGTCCAACAGGACCTTCATCATTCTATTTTTAACATCTATTTTACTCTTTTCTTTATCCCAAAAATTGCTTTGCTGATTTGATTAACTTCCTTCATCTCTAACTCCTCCCAAATTACCCTTTCCTTCCTCAAAATCTTTACAATATTTTTGACCTAAAAGCTCTATAATAATATTTAAGATTTGGTAAACCCAATCCGCCTTGTTTCTGTGATAAATACCACAAACTTCTATCTATTCTAGGCCTATCCCCACTATTACAGTAATTATTAAAAATATTTTGAAATTCCTTAATTTCTTTCTCTTTTAACTGGATTGGGAGAGCATCAAACAAAAAAATTTAATCTTGGTAATAACATCATTTTGCAAAGCGCAACTCTACCGAACCAGGAAAGCTTCAGTTTACTGTACTGTGTTATTTTTGCCTTAATTTCCTTTTTTTGCTCTTCATAGTTTAATTTCTTAAGGTCTTCCCATTTATATGAAATATTAATTCCCAAGTATTTCAAGCTATTTCTTAACTTTATTTTAAATTTATCTTTAATTTTCAACTGGTCCTCCAAATCTATATTATTTAATATCATCTCAGATTTGTCCCAATTTATCCTCAATCCCGTCATATCCTCAAAATCTTTTAAATGTTCCTGAATCCTATCTAATGCCTTCAAAGGATGCTTTAAAGTTAATAAAGTGTCATCTGCATACAGGCTTATCTTGTTATCTGAAATCCCTTCAATGTTCTTGTCTTACAGCATTTGCTAGTATCTCCATTGCCATAATAAATAATATAGGAGATAGTGGGCAGCCCTGTCGTGTATGAGCCCCTAATTTAACCTCGTCCGAAATAGCATAATTTACTTTAATTTTGGCTGAACCTCGGTGGTATAGTTGGGCAATCACCCCCTTAAACCTATCTCCAAAGCCATAGGCTTTAATTATCTCATTAATTGTTACCCATTGAAGAGAATCAAATGCCTTGAATATATCCAGTGATAGCATTCCAGCTTTTTCTTTGTCACGCATTACTAAATCTATTAGGTCCAAAACCCTCGTTAAGTCCGCCATATGCCTTCCTTTCAAAAAACCTGCTTGATCTTTGTTTATATACTTATTCATGACATTATTCAACCTATTTGCCAATATTGTCGTAAAATTTTTTGCATCCTGATTTATTAAGGAGATTGGTCTATATGACTCAACTTTGTCAGCATCTTTGCCCAGTTTCAGTATTAATACAATTATTGATCGGTACCATGAAGTCGGTATTGCTCTCCCTTCCATTATATAATTGAATAATTTTAATAATCTTGGGACAACAACTTCTTTAAACTCTTTATAAAGTTCCGCTGGCAATCCGTCTTCTCCTGGAGCTTTACCTGTCTTCAGTTTAGCAATCACATCTTTAATTTCTTTCTCAGTTATAACCTCTTCCATTCTCATCTTATGCTCTTGTGATACCTTTTCCCCCATTTGTTTTAACCTATCTCTTAACTTTCTTTCGTCTATCTTTCTTTCCATATATAATTCCTGATAGAAATCTCTAATTATCCTAATTTTATCTTTTAATTTATTATATCTTATTCCATCCTTTATCAGAACACCAATTTCCCTTTTTTTCCTTTTGCTGCTCTTGCCAGCATTTTTAAATTTTTATTACTAAATTCAAAATATTCTCTCTTTAAATAAACTAAATCCCTTTGTACCTTCTCTATATCTTTTCCTATCACTTCGGTTCTTAACTTCTGCAATCTATCCAGAATTTTCGTGCCTTTTGTCCTTACGTGTTCTTCCTGTAATCGCTTAATCCCCTTCTCAATTTTATCTTGATTATCCTTATATTGTCTGTTTTTAATACTTGCCAATTTTATACTTTCACCCCTAAATACCGACTTCATGGTATCCCATACCATGTAATATCCTATTTCTCCCGTATCATTCCAAGACCAGTACTCTTCCCAACTTTGAATTAATTGTAACTTACACTCATGGTCTTTATATAACTTAGGATCATATCTCCAATTATATCTTCTTTTTTTCTCACCCTCTAAATTTAATGTCATTAACACTTTTGTATGATCGGACTCTTTAAAAATACCTACTTCTATTTCATCCAATTTTTTAACCATATTTTCTGTAACAAATATATAATCTATCCTTGAATAACTGTTATAAACCTGGGAAAAATAAGTGTATACCTTGTCCGATCCTTTCACCTCTCTCCATGTATCTTTCAGGGCCAACAATTTCAGCCCATGAGGCATGCCGGTCCCAGACTGGAAGAGACCGTGCACCGGGTGATGAGGAAGAGAGCAACAGTGTCTTTATTTCAATTTTAGACTAACCGTACTGTAGCATGTAATCCAAGACCAGAAGGGTGGATCATTTTTGCTGTAGTATCAAAACCAAGTAATCATCATAAATTATGATTTGAAGTTGGTTTATTTCCAGTTTTGTAGAAATCACAGTCTTATAGTTATTATGGTATGTAATATATGTTACCCAATAGATAGTTCAGTGAAATAAGGTACCTGAATGGGGAACTTAGGTGTGCATAATTTGATTTCCCTCTATGCCTTGCAAGAGAAGAGCCAGCCTGTAAAGCTTTGGGAAAGCTGCACTGCCTCAGAGCACTCTCAGAAAATTTCTGCAGATGTTAGGAGCCTGATTGAATATAAAGAGATTAACAGTGAGCTATTTCTGGCATCCATAAGATTTCTTAATGCAGCCTCTCTGTTGGTCTGTTAGGATGCAGTGGCATTTTGAGAAAATTATAAATAGATTGGAAAATAATTGATGTAAACAATTTGTTAACTGTGGGTAAGGAAGGGATATGCCATTAAATTTTAGAATTTGAACAACTGTCAGATTAATAAAGGTTATTCTTTGTGTGGAGAATTCTGGAATAAGGTATAGGTGCCAAGGGGCTCATTAAAAACATTAGACAGATGGGAGTGGGTGGAAGTCCATGTTTGCCACCAAAAGTTATACATACATCCACTCTAGGGGCTTTTCAGTTTTGTGTCTTCTCCAATGCTTCACGTACAGTACAAACCTTTTTTTTAAAAAAAACTTTGCAGAGGAAGGACCACAAATGTTAGGGAGCTGTAACTTCATATGCAAGGGTCATTAAAGTTGTAGTTGTAGCTATAGTTGCAGTTTTCATTGTTGTTACACAAAATGGGATATCTCTGTCTTGCTTCCTGTTTCTTTTTCAGATATGCATGAACTGCTTGCATCCATGTGCTTATTTTTGTCCATTTCCTTTCCCTATTGCTTAGACAAAGGTATTGTCTTTGTGTTTTCTGGCGTAGGCTTTCACAAATTATTTTGCTGCTTGAGCTGTGTCTGTGTTATCAGTTCCAAGGAAACAGTCATTCATGTCATACATCAAGCTGTCTTGTTCTTTATTCCTCTCTTCATAATCTTGTTGCTTTGGGAATAACAGAACAAGGTACACCACATACCTGAATAAAATTTATTTTTTCTTACAGTTGTAGGCTATTTCTACTTTGTGCAGAAGATCATGTTCAAAAAGTTCTTCTGAAAGTAAAACACCAATTGCAAATTCATTATATGTTGACTTATATATTTGTGTTTAATTACGTTAAATTAAAAGACTAGATTGTGTTTTTGAGTTTTTAATATTTTAAATATTCAAATTATAAGTTGCCATGGGATCTCATTCTTGGACAAAAGGCAAAATTTATGTTACAAGAAAATGGATATTCATATATTTTATAGAGAGATACTTTGAAATTTAGATCACTTCTACACTTGAAATGTTTCAGCAATAAATCACCACCTTTCCAAATGTAGCCATTTTAGACTGTGAAGTACTTAAAATTTCAAGATGATCACCTCAGTCAACTTGTAGCTATCTTTTTATGCAATTTAGATCATGCTAAGAGAATATTGATATTTTGGTGTATGAGAACCAAGACACAGGACACAGCCTCGGGCTGGGTTAACTCAGGTTTATTGCATGGTGGTCAGAGGGAACATGAGGTAATGGCGGATCAATAGCTCTTTATATACAGTAGTAATACATTTGAACGTGGTTCCACGATAGCCCATTGGCTACTGTCTTCGTGACGTCATTGCTGGTCACGCCCTTCTTGTCCAGGTGTAGGTGGTGGCGGGAAACTTCCCGCGCTGTGGCTCTTTGATGAGTTTGGACCAAGAGAGCTCGGACGCTCGCTGCTGCCAGCTGGTGGTCATTAGCTCGCGTCCTATTACAGGGTTTATAGTGATACAGCTGAAGGTTACATTGTTACCCGTAGGCAAGGTTACATTGGTTGAGATACATTGTTATCACATGTAGGAGGTTACACCATTAGAACACAACACTCCTCCCCCCTAGGATGAGACGAAGTCTCGAACTCAACACTCCTCCCCCCTAGGATGAGACGAAGTCTCTCAGCCAAGATGGCTTATTTCGAACACGCTGGGGTCTCGACGCGGGCTGCCTTTCCCCTGGTTTGCTACCTTCTCTTTGTCCCCTGGTTTCCTGTCCTGTAATTGGAGAGGGAGACTTGTTAGTGACTTGCCGCGGCTCTGCGGCGTTGTTGGGAGGTGTGTGCTTTATTTGGGAAGAACCGGGGGCACTGGGGGCTAACGAAAAACCCCTCTTCTCGCTTGGATGGGTGGGGGAACACTCCCAAAACCCCCCCCGGCTCGCAAAATCAAAATCGGAATCGAATTCGGGGGCAGCGGTCGCAAGCTCCTCTCCCCCTTCCCCAGGCTCTGATAGAGCTGGCGTATCAAAAGGATACGAGTCGGGACCGCCGCTGCTTTCCCCCCTTGTTTGGGACTGTTGCCCGTCGTTGTCTCCCCCTTGGGCTAAACGGGTGGGGGAGAACCCTAACGCTGAATTCTGTTGCTGAGCCCCACTGACCGGCCCCTCACTCACTCGGTGCCTAAGTTGGTCTGCGTGCCTCCTCCAGAGGAGACCGGTGTTAGTCTCTACCCGGTACGACACTGGTCCCGTCTGTTCCACAACCGTCCCTGGTACCCAGGCTGGACCTGCGTTGGCGTAGTTCCTGCAGTGTACAGGATCGCCGACGGTGAAACCTTTCGAGACCACTAACCCTATGTTCTTCCCTTTGTCCTCGACCCTCGTCGGGTCTAACCTGGACAGGATCGTGGTTAGTTTTCGCCGCATCAGCAGCTCTGCCGGCGAGTATCCTGATGCTAAGGGGGTCACCCTATACGCTAATAAAAACTGACATACTTGGTGATTTAGGTCCCCCGAGCCCATGCGCCGCAACGCATCCTTTGTTGTACGCACCAGCCGTTCCACTTGGCCATTCGTGGCCGGGTGAAACGGCGCGGATGTGACATGCCGAATGGCGTTTGCCTCCATGAATGCCCTGAACTCAGCGGACATGAAACAACTAGCGTTATCGCTGACCAGAGTGTCGGGTAAACCGAACGTGGAAAAGACTCTCCTTAGATGGCTAATTGTAGTGGCGGAGGACGTGCTCTTTACTGGGATAACCTCCAGCCACTTGGAGAACGCATCCACCACCAGGAGGAAAATGGTTCCTCGGAACGGGCCAGCGAAATCTACGTGCACTCTGGACCATGGCCCCCTTGCTGCGTCCCATTCCCTATGCGGGAGACGGGCCGCCTCCGGTCGGGAGCCCTGGCATGCCTCGCAAGTGCCAACCATGTGTTCTATGTCTGCGTCCAGCTGTGGCCACCAGAAGTAACTCCGGGCCAGCGCCTTGGAACGGACGATGCCCGGGTGGCTGACGTGCAGCAGTTTGAGCACCCTCGGTCGCAGGGACGTAGGGACCACCACCCGCTGGCCCCACAAAAGGCACCCCCTCTCTAGGGACAACTCTATTTTTTTTCGAAAAAATGGGTCGAATTCCGTACCCGGGGATGACGCCGGCCACCCCTTCTGTACCCATGAGCTAACTTTCTCCAGTGTTCTATCCTTGCCTGTCGCCCTGGCGATGTCGGCTGGTACGATTGGGGGTGAATCTAAAACCTCTATTAACAAGACCTGGTGGTCTCTCTCTACCCCTGCCTTTTGGTCGCCCGACAAGGGCAAAGGAGACCTTGAGAGTGCGTCTGCATGGCTGATCTCCTTCCCGGGCCGGTATTCCAACTCATGTTGGTATGCGTTGAGAAAGATAGCCCACCGCAGCATTCTCGGGGACAGGATCTGTGGCGTGGGCTTATTTGCAGTGAAAATTCCTAACAGGGGCTTGTGATCGGTCACGATTTTGAACAGGCGACCATACAGAAAATTGTGAAATTTTTTGGTTCCCGCCACTATCGCTAATGCCTCCCTGTCGGTCTGTGCGTAATTCCGCTCTGTTTGGGACAGGGACCTTGAATAAAACGCTATCGGGGCCTCTCTTCCGTCGTCCAACACGTGGCAAAGCACCGCCCCCACCCCCACCGGGGATGCGTCACAGACTAAAACCACTGGCCGTTTGGGATCGAAATGCGTTAGGATTGCCTCGGATGTTAGGAGTTGCTTCAACTCTTTAAACGCCCTCTCTTGCTCGTCACCCCACATCCATGTTTCCTCCTTTTTAAGCAACCGATGGAGCGGTTCGGCCACAGACGCCTTCCGTGGAAGGAAGGTAGGGTAAAAATTGAGGAGCCCCAAGAATGACTGTAGCTCGGTTTTGGATGTGGGGCGAGGGGCCTTCTTGATGGCGGCTACTTTGGATTTGGACGGCTTAATTCCCTCGGGCGTGACCCGGAACCCTAAAAACTCAACCTCTGTTTCGAAAAAAACGCATTTGTCTTTTCTCAGTCGTAGCCCCGCTTTCTCGAACACCGTCAGTACTTTATCCAATCTCTTTGCCAGTTCGGCCTCACTCCCCCCTGTAATCAATACGTCATCAAAATAAGGCAACACCCCCTCCAGCCCCTTCAGGAGGCGTTCCACAAGCGACTGAAAAAGGCCGGGTGCCGAGTTCACGCCGAACTGTAAGCGCGACACCTGGAACGCCCCTTTATGTGTAACTATCGTTTGTGCGGCTGCCGTGGCGGGAGTTACAGGGAGTTGCTGATAGGCTTGTGCTAAATCGAGTTTAGCAAAACACTTTCCCCCATTCAGCCTGGCCAGAAGGTGGCTGACCACCGGCACCGGGTATGCATTGGGGCGGATCGCCTTGTTAATTGTACACTTATAATCAGCGCAAATGCGCACCTCCCCGTTAGCCTTTAGCGCTGTTACAATTGGAGTTTCCCACTCCGCGGAATCAACAGGAACAAGAATCCCCTGGCCCACCAGTTTGTCCAGTTCCGCCTCTATTTTGTCCTTTAGTGCGAACGGCACCCTGCGCGGTTTGAGTCTTATCGGGCGGACCTCCGGGTCTAGGTCGAAGGCTACGGGGGGTCCCTTGAACTTCCCCAGTCCTTTTTTAAAAACGGCGGGGTGCGCGTCCAATACCGCTTGTATTGGATCTACCACCACGGTATGCACCCCCCCCCCTATGAACAAACCTAAAGGCTGAAACCACTGCGTCCCTAGGAGGCTACAACTTCCCCCCTTAAGGACAACTAGGGGGAGTTCCGCAGAATGTCTCTTAAAACGGACCCGAAATTTCCCGACCCCCAACACTGGAATGCTGTTCCCCTGTACGTCTCGTAGCGTGGACCTCAACGTTTTAAGTTTGGGCCGCACGTGGGGGTCGATTTTCAAGAACTCTCTTTGGGGAATTATAGAATAGGAGGACCCCGAGTCAATTTCCATTATGATGGGGGGCCCTTGTACTAGTACCTCAACGAAGTAATGGGGCTGTCCCGCGGACACGCTGAACACGGGAGCGTCGTCCTCGCTGTCGTCCGAGATGCGGCCCACGCCGTCCTGCTTCCTCGTGGTCCGGGCGCCATCTTTGGACCTCGCTGGACGGTCCGGCCTGGTCGAACGGTCTTGGGAATGCCTCCGGCCCTCTTTCCGCTTCCTGCACGCCTTGGCGATGTGCCCCCGACGGCCGCAGGTGTAACACTTGGCTTTTCTGAATGGGCACCTCGCGCGCTCATGGGCCGCTCCGCAACCATCGCAGCGGCGCCCTCCTTTTCGGACCTTCTGGACCTCCTCGCCGTCGCTGCCTTCCGTAGACGACTTCGAGGTCCGTCGGGTTGCGTGCACCGACTGTCCGGGCTTTCCGTGCACCGAAGTCTCCACTTTGCCGGCCCTGGGACGCCACTCACGCCACTGGTGCATCTCGTCTACTCCAGCATTCGTGGATTCCGCGGCTTCCGCGGCCTCTACAACCTCTGTCAGCGTGGGTGGTGGCTCCTTGTTCATCAGGCTGCGCTGCACTTCCTTGTCTTTCAGGCCACACAGAACTCCGTCCCTGAGGGCCATCTCTAGGTTGTCCCATCTGCAGGGGGCGGCGGCTATTCTCATGGCTGTTACGAAGGCCTCAACCGACTCGTCCGGCGCTTGGACTCGCCTCCAAAACGCGCTCCGAGCGGGAAACATGGCTCTCGAGGGTCGGAAACGCTCACGCAGCAGTTTCATGATGTCATCGGCTTTGAAATCGCTCACCTTCTTCGGTGCAATGATGCCCACCAGCGTTCGCTTGGTTTCCATCCCAAGCATTCGGGTGAGGATGGCCCTCTTCCTTTCCTCGTCGTCTTCTTTGACTTTGAGTTCCACCAGTGCCGCCTGGAAGTCCATCTCAAAAAGCTCCCAGTCTTGCGGTGTGGTGATGTTGAACCCGCTCTGTGCCCTGGCTCCTTGGGAATCCATGATCCCACCTTCGTCGCCAATTTAGTGTATGAGAACCAAGACACAGGACACAGCCTCGGGCTGGGTTAACTCAGGTTTATTGCATGGTGGTCAGAGGGAACATGAGGTAATGGCGGATCAATAGCTCTTTATATACAGTAGTAATACATTTGAACGTGGTTCCACGATAGCCCATTGGCTACTGTCTTCGTGACGTCATTGCTGGTCACGCCCTTCTTGTCCAGGTGTAGGTGGTGGCGGGAAACTTCCCGCGCTGTGGCTCTTTGATGAGTTTGGACCAAGAGAGCTCGGACGCTCGCTGCTGCCAGCTGGTGGTCATTAGCTCGCGTCCTATTACAGGGTTTATAGTGATACAGCTGAAGGTTACATTGTTACCCGTAGGCAAGGTTACATTGGTTGAGATACATTGTTATCACATGTAGGAGGTTACACCATTAGAACACAACAGATATGAAATAATTTAATAATTAAATAATTTAAGAGAGCATATGGGCCTCATACATCAAATTCAGCAGCCATAGCAATGCATCAATGGAGCAAGTACGGTCTCGAAATACAAGACCATAGGTATTATGCTGGAATAGTTAGCACCCCAGATGGAAGAAGAAAAGATTGGAGAGGAAAATATTTATAAAGCTAGTGGAGATTCTGCTATGAGCAAATTACAGGGCACAAGTGGACAAACAATTGCTCGGAAAGCGCTACAGAACAACAACTCCATTTGCTCAGATTCATTGAGGAGGCTAGAATACAATCTGTTCTGAAGAGACTGCATCAGTTTCATTCCCACTTAATTCATTCATTCATTTATTTATTTATTTATTTATTTATTTATTTATTCTTATTTATATTGCTGCCCAACTCCGAAGACTCTGGGCGGCTCACAGAAAATAAAACCAATCACATTTTAAAAAACAATAAAAAACCCATTAAAACTGCCACCAAAAATTACTCCGACCCCTACAGATGAAAAGAGATTAAAAGAGCGAGAGAGTGTTCTTACTAAATCAGCCAGCAGGAAGGGGTCACCACATGGCTGGTGCCCCACACCTGCTTTGCCAGCCAGGTTTTTAGTTCTTTCCTGAAGAGCAGCAACTCCATCTGGAGTTGTAACTCAATTGGCAGGAGGTTCCATAGGGCCGGAGCAGAAACTGAGAAGGCCCTCCTTCTGGTGCTAGAGAGATGAGCCTCCCTAGCAGATGGCACAATGAGAGAGCCTCTCCAGTCTGCTCTGGTGGGACAGATGTTCTCGGGGTGATGCTGTCTCTTAAGTATCCTGGACCACTACCATGTAGGGCTTTAAAGGTCATTAATATAGAATGAAATCAGTACAGAATACTGTAGCCAAAATCCAGTTGTTGGTCCTAGTTAGATTAGATCTGGTTTTTTTTTGAAAAAACAGGAAATTGGTAAGGCAATACTTACATAATATTTTCACTCATCTGATGGAGTGCAGCTCCTCCAATGGTTTAGTGGTTAAGATGCTGATCTTGAAGACTGGAAAGTCAGGTTTCAATACCTGAGGGCTGCACTTGGGGACATGAAAGGAGCCTCATTTGGATGTCCCCTGAGCAGAGTTTCTTCAGTAAAAAAAAACTTTCAATCTAGAATAATCTCTGGCACTAAATTATTGTTGTTGTTTGTTGTTGTTTGGTGGAGCTGCTCTGGTAAAAACTATGAGTTGGCTTTAGGTCTGTGGATAATCATATGTCCTTATGAATGTCCATGCAGGCAGGATCCATATGGGGAAGAATCCCCATGGATTCCATTTCTGACTTCCTCCTCATACTCTGGTAATCTGAGGGAATGAGTGCTCTATGTATATCCCATCCTCCAGGTGTATTTGCTCAGCTTCCATGTTCCATCTGGGATTGGATTTAAATGAATGCAAATACAGGTCCACATACATGCATTCAAACATGAAGGGGGGAAAACAGAGCCCTACTAATCCTTAACAGAGTGCTCTGCACACCAAGTTCTATACTTACAGGGGAAAGGACTGTCCTTTTTCTATATAACTTACCTCGTGCTTCATTTTAGGAACATGCTACTGAAATTTGACATTTTTAAGGGGATAAAAATTCTGGGGGCAGGGGGAGGGGATGTTATCTATCCATCCAGTAAAAGGATAAGATGGGCAAGTTAACTTAGCCCTTTTGGTGTTCTGAATTGTCAACATTTTCCCCTGTGGGGAGAGGGGATTCCATTTGCTATTCCAAAATAGCAAAACAAAACAAAATGCAGTCAACAAAAAGCTGTGGAGAGGAGGGGAATCCATCATGTTTCTCAAAGACCTGGGGTCAAAACCAATTGATTTGCTGGTGATCTTAGGGGGATAGTGAACCTGTGGGGGATAATATTGATTCCTGCACCAGATTTTAAGAATTGTCATGCTTAGAATATTGCGGAAGGAAAACCCAAGACTGATTTCTGGGAGGAACATCATGGGGAGGAAATTAGAAAGTGAGATAATACCAGACAGAGTTGTGTGACCAAGTAGCCTCTACATGTTCCCAATGTCAGGCACATGCCCCCACAGGGCGACTTCAATTCCCAGACGCTTAAGTCGGTATATTGGCTGATCACTGCTTTGGGGAATTGACTTATGCCAAACAGCAACACCAGATTTAGTCACTCCAGCTTTTGGAACCATGCCAGTGGTTGTGCTGGCTAGCAGATTTTGGGATTCAAAGTCCAGAAAAGTAACACTTTCAAAACCTAGATTATTTAGAAGAATGTGTTCAACAATGCATACATAAACATATTTTTGTATTCTTAAAGTATATGAAATACAACTTTTGTGAGAAGTTTGAAACATGCAGTTTGATGTTCTGGTAGAAATGCGAAGCAGCCAGCATAAAAGGACCAAACAACTTTATTAGGCAGTCAGAACATGGGGAGCAATGGCACAGCACTGCTAAATATATACACATTGGAATGGATACATTTTGGTGGGAAACTACAGGATTGGACAGGAGAGAAGTGGGGTGACTGGAAGGTCATCAGACCAGAGTGAAAACTATACATGACTACATAGTTTAGGCGGGAACGCAGTCCCACGATATTTTAAGATCAAGAAGAAGGAGACAAAATGAAGGATCGTACTGATCCCAATTATATTACAAAACATTGCAGCAATAAATGTATTTAAACACAACATGCAGTGAATGTGGAAAGTTAATAAAATGAAATTGTCTTACAAATGACCATATGCAAAACTGACAAGGTCCAAAAAAGAAATGGATTTGTTCAATTAGGGGTGAGGGGAGTATTTTTGTGACTGTTCTACATTGCAGCGTATGGTGTGGTTGGTTTCTCTGATGCTTTCTTCCCTCTTAGAACTGTTCTTTCTAAGGTAGGAAATGTTTCACATTTGAAGCAGCCCTTAGTCTCTCCTCAGCTTCCTCTTTAAACACAAAGCACTGGTCACCTCACACAGCAACTCCCAATTTCACTACCAACCTACTTTATTTCATTATTTTCTTTTATTAGCCTCTGATTGTCTAAGTTCAGATTTAGGTCTCTCTGAACTTCTGTCCTCTTTTAAAGATGATTTGATAGGCCCTGACAGACTTGGCTCTTCTCCCTGCAAAGGAAGGAAGTGATTTGCAGCCCTAAAAAAACCAAAACATCTGGTTTTGAACATCTGTGGTAATATTATATGGACAATTATTTATAGGGATACCTGTGCTGGGTACCATTCTGCATTTTCTAGCACTCCATGCTCTTCTCCATCAAGAAATTAAGGGCATTATTTCAACAGTATGCTGTGTTATTAATTCCCAATGGTTCAATGTTGCCTGCTGTTCAAGGTGAAAGATGTGAATATGCTCTCTTGAAAGCATACAAGAACCTCTTTGTTTGTAAAACTATTTGCTTTGTTGCTCTCGTTGTGTACTGACCACAGGCAGCGTTTGACTGGAACAAAAGCTAACCTCCCTCAAAATGTTGGGAGGAGGCTCTCCCTCTGTTCAGTCCATGAACTGCCACTAGCATTGACATACGCCAAATCCTTTTCGCTGGCCAAACTACACAATGAATGGGATCTTTCTTGTCAAATGTGACAAAATGCTACAAATTTATTTTTTTCAGGCATAGTCATACTTCCAACACTTTGATCATTTTTGTAGAAGTAGTAATAGGATTTTGAATTCTTGTTTTTAATGCAGGTCTTGACATCCAAAAACCTGTCCAAGCAAGCCTGGACACAGCCTGTAGCCGTAATAGGCAGCTTTCCTGATGCTAGGCAGAGCTGCATCTAATCAGCTCCTGGATGGAAACTGCCAAGGTGCCTAGCGCTCCATGGAGGGATATAGCTACTGTATCTGGAAATTTATAATGGAATGTTAGAACACAATACCTGCTCATAACGCAGGTAGAAGGTATCAGACAACTTTGGCATATAGTCAAAGTACAGTGTAGGTAGGATATGGAATTATTTAATTTTCCCTCTGAATAATTAAGCAATTATTTGGCCATTTTTGCCAGATTAATATCTGCATGGTTGTCTTCTGCCAAGGCAGTGAGAAATCTGATTTGATGGCTTGATTTAATCTATACCTATAAGAATGGGATGTGGACGTGCATGTGCAGAATGCGTGTCCACACACGTGCAGCCTATCCCATAATTCACACTTAACATAATTCTCAGACATCATCCCCACAAGGGTCCGGAAGCCGAGAGTGGGGCCAATGCCCCACAAACGCGAACAAAAAAACCTGTGAGTCCCAGCGTCCTCCGCGCAATGGCATGCCTCAGCCAATCAGGTAGGACGGCCCAAGAGCAGAGGTGGTGGGACTGCCAGCATGCGCAAAAAAACAAACCAGCCGACACACGCCCAAAACAGCTCAGGGCCCTGCCTTACCGAGGCAGACAGAGCCCAGGCTGAGGGAACGGTCTGCCTGCTGCCTCTTCTGTGCTGCCTGAGGACATGGCCGGGCAAGGCGCCGCCGTAGGCACTGCCTCTGCCCTGCCACCCCTCAGCCATGCCACCTGAGGACACGCCTGGGCAAGGCGGCGCCATAGGTGCTGCTTCTGCCCTGCCGCCCCCCCCCCCCCGCCCTCAGCCATGCCTGATGGCTCTTGCCCTCACCATTTTCCCTCTGCTGTTTCGAGCCAGCCCTAGAAACAGCAGAGGGGAAAATGCACAGGTGGCAGATCTGTCAGGGAGTGCGCCTCCCCGACGGATCGCTGGCTGCTGCCTTTGCATTCCCCCCTCAGCCTGCCTCCCCCACCCCCCCCTCCCCCCACGAAGACAGGGAAGGGAGGACAGATTGTGTCTGCCTCCCCCCTTCCCTGTCTCCCCTCTCCGCAGGGCCTAAAACCATCCTACCAACAACAACAACAAAATCAATACCTGGGCAAAATAGCTAGTAACTGTATATTCCTTGTTCATAAAATACCTGTTCCTTCACAAGAAAAATTGTTCTTTTTCACAGTACTCATGGAGAACACACAATCTGACTAAATGCTTCAGAAAATGTTTTCTAGTTCCTCAGCAGTAAACCCCATGTGCACGCATTATTCTGTGGAATAGCAGCCGAAAATATTCCCTGCACTGTATAATCAACCCTGTACTGTATCATCAATCTCCCTGTACATAGTGGTGAGATATCTGCATCCTAAGGTTTGTTTACTATTGTCAATGTAATTTTGCACACTATGAAAGATATAAGTCTTGAATGACTATGCATTGCTACTTGAACCAGACTATCTGGATCTGTTTTAATTGCTGCATTCCTCCAATGTCCCCTGCAATTTAGAGCTCAAGTTAATGTGACATGATCAACTTTTATTATCTCAGCCAATTATTATTATTATTATTATTATATTTACATTTCTATACCGCTTTACTTCCCCTAAGAGAACTCAGAGCGGTTTACAGCATGTACAATAAAGTAAAAAATACAATCCAAAATACAGAAACAGTATACAAATCAAATTCAGACAAAAAACAAAATCACAATTATAAGATAGTATATAAACATCAATTAATCGCATCAAAAAGTACATAATATAAAAAATTCAAAACATCAAATACAAATCATCACAGAGTAACAATATCAAAAATATACCCCGCACAGTCCTTCTAGTCCTTCCAGGGGGGGAATGGGACAAAAGCGTGCACCAGTCCTGGAGCTCCTAGTCGACCGGCCTCCTTGCCTCCACCGAGGCCAAGACCATAAGCGACGATGATGGCAAGTCCAGCTGGCCGCGGCGGCTTCATCCTTCCATGTTGGCCCGAGGTGAGGACCGGGAACGCAAGGAAAAGAGGGGATGAAGCCCCTTCCCACAACTATAATCACAATCCCCGGGGCAGCGATGGGCTTCAGCATGATGTGGCGGCCCACAGCTGTGGCAATGGTCCTTGGGGCGGCGGTGATTGCTCCCTCAGCTGTCCTCACTCCCCGCCGACCTGGGGGGAGGAATGTGGAGCTCAGCGTCCAATGTTGGGGCGGTGGTGGCGGCAGCGCTTTTGAGGGCGCAGTCCACCCCCAGCTGTTCTCACTCCCCGCCGACCGGCCGGGCCGGGGGGAGGAACGCGGAGCTCCAGAGGCCAGTGTCCGGTCAGAAAAAGAACAAGACATTGCAAGACTCCTTAAGACTTTTGATTTCCCTGCATGGCAATCTCACAATGTTAACAAAAAGTTAGCCTCTGGTAGTCTCACCTATTGATTACTGTAATGCTCTCCCTTGTTCCTGATATGGAGGCTTCAACCGGTGCAAACTGCAGAAGCCAGGCTGATTACTGGAGTGAGAAAATTTGATCATACTATATCTCCCCAGACTTGGCAGGGCTGCATTGGATACCCGTTCCTTTCCATATCAGGTTCAAGGTGTTAGTTCTAACTTTTAAGGTCTTAAATGGCTTGGGACCTTCTTACCTGGTGAAATGCCTTCCCCTCAGGACATCAGCCCACATCACTCATTCCTCCCAGATGACACAGCTCCAGGTGCCGACCCCGAGATTTGAAAGAAAGGCCATGACTCAGAGAAGTTGGTGGCACCAACTTTGTGGAACTCTCTTCCAGTTGAGCTGTGCCAGGTTCCATTACTGCTTATATTTAAAAACAGTTAAAATCATTTCTTTTTAAAATAGCTTTTAAGAATATATTGCCAATGGCTGAACATTAGGTATTTTACTTTATTTCTCTCCGTCACCAATAGCTGCCCAGAGTAGGAAAATCTCCGAGATGGACTGGATATAATAATAATAATAATAATAATAATAATAATAATAATAATAATAATAATAATAATAATAATAATAATAATAGTTGTCGTTGTTGTCGTTGTTGTCGTTGTTGTTGTTGTTGTCGTTGTTGTCGTTGTTCAGTCGCACAGTCGATTCCAACTCTTTGCGACCCCATGGACCATCGCTCTTCAGGCATCCCTGTCCTCCACCATCATCCTTAGTCCACACAGCCCCGTGCCCATTGTGTCTACAAAACCATCTAGCCAACTCATCTTTGGCCATCCCCTTCTTCTTTTGCCCTCCACCTTCCCCAGTATCAAGGCCTTCTCAAGTGAATCCTCTCTTCTCATTTGATGTCCAAAATACTTCAACTTCATCTTTGTTATTTGTCCTTCTAAGGAGCACTCAGGGCTAATCTCTTCTAATATTGACCTATTTGTTCTCCTCGCTGTCCAGGGGACTCTCAAAACTCTCCTCCAGCACCACATCTCAAAGGCATCTATTTTTCTTCGCTCAGCCTTTCTAATGGTCCAGCTCTCACAGCCATACATTACCAACGAAAATACCATTGCTTTGACTATGCGGACCTTTGTTTGCAGTGAGATATCTCTACTTTTCACTATGTTCCCCAGGTTTTTCATAGCTTGTCTCCCAAGAATCAGTCGCCTTTTTATTTCATGGCTGCAATCTCCATCTGCAGAGATCTTGGATCCTAAGAAAGTAAAATCTGTCACTGCTTCTACTTCTTCCCCATCTATTTTCCAGGGACTGATATGGCCTGTTGCCATTATCTTGGTTTTCTTGATATTGAGTCTCAGGCCAGCTTTTGCACTCTCTTCTTTCAACCTAATCAGGAGCTTCTTTCGGTCTTCTTCACTTTCTGCCATTAGGGTGGTATCGTCTGCATATCTTAAATTGTTGATGTTTCTCCCAGCAATTTTGATCCCATATTGTGATTCCTCCATCCCTGCATTGCGCATTATGTGTTCTGTGTATAAGTTGAATAAGCAGGGTGATAAAATGCAGCCTTGTCTTACTCCATTTCCTATTCCAAACCACTCCATCATTCCATACTCTGTCCTAACTGTTGCTTCTTGACTCATGTACAGATTTCTCATGAGACATATGAGGTGTTCTGATATTCCTATCTCTTTAATTATTTGCCACATCTTGTTGTCGTCCACACAGTCAAATGCCTTAGTGTAGTCAATAAAACAAAAGTAAACTTGTTTCTGGTATTCCTTTGTTTTCTCCATGATCCAACGTATGTTGGCAATGTGGTCTCTGGTCCCCCTCCTTCTTCTGAACCCAGCCTGCACCTCTGGTAATTCTCTCTCCACATGCTGCTGAAGTCTATCCTGTATTATCTTGAGCATCACCTTGCTGGCGTGTGGGATGAGTGCAATTGTTCGGTAATTTGAACATTCTTTGGCATTGCCCTTTTTTGGGATTGGGACGTATACTGATCTTTTCCAATCTTGTGGCCACGGTTTTGTTTTCCAAATCTGCTGGCATATAGCATGTAGTAGCTTCCATCATCTTTTAGGGCTTTGAAGAATTCAATTGGGATGCCATCATCTCCACTGGCTTTGTTATTTGCCGTGCTTTTTAGGTCCTTTCTGACTTCACTCTCTAGGATGTCTGGTTCAAGTTCAATTTCCCCCTCATTGTTATTATCCGGGGTGTTTAGGTCTTTTTTGTAAAGTTCCTCTGTGTACTCTTTCCATCTTTTCTTTATCTCTTCTGCATCCGCTAACTCTTTGCCATCTTTGTCTTTTATCGTAGTCATTTTTGCTTTGAACATTCCCTTGACTTCCCCAATTTTTTAAAGAGATCTCTAGTCCTGCCTCTTTGCACTGTTCATTTAGGTAGCTTTCCTTATCTCTCCTTGATTTTCTTTGAAATTCTTTATTTAAGTGATTGTATTTTTTCCTTTCTCCTTTGCCTTTTGCGTTCCTTCTTTCCTCTGCTATTTTAAGAGCCTCATCCGACAACCACTTTGCTTTTTTGCGCTTCTTTTGTTTTGGTATAGTTTTCCTTGCTGCCTCCTGCATAATGTCTCTCATCTCTGTCCATAATTCTTCTGGTACTCTGTCTATCTGGTCCAGACCATTGAATCTATTCCTCACCTCCACCGTGTATTCCTTGAGTATGTTGTCTAGATCATATCTATCCGGCCTATTAGTTTTCCCTATTTTCTTCAGTCTGAGCCTGAATTTTGCAATCAGTAGATTGTGATCTGAGCCACAGTCCGCTCCAGGTCTTGTTTTTGCTGACTATATGGAGGTTCTCCATATTTGGCTGCAGAGTATGTAGTCAATTTGGTTAATAATAATAATAATAATAATAATAATAATAATAATAATAATAATAATAATAATAATAATAATAATAATAATAATAATAATAATAATAATAATAATAATAATAATAATAATAATAATAATAATAATAATAATAATAATAATAAAGTTTTCATATCAATATTCCTCTCCTCTGAAGAGGTGAACATTTTGTTTCCTTTCAGAACACCCACCAAAAAAATTGTCTGCAATGGGATCATTAGATATAATCTTTTGGGTTTTAAACCAATAACCAATTTTTCATAAAGAATCTCCTTTTGTTCTCAAATTATGTGTTATTATCCTCTCTCTCCCTCAAATACAATAGAAAGACAATACAAGATACTGTATCTTATTCAAATTACTTCACAGATAGATGAGTTTGGCTAGATCAGAGGCTTTGATTTCAGAGACAAAAGACTCAAAAAAGAAAGTAAGGATGTGTCCATAAATAAGATAAAGAATCAGAGGTGGACAGTACAGTACCTTTCATACTGACCACTAAAATATTATAAAGTAGCATCAAAACAATGCAACCTTTCAAATCCTCCAGAACTCTCCATCAAAACAGGAGAGGCAGAGAGCCAAAGAGATGCAAAATCTAGCTTGATGTCTTTGCCACTGTACAGTATCTTATTTCTCTATAGCTACAAAATGGAAGATACAGGCTCGGTGAACAGTAAGGGCGTTATGAGCATAAGTTTCCAGCTTGCTAAGCTACACACTAATGGTTTCTTTCTCCACACCAGTCAGAGGTTGGTTAAGAACCAGACAACCTGGAAATGGTTAATTCTAAATCAAATCTGATCAACAGCATATGATAATAGCGTGTGTATGGTACAACTCCGCCAAAAATAAGCACTTTTAAGGTCCCTTGCACAAACCTTATTTTCTTGTTGAAATCAATAGAATTTTGCAGTGCTTAATTTTGCCTGGAATTGTGCTCTTATTTTATTTGGCTCCATGTTTTACAAGCTAAACAAGCCCATGAGCAAGTTTAAAGTGTTCTCAGATTATCCATCATGCGATAGACATCTCTGAACAGGCAGATACACAGACCATTACTAAAACTGCCACAAGAGGGGGGGAAATAAAAGGTAAAACCATATACTACCAAAGGAAGTATATTCAGAATAAACTTTGTCCAGCAATTGCAATATATTCCACAGAAAAGGAAATTCAAGTCACATAGTATCAAATAGCCTGAATATAAATTCTTTTATGAATCCCTAGGTGATTTTTTGCCGAAGAAGTCTCAACAATAAATGACCTCTCCCTTTACATTAAGATGTGAGTTAAAGTTTGCCCTGTTCTAGGGAAATGGTATAAATATTTAACTTCCACCTTAAATTCACATTCAGGACCAAAAATATGTAACTAAGCACAGATAACTTTCTTCTTTTTCAGCTCTTCTATGAATGAATTAGTTCATTTTACATCAAAAGAGGGAAGAATGGAAAGCAAAAGGCATCAGATCTCCTATTTTGATATCATAACCACAGAATAGGAAGTATCAAAAATACACATTATCATGTTACCATGCGCCATCCAAATTCTTTGGAGGATTGATGAGGCCACCTAAGAAAATAAGTCCCATTTACTAGAGTCTTTCTGTGCTATTTATGCAGGGACAAGTAATATTTATTCTTCAATAACTAACAAAGTTTCATCTGCTTCCATTCAATTCAAGCCATTAAAAAAAGAACTCTGGTTTATGAATGTGGGATATTGTGTTCCAAGATTTTAAATGTCAGAAATTGGCCCAATATTGCTGCACAATTGTTCTGTCCAAACGTTCTTTACGCTTATTGTTTTAAGTTGTGTTCGCCCTGAAGTCTTTGCTATATTCGTACCCTTCCTGTAAGGTGTCTAGTTCATGTGTTTGCAATGTTACTAATTGGTTTGCAAAGGTTTCCCAAGTTATGTCCAGGCAAATGTATCACTATAACTGCTGCTTCCTCTGTGTGTGTATATATATATATATAGCTACCTCATCCTGTTTTCCCCAGTTCTGAGTCCTAAGTTCACACAAGCCCGTTGTGGTTCTGTTCTGTTATGTTTGAGTCTGTAACACTCCGAACTGAGCTTTAATAAATATCCTGTTGGTTAACAGGAGAGGCTGGTTAAGAACTGCTGTGGCGTTGCATCTATTGCTCAGACTCAACAACAATCTTGCCTGTGTTGCTAGCAGAAAAAAGCTTTACATAGAAAAGGCCATCTTGAATGTTGACAACACCAGTGGCAGCAGTCAAGATGGTCTCTACAGGATATTCTCTTGAGCTTGTTACTAGTCACACTTGTTAAAAATAGCCATGAAAAATGCTTTGTGTTTGAGTGAGGAGTTGATAGCTAGTGAAAAAAGAAATGAAATGTAGCTTCGCCAGTTTGGCAACATCCCCCTCCCCTTTGTATCTCATCTAACCCCATTCAACTAAAGGAGTGCTGTGGGAGAGGAACAAGGAGGTCCACTTTCACAGTTCAATTATACCACATATCTAATTTTGAGATCTGATCTCAAGGGTAGGACAAGACTAACAGTGCATCCTTATGCGTAGTTATTTGACTGAAAGCTCGAATGAAGTTAGTGGGTAAAATGCGGAGAGAAAAATATATTCATTGTCTTGTTGATTTCAGGTTTAATGAGAAAGGTTGGTGCTTTCATAAAAAGAAGAGGGTGGGATGAAGGAAGGAAGGAAAATGAAAAGCTGACCCTCTTTTTGTCCCCAATTCATTTAGACAGCCCCAACAGAAGGAAAGAAGGAAGGAACAGCTATCTACCTCTTTAAAACAGCATCTAGTATAATTTCACTGGAGGTTGTTGATTATTCGTGCATATCATAAATAAAAATAGGGTTATAGTCATGTTATCCCCAGTTGTTACTAACCCAGAGGAGAAAATTTCCCAAAATAGAGAAATTAACAGCTTCTTTGGGCATGATGATCCAAATAGGATATCTTAAAATGATTTTCCCCCACAATTAAATATAGTAGATTGTCATTCTCTTAACATCTTTTGGTACCCAAGGAAGCTAGAACATGGACAAAAACCAACATTGTAGCTTTACAACCCAGTAATTTTGCAATGGCAATCCTGTGCTCATTAACTCAGAAGTAAATACTACTGTCTGATAAGAATTTGCTTCCAGATGTTCATGGATTGAAGGTCAAGTTTAACTCCTAATTCCCCCTTGAATTTTACCTACCAATAGGACTATTGTAGCAACTAATCCTCTGTCCATAGTTTAAAAACATAGAGCCTGACATCTGCATAGACTTTGCCAATGGTTTAATTGCAATAAGGAAGTGCCACAAAACTTGTTCTCTTCCACAGGAGTGGCTGCTTACCATGCTGGCTCTTGACTGCCTTACTTTGCAGTCTCTGAATCCTGCTTGGATGGAATCCCTTCTTCCTAAAGGCCCCATTGTTTCCGTTTGAGATACATGGCTAAACACATTCTGCATTCTTCCAGAGAATTTCCCTGGTTTACCTGACAATCTCCTTATTCCCTTCCTGGAACAATCTACAGCTTTTCCATATTTTCTTTTAGACATCAGCTGCATCAGTCTGCAGACCTCCAAGAAGCCAAAAGGAAGTGCACAGCTTTTAAAGAGGTCTGAATAATCTACAGTATGTCCATTTTTAACTAATGACCAATTTTAACTAATGACCATTTGTCCTTTCATTTGAACTGGAGCAAATTGTGGTTCAAATTTAACTAAGTTTGTCCTTTAAAAAAAAACACCTTCTAACTTACAGTTCAGTTTTATTTTTGGGTTGGGTTTGGTTTTTTTTTGTTTTTATTTAATGTTAAAAACATTAGAAAGTGAATGCAGTGACCACTTCAAATCAAATAATAAATCTTAGTGTAAAATGCTTCTCATGACCCTTTTATGGCCTTCCAAGAGAAGGGGAATAAAGGAGGCTTTTATTCAAGGACTGTAGTGCATGCAAAGACTGGGAGATTGTCCAGACAGGTGTTTAGGCTGCTCTTTTGAGCTCTCAGAGGCTGTTCCGGACACCATGCATCCAGATTCCATGGACAATAGAGCACCATAACCTTCCTCTGAGTACTTTTTTCTTTTACAACTTCCATCATTATGTTCTACTTTTTTACAACACTTCAAGGGGAGCTTGAAGCCATCAAAGGCTGCTTCCAGGGTAAACATACAGTATGCTGACAGGGTTAACAAGCCCTGACATCATACCAGATGTTGCAATTAAACAGTTTCCCTGCTCCTCAGAGTAGCAGGGGAAACGTTTAATCATTTCTTTCCTTCCTACTTTATTGTTGTTGTGCTGAATCAGGTAAGAGGGTTAAAACAGAGGGTTGTAAAGATACAATGCTTACAACTGAAGTTGTAAGCAGTTTCTTGATTGGTAACAAAAGGGGAAAACAAAGAGATTCAATTGGCAATAAAGGGGGAAAACAGAGAGAGAGAAAGATTTTTTAACCTCTTATCTGCTCCAGCACTACTGCACTCCAAGTAGGAGAAAAGCAGGTACCAATCGTGCCCATGCACCCATGTGATATCGCCCGCATGCCTCTGGTGATGTCATGTGGGTGTGTGCACATGTACACTGCTTGAGGCATACTGACAACATCACATGGGTGCCTGTGCACCCTTCCACAGGTACATCTGCCCCCCATGGGTGTGTCTGCCCCATGGGTGCCCCCCTAATGTGCACCCTTTACATGGGTGCCTCCTCCAACGCCTCCTCTGCCTCCTTAGAGGTTGTCTGGTCACCTCACCTCATCCCTGCTGCCGCCTCCTAGGTAGGATTTCAGCCTCCCTTCTTGCCTTCAATTGATGGAGGAAGAGGGGTGGGTGGGGAAGCGGAGCTGCTATTGGTGCTGGTGGTGAGGGGAGGGGCTTGCCCATGACAAGGGCTCTGTGTGCCACCTCTGGCACATGTGCTGTAGGTTCCTCACCACTGCTCTAGTCCAATCTTCTAATGAAATAGTCCTTCCTATGTTCTGCATCCATTTTATCATTTCATCTTTTATCAGTCTTCTTTTTCCATATCTTTTTGTATAATAGTCCTTTTCTTTGTTTAAAGGGGTAGAATCTCTCTATGGCCACCAATTAGCACTCACTCTCAATTGCTCTATGACTTTATTCTTCTCCTTTCTCAAAGTTGAGAGCTAGGTTGTGCCTGTGCAGGTTCCCCTCTGGTCACCCCCTCTTCTAGGAGGGTTCTGAATCAACCCTGTTACATCAGTTTGCTGCAGCATCTGCTCACACATTCGAGCTCAGCTGCATTCCACCGGAAGTCAAGTCAGCTGCTCCCACAACCTCAAGTGGCCCAAAAACCGAGGAAGCCATAAGGGATGGCCTGGACATGCTCTAGCTTGCTCTCCGGTCCTTCAATATACACTTTTTTTCCTGGTATTTTAGTGTTGAAAACTGCATCTCTGTGCTATGTCTGAACCAGCCATTGAGGCCAGAAACGGACATTAGGGATGGACAGTAATTACAGCTACAGCAAAGATGTATGGAAGCAGTCTTTTTGGCTTTATGAAATCTGACTTGAAAGGAATCCTGTGCTCAAGTCCTGAAGACTAATTACTAAACAAAGCAAGCTGGTTTGCATAATAGAAACTCTTGCTTTTACACTCAGGCATATTCAATGGTCACAGGCTTTGTCTAACACCTGGTTTTGGCTTGACTCACTGAGCATTTGAGGGGAGAAATAAATGGACTCTAATGCATTCATTTCCTCTTACAATTGCTCCTTTGAGTCTTCCTGCATTTAGACTCTTCCTGCAAATCTGGATTTAGAAACTGTGTTTGCCAAAATAGCATCTAATTCCACAATAAATGTGTAATTCCAGTCACTGGAATGATTTGCCACTTTTAAAAAAAATTTGAGCTACAGCTAGGAACCAGTTGTACAACTGTGAGAAACATATTTCTTCAAAAATAGTAAGAGTGTATTTTCAGCAATGCCTTGCCTATGCTATTACATCTGTTTTGACCTCATCTTACTAAGCATCTTTGCAATAGCCAATCTGCAGGCCAGCTGGAATCCTTCATGTTGTGGTATGTATCTGTCAGGAATCCAACAGTTTAAAGGAATTAAATTACTCCATCTGCTTTTCCAGCTTGCAGCACTTTGCATCTATTGAGAATTTACCATAAAGTTAAAGAACATGAGACAGCATATTTTAAATCCTAATCCAAAACCAACTAACAATCTCTGGTGACAAAAATTACTTGATATATTCTGACATATACAAAGATCTGTATTATTTAACATACTTGGCCTTTAGGAATACATGGGTCTAGATAAATACAAATTGTGCCATCCCATTTGTAGTGCTTTCCTCCACAATAATGCATGCACAGCATATGTTGAGATATCAGAAGCTTTTTTAAATAAGTTGGATCCAGATTGAGGTATGTGTACTTTGGATGGTAAAGGGCCTTCTCACCACACCAGTCACTCTAGTTCCCTGGAAATGCTACACAGAGATTTGGAGGCCTTGCTAAGGGTGCAGAGGAGAAGGAGAATTGTCAGAACAAGAGCATTTCATCCCATGGACCCATGAGATGCAGTGGTGCAATGCAGGGCTTCCCCCCTGGCCACACCCACCATATCATGTCCATAGTGTGGTAGTAAAATTTTTTTGGAGCCCACCACTGTTAAGGTGTTACAGAAGCAGAGCAAATGAGAACTTGAAGCAAGCAGAATGGCCATTGAGACACCGCCTTGTAGAGACAGAGTTAAGAGAAATTGAGATAGATAGGCTTGAAATCTAAGTAACATTCAATTTACCACATACCACAGCAAACTGAGCAGCAGGAATTTATTTCTCCTCAAAACGGTCTAAGTTGATCCATACAGCCAAACCCAAGTTCCAGAAGCATAGTCAATCAGTCCAAATGTTATACAGGCCATAGTCAGGATACAAAGCCTATGGGCTCAGGAACCAGAATATTGCCACCCATGACAAAAACAGTCCCAAGATTAATTTGTATAGTTGACCTACCTGAGGCTGCTAGCTGGTAGGGAAGCTCAGCTGCAAAATTTGACCTGAAGACCACATGGAGACCCTGTATGCAAGAGAACCTTTCTCCCAAAAAGATTTTTTTCCCAAGCACTTCATCCTGTAGTTTCTATGAGGGCTTATGTCTTTAACCTTCAATGTTCTCATGGGCGAGACCAGGGGGTCAGCAAACTTGGCTCTCCAGAAGATCTTGGAATTCAATTTCCAGAAGCCCTGATCAGCAGGTGTACTGACTTGGGTTTCTGGTAATTGAAGTCCAGGAACACCTGGAGAGCCATGTTTGCTGACCCGTGGCTAGACAAAGGTCCAGCCTCCTCCAAACAGCCCCAAAGTCACAATTACCTAGGTTTTTAGTTAATGTAAATAATATTAATTATGTGTCATCAAGTCAGTTCTGTCATATAGTAATCTTTTCTAGGGTTTTCTGGAAAAATAATACATATTGTAGGTCAGGGTTGGATGTGGAGTGATGCCCACATAAATATGCAGCTAATTTAGAGCTTCCTCTCCGATTCTCTGTTCTTTATCCAGAAGGCACAGATCTATGTTTTTAAAAGGGTTTAGTTGCAACTGGTTGTTTTTATACTATAAGGAAAGATATAATATAGAGGTTAGCTGGTGCTCAATGGACTCAAAAATTTTCCCCCTTGGGTGTCTAGGCAGGATCATCAGCATAAATGAAATCCCTGGTATATGGGAATGTTTATTGTTCAGTTGTGTAAATATTAAAAAGTAATAGCGCCTGAGCACAAATCTGTGGGAGACTGTTTCTTTGATTTCTTCAGTGACTGTGTCTCCCTTGAAATTCAACAAAGAATTGGTTCTAAAGTAGAATGGTGACCATTGCTGTCCATGATTTATAGTAAGGAAGTAGAGCTTTTAGAGTAGTAATTGAGGGCAGGCAGTGTCCTATACTTCTGCAAGGTCAACAAATGCTGTTCCAGTTCAAAACCATCTTCTGTCTGTTTGAACATGACATTTAGAGAGTCACATATGATTTTTTTCATGCATAGAACAGAACAATTGCACATGATTTTCTACATAGTGATTGCACTTTTGTAACTTTTCACAAGGGCTTTCCTGGTAAAGAAAATCCACATCTAAAGTGGCCCAATGGTAGCAAACGCAGGTAGTGGTTAAGCAGCCAAGAGACCTGTCAACAGAAAAACTAAGGAAATCAGAGAAGTCCACAAAATCATAGTTAAGTTGCTTAAGAAAGGCAAAGTTCAGTTTACCTAGGGTTGCCATATGTCCTTGAAAACCGGGATTGTCCCAGATTCAAGGTCAGAAAAATTGTCCTGGCCAGTTCAATAAAAATTATGTTAAAGTCCTGGATTTTTGAAACTTACTGATTGTGTATAGCACACCACTGAAATAAATTCGAACTCTCGCCATCAAACGAGTGATTTCCTCCCACATTGGAGTTGGAGTATACCTGGAGACAAATCTTAACATCCTTGCCTCACACCACTGTCTGATAAGTGTGACCAGTGTGTTTTCTGGAACTGAGGATGTTAAGGGTTGACCGTGAGTTCTCAGAAGTACAACAGAACATCTTACAGTAAGAATTAACTGTTGTAAATAAATTCATTTATATATTGATATATTTAATGTGAAAGTGTTTTATAGCTGTCATTATATTATGTTTGTTTTTAAAAAGGCAATTCTGTAGATAACCCGCCCATTTTTGTCAAGTATACTTCTGTCCTGGTTTTGTGGGAGAGAATTATGGCAACTCTAAGTTTACCATAAGAAAATTAGTTTGTGTAGTTGACAGAAATGTGATATAGCAGTTCGAAAGCAAGAAATTGCAAGTAGATAAATAGGGACCACTTCGGTGGGAAGGTAACAGCGTTCCGTGCACTCCAGTGTCTAGTCATGCCGGCCACATGACCACGGAAATGTCTGCAGAAGCAGATAGCGCTGGCTCTTCGGCTTTGAAACAGAGATGAGCACTGAACCCTAGAGTCGGATACATACATACATACATACATACATACATACATACATATATATATATATATATATATATATATATATATATATATATATATATATATATATATATATATATATATATATATATATATATATATATATATATATATATATATATGGCTGTTCATTTTTAACTGAAACCTTTTAATGTCACTTCCACTATAGAGTTGGATTGTTCTGCAGTTTCTTCACTCACATTCACCATCTTTTATTATGATAGCATGAGTTTAGAGGGCACCTGGGTAGGTTCCTTGAAGGTTATTTATCAATTGCAAACCAAAAAGGAGAAACTAAGCAAGACTTTGAGACCAATGAGGTGAAACCAAGAGAGGAAATGTGAGTTACAACCTTAAAAAAATAAAAGCGTGGGATTTTTGAAATCTGAGTATTGTAGAATGATCAGAAAGCCATTTTAAATAAGAAACATTTTGATTTAATACAGTGTGCCCCAGCAAACATGAATTAAGTATATCAAAACTAAATTCCTCTTAACACTGATTTGAGTATTTTTAACAACTAAGGTAGAAGAAGCAAAGAGCAGCCTTCCCTACACTGTAAAATTATAATGTTTCATCAAACCATGACAGAGGAGAATCTATACCTATAAATCTGTGTGTGAACCATTGGAATGTGACAAAGGATCCTGCACCCAGCCCTACTAGCCCGTACCAAGCATTCATTCACTCACCCGAACCGGGTTCGCAGGTAACTGTCAGGTTGAGAAATGCACCAGTGGGGCAGGAGACCCACGAACGCAAACAATGAAAAAGGACTTCACTACCCAACGTTCCTTGCACCACGCCACAGCCAATCAGGCTGAGAGGCACGAGCAAAAAGAACGTTGGGAAACGCGCCGCAGCCAATCAAAAACAAGCCGCAGGGGGGAAAACGCCGCACGAACGCAAACCACAAACTCAAAACTACAAGTCCCAGCGTCCTGTGCACCATGAGCGCACAGAACGCTGAAAAAGCCGGCGCGCAAAAATTTTAAATAAAAAACACAATGGGAACGTAAGTCCGCCACAGGCAGACACAGCTCCTCACAGCCATGCAAACACCCGCCGGCCTTCTTTCCTGGAGCAATGGGGGGGAGAGAGACTCCCTCTCCTCCATGCTACCCCACTGAAGACAAGGCAAGACCACCACCGGACTCAAGGAAATTTGAGCCGGGGTTGGAAAAAAACCAGAAAAACCGGAGGGGGGAAGGTACTGATGCATTGCCCCCCGCCTTGAAAGTGAACCAATTCCCCGTGAAGCAAAGGCAGTGAACGAGGCTCCGCTTGTTGCCTTTACTTCCCGAGGAAGTGTTTCGCTTTCAAGTGGTGGGATGCACCAGTACCTTCCCCCTGCCACCCACCCCCATTGAAAGCAAACCAATTCCCCGTGAAGCAAAGGCAGTGAACGAGGCTCCGGTCATTGCCTTTACTTCCCGAGGAAGTGTTTCACTTTCAGGGGGGATGCACCAGTACCTCACCCCCACCCACCCCCATTGAAAACAAACCAATTCCCTGTGAAGCAAAGGCAGCGAACGAGGCTCCGGTCGTTGCCTTTACTCCCAGAGGAACTGTTTCGCTTTCAAGGGGGGGATGCACCAGTACCTTCCCCCCTCCACCCCCATTGAAAGCAAACCAATTCCCCGGGAAGCAAAGGCAACGAACGGGCCTCCGGTCGTTGCCTTCACCTCCCAGGGCTCCTCACCCGGGCGCAGCACACACCTACTGGGCTGGACATTTCAAACCTGCCCAGTGTGTGTGTGCGTGCACACCAAAATAACCCCAAAACAACAACATCACCAAAAAGTAAACAACAAAAACAAACACCAAAACTATTACAAAATAATAAAACAAAAAGAAATCAATAATTAAAAAATTAATAAACAAAAATTAATAAACACAAAATACACAAACAAAAACTTCCACAACACCACAAAACCACAAACAAAACACCTAACTACAACATGAAAAACAAACATACAACAACAAAATAAAACAAATTAAACACAACCAGAAAAAATCAAACCAATTAAAACAAACTAAAAATAAACCAACACACAAAAGACCAAACAGAAACACCTCCCAGCCCACCAACACAAAACCAAAACAAAGAAGACCCCCAGAAGAAAGAAAACCAGACAACTTACCAGCGTGTCCTCACTCCACGATGTCCGGAACAGAAATGAAAAACCAAAGACAACTTACCGGAAGAAGCACCACCCAGAGACCAGAAGAGAAAAAACACCTGAAATGAAACCAAAACCCCTAGCAGCCCCACCTGCAGGGCACAATAGTAAAAACAACTCAAACACACTCAACAGAATAATAACAAGTCAAAAACATAACACAAAATCACAATTTTACACAAAACACAAATATATCTAAAAAAAACACATAAAAAGATTTCTAAAATCCTGTGTTTAGTTTTAACTCAAATAAAAACCCAAAACATCTAAACACAGTTTAAAAACATTTAATGTAAAAACATGTACTTTCACATTTTAAAAATTATTACCTACGATACAACCATTAAAAAAAGGTCACATACTAAAATATTATTTGGTTAAATAGAAAATTTAGAAAAAATATATATAATCCTTTGTTCTTTTTGTAATCCACAAAAAATCCAAACAAACTGATTACAGTTTATAACAGCCCAGCATCGTAACAAAAATTAACGTATATATTAAAGCAAATATTCAAAAACACATTAGAAAAAAATCAGAATACAAGTTGTTATTACTGTAAATATCACAACAATACAATCTATTTAACAAATGAAAACATAAAGGAATTGTGCATAATTAAAATTTTTAAAAAGAACAATTACAGACTAAGCTCTTCTTTACCAACAGTAAGAAAAAAAACCTTCCAAAACAATTTAAAACAGCCCAGCACCGCCGGGCAATCTCTGCTAGTATTATATAAATTAACGAGACTGTCGACAGCAACTGGTAAAGGATTATGTGTATTGCACTCCAACAAGATCTGAAAGGCCATGCATCCCTAGCTCTACCTTAAACAACTCCCATCTTGTTGCTTTATAAGGGTGCCCCAAGGGGCCATCTGAATTTGGGGAGGGGGGGTTATTACTTTTCCTAATCCAAGTTGCTTTCTGCCACTGCTGAATATCCAAAAAACTAAAAGTGCTCTCAGGCTGGAATGAGTCTTCTGGGTCAAAGTATTGGGTCAAAGCAGGCTCGATTCCTTTCCCTATAAATGATAGTCTAGATCAGTGGTGGCGAATCTTGGCACTCTAGCTGTTCTTGAACTTAAATTTCCAGAAGCCCTGATCAGCAGGAGTGCTGACTTGGGCTTCTGGTAATTGAAGCCCAAGAACAGCTGGAGTGCCAAGGTTTGCCACTACTGGCCTAGATGAAGCAGAAAACCAGGCAGGTGCTCACTGATTCGAATAACAAAAAAGAAGAAAAGAATGCAGCCAGGGCCATTTGTCACAATCTGTCTTCTGCGGCATTTTGAACTTGTCTCCTTTGGCTCCCTAACAAAGTCATCTGCCTGGAAATAAGAAGTGCCTGAACGCCTGGTAAAAAACCAAAGTGATAAATAGTACCTTCTAAACAAGTTTCCATGCTGCTGACAGCAGATAAATGTTCATATTTATCTGGGAATCCCACGCTGTAAAAACTGCAGAGCAATTCTAATAAAAATTTAAAAGATTGTTCCCAACTGTGAGCATTAGGCTTATCTTGACTGTAAAACAGAGCTTGAATAAGACATTTTTCATTTTTCTTTGGATTTCCAGTCCCAAAATTCCATAGTGAACATCTCTGAGTTCTGTGAAAGTTGCCTGGAAAGATTTAAGTGTCCATAAAACACATTCCATTCTTTCCTTTGTTCACAATTTCCTTTCACCACTTGTTTAAAATTCTGGTTATAAAAGCCATGTCACTGAAGGGGGAAACTAGATACGGATGCTATAGCGGATCAGTTTGAATGTTCCTCTAGCAGGACTATATAGTTCCTATATATGGGACCGTGGTAGCTTAGTAGTTAAGACAGTGAACTTGACAACTGGACGGTCATCAGGTCAGCAGTTCAAGACCCGAGTGCTGTATGACAGAGTGAGTTCCTGTTTCTATCCCAGCTCCTGCCAACCTAGCAGTTCAAAAGCAAGAAGTTGCAAGTAAGTGGAGATGAGCACTGCCCCCTAGAGTTGGATACAACTGACTTTCAAGTGACCTTTACCTTTACATATAGCAGTTAAATTGCTGATGTCATTCAGACTACATCAATCTAGAATTGGGCATCTTTTGGCCATTTGGATGTTGATAGACTGCAGCCTAGTCTAGAGAGCAGTTGCAATCCAACACCAGGTGGAGGGCTGCAGCTTGTTCATTCCTGGACAAGACTGTATAAGACAGGAGAGAATTTACCCAGGTCCTTGGAGGCTTTCATTATACAATATATCTTGCAGTTATTTGAATTCTCACGAAGAGGTGCTGTAATGCAGAAAATGTAGATGACTCTATCTTTCAAAGTAATATGTCAATGAGGGGTTGAATGTCTCCTCATTAGTTCATCCATAAGTTGATTAAGTGTTGAGGTGTGTGCTTATCTTTCTGTTCTAGACATCATGACACAAATATTTAAATAATGAAAAAGTAGATCACCCATCTTTCCTTCTGCCCTGTTTCTTGCAAACATATTATCCTACACATGTTCAGCTATTTCCCAGCCAGAATAAAATAAAATATTTAATGGAGACATATATGTGCCAGTGAGCATCTCTTTGTTGTCCTCAGAAAGTGTTCTCCAAAGGAAGGAAAATGATAATACAGTGGTATCTCATACAACGATTTTAATCTGTCCCTTGGGGCTTGTTGTTGTATGAAACAATTGCTATATGATACATGCATCATATAGCGATTTCCCCTATGGAATGCAACATACAATGATTTTTTTTGCTAAGTGGTTTTTCCCATTGAAAAATTGCTGTATGATTTTTTCAATAGGGAAAAATTGTTATGCGGGACACCATTTCCCCCCAAAACCTAATTGTTATGCGATTTCGTTGCTATACGGGGTCATTGTTCTATGAGGTTCCACTGTATATCAAAATCAGGACATTTAATTTTTTTCAAATAAAGCAAAGATCACTTGTCCCATCTTCTGCTTCTCATGTTTTATCACCTCCCTGATTTATAATTCCTAAAATTTTATCTGTCCCTTTAATACAAGAACATTACTTGGGTGAGTGTTGTAAAGAAGTGGAGAAACTAAAATATTATTGCTTTATAGAAAGTTGTAAAGTGGAATGCCCCATATTCTTTGAGATTCTGGATAGTTGTTCTTCAGCAGCAGCTGAAGTAAACACAATGAATTAAAGTGCATTGCTTTTTTGGAGTTGGATCATAAGTATAGCCAAGAATAGCTCCTTGGGCTACAAAGAGAGTCAAAGAGGAGGATGAGACCTAGTCACCTCATGCTGCATCCATTTGCTCTGAGAGGTAAGAGGTTAGCTTACACGTAGGTTTATTTTATACCTTCTTAGCCTGTCAGAATGCTCAGAGTGATTGAAATGGCTTCCAGCCCCCCAACCCCAACCCCCAATGTAGGCTGCACTGCCCTTCTCTGCTAAGTACTTGCAGAAAAAAAGATTCATTCATGACCCACTTCATCCCTTGTATTCTTCCTATCCTTCCTGCTCCTCCCTGCTCCACCTCCAAGTTACCTGTAAATAAGTTTCCCTACACAATGGCTAAAGTCCTGCTGCTTAGTGTAGTAAGTCACAACAAGAGTAGGCCCACTGAATGAATGGAACTTTCAAAGGAGTTGGCTCTAGTTGGTAGTTTAGTCCAATAATAATAATTTTGTGTCAGAAATTATTCTAGGTTGAAAGGATTTTTGTGGAAGAAACTTCACTTAGGGATGGGCCAAATGAGACTCTTTTCATGTCCCCAAGAGCTGGGACAGAGACAGGCAGTCAATCCATCATGCAGTACCCAGGTCTCGAACTGCTGACTTGCCAGCCTTCTAGCTAACAAGGCGAGCTTCATAACCACTGTGTTACTGCAGCCCCTCATGCTTAGTCCAATAAACAACACGATTGCAGTCAATAAAAGGTTAGGCTGTTATTGAAAGCCTATTTTATTGGTATGTCCTCAGTTGTTAATACTACGGTTAGAGAGGAGAAGCTGTTCTATCCTTTCTCCATCATTACTTGGACCATGTGGAGAGAGACACTGTGAAGAGGAGAAGCAACACATCACGTGTACTGTAAGCTCTATGGGCAAGCCAGAACCCTGGACAATCTGGGTTTTTGCTTGTGAGTGAAGCCTGCACACAAGCAGAGTCTTTCCTCTTCAGACACATCATTCTCAATTAAAAATTAAATAGGGAGAGACAGTCATTCATGTCCCCACAAAACATGTGGCTCAGACTGAGCTAAAATAAATGAATGGTCGCTTTCCCACATAGATTAGGAATAACTCATTCCAAGTTTCCATTGCCTGTTTTGATGTTACCTTGATGTAAAATGCATTTTCCTGTTTCAACACCTTAAGACAGCCTTCCTCCTCCCACCATTCCCCACAGCTTCCCTCTCATGCCCTCCCCCATTCTCTGCCCTGTCTCCACCCCTTCTCCCTTCTCTGCAGAAGCCTTCTCCAGGCTTGGCCACAAATATACATGTGTGTAGGTTTCAAATGCACCCAGAGAGGGAGGGAGGCAAGATAGATAGATATTCAAGAGGAATATTCCCCACACCTACCTAACTCCCTTTACACATATAAATCCTAGGTCTAGAGGCAACAGGGCAATGGAAGTCTGTGGAGCAAGGACAGCCACATCCACATCCACCCTGCTACAGCTGGCTGGCATCGTTGGCCAGGCAAATGCTCGCAGACCCAAAGCTGCCTCCTTGTACTGCTGCTGCTGCCATCACTGCCTCAGTTATTTCTGCCACTTTCTGCTTCCTCTCCCTTTTAACAGAAGGCTGTTGTGTGTAAGAGAGCAAAAACGAGAAAAATCCTGCTGAGATAAAGAATATGGGACATTCCACTTTAGAACTTTCTACAAAGCAAGAATATTTTGGTTTCTCCCCTTGTGTGCAGAAGAACAAAGAAGGGGAGAAAATGGGTGGCTCTATTGTCTCCTTGGGACAAATACAGACAGAAGTGACAATCCTGGAAGCAGAAGTAAAAGAGGAAGAAGAAGAGGACATGAAGATTATGACACTTCTCAGGTAAAGGAAAATAATCCAGTTGTAGGAAGGAGGTGGGAAGGATTGATTCAAGTTTCAGGTAAGATCATGTAGATCTGCACCCTTCTTCTTCTTCTTCCATATCTAGGCCAGACGTGTGAAACTGCCAAAATGAAGGCAAGTTCATTCCACAGTTCCTTTCACCTGACCTAGTATGAGAAAGATTAGCCAGCAACAAAAGGTTGCCATTACCAGGGTACTCTCATTTGCGGTACAAAAATAAGCAAAGCAGTTACACTTATATACCACCCCTTATCATAATCTTCAAGGAGGCTCTTGACTAAATGGGCAACCAAACCACCTCTTAAACAGGAATAAATAACATGTGGGGGTGTGAGTATGTTGATAGCAACCAAGGAGGTAAGGACTGAATAATGTTTAACGTTTCTTGAAATACAATAACTCATCTTTATGGTAATAATGTGCATTTCAACCATAATTTCCATCAAATATAAACAAATCTGTCACAAGCTTTTTTTTTGTTCCCCATCATAGCCTTTCCTATTTCAAGAAAGAGTCATATCAAACAAAACAATTGATTCCTCCATCAAGAAATCCAATAAATCTAATTAAAAATGTTTCGTACACATTTATTGAGGCCTTGCAGAGGAAGAGCTGCTCTCAGCTGGGTTTCCACAGCAGGAAGGAAGCTGGCCAGGTGGATATGCAAAAAAAACCTCTTGCTTGGCTTTCTCTATTTTTCTTAGCAGGTTTGTGTTGGTAACAAAACTTTATACTTTCCACCACAAGCTCTGTTATAACTCTGCTTTTTGTGGTGCAACTACATCTAGCAAATTTACTGCTCTTCCATCTTACTGAGGACTGCAGTGGCTCAAGTGGCTAAGACGCTGACTGGGAGGCGGAAGGTCAGCAGTTCGATTCCCGAGTACTGCAGGACAGAAAGAGCTCCCGTCTTCATCCCAGCTCCTGCCAACCTAGCAGTTCGAAAGCAAGAAATTGCAAGTAGATAAATAGGGACCACTTCAGTGGGAAGGTAACAGTGTTCTGTGTGCTCTGGTGTCTAGTCATGGCTGCCGCATGACCATGGAAATGTCTGCAGAAGCAGACAGAGCTGGCTCTTTGGCTTTGAAACAGAGATGAGCACTGAACCCTAGAGTTGGATACGACTGGCTTTCGAGCAAGGGAAACCTTTACCTTTACCTCCATCTTACTGAACAATTTTTCTCCCATGCAATATGGGTGCAATTACCATTCCCTTTGTGCTCCCCTGCCATCTGGAAGAGCTTTCTTATAACTATCTATCTTACCATCTCCTCTCATTACTCAGGCTTGCCTTCCTCTACCCCACCCTCACCGCCAGGCCAGGCCCCATCATCAGCTTTGTGATTTGGCACATGAATGTAGGCAGTATGAAAGAGGCTGGAGACTTGTGTGGATATACTGTATATGCTGGCGTATAAGATGCGCCAGAGTATAAGATGCACCCCATTGTTACCAGAATAGCTCACTATAGGCCACTATATACAGTATTTATTTGATTGTTTGTTTGTTTGTTTATATTTCTGTACCGCTCATTTGGTTGGTATTCCACTCTGGGCGGTGAACAAACAGATAACAGATAACAACAACAACACGGAGAGTACACGATGTCTGCAGAAGCATTTTCCAGTGTATTTTAAGATGGGGGGGTGAGTCTTATACACCAGCAAATGCAGTATTTGCATAAGACTGAGATAAGTCCTCAGCTTAGAATGTTGAGATCCTTCATGGATGCATAAATAAAATGACCAAATATCTAAACTCCTTTGGGGGGGGGGGGACCAGCCACTCTATATTAGGATTTCAGGTTTAACTCTATGGCAAAAAAAGAAAGGTGGAGGTCTATCAGATGACTGTGAACATGAGAATAAGGAATGGTGAGAGTTTCATTTAAATTATTGGTTTTTAGTTGATTAATATTTGCAATTATCTTCTTACATGAGATGGAAAGAAGTTGAGATTTTTAAAATATACCTATGCAAAGTATCAAGACCAGCAAACATATCAATCCAGAGTTCTGGTACTTCACATTCAAAAGCCTTCCAGGTAATCTTGGACTCCGGTTCCTATATGTCACCACAAGCACTAATGGTTACAGATGGTGGGAATTGTTATTTGTTTCAAAGGCTGGTAACAGCTTTCTGTACTTTCCAAAGCTTTCTGGTAGGGCTGCTAAGTCATCAGAATCCCATCCATTGAGTTTTCAGAGCTAAAACATAAGTCTAGGTGACTCTTATGATATTTGGGTCCAGTGGGTGCCTGTGCTTGGACTCGTAGAGTTGTTTGGAATAAACAAAATTCTCCACACTCCACTGGTAAACATGGTTTCAGGTGAAGAATAGCTGCAGAAACTTTCTAAGATCAGCCACAGAAACTCAACCTACATGTCCACAAGTAAAGATTTATCAGTTTTCTGGTAAGGCCTTTATCTTTGGTGGCCTCAGCTTTATGGGTTGAGTTCAATTTCATTCCTAACATCTGATAAATAAGACTTAAAGACTAGATTGTTCTATGGTGGTTTTAATGGAATATAAGCTATGATACTGTACTGTGAATTTAATTGCTGTGATGGGTCTACATAATTTGTTTTGTTTTCATATGCCTTGTTGAATCCTTCCCCATCCTATTCATTTGCCAGCAGTGCAAACTCAGACTGCTCCAGTTCTGCTTCATATCTGTTCTGGGTGAATAAAATAATTTCACCCACACAAAGAAAACTGAGTGGATCTTCATTGTTCTCCTTTTGCAGGCCACTGTTCAACTTGCAAGGCTCTTCTACTGTTCATCAGATCTGCCTGTTCAACGGGCTCCATGGATGGCCCATCTTTATTTTCATCCATAAAATGTCTTGAACTATATCCATTAGTCCTGTCCATACTCTAGTTGTAGTATTGTGACAGTGCCTCTGTTACTTTAAATAACTATGTTTTAATTTTTTTATTTGGTGTTATTGTAATATTTATTTGATGTTATCTCTCCACCTTCTTCTGGGCCTGCCTTGTGGTCTTTGTCCTTCTCCTCTTTCCACATACGCCTTGTAAGCTATGGAATTTCAAGACATTCTCTTCAAATGGGCAAACCACTTTATTTTTGTCTCTGTATGTAGTACAAGATTGGTTCTGTTACAATTCTTCCCCTTATAACCTCATTCCTGATTTTATCCCTTTTAGTCACTTTAGCAGCCTTCCTCGGATATCTCATTTCTGTGGTGAGCAACTTTTGTTAATGTTTTGTTGTAAGTATCCATATTTGGCACTGTTAATGTTAGGTGGAAATGAATATGCTTTGCATGAGCTGTTTCTTTGTGTTGATTAGTACTGCCTTGTGTTGAAAGAGCAAAGCTAACTGTCCCAATATTTGGTTTGCCTTATTGTACTGTATGTTAATCTCTTCATCCATTTTGCCATTTTCAGTCAATGTTCTTCCTAGGTATTTGAACTCTGCCACTTGTTTTATACTTGTTCCCTCTATCACAATATCTAGAGTACACTATATCCTTCCAATTGCTGTTACCTCAGTCTTCTCTTTATTGATCTTCATATTATTTATCTTATATTCTTCGTTCATGGATGTAAGGTGTTGTTGTAGTTCCTTAGCTGTACTTGCTATCAATGCCTGGTCATCTGCAAAAAGTAATTCATTGATGTTGTTTCCATTCATGGGCTTAGCTTTTTTGCTTATGCTATCTATGTAGGCCAGGGGTTCCCAATGTTTTACCGCCAGGGGCCAGTTCCCACCACCACGCTCAGCTGTGGGGGGCCGAGGCATGGCTGCACCCACTACTTATGTTTTCTTCTTCATCATCATCATCGGCACCAGTGGGAATTGTGCAGTTTTTCTGTGTTCTTGCACAGCCTCCGCTGCTTCCCAGGATGGTGGGCAGCTTTTCAGAGCATTTTTGCTCCAGTTTGGTTTTTTTGCGTCGCTTCTCCGCTGCGATGCAGCAGCTAGAGCATGGCAGTGGGTGACTTCCAGATTCCACACTGGGATTCCAAGCTCTGATGTAAGCTCCGTCCTGCACTGGAAGTCACCCACCGCCGGGTTCTAGCTGCCAAAGCACAAGGGGGAATGCCTTCTCTTGGTCTACAAATCCACTTTTTGTTGCAACTGTTCTTCTCTTTCTCTTTGTGTTTTGCTATCATAATTAATTCTTGGGTTTTGTTTGGGTCTCTTCTTTTAATATTGGGTTTATCATTTATGATTTTATGATTGGTGTCGCATGGTCCATTGGGAATAGCTTTTGTATTGAGTATTCTGAATCTTCATTCTACTCTTGTTAAAATGTAATTAATCTGGCTTTTGATGGTGATATCATTCCATTTGTACCATGTATAACATTGCGAATCTGAAGGCTGGAAAAATGTAATAAAGAGCTGGTGTTGGTTGCATAACTCTAGGATCCTTTGTCAGTTCTCATTCCTTTCACTGTTCTCAGCAGCATGTGGACCAATGAACTGTTCGTGCTCTCTTCTGTTAGTACCCACCCTGCCGTTAAAATCTCCCATTACATAACTATGATATTTGTTTCCACTTCCTCTATCACCTCAGATAGTTCATTAAAAAAAAAACTGGTCCTTTTTGTTCTTCTGTGAAGTTGTCATTACATGGAGTATATATTTGTATGTACATTTCCATTTGCTCTCCTCTCTTGATTTTCAGTATTATTATTCTGTCTGAATTGTTGTTCATGTCTAGTATGCATTTTGCTATGTCTGGATGTACCGAGACGCCCACTCCATTCTTTGTTGCAACCCCTTCTGAGTAGCTATCCTTTATGGACTTTCATACTCCCAAGTCCTATGCATCTTGTATCAGCTAGATCCATTATCTTAATCCCTCTTCTTTCCATTATGTCTACAATTTCTTCTGTTTTATTTCCTAAGCCAGTTATATTTAGAGTGCCTATTTTGTATTTTGTTGTTCTATCTCTTGATCCTTTACCATTGCCATGGTTGTTTCTGGTTTGTTCAGTCTGTTTACATCTCTTTTCTAGTTTTTTAGCAATGGGTTATCTGTTGTAGGCTTGCTGGGCCTATCACAACTTCACCAGAGCCTTTGGCAAGGACTGTTAGGGGTAATCCAGGATGGCCTTGATGGCTACAGCAGCGGTTCTGTGGTGCAAGGCTATGCCATACTTCACCCAATCATAGCAATCCCATAATTGGATCTCTTACCACCTCTCATTGCATGGACTTTGAGAGGCATTTTTTATTGGCATTATACATGCTTATTTTGCAAACTTCCCTGGGGAAGCTTCACCTCCAAATGTGGTCCAGAAATATATATTTTAATAAATAAAGATGTTTTACGATTGCTCTCATGGTACCCAAATAAATACCACTGAAATTTCTTCCACTTAATTTTAAAACTACTGTATCCTTATGGGAAACATAGTGAAAAGTAGAGACATCAACTTGCAAACTAAAATTCGCATAGTCAAAGCAATGGTATTCATGGTAGTGATGTATGGTTGTGAGAGCTGGACAATGAGGAAAGCTAAGCGCAGAAGAATAGATGTTTTTGAAATGTGGTGTTGGAGGAGAGTTTTGAGAGTACCCTGGAACAAATAGGTCAGTCTTAGAAGAAATCAACCCTCACTGCTCCATAGAAGGTCAAATAGTAAAGATGAAGCTAAAGTACTTTAGACATCAAATGAGAAGAGATGATTCGCTTAAGAAAGCCTTGATGCTGGGAAAGGTGGAGGGCAAAAGAAGAAGGGGTGGCCAAAAATGAGATGGCTAGACGGTATTGTAGATGCAATGAGCACAGAGCTGGGTGGGTTAAGGAAGATAGTGGAGGACAGAGGTGCCTGGCGGTCAATGGTCCATGGGGTCGCAAAGGGTCGTAATCGACTGTGTGACTGAATAACAACAAAATCCTTATTTTTAAGTTTATTTTGGAATTCTAATAATACCACGTGCAGCTGAAACCACAAGCATCTTTAGAGCTTTCCCCTTTCCTCCTGAATGAACTCAGTCAATTTTTCCACAATGTTCTTAATACCACACACATTATGTGTTTCTTTAGAAAAAACCCAAATTACAGTTTCTATGACAACAATGCACTAACCTGTAATTGCCCACCATTGTGTTGCATCAGAGCGGAAGGAAGAGCATGAGATCACATGGAAATTTTCCTCTTTGCTAATTTGAACACCAGCTTTTCTTTACATCACAAAGATTCCTGATTTTACGTTCTGTGCAATCAAGTCAGCAAACAATTTGAAAGTTTTCACTTTTTGTGTCATCTGTAGTACACATCGCAAACTGGTTTTTGAAACCTATTTGTGGCTGCCCTTGATTATAAAAGCTTATGAAGCTTTTAATGGCATGAAGTATGCCTGGATGGCATTGTTGATCTATATTTCTCTTGATGAGTTCCTAATTTTCTTTTATCCCTTCTTGAAGAGTTTCTTTCACAGCCCATGCCATTGTAAATTCTTCTACCACATTAAAGGAGGGGGGGAAAGTATTTTTTTTATAAAAAACTGCAATATTTTGAAACAGAACTTTTTATAAAAAACTACAATATTTGCTAGTAAAATAGTTATTCTATATTGAATTTATTCTTTGAATACTAGTCACTGACTTTAATATGGAAACTGGATAGAAAAGAGATACGTAGTCACATTTTGATTAATTCTAATTTTTAAGGGTCAAATTACATCATCCTTGATTCTTGCCCCAAATCCTATTTGATAGATAGCATGTGACAATGGAGGTTCCCTCTCAGCACAGAATGAAGAGTTAAGCAGAATAAAATATGCAATCATCTGAATATTATCACTAGGAATACTGCTTTTAATGGCATCATTCATTCAGGTTGAGAAGACTCCCCCACCCACACCTCAAAAAATCAACCCAACCAACCAAAAACAAATGGACATACCATGTTGTTCATATGTGAGGTCACTTGGAGCATGCGCAGCTGATAGAATAAAATGACCTGCCACCTTTGTGATCCTGGACAAGCTGTACAGTTTCAAGACACCATTAGAAGAAGGAGATGGTAAACCACTTCCGAATAGCTCATACTCCCAAATCCCCCCCCCCAATAAGTGTATTCATTCATTCATTCATTTTGTCTCATTTATAGTCTAATGGGGGGTTTCCCAAGGTAGTTCACTGCTTAGTAGTTAAGACAATGAGCTGGAAACTGGAAGGTTGGGTTTCGATACCCGAAGGCTGCACTTGGGGACATGAAAGGAGCCTCATCCGGACGTCCCCTGAGCGGAGTTTCTCCAGCAAAAATCCTTTCAACCCACTATGGTGGTTGTTCTGAAAGGAAACAAAATGTTCACCTCTTCAGAGGAGAGGAATATTGATATGAAAGCTTTATCATCATCATCACTAGAACTACTAGTGTACATTGGAACTGAATTGAGAGAAGGTCCAATAAAGAATTGCTAAAACAAATGAATAGACCAAGACACAAAGTGCAGGAAACAGGCTACAAGTGAAACTCAGAAAATTAGAATATCGTGTAAATGTCCATTCATTTCACTTAAAAGGTGAAACAAATATATGAGATATACTCACTACATGCAAAGCGAGATATGTCATGCCTTAATTCATTATAATTGTGATGATCATGGCATACAGCATACATGAGATTATGTGATGATTATGGGGTACATGAAATTGGAGGGTTGGGGTTTTTATAAGCTGTAAACCATAAGCATCAATATTATAACAAAGTAAGGCTTGAACTATCCTCTTTGCAAGTAATGAGTCTATCTCATATGTTTGTTTCACCTTTTAAGTTGCATTACTGGACTGAATGAACATTGCAGGCGCACCCCCCCCCCCAATAATGGACTCAGACACAAATGAAAGTGGATAACGGCATTGGGCCACATTTATTGATTCATGCCCTAGTCCGAATTATAAATTTCTATTGGTAAAACGACCAATCATAATTCTTAAGGCAAGCAGGCCGAAGTAACACTGGTAAGGTACCACCCAAAATTGCCAACGGCAATTGTTACAATGTATCTATTTGTATCAATTTGTTTGTTGACAACAAACAAATTGTTGACCGTAGTCAATATCTAACTAATGACCCCACCCTCTGACGTGTATCCGTAAAATCAGGGGGTGATTCCAGCTGTCTAGTGGTAACCATCACCCCCTCGCCTGGTTCGTCGTTGACCGGACAACGTTTAAACAACTTATGCCTATCTAGTGTTGTCCAGTCAATTGCGAACCTGCCGGATACCTGTGGGTCATAAATGTTTACCTTACCAGTGCTACCCGCCACCCGGAGAGGCTTCAATAAAGGCTCGACGCCCCCCCCAAGACCGTCAGCTCGGTCGACAGGCCTGCTCGCCAATCACTCAGCAGGAGGTCCATACCTCCTCGCGACAGGTGGGCCCCCTCCCCTGAATAAAGCTCATAATTTTGCAGACTGATGGCGGGGAGGCGAATGACGCGTCCCCAACCCTTGTCAAAAAGGAACCGGGCAATAGCCCTGGAGCGACGAGCCCGGTCAAGCGCCTGGAGGCCAAACGCTCCCCTGTAAGCGTACTGCGGTATCGTGTCCGACCAAATGAGGGGTGTGGCAGGCCACACATAATGAGAGTAGGCCAGGTGACTGCAAATCGCAAGCTTCCGCGATAGGCCAGTGACCTGTCCGAAACCATTGCCCCCAAGGTGAATAACCAGGACATCAGGCGAGTCAGCATCCCTGATGTAGAAAAGGAATGGCAACAGTTCCCGCCATAACATGCCGCGCTTACCACACCACCTGAGATGTGCGGGTGCACCCAGTCCCAGTCGGGGTCCCACTCTGTCGCCGCAGCGTAACACGCTGCCCTGTGCAGCGTAACGCGCTGCCTTGTGCACGTGGCAACGGCCCACCAGCCCTACTGTCACCGGTGTAAAACGACACCCAGGGTCTGTCAAGGAAAAAAGGGGGGGTGAGAAACATTGCAGTGACTAAACTGGCACTCACGGTTGAAGAGGGTGAACACAAAAACTGAAAACAATGTGATCCCCACCTTCCCATGCGGCGTATTTCAGCCCCAGAGTACCCAAAAGTAGCCGCAGTAGAAACCGCCCCCATCCTGCAGGAATGGTTGAGTGAGGGGAGACCCACCCTGGTGACAGAAAAACGGGGCATGGTGCGTGCCACACAGTGCAAGAAACTCCTGTAGGGCACCAACCGGACAGATGTCTTCCAGGAACATCGTAGCAGTATTACTCAACTGCCTACGCCGTGCTGATCTGTTTTAGAGGAGCGTATCCTCAACTGAGCCCAAACATTGCCATAGACATCTTCGAGTTCCAGTGCCCTACGACTTGCATCCGCCTTAGACAGCATCACAAGCTCGCTGATGCGGAGCGCTCCAAAAAAGGCCACCGTTGTAGCCACATGAAACAGGGGTGCCTCATACCTATCGAAACATAGGTCATGCCAGCCCCGTGCCAGTTGGGTAAGAACCCCAGGGGAAATTGGGTGGCGGTCGTCCAGGCTACGCCCACGTTCCCGCACCCACCCCTCCAAAAAGTGTCTCACACGGAAATCAGCGGTACTATCCGCATGACCTCCCACCTTGGCCATAAAAGCCAGCGCTGACAGCCTGAATGCTATGGTGCGGGGTGCAAGGCCCTTGGCATGCAGGTAAACCATAAACGGAGGATGTGGGCCACCGGGATCGGCCAGGTATCTGGCAGCTGAAATTGTGTACAAAATGTCTGACAAGAAACTAATGCATGGTGATACGCCTTACGCGTGCGTGGCGCTAGTGACAAGCCAATCGCCCGGTTCACCTCTCTTTGCCAAAGGTCCATATCTCCTCCGGGAGTGGCGAGGGAAATTCCTCCGTATCCGGGGCCAAGGCACGGAACCGGGAGATCTGCAGGCGGGACAAAGCATCAGCAATATCATTATTCACCCCCGGGACATGCCTGGCCCTGAACAGTACATTGAGGCGCAGGCTGCGCAATACAAACTGGCGCACGAGGACAATGACCCCGGGAGATTTAGGTCTGTGAGTCGACAATGTGGACAACGGCCGCATTGTCACACCAGAAATGCACCACAGAGTTGGCCCACTCCTCACCCCATAGCATCAAGGCCCCCAGTATGGGGAAAAATTCCAACTATGTGAGATCTCTCAGGCGACCCGTGCCTGACCAGGCTGGTGGCCACCCACCATAGGCCCACTTCCCATAGAAGTACATCCCATAACCCAGGGATCCAGAGGCATCAGACTGTATCTGAAAGCGAGGTGAAGCCAGGAGGTCAGACCTCCAAAATGAGACCCCATTGAACTCCCTCAGGAACTGGAGCCATATGTGCCTACCTGCCCTGATCCCCTGAGTCAGTCTCACCCTGTGATGGGGCCTGGGTAAGCCTGCCATGGCGTCGCACAAGCGCCGAGCAAATGCCCTGCCAGGTGCGACCGCCCTGCAAGCGAAGTTAAGGTGGCCATGTAGCACCTGCCATTCCTGAAGGGATGCCTTGCGCTTAGCCAGCAATCCCGAAATGAGGGCCACTATCCTGGACACCTTTTTCCCTGGCAACCCAGACGTCTACGCTACTGTGTCAATCTCCACCCCCAGGAACACCAGCTCAGTAGATGGGCCTTCGGTCTTTTCGGGCGCCAAAGGGACACCAAGTTCCTCCATTAGCGTCTGAAATGTGTTGAGGAGACGTGTGCACGTGTCCCAGCCCCGTTCATCCCCGGACAAAAGTCATCCAGGTAATGGGCTACAGACCGAAACCCTGACCTGCGTACCAATGCCCACTGTAGGAATGTACTGAAATGCTCGAAGGCCGAGCAGGATATGGAACAGCCGAAAGGCATGGCTTTGTCAAAACAATATTCCCCCGGAATTTGAAACCCAGCAACTCGAAGTCACCCGGGTGCACCGGCAGGAGACGGAAAGCCGACTTGATGTCGCATTTAGCTGACAGTGCACCCGGGCCACATGAGCGCACATGCGCAATGCCTGATCAAAGGATGCACACCTGACATAGCAAAGGTTATCAGGAATAGCGTCACTAACCGACCGGCCGGCTGGGTAGGACAAGTGATAAATCAGGCGGAAATCGCCCGGGAACTTCTTGGGTATTAGTCCCAGTGGGGATACTTTAAGGTTGCGAAACGGGGGTGCAGGAAAAGGGCCAGCGACCCTGCCCCCATCAATCTCCTTATTAATGCTGGCGGCAGCCACCTCCTCCCTTCCCCTGGGTGACAAAAGGTTGGGTGCGTCTTGAGGGGACCTATCCCCAGTGAAAGGAATACGAAACCCCAGTTGAAAACCATGAAGCAGGGAATCTGCGTCTGCCCTCTTCGGGCACAATGCGAGCCAACGCTCCAGCATGTCCACATTAACTGGGGAGGGGGCCTTTTTTATTATTATTATTATTATTTATTCAATTTATATCCCGCCCACTCAACACAATGCCGACTCTGGGCGGCTAACAACATAAGAAGTAACCCCAGGGCAACCCAAGGAGTTTACAGACAATTCACAAATACAATAATAATCCTAAAAACAGTTAAAACAGTAAAAAAAGTTAAGACTACCCACCCCCTAAAAAGCAAGGGCTGCAGGATCGAAAAGGCACCATGGGAAAGAGTTCCTCTACACCAACCACCCCATGGTGGTTACCCTTCCACCCGCACCCCACACTTGACCTGCCAGCCAGGTTTTAAGATCCCTTCTGAAAGGCAGCAGCTCCATCCGAAGACGTAATTCTGTTGGCAGGAGGTTCCAGAGGGCCGGTGCAGACACGGAGAAGGCTCTCCTCCTTGTGCCAGAGAGGCGAGCCCCTCTGGCTGATGGAACAATTAGAGAGCCCCTCCGGTCCGCTCTGGTTGGACGGACAGACGTCCTCAGGGCGATGCGGTCTCTTAGGTAACCTGGCCCACTACCATATAGGGCTTTAAAGGTCAAAACCAGCACCTTGAATTGCACCCGGAGACATACTGGCAACCAGTGCAGCTCCCGGAGCAGTGGCGAAGCATGAGCATAACGGCCACACCCCATCACCACCCGGGCAGCCGCATTTTGGACCAGCTGTAGCCTCCGAATGGTCGTCAAGGGCAGCCCCATGTAGAGCGCATTGCAATAGTCTAGTCTGGAGGTAACCAGAGCATGGGTGACCATGAGCAAGGAGTCCCGGTCCAGGAGTGGGCGCAACTGGCGAATCACCCGAAGTTGGGCGAAAGCCCTCCTGGTCACAGCCGCCACCTGTTCTTCTAGCAGTAGCCGTGAATCCAGGAGGACCCCCAAGTTGCGCACCGGGTCTGTCTGGGGCAAAATAGCCCCATCCAGAACCAACGATGGAAGCTCCCGGATTAACGCAGGACCCCCTATCCATAGCCACTCAGTCTTGCTGGGATTCAATTGTAGCCCGTTAGCCCCCATCCAGACCCCCACAGCTTCCAGGCATCTGGAAAGGACTTTGACGGCATCACTGGGGTCCCCATGGGCCGAGATGTACAACTGAGTGTCATCCGCATACTGATGGTACCGCACCCCATGGGAACGAATGATCTCACCCAGCGGTTTCATGTAGATGTTAAATAGGAGAGGAGAGAGCACCGAGCCCTGAGGAACCCCCCCATTTGAGGGGCCTAGGACTGGACCTCTCACTCTCCAACCACACTGACTGGGACCGACCCTTCAGAAATGAGGAAAACCAGGACCACACAGTACCCTGGATTCCCAAACCGTGGTGGACCTGCTCTCTCAGCGGCAGTCCTACCTGCCCCCTACCCACCCCTACCCCCGCCCCGAAGTCCTCCCGGCCTGGGACAGGCGGAGGCAGCATGGGGGCCAGAACAAGAGGGGCACTCATGCCTCTACTTGCAATTTTTCCTGTTGCAGGAACCATTGGACGAGAAGGTCCATCACAGCAGGCAGGCTGGAACCCCCTGCCCCGCCACCTGGAGGGGTACCTGTACTGGGGCCGCTCGTTGGACCGCATGTCCACAATAGCATCTCTCCCCAGGCACTGGGCGTGTGGGGGTCACATACAGAAGCCACAGCTTCTCACAGGGCTCGTCCCACCTCATCTCTGGGTGCAGTGGAAACTTCATACGGAATTCTTCGTCGTAAGCCAGCCACGACGGACCCGGGAAGTCAACCCTTGCCCGGTAAATGTTGTCCAAATACAGTACCATCGAGATGGCCAGATCCGGCCTGGCCCTGAGGTAAACAGCCATGTAAATTAGGTATGCTGGCAACCAATTTGCCCACGTACGTGGCGGCTTACGACGACGTGCCTGCTCCTTATCCTTCTCGTCCTGCCCTTCCCCCTCCTCCTTGGTAGGCTCCCTGTTAAGAAGGGAGAAGATGTCCACGTACTCACCCCTCCAAATCTTTCCCTTAGTGGATTGGGCCAGAAGGTCCCCTAGGGGCAATGCCGACACCGGCACAGAGGGAACTGCGGGCAAAGCAACGGGAGCCTGAACCAACCCGGGCACCCCCAACACATTCACCACTGCATAGGGGGCGCCACCCCAACCCGGGCCCCGGGTCAGGGATGAAGTCGCCGGGTGGGCCGGAGGCGGCTGCACCGCTGCACCACCCGTGCGAAGCCATGGCCACTGAAATGCCCCCCCCCCCAGGGAAGTCAGTTGTGTGGGTGCACTAGCTTGAACTGCATACTCACCCGATGCAACCCCACGGGCCGCCCCCACCGGGGGTTCCGGCCCGCTGGGGGCGTCGGAGCTCACGACCGAAGCTGAGCTCGTCGTCGGGGCCAGATCAGCACAAGTCTGCTGCGCCTGTTGAGTGGGGAGCTGCGAGGCAGTGGCCGCCACCGGCCCGCGCGCCTCAAGCAGCTCGACCCGACCCACCGCCTGCCGCTGCCCGGCAGCCAAAGGATCAACCTGGAAATCGAAAAGGCGCCCCCGCTTGGTTGACCCCTACCAGGGATGCATCGAGGGCCGCTACGCGGGCCAGAAAGGCCTCCACGTTAATATATCCCCCAGCCCCGACCGGGGGCAAAAGGGGCCGGCCGGCCCACAGTAACGGGCACCTGTCCAGGTCCCTGGGCCCCGGGGGCCAGATACGGCCAAGAGCCCCTGCTCGGCCCTTGAGGGGCCGTGGGCATGCCCTGCGACGGCAGGGAAATCCGCACGGACCATGCCCGGGGTAGTGTCCATCGTTTGTGGGCCAAGGGCCGAGGCCCCAGCCGAGTCAGCCTGTGCGCGCCGCGCATCGGGCCAAGGGGCCACCGATCCCATCCCACCGGTCTCGGTGGGCTCTGCCAAAGGTGGCTGCTGCGCGGGCGCAGTCGCGGTCCTCCGACCCGGCTGACGCCTCCGAGCCGATCGAGCCACGTTAGAGCTGAGTTAGCTAGGAAGCCTACGAATAGAAAAAGCTGCCCAAAAGAGGCTTCCCCTGGAAGGATACGAGCGACGGAGGTAAGAGGGAAAAACTTCTCCGCTCCGTCGCTTCGTCAAAATGGCAGCACGGCTGCCTCGTGGCCAGCCCTTTTATTAGGGTGCTGGCCACGCCCCTAACTACCCGGATGGCTTCCATTTTGGCGCCACGCTTCCATTTGCACGATATTCTAATTTTCCGAGTTTCACCTGTACTTTGGTCATGTAATGAGAAACAAGAAATACAGATTGTTACAGGTGATCATTCCAAATAAGATTAATGTGGGGAAACATGAAGGAAAGGAAATAACTTGATATCTGAGGAACCTTGGCAATGGGTTTGGATTTAGTACAGTATTCAGAGCTGATTTATTTAAGCCAAAATAGTGACGGCATACAGTTTCAGGTAGGAGAGGAATTAGAAAATAAAATTAGAAAATAAATACGTAGTCCTTAGTTGGGATGGGGGAAGGACTTTGTGATGTTACAACAAATCAGGCCAGATGCTTGGGTCAATTGATGAAAGTACACCATATTGGCCCTGTTGTACACTCTTTTCAAAATGGTTCTTTGGATCAACTTATCTTCCATGGACTGTATCAGGAAATGCCTTTACCCATGAGTAAGGCTTAGGCCCCCAAGTGGTTGGTTCCTGCTTCTGAGCTGCCACTCCTCTAGCATAGCAACCCAGGATATCAGCTTAATGTATATAAGGTAGCACATAGCCAAGTAAACACTCCAGTCATCTTCTAGTATTTTAAAGGTATATTGTAATCAAAGTAAGTTACAGAAGAAAGTTTATCAAAAGTTCAGAATGCACATCAAAACAAAGAAAGCTTCTCTAATTGGGGAAGCCCCGGGGGGAGGGGGGCTTCTGGTTTAAGCACCTACATGTTGTCTCAGTTCACAGCTCACCCTCAGAGTGAAGCTTCGGCTCAAGAGAGCTTCTTGGCCCCTCCCTCTGGGTCTTATCTCCTCACACATGGTCCACCCCCTTGCCATTCCCCTAAAGGAATCCAGCCAATGACCATACAGTGTCACATGTCCATCACACATTAGGTTTCATTTCTTCCAACCCACGAGGCTAGCGTGTTTTTGAATACCAATCCTTCTAAGGAATGTGTTACCGGTTCCCACCCCCACCAAAAAAAAAATCCTTGGAAATCTCCATCTTGGAACAAGGCTGAACCAGGGTACAGGCGATACCCTGACAGAACACATATCCCCCAACCTTCGTTTAGTATGTCCATAAGACAGGGAGACAGCAGCACAAGGGCTAAAGGCTGGGGAAATGATCAGCTCCAAAACTGTCTCCCCTTCATTGATTGATAGTCTACCCTGGGTGACAGGTCTGTATTTGCTTTTAGACAATATTGAATGGTTATGAGGGCTGCAGTCTTTAGTGTTCTTGAAGTAACGAGTAGCAGCCAGCATAACGGGCTAAACACATAACTTTATTTGGTAATATGAACACAATTACAACTGCGCCACAACAATTTATATACAGGTGAGTGTAGTTCCATTTGTGCGGGAATTAACTTGATTGGTTGATAGCCATCAGGAGAGAATGGAATGATCCTGAACTAGATACAATACGTGCTTTTCAGAGCATATTGGCATGAACCCCCAATCTCGCGTTACTTCTAACTGAGGAAGAAAACAAAATGGCGAATATGTTTCATTAAATACACAACATCCCTCTCCCCTAGGATCGAACAAAGTCCTGCAACCATTGAGGAGGACCACAACACCTTTTTGGGGTGCACTGGTGCCTGATCAGTTAGTGAAGCCCTGGGGCTAGTTGAGGTAGATGGTAAAGTTCCTGCAGTGGGGGCACCTCTAGAACTCATAGCATGGTGTGGACAATTACCCATTTTATGTTCAGACCCTGACAAAGGGAGGAGAGATACCAAATCATAATCCCATTTTTCAGAAGAGAAACACTCAAAATCAAAACCACAATCTAAGGGGGAAGAACAGAACTGAATTTCTCTCTTTTTACAATGAGTAGGGGATGAATCAATGCAAAAGTCCCTCTTTTTGGTATGAGTAGAGGTAGACTCAAACACTGGAGGATGGGGGGCCCCAGGGGAAAACTCATAACCCCGTTTCTCACATGGATGAGTAGGTGAACCCTCAAAACACTCCCCCCGATCATGTAACTCAATAGAATAATTACCAGACAACTGTGAGCCCTGTGCAAGAGACAAAGATGCTTGCTTAGAATTAGAAAGCAGGGCTGAGCCCTCTTCATCTCCCCCTTGGAATAAACAAGTGGGGGAGGACTCTAATGTGGAACTATTGCAAGTTTCGTCGGCTGAGGGCACCCCAAACTCAAATGGTTCTCCCTGTCCTTCCAGTGACTGGTCCATTACTCTATTCCTGATTTGGTCTGCATGTCGCCGTCAAAGAAGGCCATTTCCCATTTTTACTCAATAGGAGATTGGTCCCGTTTGCTCTAAAACAGTACCTGGAACCCAAGCCGGCCCTCCTGCAATGTAATTCCGGCAGTGCACAGGATCCCCTACTGCAAAATCCTTTTTCTGCCTAATTTCTATGCTAACCCCCCTATCCTCCACCCTGGAAGGATCCAACCTGTCCTACAGGGTGGTTGGTTTTTTTACATATGAGGTGGTCAGCCGGAGACAGACCCGAGGCCAGGGGGGTAACCTGATAGGTTAAAAGAAATTGACAATGCTGCAGATCACTGTCCCCCTGCCCCATATATAGTAAAGCTTCCTTAGTCGTGTGGACCTGTCACTCAACCTGACCATTGGTGGCAGGATGAAATGGGGCAGAAGTGACATGCCGGATGGCGTTTCTCTCGAGAAACGCATGAAACTCGACATACGTAAAAGTAGTGGTGGAAACAAGCACATCCGGCAGTCTGAAACAGCTAAAAAGCCTGCTTAGTTGCTTAATAGTCACAGGTGATGTTGTACTTGGGACAGGAATTACATCCAACCACTTTGAAAAGGAGTCTATCACAAGAAGAAGTAAGGTGCCCCGGATCGGACCGGTGAAATCCACATGGATTCGCGACCACAGTCCATGAGCTGTGTCCCATTCCCAGGAGGGAAGTCGGGACTCTTCAGGCTGGGAACTCTGACAACTGCTGCAAGTGCCTACCAACTGCTCTATTTCGAGGTCCACTTGCGGCCACCAGAAATAGTGACTTTCCAAGGCTTTGGAGCACACGATTCCCTGGTGGCTTATGTGAAGAAGTTTGAGAACCTTTGGATGCAACACAGCAGGAATTACTACCTGCTGGCCCCAGAATAAACAAACCCTCTTGAGTGACAGCTCAAACCGTTTCCTATGAAAAACTCTGAATTCCTGTGAAGGAGGAGTCGTGGGCCAACCTTTCTGAACCCAAGTGACAACTTCTTTGCACTCTTGCTTCCCAAATCCTGGCAATGGGGACTGTGAGAGAGCATCGGCATGGTCAATGTCCTTCCCTGGACACTGAATCAACATAAACTGACAAGCATTTAGAAATACAGCCCATCTAAGCATACGGAGGGGGGAGTATTTGTGGAGTAGGATTTGAAGTGACAAAAATCCCTAATAGAGGCTTCTGGTCCGTAACAATTATAAACTCCCTCCCATACAGAAAATCGTGAAATTTCTTTGTCCCTGCAATTATGGGCAGAGCCTCACAGTCCGTCTGTGCATAGTTTCTCTCAGCATTAGAAAGGGATCTAGAATAAAATGCAATCATGGCTTCTGCTCCATTATCCTGTGTATGGCAGAGAACAGCCCCCAGCCCCACCAGCAATGTATTGCATACTAACACTACGGGCTTTTGAGTGTCGAAATGAGTTAAGACTGCCTCAGAGGACAACAGCTCCTTTAACTCTTTGAATGCCTTTTCTTGGCTCTGCCCCCACCTCCAAACCGCGTCCTTTTTAAGAATGCGATGAAGCAGCTTGGCTACAGAAGGTTTCCTGGGCAGAAAGGAGTGGTAGAAGTTTAGCAGGCCCAGGAAGGACTGTAACTCGGATTTAGAAGATGCCCCCCCCCCCAGCATTACAGAAGCGGAGACTTTAGAGTCGGAGGGTTTGACCCCCTCAGGAGTTATTTTAAAACCAAGAAATCCAACCTCCTTAGTAAAGAATACGCATTTGTCTTTACACAGATGGAGCCCTGCCATTACAAACCTCTGCAAAACCCAGTCCAACCTGTCTGCAAGTTCGAATTCATTCCCTGCAGTAATCAAAACATCATCAAAATAGGGAAGAACCCTGGGAGACCCTTAAGTAGAGGCTCTACGAGCGATTGAAATATACCAGGGGCTGTGTTAACCCCGAACTGTAGACGTGTGACTTTGAAAGCCCCTTTATGAGTAACTATCATTTGCACTAGAGCAGCAGCAGGTGTAATCGTAAGCTGCTGGTATGCCTGGGCTAGATCTAGCTTGGCGAAACACTTTCCCCCATGTAAGGTAGCAAACAGGTGGCTTACGACAGGGACCGGGTATGCATTGGTCCGAATGGCTTTGTTGATCATGCACTTCTAGTCTGCACAAATCCTAATCTCCCCATTTGAGTTTATGGCCGTAACAATAGGCGTTTAAGAACATAAGAACAGCCTTGCTGGAACAGGCCACAGCCCATCCAGTCCAGCATTCTGTCTCACACAGTGGCTCACCATTTCCTTCAGGGTATTCCCAAGCAGATGCCTTCACCTGCTTAGGATTCCCTGGAAATGGCATTGAGAGATATCCTGCCTATCTCTCCAACCCGGAGGTTGTCCTTAAGTATCCATAATTATAGCCATTGATACCCTTGTCCTCCATGAACTTGTCTAATACTTTCTTAAAGCTGTCAAGACTGACAACTGTCACCACTTCTTCTGGCAGGGAGTTCCATAGACCAGTGATCCTAATAAGAACATAAGAACAACCTTGCTGGAACAGGCCACAGCCCATCCAGTCCAGCATTCTGTCTCACACAGTGGCTCACCATTTCCTTCAGGGTATTCCCAAGCAGATGCCTTCACCTGCTTAGGATTCCCTGGAAATGGCATTGAGAGATATCCTGCCTATCTCTCCAACCCGGAGGTTGTCCTTAAGTATCCATAATTATAGCCATTGATACCCTTGTCCTCCATGAACATGTCTAATCCTTTCTTAAAGCTGTCAAAACTGACAACTGTCACCTCTTCTTCTGGCAGGGAGTTCCATAGACCAGTAATCCTCTGGGTGAAAAAGTACTTTCTCTTATTTGTTTTAGAACTAGTACCCAAAAGTTTCATGGAGTGTCCCCTAGTTCTAGTGTTATGCAATAGGGAAAACAGTTTTTCCTTATCTACTTTGTCCACACCGTGCATGATTTTATAAACTTCAATCAGGTCACCTCTTAGACGTCGTCGTTCAAGAGTGAAGAGGCCCAACCGTTGCAGCCTCAGATGGTAAGGAAGGTGTTCCAGTCCCCTAATCATTCTGGTTGCCCTCCTCTGCACTTTTTCCAGCTCCATAATATCCTTCTGGAGGTATGGCGACCAGAACTGTACACAGTATTCCAGATGGGGCCTCACCATAGATTTATAAAGAGGCAAAATGACACTTGCTGACTTATTTTCTATACCCTTCCTAATGATCCCTAGCATTGAGTTTGCTTTTTTCACTGCTGAGGCACACTGGGTTGACACCTTCATTGAGTTGTCCACCAGGACACCAAGGTCCCTTTCCTGGTTTGTCACAGAGAGTTCAGACTCCATCAGTTTATAAATGTAATTGGGGTTCTTTGCCCCAACATGCATCACTCTGCACTTACTAATGTTGAAGCTCATTTGCCACTGTTTTGCCCACTCCCCCAGTGTCAAGAGATCCCTCTGGAGCTCCTCACAATCTCTCACAGTTTTCACTACCCTGTATAATTTAGTGTCGTCAGCAAATTTGGCTACCTTGCTTTTTACTCCTACCTCTAAATCATTTATGAAGAGGTTGAAAAGCAGGGGTCCCAGTACTGATCCTTGGGAGACCCCACTCTTTACTTTCCCCCACTTGGAGAAGTGTCCATTTAGTGCTACCTTCTGTTTCCTGTCCCTTAGCCAGTTGCTGATCCAGGACAAGACTTGTCCCTTTATTCCATGACTGGTAAGTTTATTCAAGAGCCTTTGGTGTGGGACCTTGTCAAAAGCCTTCTGAAAGTCCAGATAAACAATGTCAACTGGATCCTCCTTATCCACATGCTTGTTGACACTCTCAAAAAATTCCAACAGATTAGTGAGGCATGATTTGCCCTTGTAAAAGCCATGTTGGCTCTCGTTTAGCAGCGCCTTCTCTTCTATGTGCCTATTAATTCTATATTTTAGGAATGATTTCCATCACTTTACCTGGGACACATGTCAAACTAACAGGTCGGTAATTTCCTGGATCACCCCTGGATCCTTTTTTGAAAATTGGTGTTACATTCGCTACCTTCCAGTCATCAGGCACAAAGCCTGATTTGAGGGAAAGATTATATATTTTGGCTAGGAGATCAGCAATTTCATCTTTAAGTTCCCTGAGAACTCGTGGATGGATGCCATCTGGTCCTAGTGATTTGTTAGTGTTTAGTTTAACAAGACATGCAAGGACCTCCTCCCTGGTTATTTCTATCTGGCTTAATTCTTCGGTTTCCCTCCCTACGAAGATAGGCTCTGTTTTGGGCATGTGGTCTCTGTCTTCTTCAGTGAATACTGAAGCAAAGAATTCATTGAGTCTCTCTGCAATCTCTGTTTCCTCTTTAATAACCCCTTGCCTTCCATTGTCATCTGATGGTCCAATGGCCTTCCTAGTGGGGTTCTTACTTCTAATGTACTTAAAGAAGTCTTTGTTATTTCTCTGAGTATTTTTAGCTATACGCTCCTCAAAATCTTGCTTTGCTTTCCTGATTGTTGCCTTGCATTTGTTCTGCCAGAATTTATGTTTCTGCCTGCTGTCCTCATTTGGACAAGCCTTCCATCTTCTAAATGAGTTTTTCTTGCTCTTGATCACTTCCCGAACAGCCACATCGGAGTCCTCTTGGAACTGGCAGTGCCCTTTTTCCTTTTTGGGTATGCATTCCAATTTGGCCTCTGTTATTGTTTTTGTAAACAGCCTCCATGCCTCTTGGAGTGTTTGGACTCTCTCAATTTTCCCTTTCAGCTTCTTTTTTACTAGTTTCCTCATCTTTGGGAAATTTCCTTTTTGAAAATTTAAGGTCTCTGTGTTAGATTTTATCAGTGACTTGCGGTCTATGATCAAGTTAAACATAATTGAGTTGTGGTCACTGTTCCCTATTGGATCAGTCACATTAACATCTTGCACCAGATCCTGAGTATTCCCCAAAGCAAGTCAAGGATTCTTGTACCTCTAGTTGGGTCTTCAACCATCTGTCCCAGGGAACCATCTGCATTTTGCATATCTAGGAACTTTATCTCTTTATCATGTGCTGAACAACAGTTCACCCAGTCTATGTGAGGGTAATTGAAGTCCCCCATTATAACCAGGCTTCCCTTCTTGGATGCCTCCTTTACAACATTCTCCAACTGCCAGTCTCCCTCAAGAGTTTGGGTCGGAGGCTGATAGTATATGCCTACTGTTAGACCATCCTTGTGGCCTGGTACTCTTACCCATAGAGCTTCTAATGGTGACTCCAAATCACCTAGATATTCCAATTCATACGATTTTATCACTTCTTTGACATACAAGGCTACACCACCTCCCGTTTGCCCCTTCCTATCCTTCCTGTACAGTTTGTAGCCTGGGATAACTGTATCCCATTGGTTATCACCCGTCCACCAGGTTTCAGTGATACCAATAATATCAATATTCTTATCAATTGCTAAGTATTCCAGCTCCCCTATTTTGTTCCGGAGGCTTCTGCCATTTGTATACAAGCATTTATATATGCTTTCCTGATACAGTCTTTTGAGTCCAGTTGCATTGTTAGACTGCCTCTTGCATCCTTCTGCTAGAGTGCTGGTGACTAGCTCCTTGCTCTGCTCAGTAATTTTTGCATCCTCCTCACTACTCAAGTACACACTTTCCCGAACCGGATGCTGCCCAGCTCCTGTCGGCTTTCCCCCAGTTATCAGTTTAAAAGCTGCTCTGCAGCCTTTTTGATGTTGAGTGCCAGCAATCTGTTCCCATCATGGTTCAAATGCAACCCATCCCTCCTGAACAGATTTGGCTTGTCCCAAAATGTTCTCCAGTTCCTGACAAATCTGAAGCCCTCCTCTCGACACCACCACCTCATCCACGCATTGAGGCTTCTGAGCTCTGCCTGCCTGGTAGGTCCTGCACAGAGTAGGTTTCCCACTCTGCAGAATCAACAGGAACCAAAATACCTTGACCCACATGTTTGTCTATCTCTGCCTCTATCTTGTCCTTAAGGGTAAAAGGAACACGGCGTGGCTTAAGGCGGATAGGCCATACGGCCGGGTCAAATTCAAATGAGACCGGGGGCCCCACATAAGTACCAAGTCCTTTCTTGAAGACTTCTGGGTGCACATTGCAAATGTCCAGCACTGTGTCAGAACTCATAGCATTAATACTGGACAGTTTTATTCTCAGTGGTTTGAACCACTGGACTCCCAACAGTTTGTTCCTTGCTTTACCACAACAAGCGGCAACTTGGTACAAATTTTGTTAAAATGTACAGAGAAATCCCCCACCACCAGAATGGGTATGTGGCACCCTTGAATGTCTCGGAGGGACATCTTCAATGCCCGCAACTTAGGGCGCAAAGCAGGAGGGATCTTCAAGAATTCCTTGTGGGGTAAAATAGAATATGACTTACCAGAGTCCACCTCCATGTAAATCGGCACCCCTTGCAACTGTAAATCAGCAAAAAACCAACCGGACATGTTGGACACGTTGCCATGCGGTTTCTGCGACGCAAAGATTTTGGAGATGGATGCCCCAGGTTTCCGCAGGTGCTCATCAGACCCTGGGGGGGTACTTTCTCTTTTGGCGGCATACTTTTGCAATGTGCCCTCGCTTGCCGCAGTGGTGGCAATCCGCTTTCCAAAAGGGGCACTTTCGACGGTCGTGCTTGCTCCCACAGCTGTCACACTTTTTAAGGACCTTTGGACCTTCTCCTTCTTCCTTCAGACCTTTCCGATCCCTTCGTCCTCATCGCTGGACCCAGATGTGGAAGATGATGCCGGCGACGTTGACAAAGATGAACACAATGATGATGAACAACGGTGGGACTGTACAACGGTGGGACTGTACTCCAGAACTCAGGAGGTGACAGACCGTTGCTTGATGGACTTTACCCCCAACCAGGTCCCCTCGGATTCTAACGCTTCTTTTAACATGGACTTGAAGGTGAGTGTATCACGGGTCATCAGACTGCGTTGGACCTCTTCATCCTGAAGTCCAGCTAGCAGGTGGTCATGGAGAGCATCCTCGATGTTCGACCACTGACACAGGGCAGCTGTGAGTCAAAGGGCGGCATCATATTCAGCCACAGTCTCCCTGGGGCTTTGGTCACAGCGGTGAAATGCGACCTGGGTGGGAAATATTGAAACCTTCGGCTGGAAATTATTCCTCAGTGCAGTCGGGATATCGGTGAGGGGAACATCGTTGATCTCCCTCGGCAACACCAAATGGATGGCCAACTCGAGATTCGCCAGGCCAAATCTCGCCAAGAAACATGAACTCTGGTCCTTTTCTATGATGTTTTCAGCCACCATGGCGTGTTTGAATTGCTTCTCATAGCAGACCCATTTTTCTGATGCTGAAATGTCGAAGGGACCGACAGAATTTTTCTGGGACGCCATCCCATCCTTGTCGTCAATGTAGTGTTCTTGAAGTAATGAGTAGCAGCCAGCATAACGGGCTAAACACATAACTTTATTTGGTAATACGAACACAATTACACCTGCGCCACAACAACTTATATACAGGTGAGAGTAGTTACATTTGTGTGGGAATTAACTGGATTGGTTGATAGCCATCAGGAAAGAATGGCATGATCCTGAACTAGATACAATTCGTGCTTCTCGGAGCATATTGGCACGTTACTTCTAACTGAGGAAGAAGACAAAATGGTGAATATGTTTCATTAAATACACAACACAGTCCAAAAATATCTTGAGGCCCACAGTTTCCCCCTTCTGCTAGAGCAAGCTGGTAAAAAAAACTAAAAAAAAACCCCTCTTGTTTATGAATAGAAAAGAATAATGCAAGCGCGGCGCCAAAATGGCCGCCGCGCCCTTTGCGGGGGCCCCCCCCACCGGACGAAGGCATCCGGGTAGTTAGGGGGCGTGGCCAGCACCCTTATAAAAGGGGCGGCCACGAGGCAGCCGAGCTGCCATTTTGCGAAGCGAACGGAGATGAGAAGTTTTTTCCCTTAGCTCCGTCGCTCTTACCTATCGCCGGGAAGCCTCTTTGGTGCAGCGGTTTTTCTTCCTTCTTCTTCGGCTTCCCAGCAAATTGAAGCAATGCCCTCTAAGAAGAAGGCAACGGCGAACGCAGTTCGCACTGCTCGGAGGCGGCAGCCGGGTCGGAGGACCACGACTGCGCCTCCCCAGCAGCCTCCCTTGCCGGGAGAGCCCACCGGGACCGGTGGGATGGGGTCGATTGCCCCTTGGCCCGAGCCGGGGCGGCCGCGTACTGGCCCGGCAGGGGCCACGGCCCCCGGCCTGCAATCAATGGCCGCTGCCCCTGGCCTGGTTCATACTACGGGGCCTTCGCCCCTTGGTCCGCAGCTTCCTGCGGTGGGCTTCAGCCATGGGGGGTGGTTGGGTCCTCTTCCCTGGCAGGGCATGCCTCCGGCCCCCCAGGGGCCGGGACTGGGCTCGTGGCTGTATTCGGGCCCCGCGGCCCAGAGATCTGGACCGGCGCCTGCCACCAGTGGGCCGGCTGGCCCTTTGCCCCCCCTTAGCGTTGGGGGCTATGTGAATGTGGATGCCTTCTGGCCCGCGTAGCGGCCCTTGAGGCATCGCTCGGGATGGTCAACCCCTCAGGGGCGCCTTTTGGATCCCAGGTCGACGCATCGTCTGCCGGGCAGCGGCAGGCGGCAGGACGGGTTGAGCTGCCCGAGGCACGTGGGCCGGCGTCGGCCACTGCCTCGCAGCTCCCCATACAACAGGCGCCGCAGCCGGGTGCTGACCAGGCCCCATCGATGAGCTCAGTTCCGATCGTGAGCTCCGACGCCCACAGTGGGCCGGAACCCCCGGTGGGGGCGGCCCATGGGGGTGCAGCGCGTGAGTATATGGTTCAATCTAGTGCACCCACACCATTAACTACATTGGGGGGAGCATTCCAGTGGCCGTGGCCTCGCACGGGTGGTGTGGCGTTTCAGACGCCGCCGGCCCACCCGGCGACTGCACCTCTAACCCAGGGCCCTACTTGGGTTGGGGCCTCCTCTTCTGTTGGGAACTTGCTAGGGGTTACGGGGTTGGTTCAGGCTCCTTTTACTATGCCCACCGTTCCCACCGTGCCGGTGTCGGCATTGCCGACAGCAGGGTATTCTTTGCCCCTTGGGGATCATTTGGCCCAGTCTACCAAAGAGAAGATCTGGCGGGGGAAGTATGTGGACATCTTTTCCCTTCTGAACAGAGAGCCCACCAAGGAGGAGAGGGAGGGGCAGGACGAGAAGGATAAGGAACAGGCACGTCGTCGTAAGCCGCCACGCACGTGGGCCAACTGGTTGCCAGCGTACCTCATATACATGGCAGTTTACCTCAGGGCCCGGCCGGATCTGGCCATCCCGATGGTCCAGTATTTGGACAACATCTACCGGGCGATGGTTGACTTCCCGGGCCTGTCGTGGTTGGCTTACGACGAAGAATTCCGTATGCGAGTGCCCCTGCACCCAGAGATGAGGTGGGATGAGCCCTGCCAGAAGCTGTGGCTTCTGTACATGACCCCCACGCGCCACGCGCCTGGGGAGAGATACCATTGTGGACATGCAGTCCAGCGAGCGGCTCCAGCACAGGCACCCCGCCAGGTGGCGGGGCAGGGGGTTCCAGCCCACCTGCTGTGCTGGACCTTCTCGTCCAATGGTTCCTGCAGTAGGAAGAATTGCCGGTACAAGCACGAGTGTCCCTCTTGCGCTGGCCCCCATGCCGCCTCCGCCTGTCCCAGGCCGGGGGGAATGCGGGGCCGAGGTAGGGGTGGACAAGGGGCCGGCAAGACTGCCGCAGAGGGAGCTGGTCCAGCGAAAGGCCCCCTCCCCAATTAATGTGGACATGTTGGAGCGTTGGCTCACATTGTACCCGAGGAGGGCAGACGCAGCTTACCTGCTTCAAGGTTTTCAAATGGGTTTTCGCATTCCTTTCACGGGGGACAGGTCTCCCCAAGATGCATCCAACCTTTTGTCATTCAGGGGACGGGAGGAGGTGGCTGCCGTGAGCATTACTAAGGAGGTTGATGCGGGCAGGGTCGCCGGCCCTTTCCCTGCACCCCCGTTCCCCAATCTTAAAGTTTCCCCCTTGGGCTTAGTGCCCAAGAAGTCACCGGGCGAGTTTCGCCTAATACATCACTTGTCCTACCCAGCCGGCCAATCGGTCAATGATGCTATCCCTGATGACCTTTGCTCGGTCACGTATACGTCTCTTGACCAGGCGCTGCGCATGGTGCGCTCATGTGGCCCGGGTGCGCTGTTAGCTAAGTGCGACATTAAGTCCGCCTTCCGTCTCCTGCCGGTGCACCCGGGCGACTTTGAGTTGCTGGGTTTCAAGTTCCGGGGTGCATATTATTTCGATAAAGCCATGCCTTTTGGTTGTTCCATCTCATGCTCGGCCTTCGAGCGTTTCAGTACCTTCCTGCAGTGGGCTTTTGTTCGCAGGTCAGGCTCTCGGTCTGTAGCCCATTACCTGGATGATTTCTTATTCAGGGGTGAACGGGGCTGGGACACGTGCACACGTCTCCTCCGCACATTTCAGACGCTAATGGAGGAACTTGGTGTCCCTTTAGCGCCCGAAAAGACTGAGGGCCCATCTACTAAGCTCACATTCTTGGGGGTGGAGATTGACACGGTAGCGCAAGCATCTAGGTTGCCGGGGGATAAGGTGTCGCGGATCGTGGCCCTCATATCGGACTTGCTTGCTAAACGCAAGGCGTCCCTTCGTGAGCTGCAGGTGCTGCATGGTCACCTCAATTTCGCTTGCAGGGTGGTCGCACCGGGCAGGGCATTTGCTCGGCGCTTGTGCGACGCCATGACAGGCTTGTCCAGACCCCACCATAGGGTAAGACTCACCGGGGGCATTAGGGCAGATATGCTTATCTGGCTCCAGTTCCTGAGAGAGTTCAATGGGGTATCATTTTGGAGGTCCGACCTTCTGGCTTCTCCACGTTTCCAGATACAGTCTGATGCATCTGGGTCCCTGGGTTATGGGATGTACTTCAATGGGAAGTGGGCCTACGGTGGGTGGCCGCCAGCCTGGTCGGGCACAGGTCGCCTGCGCGATCTCACGTATCTGGAATTTTTTCCCATTCTGGGGGCTTTGATGCTATGGGGTGAGGAGTGGGCCAATTCGGTGGTACATTTCTGGTGTGACAATGCGGCTGTTGTCCACATTGTCAACTCACAGACGTCCAAATCTCCCAGGGTCATGGACCTGGTGCGCCAGTTCGTTTTGCGCAGCCTGCGCCTCAATGTGCTATTCAGGGCCAGGCATGTTCCAGGTATCAATAATGATATCGCTGACGCTTTGTCCCGCCTGCAGATCTCCCGGTTCCGTGCCTTGGCCCCGGATGCGGAGGAATTTCCCTCGCCACTCCCGGACGAGATATGGATGCTTGGCAAGGAGAGGTGAACCGGGCGATCGGCATGTCGCTGGCGCCGCGCACTCGTAAGGCGTATCACCACGCATTCATTTCCTTCCAGGCCTTCTGTGCCCAATTTCGGCTACCCGAGACTTGGCCTATCCCAGTTGCCCACGTCCTCCGATTCATGGTTTACCTGCATGCACAGGGCCTTGCACCTCGCACCATAGCATCCAGGCTGTCAGCGCTGGCATTTATGGCCAAAGTGGGCGGTTATGCGGACAGTACTACTGATTTCCGTGTGAGACATGTTTTGGAAGGGTGGGCGCGGGAGCGCGGGCGTAGCCCGGACGACCGCCACCCAATTTCCCCAGGGGTACTCACCCAACTGGCACGGGGCTGGCATGACCTCTGTTTTGACAGGTATGAGGCAGCCCTGTTTCATGCGGCTACCACGGTGGCCTTTTTTGGAGCGCTCCGCATCAGCGAGCTTGTGATGCTGTCTAAGGCGGATGCAAGTCGTAGGGCACTGGAACTCGACGATGTCTATGTCTGCAATGATTGGGCTCAGTTGAGGATTCGCTCCTCTAAAACGGATCAGCATGGCGTAGGCAGTGGAGTAAGACTGCTACGATGTTCCTTGGCAGACATATGTCCGGTTGGTGCCCTACAGGAATTCCTTGCACTGCGTGGCATGCACCATGGCCCGTTTTTCTGCCACCAAGATGGGTCTCCCCTTACTAAGTTTCAATTTTGGAAGGTGACCGGTAAGGCATTGGCCAGTGTTGGCCTCCCTGGGGCCCGTTACGGCACCCATTCCTTCAGGATAGGGGCGGCTTCTACTGCGGCTGCCTTTGGGTACTCCGGGGCTGAAATACGCCGTATGGGGAGGTGGGGATCACAATGTTTTCAGTTTTATGTCCGCCCTCTTCCGCCGTGAGTACCAGTTTAGTCACCGCACCTTTTCTCCCCCTTTTTCCTTGACAGACCCTGGGTGTCGTTTCACACCGGTGGCAGTATGGCTGGTGGGCCATAGCTATGTGCACAGGGCAGCGCGTCACACTGCGGCGACAGAGTGGGGACCCCGACTGGGACTGGGTGCATACGCAAGTCTCACATGGTATGGTAAGCCCAGTATGTTATGGCGGGAACTGTTGCCATTCCTTTTCTCAGGCAGGAATGCCGACCCGCCTGATATTCTGATCATACACCTTGGGGGCAATGATTTAGGACAGGTCACTGGCCTTTCGCTGAAGCACGCGATTTGCGGTGACCTCGCCTACTTACATTATGTGTGGCCTTCCACGACCCTCGTTTGGTCAGACATGGTACCGCGGCACGCTTACAGGGGAGGGTTCGACCTCCAGGCCCTTGACCATGCTCGGCGCATGGTGAACAGGGCTGTTGCCCGGTTCCTTATCGACAAGGGCTGGGGGCGCGTCATTCGGCACCCCACCATCAGTTTGCAAAATTATGAGCTTTATTCAGGGGATGGGGTCCATCTGTCGCAGGGAGGTATGGACCTCCTGTTAGGTGATTGGCGAGCAGGCCTGTTGACCGAGCTGACGGTCTGGGGGGGGGCGTCGAGCCTTTATTGAAGCCTCTCCGTGTGGCGGGTAGCACTGGTAAGGTAAACATTTATGACCCACAGGTATCCGGCAGGTTCGCAATTGACTGGACAACACTAGACAGGCATAAGTTGGTTAAACGTTGTCCGGTCAACGACGAACCAGGCGAAGGGGTGATGGCAAGAGCTAGACAGCATGCATCACCCCGTGATTTTACGGATACGCGTCAGAGGGTGGGGTCATTAGTTAGATATTGACTACAGTCAACAATTTGTTTGTTGTCAACAAACAAATTGATACAAATAGATACATTGTAACAATTGCCGTTGTCAATTTTGGGTGGTACCTTACCAGTGTTACTTCGGCCTGCTTGCCTTAAGAATTATAATTGGTCAAATACCAATAGAAATTTATAATTCGGACTAGGGCATGAATCAATAAATGTGGCCCAATGCCGTTATCCACTTTTACCAGTGTCTGAGTCCTTTATTGGGGGGTGCGCCTGCAATGCAAGCGCGGCACCAAAATGGCCGCCGCGCTCTTTGCGCCCCCCCCCACCGGACGAAGGCATCCGGGTAGTTAGGGGGCGAGGCCAGCACCCTTATAAAAGGGGCGGCCACGAGGCAGCCGAGCTGCCATTTTGCGAAGCGAACGGAGACGAGAAGTTTTTTCCCCTCCACCCCCTCCCTAGTTAACAGTGTGATATTTGGTCGCTTCGGGGCCGGGTGGGAATTTTTGGTTGGGACTCACAATTGGCTCTTGGGTCCTGGCTTTTTTGCCCATCCCACACTGTTGCTATGGTTTGATATAGGGGTTCTTTCTGCTGATGTTGACTTTGGTCACTTGGGCGGGTAGCACTGGTAAGGTAAACATTTATGACCCACAGGTATCCGGCAGGTTCGCAATTGACTGGACAACACTAGACAGGCATAAGTTGGTTAAACGTTGTCCGGTCAACGACGAACCAGGCGACGGGGTGATGGCAAGAGCTAGACAGCATGCATCACCCTGTGATTTTACGGATACGCGTCAGAGGGTGGGGTCATTAGTTAGATATTGACTACGGTCAACAATTTGTTTGTTGTCAACAAACAAATTGATACAAATAGATACATTGTAACAATTGCCGTTGGCAACTTTGGGTGGTACCTTACCAGTGTTACTTCGGCCTGCTTGCCTTAAGAATTATAATTGGTCAAGTACCAATAGAAATTTATAATTCGGACTAGGGCATGAATCAATAAATGTGGCCCAATGCCGTTATCCACTTTTACCAGTGTCTGAGTCCTTTATTGGGGGGTGCGCCTGCAATTGGAAATATGTTCAATCTGTACTAGAGAAATAAGTTTTATACAGGTGAAAGGTGCTGTGACAAAATGGAAAGGCATGTGGCTGATTTTCAACAGATGCACTCACAGATAGTTTCATCTGTCAAACTCCTTGTTGCAAAAGGCACAGAGTTCCATGGAAAGGGGAGGAGAAGGTAGCAAATGCAGAAACCAAGTTGGATCCTCTATGTTGCCTGCCATATAGGATTCAGTAAAACAACCTGGATGGCTCTGGTAATTCAGTCAATAAGTCAGCTGTTTTGGCCGGCAAGCACCGAGGTGAAAGACACCACATCATTTACTCATTATGTGTTCAGCACACTTGGCCTAAATCCTGAGTTCCAGGCCTCAGTCAAAACAAGCAACATGGTTGTTATGGCAACTATGTTATATTACAGACCCCCATCTGACTTGCTTCTAATTCCTGCTCCAGAAGATCTCCTGCCTTGTTCCTGCTTCCTGTTTCTGAAGACTTCTGTCTGGTTTCTGGCTCCTGTGGACTATTATTTTGCCTTGCCTGGGTCCTTGTTCCTAGAATTCTGTCCTTGCCTTGCTCCCGCCCCTGAGGATTCTCTGCCATGTCTGTTCTCCTGGACACCTGACTTCTGGCTTACTTGGACTATGTTTTCATCGTCTGGACTAATCCTGCATCTCTGGTTTTACTTGGTCTTGGACTCTGGACTGACATTTGGTAATTGGTCAGCCTGTTACCTTGCTGTCCTGGCATTCATTTTACTTGCCAGCTACCTAAACTCTGGTTTCTGACACATCCCAGGGTAAATAGGCAACATGGCATCTTCCAGAATTTTTTAAAATTATATTGGCCATCTTCCACCATGGGCAATAATTATGGGCCATAGAAGTCATAATCCTGATCATCTGTGCTGTTGTCCAGCCGCACAGTTGATTCTGACCTTTTGCGACCCTATGGACCATTGCCCTCCAGTCACTTCTGTCCTCCACCATCCTCCTCAGCCCACCCAGCTCTGTGCCATTGTGTCTACAATACCATCTAGCCATCTCATATTTGGTCGCCCCTTTCTCCTTTTGCCCTCCATCTTTCCCAGCATCAAGGCCTTCTCAAGTGAATCCTCTCTTCTCATTTGATGTCCAAAGTACTTCAGCTTCATCTTTACTATTTGACCTTCCAACGAGCAGTCAGGGTTGATTTCTTCTAAGATTGACCTATTTGTTCTCCTCGCTGTCCAGGAGACTCTCAAAACTCTCCTCCAACACCTCATCTGTAGTTTGCTCATTCTTGGCTCAAAGGTTGGCTCCATACCCTGTACTGCCATAATTTGCCTCACCTGCTTCCAGTTGGTGGATCTTGTAATGCTTTTTCAACACATCATAGACAAAACTGGTAAAAATTTCTTTTCTGAGCAACAACTTCCAGAATCTCCTGATTATCATGGCCAGATGAGAGAACAAAACTTGGAATCCTGAGCTCTACCTATAGCTTCCTTAAACTATCCTGGCCTAAACCTTGCATCTTATTTAATTTTACAACTGTATTCTATTGCCAGCTGTGTCATGATCTTTCAATATCTTCAAGGTTTTAAATAGTGAATCCTAGCTTTCCTGTTTTATACAGTGTCAGCTTTGTTTCATTATAATTTCCTTCTAGACTGCAAGACAATTTGTTTTCATTTACCAAGCACCTGTCATGAGGATGTTCCTTGAGAGATTTTCCTCCAGGAGCCTTCTACCATGACAGCTTGTGAATCATCTATAAAACCTTAACGCAGGAACAAATCTCATGCTTCCACAGACCGCGCAACTGCCAGGTATAATGATTTCCCATGATTGCACAGCAGCTTATCAGGAGAAACATGAAATATTGATTGTCAAAGAAAAATCTACCTTCTTTTACTTTATTTACTCTTCTGTGAGGATGTTTTCACTAGGGATGCAGGAAGGTGGGCCATAGCTCAGTGATACAGTGCACACATTCATAGAGGTCCAAGAGTTAATTGGTTGCTTCTTTACAGCTAATCTTTCTCACACTAGGTCAGGTGAAAGGAACTACAGAATGAACTCCCAAAGGTGGCTTCATTTTGGCAGTTTCACATCTGGCCTAAACAATGGCGGCGGCGGCAGCGAAGAAGAAGCTTGACTTCAGTGACCTCAAGGCCATGAGCATAGCTCTTTTCCTCCACACTTTTTTCTCATAATAACCATATAAGAAAATCAGGCAGACCATGCGACTGACCCATGGTCACCCAGTGAATTCCATCACTGAATGAGGATTTGAAGCCAACTCTCCCAGGACCTAAACAGGTTGTAACATCCTACAATCCCCAGCATCTTCAGACAGGGCTACAAAACAATAGACAGCTAATGTAAATTAGTGCAGAAAACAATGAGCTAGATGGATCTAAATTCAGGGGTACAGTATCTTGAAATGGTACCTCTTTGACATGATCCAAAGATGCATTGTGATAATTAAAGCCCCTTTCCCATTTCTTATTATAACACTTTCTTCTTCAGATGGGAATCTTGCCTAGTTTCATTCTTCCTCTCAAGATCCTTCCAAGAATTTTGTAGGGAAAATACATATTGTAAATTTTGGTAAACACGAGGGAAAAACAATGTTGTCGGTCTTATGTGGATGACAGCATCAAGATTCTATTTGAACAGTGATGTTAGCATACATGTTTTCCCAACTGGTATAGCAAAAAATAAAACAAAAACCTCCACAGAGGATTTGATATGAATATACACACTGGAGTGTCAAGATCTTTTTTGTATGATATTTTGCCAGTCTATAGGCCAGGGATTCTCAACATGCAGCCCATGGGCCAAATGAGGCCCACAGAACCATTTCATGTGCCCCCTTGCCTCCACCATACCAGGAAGTGCCATGTGGATGTGGTGGAGGAAGGGCAAAATGACTGTCTGGCCCTGAGGGAGCGTGACCAACCCCTGGCTTAAAAAGGTTGAGAACTCCTGCCATAGGCACATCTTGGTCCATCAGTAAAACATCCCAATAAACAATTTTAACATAACCATGTCTACCAAATCCTCAGTATTACTTTTTACAATGTCTTTGTCCCAGCTCCTGGCAACTTAGAAGTTTGAAAGCAAGAAATTGCAAGTGGATAAATAGGGACCACTTCAGTGGGAAGGTAAACAGTGTTCCGTGTGCTCCAGTGTCTAGTCATGCCTGCCACATGACCACAGAAACATCTGCAGAAGCAGACAGCGCTGGCTCTTCGGCTATGAAACAGATATGAGCACTGAACCCTAGAATCAGATATGACTGGCTTTCGAGTAAGGGTTACCTTTACCTTTACAGAGTGGTGGGATTCAAAAAAAATTACTACATACTCTGTGGGCGTAGTATGGTGGGTGTGGCCAGGGGGAAAGCCCTGTGTTACACCGAATTAGGACTACTTTATTTCAAAATTTGGATGGGTGGGGCCAGCCAGAATTTCTGCTACCGGTTCTGGTGAACTGGGGCAAACCTGCTGAATCTCACCACTGCCTTTACCTATTAGTCCTGATGTACACTTAGTAACACGGAGAAGAAAATATGCAAATGAACTAAAAACCATGAGTGATCCAATTCTGGAGAAATTCTCCAAGGATGCTTTCATATGAAGAGCTTTGAGTAATATCAAACCAGAAGGTGTAGACCAGCTAGCTATTCCTTCTTTCTTTCCTTCTTAACGTTGTTTTTCTCTTGTAATTGCAAAGACGGGAGCAGCAGCGTAAAAACACAGGAGGGTTATAAATGGAAAATGATAGTGTTTGGAGCAACCCCCATTCATTTCCATATTTGAAGCAGAATGATTGAAGGATAAAAGCCTTGTAGCACCCCCAAATTAAAGCAGAATTCAGAGAACATGGAAGCAACTCTCTCGTCTTGATATCTCTGAATCACTTTTTGTCAAGTATAAACTGTTTAAATCAATCATCTCAACGATAAGCAACAACAGGATTTTGTACCAGTATTTCAAGTATTTATTGAATATTTATCAAATATGCATAAGAAAAGGTTTCACTAATCTGATGCTGCATTCATGTTTTCATGACTACAATGAAAGCTGTGACTACAGGATGTTTTATTTCCAAAACTAGTAAAATAGGAATACAAGGATCAGCAAACACACAACTAAATGTTGCCACTGCATTTTACCTAGCATATTCGCAATTTCTCAGTGACAAAAATATGATAGTTCAGTGTCAGCAGCTTTTACACAAAGCATTTATCTTTGTTAATATGTCATTACCAAGAGATAACAGCCACCCAGCAACGTACTGCAAATTATGATCAGTTCCACATTTAATCCTGTAAATGTCTCTTAGTGTTACCCTGTTTCCTATGGCAAAAGTATAAAGAAGGAATATGCCAATGGAGAACTAATGAAATTATCCTGGCTCATCATATTGTCCTCATTATTCCAAGGAGCCCCAGTCTGATTAAGAAACTCTTTGCAGGCGCACCCCCCCAATAACGGACACAGACAACATTGAAAGTGGATAACAGCACCGGGCCACATTTATTGATTCAATGCCCTAGTCCGAATTATAAATTTGTATTGGTAAAACGACCAATCATAATTCATAAGGCAAGCAGGCCGAAGTAACACTGGTAAGGTACCACCCCAAAATTGCCAACGGCAATTGGTTACAATGTATCAATTTGTATCAATTTGTTTGTTAACAACAAACAAATTGTTGACCGTAGTCAATAACTAACTCATGACCCCACCCTCTGACGCGTATCCGTGAAATCACAGGGGTGATGCATGCTGGTTAGCAATCGTCATCACCCCATCGCCTGGTTCGTCGTTGACCGGACAACGTTTAACTAATTTATTCCTGTCTAGTGTTGTCCAGTCAATTGCGAACCTGCCGGATACTTGTGGGTCATACTGTTTACCTTACCAGTGCTACCCGCCACACGGAGGGGCTTCAAAGAAGACCTGACGCCCCCCCCCCAGACCGTCAGCTCGGTCAACAGGCCTGCTCGCCAATCCCCCAACAGGAGGTCCATACCTCCTCGCGACAGATGGACCCCATCCCCTGCGTACAAGTCATAATTTTGCAGGCTAATATCGGGGTGATGACTGACCCGTCCCCAAGCCCTGTCGGCAAGAAACCGCGCCACCGCCCTATTGACCGTGCGCCTAGCACGGTCAAGGGCCATGAGGTTAACGCCCCCTCTGTAAGAATGGCGCGGAACAATGTCCGACCACACCAGGGTTGTGGCAGGCCAGACATAATGCAAGTAGGCGAGTTCCTCGCAAATCGCATGCTTGAGCGATAAGCCGGTGACCTGGCCCAAATCATTGCCCCCCAGGTGGATAATGAGAATGTCAGGCGGGTCAGCACCCAGGCCAGAAAAAAGGAAAGGCCGCAGCTCCCGCCATAACATCCCAGGCTTACCATGCCATGTGAGACTGGCGTGTTCACCCAGTCCCAGTCGGGGTCCCCACTCTGTCGCCGCAGCGTAACGCACTGCCCTGTGCACATAGCTGTGGCCCACCAGCCATACTGTCACCGGTGTAATACGACACCCAGGGTCTGCAAGAAAATTGAGAAAAAGGCGGTAAGGTGACTGGATTGGTACTCATGGCGGGAGTGGGCGCACATAAAACTGAAAACATTGCGAGCCCCACCTCCCCATGCTGCGTATGTCAGCCCCAGAGTACCCAAAAGCAGCTGCTGTAGAGGCTGCACCAATACGGAACGAATGTGTGCCATAACGGGCACCTGGTAGGCCCACCCTGGTGAGGGCTCTGGCTGTCACCTTCCAAAACTGAAATTTAGTAAGGGGAGACCCATCTTGGTGACAGAAAAACGGGCCGTGGTGCATGCCACGCAGTGCCAGGAATTCCTGTAGGGCACCAACCGGACAGATGTCTGCCAAAGAACACCGTAGCAGTCTTACACCACTGCCTACGCCATGCTGATCTGTTTTAGAGGAGCGTATTCTCAACTGGGCCCAGTCTTTGGCTACATAGACATCTTCGAGTTCCAGTGCCCTACCACTTGCATCCGCCTTAGACAGCATCACGAGTTCGCTGACGCGGAGCGCTCCAAAAAATGCCACCGTTGTGGCTGCATGGAAAAGGGCTGCCTCATAATGATCAAAACAGAGGCCTGGCCAGCCCCGGGCCAACTGGGTAAGAACCCCTGGGGAAATAGGGTGCCGGTCGTCCGGGCAACGCCCGCGCTCGCGCACCCACCCCTCCAAAACATGTCTCACACGGAAGTCAGAGGTGGTATCCACATGACCTCCCACTTTGGCCATAAAAGCCAACGCCGAGAGCTTGGATGCTATGGTGCGAGGTGCGAGGCCCTGTGCATGCAGGTGAACCATGAACCGCAGAACATGGTCCACCGGGATAGGCCAGGTCTCTGGCAGGTGACATTGAGCTGAAAATGCCCTGTAAGAATTGAATGCTTGTTGGTACGCCTTACGCGTGCGTGGCGCTAGTGACAGGCCAATCGCCCGGTTCACCTCTCCTTGCCAATAGTCCTGATCTCGTCCGGGAGTGGCGAGGGAAATTCCTCCGCATCCGGGGCCAAGGCGCGGAACCGGGAGATCTGCAGGCGGGACAAAGCGTCAGCAATATCATTATTAATCCCAGGGACATGCCTGGCCCTGAACAAGACGTTGAGGCGCAGGCAGCGCAGCACAAAATGGCGCACTAGTTCCATAACCCTGGGCGATTTGGAAGTCTGTGCATTAACGATGTGGACAACAGCAGCATTGTCGCACCAGAAATGCACCACCGAATTAGCCCACTGTTCGCCCCATAGCATCAAAGCCCCCAGAATAGGGAAAAATTCCAGGTATGTGAGATCCCGCAGGCGACCTGTGCCTGCCCATGCCGGTGGCCACCCACCATAGGCCCACTTCCCATTGAAGTACATCCCATAACCCAGGGATCCTGAGGCATCAGACTGGATCTGGAAATCGGGGGATGCCAGGAGGTCAGACCTCCAAAATGAGACCCCATTGAACTCCCTCAGGAATTGCAACCAGACAAACATGTCTGCCCTGATACCCCGGGTAAGCCTAACTCTGTGGTGGGGCCTGGATAACCCTGCCATGGCGTCGCATAAGCGCCGGGCAAAAGCCCTGCCCGGTACGACCACCCTGCAGGCAAAATTGAGGTGACCATGTAGCACCTGCAGTTCCCTCAGGGATGCCTTACGCTTGGCCAGCAATTCCGAGATAAGGGTCACTATCCTGGACACCTTATCACCCGGCAGCCTAGAAGCCTGCACTACTGTGTCAATCTCAACCCCCAGGAATACTAGCTTGGTAGATGGGCCCTCGGTCTTTTCGGGCGCTAAAGGGACACCAAGTTCCTCCATTAGCGTCTGAAATGTATTGAGGAGACGTGTGCACGTGTCCCAGCCCCGTTCACCCCCGAATAAAAAATCATCCAGGTAATGGGCTACAGACCGGGACCCTGACCTGTGGACGAAAGCCCACTCTAGGAAGGTACTAAAACGCTCGAATGCCGAGCATGATATGGAGCAGCCAAAAGGCATGGCCTTATCAAAATAATATTCACCCTTAAATTTAAAACCCAGCAACTCAAAGTCGCCCGGATGCACTGGCAAGAGGCGAAAAGCCGACTTAATGTCACATTTGGCCAGCAAGGCACCCGGGCCACACGAGCGTACCATGCGCAATGCATGGTCAAACGATGTATACCTGACTGAACAGAGGTCATCAGGAATAGCATCATTGACCGATCGGCCGGCTGGGTAGGACAAATGATGAATAAGGCGAAACTCGCCTAGGGACTTTTTGGGGACCAAGCCCAGTGGCGACACCTTAAAATTGGGGAACGGGGGTGCAGGGAAAGGTCCAGCGACCCTGCCCGCATCTAACTCTTTCTTAATGCTGGCCGCAGCCACATCCTCCCTCCCTCTGAGGGATAACAGGTTGGGGGCATCCTGAGGGGACCTATCACCCATGAAAGGAATACGGAATCCCTGCTTAAAACCCTGAAGGAGATACTCCCCATCTTCCCCCTTCGGGTACGATGCGAGCCAACGCTCCAGCATGTCCACATTAATTGGGGAGGGGGCCTTTTGGAGAACCAGCTCCATCCGAGGCAGTCTTGCCAGCCAACTGTCCACCCCTCCCTCTGCCTCGTGCCTCCCCAGGTCTGGGACAGGCAGAGGCTGCGTGGGGGCCTGAACATGTGGGACACTCATGCTTATACCTGCAATTCTTTCTATTGCAGGAACCATTGGACGAGAAAGTCCAGCACAGCAGGCGGGCTGGAACCCCCTGCCCCGCCGCCTGGCGGGTAACCTGCGCTGGAGCCGCTCGCTGGACCGCATGTCCGCAATGGTATCTATCTCCCGGGGCAGGGCGTGTAGGCGTCATATACAAGAGCCAAAGCCTCTGGCACGGCTCGTCCCATCTCATCTCGGGGTGGAGGGGAATCCTCATACGGAATTCCTCATCATACGCTAGCCAAGAGGGGCCCGGGAAATCAACCATTGCCCTGTATATATTGTCCAAATATTGGACCATGGGAATAGCTAAATCCGGCCGCGCCCTCAAATACACCGCCATGTATATTAAATAAGCGGGGAGCCAATTGGCCCAGGTACGCGGCGGCTTACGGCGGCGTGCCTGCTCCTTGTCCTTCTCATCCTGTCCCTCCCTTTCCTCCTTGGTGGGCTCTCTGTTCAGGAGTGAGAAGATATCTACGTATTCCCCCCGCCATATCTTTTCTCTGGTAGTCTGTGCCAAATGATCACCTAGTGGCAAGGAATACCCCGCCGTCGGCAAAGCCGAAAAAGGCACAGCCGGCCTAGGAAAAGGGGCCTGAGCTAAACCAGCCACCCCCAGCACATTCCCCGGAGTGTAAGAACAAGTACCCACCCCAGTACCCAAGGTGGCAGTCGTCGTCGCCGGGTGGGTAGCCGATAGCGTGGCCCCCGCACCACCCGCGCGAGGCCAAGGCCATTGAAAGACCCCCCCCCCATATTGGGGATGTGTGTGGATGTACTCGCTTGCACCGTATACTCACATGCCGCACCCCCGCGGGCCGCCCCCACCGGGGGTTCCGGCCCACTGGGGGCGTCGGAGCTCACGACCGACGTAGAGCTCATCACCGGGGCTTGACCCGCACCTGGCTGCTGGCTGGGGAGCTGCGAGGCAGTGGCCGGAACCGCGCCACGCGCCTGCAGCAGCTCGACCCTCCCTGCCGGCTGTTGTCCTCCTGCCGCCATCGCCTCAAAAGGGACCCCGAAGGGAGCGCCCGCCTGACTGGCCCGCGCCAACGACGCTTCCAGGGCCGCGATGCGGGCCAATAAGGTGTCCACGTTGACCAGGGGCAAAGGGCCGGCCGGCCCGCCTGGTCCAGGCGCGGGTGCAGATCCCTGCACCCCAGGACCCGAATATGGCCATTGGCCAGCACCGAAGCCCGGCAGGGTCGGTGGAGAAACCTGCCAAGGCAGGGAGCCGCACCACCCCCCGAGGCTGGAGGGCCCCGGGGGAGGCTGCGACCCAAGATGAGTAGGCCCAACAGGGTGGGCAGATGGAGGAGCGGTGTCCACCGCTCGCGGGCCGCGGGCCGGAACGCCTTCTGCGCCCGCACTCTGATCGGGCCAAGGGGCAATAGACCCCATTCCGCTGGCCCCGGCAGGGGCCGGCAAAGGCGGCTGTTGAGGAGGCGGCACCGCGGTCCTCCGACCTGGGTTGCGCCTCCTAACAGCGCGAGCTGCACTAGAAGCTGCCTTCTTCTTCGAAGGCATCTCCACCGAAGCAAGAAGGGAAGCCAGCAAGGCAGAACTGCTACCAAAAAGGCTTCCCGGTAGGCTAAAGCGCGACGGAGACACAGGGGAAAAGACTTCTCCGCTCCGTCGCTGAGGTAAAATGGCAGCTCGGCTGCCTCGTGGCCATCCCTTTTATAAGGGAGCTGGCCACGCCCCTAACTACCCGGATTCTCTGTCCTGTGGGGGGGGGCCGCAAAGGGCGCGGCGGCCATTTTGGCGCCGCGCTTGCATTGTGTCGATTTCTCAGTTACACACACACATGCACACACATGAGTTATCACCCTGAATTTTGGAGTGGACTGCTTCCACTTCATCCACAGGATCTCTCTCTTTCTCTTGCTCACTTCCTCCCATACACACACAAAAGCATACCATGTTTGCCCGAATATAAGACACTGTCTTATATTTTTTAAAACTCCAAAATTAGCACAAGGTCTTATTTTCAGGGGATGTCTTATTTTTCCATGAAAAATACCAGTTTCGATCGCACTTCCCCACTCACAACCAAGGGAAGCGTCCCTTGGTTGTGAGTGGGGAAGCATGATTGAGACTGGTCTCAGCTGTGAGGCGGCCGGCGTGGCCCATAAGAAGGCCTGCCGCATCGGAGTCTCGATCCCGCTCTCACCAGAGGAAACTTCCCTTGGTTGTGAGCGGGGAGGCAATCGAGACTCCGATGCGGTAGGCTTTTTATGGCCCACGCCGGCCGCCTTACAGCCAGGAGGTAAGGAGGTCTTATTTTTGGATGGGGCCTTATATTTCAAAGGCAGGGGGGGGAAGGGGGGTGTCCTATTATGGGAGAAGGTCCTATATTCGGGGAAACAGGGTAGTTATATAAATTAGGTGGGGTTTTTGGAAACATTTTAAGTTTATTGAAGAAAGAAAGAAAGAAAAGGTATGAGAATGGGAGAAAATGATGAAATAGAAAATATAATCTAATCTTGGGCTAGGCACATATATTAATGTAAACTGTCCAAAGGTTTTGTGGAGTTTGCATTGATTTAATACACATTCACGTGTAGCTAAGGTAATAAGATCTTCTGACTTTTGAATGATGGATAAAGTATATCCATCTTTGCAGTCAACATGTATAAGTCTTTTGGAAATGGTAGGAGCTCATAAGAAAATCAGCAGAGATACAAGCAACATGCTATCTATCCCTTCAAATGAATTTTAAATTATTGGTTTCCTAGGTTAAATATGAAAGAAAAAATATCACCCATATTTTCTAATGCAAAATTTTATAACATTGTTTTTAATGCTATATTGCTATGCAAATCATTAATATACTGATATACTGATATTTACCTACATATATATCATGGACAGCTGATTATACAGTATAAACAAAACCATTTTGCAAACCTCTGTGAGAAAGCTGATAGCTACATAATTCTCAGGCATCCCTGCTGACATTGCAGACTAAACTTAATATGTCAATGTTAATTAGCAGAAATGTATTTTGTAAATGCAGTATTTATAAATGAAATCTCAACTGCACAAAAATTGTTTGCACAAAAATTAAGGCCAAGATCCCAATACATATAACATTCCTTTGGCTGATGCAAACAACTTCTTTTCTCACAAATCTGTCAGTGAAATCTCTCTACCACTTGAAAACTCGAAGTATATCCAGGGCAGCTTTATTCTCTGTGGACCCCAGAGAGGAGAGCTCCTCTCCATATATATACCTGCCCAACTACCTTGCAGCTTGCTATTGTTTAAATACCCCAATGAGAACATTTCCTTTCCCTTGAAGACCTTAGACTGGTGCTGCTTTGATTTGGGCATCAAACTGAAACCTTGCTGGGTTTTTTGAGCATTTGGGTCTTCGTGAGATCACTGGTCAGTTTCCTCTATCAGTTTGTGGTCCTTGTTTTGAATCGGTTGGGCTGTGTTAGAATGTTTTGTGGCAATTTTACTGATTGTTTCACATACATATTTAACACATACACACAAACGTCTATAGTTACATAACATATATCTTACCAAGGGGTGAGCTGGTAAACTGAAGTCGAGTAAAACTGAGATACTTTTACGAAGATTTGTGCAAAAGTCCATTCCACTTTGTGGTGAGGAAGCCATATCCAAACAGCTTTTTATTAAATGAAAGTGCTCTGAAAGTACATGAACATGTGTAAGTACTCAGATACTGAAAGTCTTTCATCTTGGCATTACATGGTGTTGGAGGAGAGTTTTGAGAGTATCCTAGACAGCAAAGAGAACAAATAGGTCAGTCTTAGAAGAAATCAATACTGATTGCTCATTAGAAGGTCAAATAGTAAAGATGAAGTACATTGGACAGCAAATGAGAAGAGAGGATTAACTTGAGAAACTTTTGATGCTGGGAAAAGTACGGGGCGAAAGAAGAATGGGGCTGCCAAAAATGAGATGGCTAGATGGTATTGTAGATGCAATGGGCACAGAGCTGGGCGGGTTAAGGAAGATGGTGGAGGATAGGGGTGCCTGGCGAGCAATGCCCATAAGGTCACAAAGGGTCAGAATCAACTGTGTGATTGAACAACAACAAAATGGCATTATATCTACAGGGTGGCCCATATGTCCCTACCCATCCATATATCTTATGTATCCAGTGTATCTGTGCTGTCCCTCATTCTTGCTGCATGACTTTATGCGATGCCATGTTCATGTTATTGTTTCAAATGTCAAGGTAACAGCTACCTTCAACTCATCATTTGAATTATAATGTTGTTTAGACACAAAGAGGGTATGACTGTACTGGGGAAGGGAGGATGCACTCCTATTGGGCTACCGGGCAGAGGGGCAGGGCAAACTCTGTGTTGGGAGGAGGGAGGAAGTGCTCCCATTGGACTGCTGGGCAGAGGGGTGAGGCAAATCCTGGGAAGACGGTGTGCATGCCCTCAGAGAGGACAAGTAGGGACTTTCAGGCTGGGTAGCAACTTATGGGCCACCCTGTAGAATGATTTTTATGGCCCCAGAGAGACTCAGAAAGATACATTTTTTAGAAAGACAATTGTGTGGATCAGGCCATGGAATAGATACTCTCAACAAAAGTATTCCACTTTCCCGCTTGTCAACATACATACTCCACAAACTTGCTCAAGAGGGTTGGAGGAACCATTCAGAGCCCTTGGGAGGAAGGGCAGAGGAATGTTGGCATGAGATCCTTTTGTGCATGCAGAGGTCTACTCACATGACATTGAACGTTCCCCACCATCACTTAATATCCATTGCAAATAATATAAATGATTATTCAAGGAGCTACCCAAAAATAAGATGATGGACCCTGCTCCCAGATCCATCGACTTGGATAAAAACATGAGATGACCAAAGAAGGGGCATGGAGAATGAGTAGAAGATAAAACTGGAACACGTGTGAAATAGAGGCTCTGCCATCCAATTTTATGATGCCTTTTACGTGAAAGCAATTCTAGGACCCAGATTTGATCAGGATCATAGCAATGCTAATTCTTTCCACCACATTACTTTCCTGATTTAAATCATCTCTAAATGTTATTAGACATAGAAAGAGGAGAAAACTGCTAAGAATTGAGTACTTCTCTCCTCCACCCTGCATGTAACAGCAGCTTGAAGGACATGTTTCAGTGAACTGAACTCCCCTACTTGCCCTATTTCTCCACAGCTGGTCTTAAGAAAATGTTATAGCTAAATCCAAACACCAAGCAGCTTGACACCTAAGAAAGGAATGAATTGTTGCAGCAACATTTTTAATCCTTAATTGAACAATGAAAAAAGAATCCTGTATTGTTTCATTCTATTTACTCATAAGGATATCATTGTCCAGTACAAACAGCTTACATCTGTATCAGCTCAGTAGCAAATAACATTGGGGAAATAGACTTTCTGGAAAATAGTATTATTTCTATTCTTGGACTGCTGCTTTGTGGATTGTGTTTCTGATCAAGGGTTGGCAGCCAAAGCCTCATCAATTACTGTTGAACTGCAATTTCTGTCAACTCGGCTAACCATAACAAATGTGGTGACAGGTAAGAGGCGACAAAGCTGGCAACAACATCTGGATGTCCACCAATGGCCCACCCCTATTCAGATATTTACAGTACATGCCCCAAAATAGTCATTTGCTATTGGCTGAAATCCTGTTGCTTAGCTAATAAGTCATGCTGGAGCAGGTCCACTAAATCAATGAGGATTTCGTGAGTTGACTTCTTCATAAGTTCCACTGATTCAAGCCTTACTCTAGTTGTGACATTAACTTAAATCATAGTTAGTGTAGTTCCATTTGACTCAATGAAAATCGCAGAGTTGATTCACCACATTCTCTCTGACTCAGTGGGCCTACTTTTGTGCAAATTAGTAAAGGTAAAGGTTTCCCTTGCTCGAAAGCCAGTCATATCTGACTCTAGGGTGCAGTGCTCATCTCTGTTTCTAAACTGAAGAGCCAGCGCTGTCTGCTTCTGCAGACGTTTCTGTGGTCATGTGGCAGGCATGACAAGACACCGGAGAGCACGGAACGCTGTTACCTTCCCACCGAAGTAGTCCCTATTTACCTACTTGCAATTTCTTGCTTTCGAACTGCTAGGTTGGCAGGAGCTGGGACGAAGACAGGAGCTCATTTCCGTCCTGCAGTACTCGGGAATCGAACTGCTGACCTTCCGCTTCCCAGTCAGTGTCTTAGCCACTTGAGCCACTGCATTACACAATAGCATTGTGCAAATTACAATGCTAAAAAACAAGATTTCAGACCATGTCTCCAGCCAGTGCTGAAATGTGACAGACATTCAGATGGGACCAGGGCTGTGTGGAGAATTATAGCTTTCTTCCCTCTTCTCCTACTCTTCTCACAACATAGGAGCTAGATTGAATATCCATATGCATATACAGAAAAGAACTAGCCCAGCCAGCTGCCTTTGTATCTTATTACTATTGATATTGCAAGAGATGGGGTCTCACCAGTGAAATATCAATGTGTAATGAATCAGTGAGTGACATAAAATAGATTAAGCTTCTGTGGCACCTCATTTTGTATCCCTGACGATCAATAGGAATTACTGAGGTGCTTGTGTCGCACATGCTGCCATAGCAGCAGCATAGCCTTGACCTCGTCTTCCTTTCAAAAGACAGCCAGGAGTCTCTGCTAACATTTTCAGCTGTGTTTCAGAAATAATTGATTTGTGAACAGTTCTATTTGTTCTTTAACCTTTTCTTGTCAACAACTCTCTTCAGGCACTACCCTTGAGGGGGCTAAAAGGGTGCCTGGAGAGTGGGAAGCATGGAAGACCCATTCCCCTGCTCCTCTCCACTCAGAGGTTGCTCAGACCTTCATTCGATTAGCTCAAAATACTAAAGCAAAAGGTGATCAATTGAACACACTTACAAAGCTTCCCCAATCGAGAACCCTGGGAAGGCAGGGCTCCTGATCACAGGAGCTGGTGGGTATGTTCAGTGCAAAGATCTATGTGACTTTTGGGGAAAGAAAGGGCATGAGGGTGCAGTTACAGGCATGCCTCCCCTCCCCATGGCCCTTTAGCCCTCTCCACAATTGCAAACGTACTGTAATGCCTGAATAGGCCTAACATCTTAATTACAACTCTCAAGGGCCCGCGGTGGCTTAGTGGTTAAGACATTGAACTTGATGATCGGAATGTCAGCAGGACAGCAGTTTGAGATCCAAGTGCTGCACGACAGATTGAGCTCCCGTCTCTGTCCCAGGTCCTGCCAACCTAGCAGTTTGAAAGCAAGAAATTGCAAATAGATAAATAGGTACCGCTTCAGCAAGAAAGGTAACAGCATTCTATGCACTCCAGCATCTAATCATGCCTACCACACGACCACAGAAACATCTGCAGATTCAGAGAGCAGTGGCCTTTTGACTGTAAATGGAAATGAGCACTCCCCCTAGAGTTGGACACAACTGACTCCCAAGCAAGGGAGACCTTTACCTTTAAGTCAACCCTCATGTTATGTAACATGTTAATATCTTGTGCTAATGAGTCTCCTTCATTTCAGGCTACCATAAAATAATGGCCACAATTTCTAGCCAGAAAGGTAAATTTCCATACAAGTTACCAGGCATGTTAGAGGTTTTTTCTAAGCATAGTAGCATAATCTCATGGAGAATCCAACTAGAACTTCACCATCCCTAGAATTCCTTTCTAGGAGGATAGTGGTTCATCTTCCACAGACAGTCATCCTTAAAAGAAAGAACCCAGAAGTGAGTTCTGAAAAACTAAAACCTCACTAAATCTACATAGTCTCTGCTTTATTAATAATTAATTTGGTCAGATCCCAAGCATGCAAAACCCACAATCCCTGCCTAGCGGGCCCTTGAGCCCAAGAAGTTCTGCATTGCCACCCTGTGGTGGCTCACATGATAACAAGACATTTAAACAGGGAGAAATGAATTGAAAGGTTGGGGGAACTTTTCCAAAGTGAAACTTGCAGGACAAACCAATGTAGTATTCATTCCAAGTCGTGGGGTTGGAAGTGAGCAGCAAACATTCCACTAACATAAATTAAATATGACCATGTGGTGTGTAAATCCTGATCATCTGCCTGTTGTTTCTTGTATGTGTTTTGGTTTCCTTGTCAAGGAATTTGGATAGTTTGTGAGACTGGTGTCAATACACCCTTACCTTCACCAACTTTTATAGTGTGGAAACTAATACAGTGGAACCCCATATAACAAAAGCTTTGTATGATGAAAAATTCGTATAACGAAGCATTTTGCGCTAACCGCGAAAACCCACATTACAATTTTTTGGTTATATGAGGTTTTCATTAAGCAAGGGATACCCCGCATAATGAAAAAAATGTTCGTTATAATGAACTTTTTTCGTTATGTGGGGTATTGCCAATAGTGTTTTGTATAATGAAAAAACTCTTATAACAAAGAGCCCCACAGAATGGGTTTGTTTGTTTTTTCCATTATACTGGATTCTACTGTAACTCCCTAACCAAATCTGGGACTTCCAAAGGAAATCTTTGCCTGAACAAATCCCATGTGTAGGCAGAGTGTGAGTGAGGACAGCATATTGGTAAAGTGAATAATGTTTTAAAACTTGCCTTCCCTGAAATCCACACACACCATATGCAGTTGCTCGTGTTTAGGTATTTTACTTTGCTACACACACCTGTTCTCCAGCCCTTTCTCTAGTCTTATTTTTCACAACTGGAATAGGCAGATACTCCATTGCTCTACCTTAGAGGATTTTCTCCTCTCAATACACTTCATGACTTTGGCTGAGAGTCAGCGTTTATTATATAATTAGCCTACCATTTGAAACACAGCTTAATTTAATGGAGAAAAACATGGATTTGTCACATTGTGTGCAGTCCCTCACCTCTATATCTTTCATTCCAGGGAGCTTTGTTTTGTGATTAACTACCACAACCACATTTTAAAGAGAGACCAAGAGCCTTGAAATTGCCTATCAACAATTAGCTTACAATCAGCAGAAATTAACTGTGTTGGCACTGATCTTTAAAGTACTATTCTGCTTAAGTCCAAAGTATTAAAAGTACCTTTCCCCACTGTGTACCTGCCCCAAGCCACAGGTCAACATGAAAATCTCTCCCCTATATGTCTTCATGGCATGCTCTCAGTCTGGTGACTACAGGAGTTCCCAAATGTGTTGCCAAGCAAAGTACTAAAATGCTTCTGTTTCCAGGTATTTTTAGTGGTTTTTCCCTAACTGAAACTGTATTTTTATTTTCTTTATCAACTGTATTTTTTGTGCAGTGTCTTTTTGTTCATTCGATATTATATGGTCGCCCATGGAATAGTACATAATTGCATAGTTTCAGCAAACTCAATAAGAGAATTAATAAATACCTCTCTGTTGTGTTTTAGTAAGTTTATGTCTTGGTTTTTCCATTCTGAGATATCCATATTTAAATATGGTAATTACCAGTACACTTTGTATGTTGAAAAGTCTCCGCTTTTCTGGCATCTCAGGTAGACAGTCTTTTAAGTATTGGGGATCAAAAATACCTCTACCTGTGTTGATGGATCAGATAAGTCAATGGTTTTCTTTAGTATAAGGCAGGGGGTCAGCAAACATGGCTCTCCAGATGTTGTTTGACTTCACTTCTCAGTAGCCCTGACTTGGGCTTCTGGTAATTAAAGTCCAAGAACACCTGGAGAGCCAAGTTTGCTGACCCCTGGTATAAGGCAATTTCATATCAGGAGCATCAAAACAGAGCATAGAAACATTACAGTTCTTTGCTAGAAATTTGCCAACTAGCCCAATCCAAAATATTCATTTTTTGCAAGCTCAACAATTATGAGTAAGAGAGAAGATCAATTCCTACACAGACAGTGAAGATGGAAATAATTTCCAGACTCTCTTGCTGCCATGTGGTTTTATGTGCAGTAAGAAAATCAGATTTGGTGAAGTAATTCCATTCCATTTTTAAGCTCACAATTCCCACCTGTGTATCTCATGATGCCAGTGAAACTGCATTTTATTATTTTTCCACACATCCAGTTACTCTTTCCCTTTCCCACTGTCCTCAGGCCATTCTTATATAAGCAAAATTTGGAGATGAAAGGAACTGTTTTTAGTCTGCGTTTGAAAAGACTCCCATGATGTGGTTGCTAAGGATGATACATCAGGTCATGGATCATTAAGGAATAATATGGCTTGATTTACCTCCTGAAGTAGTGATTAGTAATGACATGAGAACTAAAACTCAGGTTGTACCATTCCAAAAACTTGAAACAGGTTTCTGTATACTGCCATTCCTGATGTCTGGTTTATGTCCATTAACTCTTAGGCAGAAATTGTCCTGTTTGTCCTATGTAGAGTGTGGAAGGGCATTTTTGGCAAAAGATGGCATAAATCACATTGGCAGAGGAACAAGTCAATCAAGCCATTTCAATGTACCTGGACACTCTGCACACAACTTGAAAGTGGCCATTCTGGAAAATATAAATTACAAAACAAGGATCCAGAGATAGACAGCAGAGATAAAGTACAAATTTATGCTGGACACCCATCTCAAAGGTTTGAATATTAATCAAGGGCTTCTGGGACATTACAACTAACAGGTTGTTATATGCTGCTATATATGTTGTATGTTATATGTTGTTATATTATACCACTTTCACAGACCTACTTCAGTAGAATTCTCATCCACAGCCTCAGGCTACCTCACGGAACAAAGGAAGAACTCACACCATTGTCAATAGATGCTAAGCCTGAAGGGTAAACTCATTAGCAAATGTGTAGTGCCACAATGTTTGTCTTGCATCCAATTTGCAATTCTACATGGTGAAACTTCACAACTAATCCAAATAATAACCAGAGATCTTCTGCTATTAACAGTTGTAAAAAGCCACATTGATTTGTATACTAATTTGTTGTGCTAACCAACTATTCTGTACACAATGATGGATTAAAAGAATGCCTTTCTGTTTTGTTCTGGTGTGCACATGAGTACCTTTCTTTGATGTGTCACATCTCCTTTTCTTTATCCAGCATAGCTGTCCTTCTTGCTCTACAAGAGATACAATGAATTTTTAAAATAAATTGTCTTTCTTTTTATCTGGAAGACTCATTATTTTCCTGAATGATTCATTTGATTATTAAAAAGCACTTTATTTAGTGTGCTCATATGAGTTCCTTTTTGAAGTTTCAAACTGAAAGTGTTTTCTTGATTTGCCTTTTTGCCTTAAATTTGTTGTGATTGTAAATATTATCTGCAAATGTCTTTTTCTTCTTGATGCTATCTTTTCTGTGCTTGACATATACATCTTCTGCTTCATCAGTTCCTTGCAGGTTATATATGTTGCTTGGATGGATCCTTGAATTCCAGATATGCTTGTTCCAGCAGTGGGGGGGGGGGGGGTAGGGGTGGGGGTGGGAAATATAAAATATACACATTTTAATGACATTGACACCAAGAGTCCAGATACTGCTGTTAGATAAACACAAGGATGAGAATGCAATAAAACTAAACAAAAATGGTACCCAGGAGAGATATCTTGAGGTAGCACATTACATCAGTGGGAGGAAAATGACTGCATGAACAGCTGAAATTCAGCAGTAAGTAAGAAATATGGAAAGCTGTATAGTACTGCCAACATCTCTCCCCCCCTCCCCCGCCAGTCAATAATTGTCTCTTCTTTCATTTGCTAGTAAGCTCTAACACTTTCGCCTGACAAATGCATTTCTTCTGTCTTACATCCAGTACTCTATTGCTGCTTTTGTAGAGTAGACCTGCTGACTCAATGGGAGTTACAATTATCATGACTCATTTGGCATTGTAGTAAATGCCAATTTACCATTCAGTGTTTGATTCAGTGGATCTACTCTTAGTTGGGAGAAGCAATCATACACTGGCCAATGTGATTTTAAAAACAACTACAACATATGGCCCATGAAGCCGGTTAAATTATTATGTCGTTTCTTACATCTGATGCTTTTAACTCTAGAGCAACCTGTAATTGCAATGGAGATCGGTAGATCTACAGTATACTTTAGCTGATAAATTGGAGGATTGGATTTTTAATTAATGAAGAGTTCAATTTATGTCTGTTGAAGATAAGCTTGTCTGCTTTTTGAGACTTATGGTTTTAATAGAGAATGAACAAGATAACTAACAATTACAGTGCCTATCTGATACGATGTGATTGCCTTTATTCACTAGATTGTTGTTATTCTTTTAGGAGGCATTCATAATCAGTTTCCTGGGAGTGAAATATGACTGAATGGCTAAGATCTTATCGAGGCAAAGCATGTATGGAGTGGTGCCATGTTCCTGTTTATCAAGCTGTCCACTGCATGCTAAGGGGCAGGCTTGGCTGCATAACCAGCTGCACAGTCGGAGGAGGCATGGCAGACAACCTGGGGAAAAGCTCTCTTCCAGTTTCCTATTGACCTTAGATTACGGTATTGCATAACTGTATTATATTCTGACCATTATGTCTTCTTTCCAAATAATTTTTTCTAGGACTGAGTTGTATCAGATTGGCCATGAGGACGTCAAATTAGTGAACAGATAAATTTTCATCTGCGTTTTAAGTTTTTTTGAAATGCAAAGTAATCCCTATCTTGAAGTTTGGATGAGATGAGCATTGATGTATATTTAGTCAATTAATTATCATTTCTTTCATATCGAGGTCAGACTTTTAACTGCCAAAAGCTTCTTGGCTTTGCTGTTAGACAAACTAAGTCCTCATCGGTACATGTTTCTGGTAGTAACTGGCAGACTAGCAAATGAGATGGATTCTGTATCTCTCCACATTCACACAGCATGTTGTCCGCCAGCAGCCCCACCTGAGCATGTTCAACAGGCAGAAACTATAGGAAACCAGATATAGGCTGAATATTAGGAAAAACCTCTTAACTGTTAGAGCAATACAACAGTGAAACTTACTGCCTCAATTGGTGGTAAGCGCTTCAACAATGGAAACATTCAAGATAGAATTGGACATCCATCTGTCATATCTACTTTAATTCAGAATCCTACAGTGTACATGGAGCAGGGTATTGGATTCAATGGCCTAAAAGGCCCCTTCCCACTCAGTTATTCTATGATTCTATGTTGGTCTTACATTTAAGCACTCCTCACCTCAGCCTGTTCAGGGTCCTCGAAGTGATATTGGGGAGGTTGAGTTCCTCAACTATATCCTTCTTTAATGTTATTCTTTGTCCAGTGAGCACCTTCTTCCATCTTCTAATGTGGTTTTGCTCTTAAAAGTAAAGGTAAAAGTTTCCCTTGCCGGAAAGCCAGTCGTATCCGACTCTAGGGTTCAGTGCTCATCTCTGTTTCAAAGCCGAAGAGCCAACGCTGTCTGCTTCTGCAGACATTTCTGTGGTCATGTGGCAGGCATGACTAGACACCAGAGCGCATGGAATGCTGTTACCTTCTCACCGAAGTGATCCCCATTTATATACTTGCAATTTCTTGCTTTCGAACTGCTAGGTTGGCAGGAGCTGGGACAAAGACGGGAGCTCATTCCATCCTGCAGTACTCAGGAATTGAACTGCTGACCTTCCACCTCCCAGTCAGCATCTTAGCCACTTGAGCCACTGCAGTCTTGCTCTTGCGTACCTTCAAAAGTGTTTGTTCTTGCCATAAAGTTCTTCCTGGATCAAAGCCGGCAGACCTGGGGCAGATATCCGTTCAGAAGATGTCGAGGGTCATTCTTTTGCTTGGTTTTCTTGGAGTCCACTGCTACTTCTCTCCTTATCTTAGGCGGAGCGCTACCACACATTATCATTTAAATGAAAGGTAATAAATTAAATTCAAAACCTCTGTTGAGACTGTGCCAAGACAGTTTGCTGACTGATTAAAGGAGAAACTAGCAACACTATATTAGATCGTGTTTGACAATTTTACTGCGAAAACTTTATATCCTGCTTTATTGATATTGTATCACTTTACTTTTAACTTGTTTTTACTCTGTTCTATGTAGCCATGTTTTATTGAATGTATTTTACTGCATTTAACCTGATATGGTCAGATGACTAATCAGTTAATAAAGGAGAAAGGACTGTATTCAGGCCAAGAACCAAAGTGCCCAAAGTTAATGCAGAACATCCAGGAAACAGCCCCACAAATATTTCTCCTACCCTATTCCCTGGCAGTAAAAAAATGCAAAAGTAATACATTTAAAAACTACAATCACCTCCCTCTGTCTAAAGATAAAACTGTGTCGACAATGATATATATAATCCTCCTATTGTAGACCAATAAAATCTAGCAATAAGGGTTTTTTACAATCTTTCTAGTTATGTCTCATGTTTGCAAAGACTGTGGCTGTATATAAAGTGTTTTTAAAAATTAAAAAGAAGACCAGCTGTTCTTTAGGCTTATGTTTCCTCCACGGTTAATGCACACATTTTTCACAGCAGTCATAATATTTCTAAGAATGGTAATAATGTGCCAATAGAATGAAGAAAATTGCTGACTCCAGAAAATGAGGCTTTGCAGTCGCTAGAATCTCCTTATGGTCCTTCACACAGCCATTTGCAGCCTCTCCCTTCGTATTCCAAACACAATTATCCTCTGTAATACAAACCTCAACATACAGTTTCACAGACCGATTTATGCAGGCAGTTTTTCATGACCCCTCCCTCTCTTGACATTTCCATCTGCAGCTATTCAGGAGTTCCACTATGCTATGAACATTACGCTGGGAATAAGGAGTACTATTGGCATATTGTGGCATTGTACCCTACTGTATAGAGTTATGGACTTGGACTCTGGAAACCAGCGTTTGAATCCCTACTCAGCCTTGCAATCTTATTGGGGGTATGGAATTGGTAAAACCACTAACCAGCTTAACTACCAGCATCTTCTACCTGGGAAACTCAAAGAAGGCTGACCATACAGCAGAACTGACACATTTACACAGCAGAACAATAATTCAGTACCTCCTAGTAGTTAACTGGTGTGTGGCATACAATTCCTATTTAATTTGTGAAGGAAGTTCATTGCTCAGGTTTATTGTTCAATAAAGCAAAGCTGGATTCCACAAATGCATCGCAAACCTCTTCTGGTGGAATATTTGGAATAGTTTCCAAATAAGATTTTAAATTAAAAACAGTACTTTGGTTTCATGGCAGTCCCCTACTATGCATACACAGAGAAAGAGGCAGAAAGGGAAAGAAATACAGTACTGTATGACAAAAATGCTATTCATTTTGAGCCAGTAATTTGAGCTTAGCGATCAGGCAGGCTAAAGCACTTAACTGGTGGTATCTTAGGCTAAGAAATGCAGTCTGTGTTGCATCAAGATAGCTGAAAAACCTTGCAGTTTGAACTAGGGTACTGTATTAACCATTATGGCACACTAGCACGTTGGAACTGACCACACAGATGTCAATTCCCACTTTGTTCATTTATCTGACACTCCATGTGTAAACACTGAAGTCGCAGCGATGTGCCATCTGAAAGTTCTATGATCCCTTGTGGCTCATCTACCTACTTGAAGTCATTGCTTGATGCTGCATCCGTCAAGAAAGTGAAAGGCATACGTGCTTAGACAAACAGTAGAATCCATTAATTCAGTCTCAGTGAGCTATTTGCAACAATATGTTAGCCGTTGAAATGTTCAGATGAAGCACCTGTTCTCACCTTGGGAGATCAGCTATGGGGACAAGGGAGCTTCCTGAAACAATTCCATTCTAGGCACTGGAATAAGGTGATTTTTTAAAGAGGAAATAATGTGATTGGTAGATGTTATTGTTTGGTGCTAATTGTGTCTCCTTTTAAAATTACTTTTGCTTTTACTGCTGTACTTGTATATTATCCCTTCAACTAATAATATCAGTGTGCCATCAAGTCAGTTCTGACTTATGGAGACCCTTTTCAGCTTTTCTAGGTAGAGAGCACTCAGAAGTGGTTTGCCATCCCTTTCTTGTAGGAACATCCTGGGACTGTGCCGTTTGTTCAACGTCTCCCAGGCTGGCTCTTCTCTCTGGAAGCCCAGTGGGGAATTTGGCTCCACAACCAGATACCTAATGCACTAAGCCAGGAGTTCTCAAACCTTTTAAGCCAGGGGCCGGGTCATGCTCCCTCAGATAGCTTTGGGGGCCGGATGGTCATTTTTTAACTCTTCCCACACACACACACACACACACATGCCACTTCCTGGTGTGGTGGAGGTGGTGGGGGCCACATGAAATGGTGCCATGGGCCACATACGGCCCATAGGCCGCAGGTTGAGAATCCCTGAACTAAGCTATACAGACGGCATCCTTTCAATTCCTTCTTGTTACCTGCTGTCAAGACTTATGGCAATCATATAACTGAGCAACTACAACCTCACACCCTGCCTTTTTATTGGTAGGGAATTTTAAAAGTAAACGAAAATCAGAACACTGCAAACCACTGGCCTATGCAAACACACTCTTTTCTCATGCCCTGTATTTTTGTTTCAGCATTCACAACACAAAGGTGCCATTCAACAATTATGTGATCCTCGATTGGGGGTGTGTCTGCCATCTGAATTACAGGAAATTACATGGGGGTGGGGTGGGGTCAGGTCAAAGATTACGTAATCCATTTGGAGCTGTTGTGGCTTTGAAACATGGCGCTTTTTTAGGTTTAAAAATTATCTCTGGGAATTTTGATCTAATTTGAGATTATTGAATTGCTTGTGCAGCCTATTTCTATTTCACCAGTAGTGAAAAGCTCTAAAAATTAGAGTTTTGAGACAAAAGCTCTGGATTATGTAATTTTAAAGGGAGGGGGGTTCGAAATGAAAATTACGGTTGGATTACATGGGGGAGGGGGTCAATTTCCCCCAAAAAATGGATCACGTAATTGTTGAATGGCCCCAAAGTGAGGCAGCAACATGTACAAGTTTTTCAACTGTGTGATATTTTCCCATGTACACCATTTAGTGAAGAAGCACCTCGATGGGCAATTTCAAAATTAGCTTAACAGTCACAGCATCACAAAAAAGATGGAAGTTATCCCTCCATTTGAAATGGAACTTACAGCACGTCTACACTGGCCAGTGTAGAAAGGTCTTTTAAAAATAGCTTGAAGTCAAGTGGCCAGGCGGGTGGGGAGTAAAGTTGTGTTTGTGCGATTCCCCAAGTTGAGATAGCATTTTGTTTCTCCAGTGCGCTGCAGTAGCCTTATTGGTGCCATAGTAGCTGTTTTAGTGCTTCCCCCATCATCTGCCAAGGGGCTCCCCCACCCAACACACAGCACTGATCAGAGTCCCATCAGTGGCAGGGGTGGGGAGAATAGTTTGCAGCTAACAAGGGAATCCTTCCCCCTTCAGCTGCAAATCAGCTCGTCAGCTTTCACCCCTGTACCTGCTGCTGAGTCTGTAAGTGATGGGCATGGGGGGATAACAAACACATTACAGCTGACACTTAGGTGGCAAGGAAAAAATAAAATACAGTGGGACAGCTTAACTGAGCCCCCTGACAGGATGTCAAAATAGGGTGGGTTGTGGTGGATTGACCAATCTGCCCCAACCCACCACAAAGAGCAAGACGTATGTCCATGTAAGCAACTTCTTAGTCATACCTTCATGATTAGAAAGAGGTAAATTAGGAAAAAACTAACTCGTTAAATAAATAAATTTCATGTCAGAAATTATTCTGGGTTGAAAGGATTTTTGCTAGTTAAAAGAGGTGTAGTAGAGCCAAAAGTAGGTTACTTACTTATTTACTTAACTATATGCCACCTTACTCCCCATAGGCGGACTTTCCATAGAGGGGAGACTTAGTTATGAAGATTGGCCTGTTAAGTATTTTACTTGCACTTCTAAATTTGCCACTACACCAGTGCCAGTTTTCTTACAAACTGTGGGAAATTATAAAATAAATTATAATTCATTAAATTACAACCATAACATAATTATCCTTTCATTATTTGAAGACAGGGCTATACATTATTGGAAGAGAAGGGTACACCTCGATGATTGTGGTATTTTTGAACCACAATCAGGCATACCCTGGGCAACAACAACCTTGTGCTGCCTAATCCTTCTCACACTAGGTTAGGCAAAAGAAACTACGGAATGAATTCACCAAAATGTGGCTTCATTTTGGCAGTATCAGGTCTAGACATGGAAGAACTGGAAGACACATTAAAATGTTTTTTCTTTCTTCTAAAATCATCATTAACTTTAAGTAAGAAATCTACATAATGTGTTGCAAAAATTCACTTCTATATATTGATTTCAGGTGAAATTAATCCTTGTGTGTAGATCAGCAAGTAAATCCTGGCCAACGTTCAAAACTACTGAATCCTCATATACAGTAGGATCTCCTATCTCTTAAGACAGGAATTCTCAACCAGCGGCCCACAGGCCGGATGCAGCACCACCACCACCTCCACCACACCAGGAAGTGCCATGTGGTGGAAGAAGGGGAAAATGGCCCCCCGGCCCCCGAAGCTGTATGAGGGAGCATGATCTGGGCCCTGGCTTTAAAGGGTTGAGAACTCCTGTCTTAAGACCTTCGGATATGAAGGTCCTATGTGGTGGTTCAATATAGTTAAATGTTTGTGTTCTTTTTCAGGATTCATTTTAAAGTATGCATATCACTGAGCTTCAGCAGAGAACAATACAGACAAGCCCCTTAATTTCTTGTAAAACCTACTACTTTTTTCTTGAGCCATATACTTCTGTGAAGGCTTTGCTCCTGGTTCCTAAATGGAATGGAAGCTATCAAGAGGACAGGTTGGGAGATTTCTCCCCTTCTTTTCTGATGGAGGGCATAAAATATTAAAGAGTAGCCATAGTATGCTTTCCATCAAAAATATGCACTAGTAGATTGTTTTTCTCCCATCATCGGGTCAAAAGGCAAGACCTTTGGAGAACATCAGAAAGGAATTCCCAGAAGTATGTTTGCTCCTCTCTTATCACTAAACTAGAATATTCAATCTTATATCTAAGAAAGCAGGAAAGAACTTCCCTCAAGCTGCTATAAATAGAACCCTGTGACTGAAAATTGATTGTGCCTCTTAGAAGCAAAACCCGGAAATTGTATTCATTCTCTTCCTATTTTCAATTTGCTTGAGAAAATTTGTGGTGAGGGGGTGTGAGAGAGAGACTTTCCTTTGGAAATCCATATAAGATTCTGTTTCTCCACGTATCAAGCCTTAGCTAATAGGTGAGGTGGAATTTACCTGAATGATACCCCTCCAGCTAAGCATCCAGGGTTTTAATTAGTTTGAATACAGATAAGGGAGCTACCAAAAGGTAGCAAAAGAACAGAAAAAGCTTATGTTATTTTCATTTCTTTACTTGGCAAGTTGCAAAATGTGGTTACAGGCAAAGGTTTCAGCAAATAAAAGATTACATAGGCAAAACCGAACAGTTTTAGACAGAGGCACTTTAAAAACAAGAAAACCTATCTACTTTTGGCAGCCATAGAGGGCTTCCCAGCTTCAGTCTAACCCAGGGATTTCCAACCAACAGCCTGTGGGCCAGACGCAACCCATGACGCCATTCCAACCAGCCCATCACCGTCTCCCCGCACTCAGAAGTAGAAGTGGTCACATTTACATCAGCTGTAAAACGCATCTGCTGCTGACATAAACACGGAAGTGGGAACATTTATGGCTGGTGTAATGGGCCTGCTTCTGGGGGGACATGGTCCTGTTCGCCCAGCTGTTCTGGGGGCGTGGTCAAGCCCGAGGTGCAAAAATTTTGGCCACCCCTTGTCTAACCCATGATTACAAGCATAAATCAGCCCCCCGCCCCCCAGCAAAGCAGTTTCAGCATACAGCAAAACCCTGTTTTACAGAAAAAGTCCATTCCATAGCTGTTGTAACGGGAGGACCTCTTGCAACATCTGAGCACTGATTACCTCATGCTGCTGGAAGCAACTCCACCCATTCTCACCCCCATCAAAACAAAAAATAAGATCATTGATTGGCCCAACAAATGGAATTGCTCTGAATACAGACTGCTTCTCTGGAAAGCAATTCTCAATGGAGTCTGCTGCTGCATGCTCAGAAATTTGAACTGATTGGCCTAAGGCCGGCAGAGAAATGATTTCAAGAAGGCTTTCTTAAGGCTTGAGGCAGCAACACACACTGATTTGCCTCTGAAAGAGCAGAGGCCACACCCAGGACTAGGACTTTCCCTCTGTTCAATGCCTCACTCGATTCTTCCTGGCTTCTCAGCCCCCTCCCCCTTTCCCCTGGCTTCAATGCTAGGACTGATGTGGGCTGGGAGAAGGGGGGTGCAGAAGGCTCTCTCATCAGGGGAGGGGCCTTCTGCTGTGAGCAATCTCTATCTCTCTCTCCAGCACACTCACACAGCTTCCTCCTCCCCCCCTGCCTGTTTGCTTTGTCCTGGGATTCTCTCTCTTTGTTTCAGACAGTTGCTCTCTTCCCTCATCAGGAGGGCTACATTTAGCTGGACAGATGACAGGAAGAAAGGGAAGAGGAAGGGTCAGGACAAGGGAGGAATGCATCTGAGGGGATAATGGAACATGCAGCAACGCCCACTCCATTCTGGCCCTCCAGCCAGAATGTGAAGCCATTCCAATGCTCTCAGGGTGGAATTCTCTCCCCTGAGAGTGAATGAACACCTTATCTGTTTCCCTGAATTCCAGAAGAGAAGGGAGCCAGCCACTTCTATGAAGGATGAAAGGGAAATGAAAGAAAGCTCTTCCCCTGAGCCTTCTGCAACCTTGTGGCTTACCTGAGGAGTTCCTGAGACAGGAATGAGTTAAGTGTACTTTTGGTCTCTGCCGGATGGATAAGCCATGGATGAAAGGTGTCCACTCATGTGGGAGGATTCTTTGTTCCTCGTTCGGGCTGCCAGAATGTTGTAACGGGAGGGCCTCTTGCAAGCACCCTGAAGTTTACTCTCACACAAGCATACACACCCCAAACAGACAAACACTGAGACAGAGACAAGCTGTTTCCTTTCAGGCTGGAGGGAGGGAAGGGAAGGATCTCAGGACAAAGGACTACCAGCTGTTTTATTACTACATAACTGTAAACCAGGAAATGGGAGTGACTCTTAAGGGGATTGATCAGCATTAACTCAGTGCATGGCCAGGTTTGGGGTAAACAGGAAACGTGAGGTAATGCTCATGAGGTGTGCTCGTGATCACAGCTTGCAATAACAGGAAATTAGGTGACCCTCTATTTTAGGGGAGATGAGTCATAGGGCTGATCTTTGGCCAAGTTTTCATGGCCTCATCTTTGTAAGCTACTTCCACCTTTTTGAAGACAGCCCAGGATTCCTACACATAGCTTTTTCCTTAACTCGATTTTTTTCTGTAAAATGAGGCATTCCCATAAAAATGCATTGGAGGGAAAAAAATTCCCAAACCGCCCCCCCCCCCAAAAAAAAAACCCCAACAATAACACTCTAGCTCCTCTCCAGACCACTCTACTGCTACCCACAGGGCCCAGAATGGCTGCGGGTGGTCTTTTATAGCCCACCAGGCATGGTGCACTCTGGGAAATTGCATTTTGTAAAATAGGGGTTTTCTGTAAAACGGGACACATTTTACAGAAAAAAACACCCTTCTGCAAAATTGAGTTTCTGTAAAATGAGGCTTCTTCTGTAAAACAGGGTTTTAATGTACAGTATATATCTTTTCTCCCACTTATTAACCCATTAGGCTGTGTCAGGCTGTCTTTCCTGTGATGGAAGCCAATCAGGAATCCCACATGGAAATTAAGGGATGCCCCTCTTCGATGTGTCTCTCCTCCCAGTTTTCTCAAGCTTCTATCTCGCCGCCCCCCATTGTTGTGAGAATGGCAGCGGCTAGGGAATGTTTTCCTTGTGAGTACAAAATTAGCTAAAATTAATTATTCAACAATATTCCCTTTACAAAGCAATTTATGCAATTAGAATAAGCAGAGCCATCTTGGAATTAAGCAAACATGTAAGTAAGCACACCACTGAACATGTTAGAATGTGTGTAACAAGAAAAGAGGACAGGGTAAATGTACATCATAGAATATGCTAGTTGAATATGTAACATCAAGATAAAGTGTGAAACACCTACTGCCCATGAGGGCCCCTCTGGACTGAAGAACACTTGTGCATGGCTCATGAAAAGTATAAAAGTCTCATCAAAATGCTCATAATGGTCCTTGATTCTCATGGAATCAAGTACCACATGTGCACACATCATGATAATATAATATCATGTAATATTATGTTATGCTATTATTGAAAAACTTAGATAAAATTCTCTTTTTCCATTTCAAAACCTCTGGCTGATTTATTTACTTAAAAGTTGTTCATATTTTTGAGAGTTTAATTGACACCCTGAACTGATAATTCTGTAGCCTGCCTTTCATAGACAACACATTCTTTTCCTTTTTGCAAGCATGCTGGAATCCCAGCCCCCCCCCCTTTTTTTTTTTTTTCTTTCAGGCTCAGTAGAACCAGGTCGAATCAATTTTCTGGACTCGCTCTGGCCCTTACAATCCAACTTTAATCTAAAAGACCCGTCGTAATAATATGCTTTTCACAATGCTTCCTTTGAAGTCTGTTGGTTTATTCAAGTTCACTCTACTACTACAATCAATTTACATGCCTACCAGGTTTATATCATTAGAATTTGTTCATTTGTTTGCTTGACTGTTTGCTTGTAATCTTATATTGGCTGAAGTCCTGTTGCTCAGTGTAGTATGTCACAGTAGGACAGGACAATTGAATAAATGGGTGTTTGGTGATCCTGCTGCTCTGTAAGTTCCATAGATTCAAATGAGGGCATGGCATTGAGTAATTGAGCCCATGCTTCTACCACACGATCTCCCTTATTCTGAGAACTACCAAGTCATCCAAAAACTTCTGCATTATTGGGTTTATCATCTTAAACTTTGAGTAAAAGGAACTCCATTAACACTCTTGCTGGATTTTCTTTCTAGCACTTTGTGTGCTTTTTCTCAATATCACAGAAGTTAATTATAATGATATTAATGTCTACAGTCCACAAGAGGAAAACATTAACTACTGTATTCATAGGTAGTGGGTGATGGAAAAATAAATAATCATTACTGTTTTATTACTATTATCTTAACCTATAAGGAAGAGATGTAAGGTACGTGTCCGGGAAAGGCTCCCACACCCCTGGAGCCTATCCTACTTAACGCCACTGAGATCAGCCCCGCGAGGGTCCAGAGGCCGAGAGGGGCCTGCGCCCCACAAAATGGGAAATTGAATGGGAACTACAACTCCCAAGGTGCCTTGGGAGAAAAAAACAGCAGTTTAACAACAAGGTCTGGAAATAGAATGTTGGGAAGAGCTGATTTGCATGTTGGACTGTGATTGGTTGAGAGTGAATGACTGATAGGGAAAGGTCCTGGAATTCCTGAGATAATCTTCTTCTTAACCTATAAGGAAGAGATGTAACGTATGTGTCCGGCAGGCCTTCAAACACCCCTGGAGCTGATCCTGTAGGTCCCACTCCCCCCCCCCTCTCTCTCTCTCTCTCTGTGTGTGTGTGTGTGTGTGTGTGACTGACACAGAGAGAAAAACACAGATAGAGTGAGACAGACAGAGACAGACAGACAGAGACACGCAGAGAGGAAGGGATGTGTGCGCTGCCCCAGCTCCAGCCCAAACAACACTGGCCACAACTATGTTCAGGCCTGCGGGGAAACCACCCACACCTGGCCACAGCAGGACACCAGGAGTGGGGCAAGGGGAGGCCACAAACACTCCTGTATCTTATCCAACACCCCCTCCCCCAAGACCACCCGGGACAAAGTCCAGATACCCTTGCTAGTTATAAATATATATGGTTGTGTACAGGCACAGAAAGTGTTTTAAGTTCTGTCCCTCCCATTCATTCTCCTTTGTTCCCTGTATTTCAGTGATGAGGAATCACTGAAATTTAACAATCTCACATGCTTTCTAACAATGGATATATATGGGAGGAGGGCTTTCACATTAAGGTATCTGTCTTTTACCACTAACCAATTAAAATAATTATTTCCCCCACTTTTGACACTTGAAACAAGCCCTACACTTCCATGCTTCTCTTCCTGTCTGCTTTGTTTCTATTGTCCTGTGTTAGCTGCTGCTGAGCTCCTAGACATGATCCGAGTGATTGGAATGAATCTCTGCCAATCACATTACAGAGAAATCATCTCCTTTCCTTTTATTCCTGTCTTTGCCACTACTCATCAGAACTGTGAGTACACTTTCTCCACTTCAAGTGCTTTAGGCTGACTTTTACTGTTTTGAGTACTAGCTGGTGAATAGGGTGCATTCTGATAACTTGTGGCTCTCTTTTTAACACAGTCTCCACTGCTTTTTGCTGTTCTTTATTTTAAGTGCTGCTAATAAAAAAGGAAATAATCATACTTCCAGTATAAATATTTTAATTATAACAGAATCTGTGGTCATCCAGATATTCTTGGACTGCAGCTTCCACCATCCTGGCTATGTTATGAAACTAACAGGAACTGAAGTTCAACAACAGCATTTCCCTACCTCTGCTATATTTAATCTATTGGCATGTTGTGCTGATGAATAGCTCTTAGTCTAGTGAAATTTGACAAGCCACCCAAAAAATTATGGCAAAAACATTGTAGTTGGCTGCATATGGTGAATGTTTAGGCTTTTGTCTGAGGCACTGACTAACATCCCAAATTAGTCTTGAATGGGAAACTATCATTAAACAGATAGAAAAGTTCCACAAGAAGCTATACACCCTTAGACTCGCCTCTTAGCAAGTCACAAATCTATCCTCTTTTGTTTTTCATAGTTTTGTTTGAGATAATTCTTTGCATGGTGTGGTTTTAATTCAAGGGGTGTTCTAATTACACCTACAGAGAGGGTATTGTCAAGGGAAGAAAAGGGCAGGAATGGGATGAAAACAGGTCAAAGGGAGCAACTGTCCCCAGTGACCGACCTCAGCTGCCCTTCAACCCTTTCAGGACCCGACCCAGCTGTTGAACCAGCAATTCATCCCTAAATTCATCTAACTGAGCATTTTGCATCCCGTCACTTTTCTTCTGCTTGAAGAATGACTTGGCTATCTTGTAATGTCTCAACAAGAACACATATAGTGGTCTAATTGGGACTCACTTGTGCCATATAAAGCAAGATAATATAACAATTCAAATCCCATAGATACAAAGTGATCCATCATTCATCTTCCCAGCCATATTCTGTACTTTTTAAGTGACTTGCAAAATAAAAGTAACTAGCAAGACCCCTGTGTACTCATTTCAGCTTTTTAAGCACCAATGTTTCGTTTTTAGTACTTCCTGTATCTAACATTCTGTAAATGTACCTACAAGAGGGTAATGTACATAGAACATTCTGAATGCAGCCAAACTACCCCATAACTCTTGGCAAGTAAGTGGACAAAAATAGTTGTGCTGTTCTGTTATGGCAAATATGAGTTAGGTTTTCTAAAGTTGTTCATTTTTTAAAAAATCACTTCTTCACTTGTTACTCAGGTTATGTGCCATGCACAGAGTGCCTTTAGATGGTCGCTTGTTGCATCTGAGCAAATCCACTGTGACCCATGAAAACCTACATTAAAACAAATATGCTAGTCTTTAGCTGCCACCATACTCGGTCATTTTTTCCTAAAAGCAAATCAACCATGTTTTCATTCCTCACATACACTGTATTTGGATTTCCATCTGCTTTCTTGGCACTTGCTTGGAGGCAGGAATAATAACAGATCTGGCAATGCCTGGAGGCAGGTACCGTGATACCTCATACAACATCCAAAATTGGTTCCACAAGTTTGGACTTTATACGGATTTGGACTTTGTATGAGGCATGCAAAATCCTAGCCACGATGCCTCATACAACACCCAAATCCTTGCCGCGATGCCTCGTACAACGTCGTTTCCATAGAGATACATTGTACTGTAACAGCACAGACTTCAGGGCAAAGTCAAGGAAACAGACAGGAAACTGACAGAACTTTAAGAAATCATTGTCTAAAGGCTAAATACACTACAAAAACATGTCAAACAACCCTGATTTTAGGGGGCAAATAATACAAGTTTTTAACTTTTGAAAACTTTATAAAATGCAGGTTTAAAAGTTAACATGTCCCATCATGCAGCACAGTGTTAATCTGCAGCCATGCGGCCGATCATCCATTTTGTACAAAGTACTGTAAACAATTACTGGTTGGAAGCAAGGACAAAATGAATGCCAACATGTCCCATCATGTAGCACAGTGTTAATCATCCAAACAGCAGCAAACACCAAGCAATTGCCCACCCTCCAAAAAATTGCCCTCCCCCAACCACCTCCCCACCCCAAGCCAATCAGAAACAGAAAACCTCATTTACCTACCTTTCCACTGTGCCAAAGAATGGTCCAAGAACCTGAAGAATGCTGCAAAAATCCCAGGAATGCTTCCAAAAATTCTGACGAAAAAGTTCAAAAAATCCAAAATCGCGCTCAAAACCACTCCTAAACACTCTTTGCCTCATGCAAAACCCACAAGAGCAATACACACATGTGTCCTGCCTTTTATACTGCCCAGGCACAATGCAACCTGGGAAAAACCCCAATGCCTCATACAATGTCGTAGCGACTTTGTATGAGGCAACTTTTTTCAAGGAATTAGGCGATGTTGTATGAATTCGATGTTGTACGAAGCGGACTTTGTATGAGGTATTACTGTATTCAAGAAATCAGTTGTGAGTGGAGACTGGGGAGTGTTCTTAACAAATGGACACAGTTAGATTGATAATTCTCCAAAAGGAATCTATTTTAATTCCAGACTTCACAAGTTTATTAATATGGCACTTAAGTGAACATAGGTGATTATCAGAAACTTGTATGCACCTAAGCAATTATCATAGGGCTGCGGGGGCTCAGTGATTAAGAAGCTCTCCTCATTAGCTGGAAGGCCAGCAAGTAAGCAGTTGTGACCCAGGTAATGCATGATGGTTTGAGCACCTGCCTCTGTCCCAGCCCCCACCAAACTACAGTTCAGAAGCAAGAAATTGCAAATAGATAAATAGGGAGTTCAGTGGGAAAAAGATCTTGGGGACATGAAAGGAGCCTCATTCGTGCATCCCCTGAGTGGAGTTTCTCCAGCAAAAATCCTTTCCACCCAGAATAATTTCTGTCATTATCATCAATATTATCATTTAATAACTGGATTTTATTTTATTTTCTGTGGGAGCGCAGTCTTGTATCCATTTTGGAACACAGTTTGAGCTCTCTGATAGGTTCAGGACAGAAAAATACATCACAACTAAGTAACCAATGGATCATCAGAACGGAAAATTCTTTGAATGCTGAAAATGTTTTAGTGTAGAACAGTAGCTCTCCTCATCTCCCATAATAGATAAATTGATTGAAATGTTGTTTTTCATAGCACATCACACTAGAGTAAGTCCACTGAATCAATAGGGATATGGTGTCTTACTACTTTAGTGTAGTATGTCACAACCAGAGTAGTCCTAGTTGAATTGATGGAACCTACACAGCAGCTGACTCACTAAATCGCCACTGATTCCATGGCCTTACTCTAGTTTGACTTACTACTCCAAGCAACAAGGTATCAGCCATTGTGTGATATGATGCCCAGTGACAGAAAAGCTCTGTTTGAAGTTCTTCCTTTGCCCTATTCTTCCTTCTGGAGACAAATGCTTGCTGTTCATATAGAGACTCTCCATGGAAGAAATGTACACTAGGTGACTTTGGACCAATTTCTGTCTCTCAACCTGACTTACTTCTGTTGCAAAGATGGAAATAAATGGAACATCCACTTTGACCTCTCTGAAGGTTGCAACAAGATTATCACAGTCATCATTGTCATCATCAGTCATCACCCTTTCTTAGTCTAGGTTCCTATTGATCTTTGAATTCCTATTGATCTTTGAATTCACAATTACCTTTAATCACCAGACTCTTCCTCAGCCGTCCTAAAAATTCCCAACATGGTTATTAATATATTACCTAGTTTGAAAATAGATCCCTCTCTGTCTCTCTTGTGGAAATAACTGAAAGAAGCAAAAAGTAGTACATTCTGCCTTCTTCCATAAGAGGAAGCTAGCTCTTATGGAAGGAAGTCCCATTATTTTTCACCATTAGCTGTCCTGGTGAAAGCTGCACACCAGCAACATCTACAGGGCCACAGATTGCCCACCCTGGCATAAATGTATATTATTTATACATATTCACTTTGTCCCCAGAGGTGGATGCCAGTTTAATATTAAACTTTTAATATGTAAAAACCTAAGTGACAACAGTGGGTGATACTATACTATACTATACTATACTATACTATACTATACTATACTATACTATACTATACTGGAAACTTTTCTGGTTTACTCTTCCTCTTTTTAAAGGGGCAGGCCAAAACATAGGGATTTACTTTATGCATAAATGAACACACACACATACATGGAGTATTTGTTTAAATATAAACTTCAAATAGATTTCATTTCTGCTACAGTTTAGCTTTTTTTTTTCCATTGTAGCGCTCATAAAATGGAAACACGTGAGGCTGTTGGTAGGAGAGATTCCTTAGAATGGCAGTGGCTTTTCATATGTTCATATTACTCCTTTTATTTAATGTGCATTCCATTAGAATTTACAGATGTTAAAAATATTACTGATACCCATAAAGCAATGGCTCATTCAGCAATGAAAAGAAATATGTTGTAAAATTACTGCACGTTTAGCCACCACCGATGGGCTCAGGTTGACGATAAAAAACAATGCTTAATCAGGCATACTATGCCTTATTTGGAGTCAGGCCTTTAACAAGACTGCTGTGGAGGTAGAGGAGATTTAAGGCTAGTGTGATATGACTTGGTTTGAACATAAAGAAAGTGTGAGATCCTGAGCTCAGCAAGAAAGAATTCTGGCATGTGTGTAGACATGAGAGCCTGTCAAGTTTTACTTTAAAGAAAAGAATGGGAGTGTTTCAATGAACAGATGGATCCATTACCACCACCACCCAAAATACATGTGTACAATTTTCCTAAGTGTCTACTTGCTGGATGCATGCAATGTTTTAATATGGGAGTGTCTTGTGACAAGTAAAGAATGGCAAAGAATGTGATCTTGGTCCTCTTAAGATACTTTACAGGGGCACACCTCTCTTCTTACCCATTGTTTGCTTTGCTAAGACTGCATGACCGTACAGCATTCAAAATGCTTTATTGAGCCTTCCATTTCCTGTATCTTTTGTATTGGACTGCATTAGCCATTCAGATAACCATCTACACAGTCTCAGACTTCATCCTGTGTCTAATATGATGGATCCACTTATTTTAATTGCCACAAATCAGAAAACTGTGGTGATTTTATCCCCATGATGAAAAGGAACATGAATCATATTTGCAGGTGCAGAACAATGGTGTTTTTTTATTTTAAAAAAAACAGCACACACACACACACACACACACCTTACATCACATCTGCAGAAGGCCTCCCAACTGAACCAGACATCTCATGTATTGTAGTTTAAGTGAAAACCTACCTTAGTTTTAAAATGTCTCTACACATACTGGCAAAAACACACACTGGCGAAACAACATCTGTTTGCCCCCAAACAAGAACACTAAATTTCTGGATGTTTTGAGATAAAGTGGCCAGTTGATGGTGCCTGTTTCAATGATAAGATCAAATCAACATGTTTTACTCATAGGCAAATTTAAATGTCAAAAGTGCATTTGCCAAGATGTTGTTTCTCCTGCAGTTAAGTCAGTTACAAAATAAATACAGTCAATGTGTTAGGACTGTGCCATGTCTTCAGGTATAAACATTTTTAATTTTTATAAATTTTATTAACTACTTTACAAAACATACATCCAACAAAATAACATTACATACAATACATACAACATAACACCCCCACTACCCAACCCACACCCAACCCTGTATAAACTAAAAAAATAACTACCCTTGTCACTCAATTATTATTTATAAGTTTATAAATCCGCCCAAAATTCATATTCTTCTTGTACAGGCTTTATTCCGTCTTTTCTTGACATACCATATACTACCCATGGTCTCCAAATTTTCCAGAAAAGGTTACTCTTAACCTCTCCTTTTTCTACTCTCATTTCTGATGTTAGTTTGTCATTTAACGCTAACTGCCATATTTGTTTAAACCATCTTTCTCTGTGTTTATTTATTTTATTCTTCTATTCCAAAGCAATTATCTGCCTTGTTGCGGTAAGCAGAATGGATAGCAACTCCTTTTCATTATTATCAATATTTATATCTTCTAACTTTCCCAGCAGAGCAATTTTAGGGTTCAATACTATGTCTTTATTAAAGATGTTATTTATTTCCTGTTCTACCATCTTCCAATAGGTCTGTGTATATTCACAGTCCCACCACATGTGAACATAGGTGTAAACATTTTTGAGGTGTCTTTGGAGAAGGGCTTGCAATAGTTGCTAAAAGCCTCTCTTCTCCCCCCCCTTTTTTTTTTTTTTGCTTATCAATCAACCACTGCTTTTCATTTCTCTGAGAACCAATTTGCTTGTCTCACTCTGAATTAGCTTTCTTTTGTCCCTCAATGACTTTGGGGCAAGCAGGACTGGCTATGACTGTGATGGTTGCACTGGTTGCTAGGCAGAACCAAACCTTTGGGATCTGCAAATTTTGTTATTCTGGAGTACTTGTATAACCATGAGATGCTAACACCGAGCTTACAAGATAAAGTCCTGTGATGTGCTTCAAGGGTAGCTAACAAAATATCACTTGCAGTGGGAAGATGGGAAGCATCACACAGTAAACATTGCAATGTAGGGACACATTTTCTACATTCATCCCAGTCCACGCAGAAGGTGGGCTTTCATATCTGTCCACCTGTCTGAAAAATTCCTGGAAGTCTGCCACATTTTTTTACAGTTAACTCAACATTTTGTGAAACAGCTTTCTCATTTTGCCACAACTCTATTCAGCATAAACTAACTCCTAATAGCTATGTGCCTCCCTCCCGCCATGTGTTCTTTGCATTTTGTTTTGACATTCCAGGGAAACAGCATCATCTTGAACGACGGCGTCTAAGAGGTGACCTGATTAAAGTTTATAAAATCATGCACGATGTGGACAAAGTAGATAAGGAAAAACTGTTTTCCCTATCGCACAACACTAGAACTAGGGGGCACTCGATGAAACTTTTGGGTACTAGTTCTCAAACAAATAAGAGAATGGAAGCGTGGCGCCAAAATGGCCGCCGCGCTCTTTGCGGGCCCCCCCCACCGGACGAAGCCATCCGGGTAGTTAGGGGCGTGGCCAGCACCCTAATAAAAGGGCTGGCCAGGAGGCAGCCGTGCTGCCATTTTGGCGAAGCGACGGAGCGGAGAAGTTTTTCCCTCTTACCTCCGTCGCTCGTGTCCTTTCAAGGGAAGCCTTTTTGGGCAGCTTTTTCTATTCGTAGGCTTCCTAGCTAACTCAGCTATGCCCTCGAAGAAGATGGCAGCCGCTAACGTGGCTCGATCGGCGCGGAGGCGTCAGGCGGGTCGGAAGACCGCGACTGCGCCCGCGCAGCAGCCACCTTTGGCAGAGCCCACCGGGACCGGTGGGATGGGATCGGTGGCCCCTTGGCCCGATGCGCGGCGCGCGCAGGCTGACTCGGCTGGGGCCTCGGCCCTTGGCCCACAAACGACGACCACTACCCCGGGCATTGTCCGTGCGGCTTTCCCTGCCGTGGCAGGGCATGCCCACGGCCCCTCAAGGGCCGAGCAGGGGCTCTTGGCCCGTTACTGTGGGCCGGCTGGCCCTTTTGCCCCCGGTTGGGGCTGGGGGATATATTAATGTGGAGGCCTTTCTGGCCCACGTAGCGGCCCTCGATGCATCCCTGGTAGGGGCCAACCAAGCCTTTTCGGTTTCCAGGTTGATCCTTTGGCTGCCGGGCAGCGGCAGGCGGCGGGTCGGGTCGAGCTGCTTGAGGCGCGCGGGCCGGTGGCGGCCACTGCCTCGCAGCTCCCCACTCAGCAGGCGCAGCAGACTTGTGCTGATCTGGCCCCGACGACGAGCTCAGCTTCGGTCGTGAGCTCCGACGCCCCCAGCGGGCCGGAACCCCCAGTGGGGGCGGCCCGTGGGGGTGCATCGGGTGAGTATGCAGTTCAAGCTAGTGCACCCACACAACTGACTTCCCTGGGGGGGGGGCATTTCAGTGGCCATGGATTCGCACGGGTGGTGCAGCGGTGCAGCCGCCTCCGGCCCACCCGGCGACTTCATCTCTGACCCGGGGCCCGGGTTGGGGTGGCGCCCCCCTATGCGGTGGGGAATGTGTTGGGGGTGCCCGGGTTGGTTCAGGCCCCCGTTGCTTTGCCCGCAGTTCCCTCTGTGCCGGTGTCGGCATTGCCGACAGCAGGGTATTCCTTGCCCCTGGGGGACCATCTGGCCCAATCCACTAAAGGGAAGATTTGGAGGGGTGAGTACGTGGACATCTTCTCCCTTCTTAACAGGGAGCCTACCAAGGAGGAGGGGGAAGGGCAGGACGAGAAGGATAAGGAGCAGGCACGTCGTCGTAAGCCGCCACGTACGTGGGCAAATTGGTTGCCAGCATACCTAATTTACATGGCTGTTTACCTCAGGGCCAGGCCGGATCTGGCCATCTCGATGGTACTGTATTTGGACAACATTTACCGGGCCATGGTTGACTTCCCGGGTCCGTCGTGGCTGGCTTACGACGAGGAATTCCGTATGAAGTTTCCACTGCACCCAGAGATGAGGTGGGACGAGCCCTCTGAGAAGCTATGGCTTCTGTATATGACCCCCACGCGCCCAGCGCCTGGGGAGAGAGGCTATTGTGGACATGCAGTCCAACGAGCGGCCCCAGTACAGGTACCCCGCCAGGTGGCGGGGCGGGGGGTTCCAGCCTGCCTGCTGTGCTGGACCTTCTCATCCAATGGTTCCTGCAACAGGAAAAATTGCAAGTACAGGCATGAGTGCCCCTCTGGTTCTGGCCCCCATGCTGCCTCCGCCTGTCCCAGGCCTGGAGGACTTCGGGGCGGGGGTAGGGGTGGGCAGGGGGCAGGTAGGACTGCCACTGAGGGAGCAGGTCCACCAAAGGCCCCCTCCCCAGTTAATGTGGACATGCTGGAGCGTTGGCTCGCATTGTGCCCGAAGAGGGCAGACGCAGATTCCCTGCTTCATGGTTTTCAACTGGGGTTTCGTATTCCTTTCACTGGGGATAGGTCCCCTCAAGACGCACCCAACCTTTTGTCACCCAGGGGAAGGGAGGAGGTGGCTGCCGCCAGCATTAATAAGGAGACTGATGCGGGCAGGGTCGCGGGCCCTTTTCCTGCACCCCCGTTTCACAACCTTAAAGTATCCCCACTGGGACTAATGCCCAAGAAGTCCCCGGGCGATTTCCGCCTGATTCATCACTTGTCCTACCCAGCCGGCCGGTCGGTTAGTGATGCTATTCCTGATAACCTTTGCTATGTCGGGTGTGCATCCTTTGATCAGGCATTGCGCATGTGCGCTCATGTGGCCCGGGTGCACTGTCAGCTAAATGCGACATCAAGTCGGCTTTCCGTCTCCTGCCGGTGCACCCGGGTGACTTCGAGTTGCTGGGTTTCAAATTCCGGGGGAATATTATTTTGACAAAGCCATGCCTTTCGGCTGTTCCATATCCTGCTCGGCCTTCGAGCATTTCAGTACATTCCTACAGTGGGCATTTGTACGCAGGTCAGGGTTTCGGTCTGTAGCCCATTACCTGGATGACTTTTGTCCGGGGATGAACGGGGCTGGGACACGTGCACATGTCTCCTCAACACATTTCAGACGCTAATGGAGGAACTTGGTGTCCCTTTGGCGCCCGAAAAGACCGAATGCCCATCTACTGAGCTGGTGTTCCTGGGGGTGGAGATTGACACAGTAGCGCAGACGTATGGGTTGCCAGGGGAAAAGGTGTCCAGGATAGTGGCCCTCATTTCGGGATTGCTGGCTAAGCGCAAGGCATCCCTTCGGGAATGGCAGGTGCTACATGGCCACCTTAACTTCGCTTGCAGGGCGGTCGCACCTGGCAGGGCATTTGCTCGGCGCTTGTGCGACGCCATGACAGGCTTACCCAGGCCCCATCACAGGGTGAGACTGACACGGGGCATCAGGGCAGATAGGCACATATGGCTCCAGTTCCTGAGGGAGTTCAATGGGGTCTCATTTTGGAGGTCTGACCTCCTGGCTTCACCTCGCTTTCAGATACAGTCGGATGCCTCTGGATCCCTGGGTTATGGGATGTACTTCTATGGGAAGTGGGCCTATGGTGGGTGGCCACCAGCCTGGTCAGGCATGGGTCGCCTGAGAGATCTCACATATTTGGAAAATTTTCCCATACTGGGAGCTTTGATGCTATGGGGTGAAGAGTGGGCCAACTCGGTGGTGCATTTCTGGTGTGGCAATGCGGCCGTTGTCCGCATTGTCAACTCACAGACTTCTAAATCTCCCAAGGTCATGGACCTGGTGCGCCAGTTTGTATTGCGCAGCCTGCGCCTCAATGTACTGTTCAGGGCCAGGCATGTCCCGGGGGTCAATGACGATATTGCTGACGCTTTGTCCCGCCTGCAGATCTCCCGGTTCCGCGCCTTGGCCCCGGATGCGGAGGAATTGCCCTCGCCACTCCCGGATGAGATATGGGCCTTTAGCAAGGAGAGGTGAACCGGGCGATCGGCATGTCGCTGGCGCCACGCACGTGTAAGGCGTATCACCATGCATTAGTTTCTTGTTAGACATTTTGTACACAATTTCAGCTGCCAGATACCTGGCCGATCCCGGTGGCCCACATCCTCCGTTTCATGGTTTACCTGCATGCCCAGGGCCTTGCACCCCGCACCATAGCATCCAGGCTGTCGGCGCTGGCTTTTATGGCCAAGGTGGGAGGTCATGCGGATAGTACCGCTGATTTCCGTGTGAGACGATTTTTGGAGGGGTGGGTGCGGGAACGTGGGCGTAGCCTGGACGACCGCCACCCAATTTCCCCTGGGGTTCTTACCCAACTGGCACGGGGCTGGCATGACCTATGTTTCGATAGGTATGAGGCAGCCCTGTTTCATGTGGCTACAACGGTGGCCTTTTTTGGAGCGCTCCGCATCAGCGAGCTTGTGATGCTGTCTAAGGCGGATGCAAGTCGTAGGGCACTGGAACTCGAAGATGTCTATGTTTGCAATGATTGGGCTCAGTTGAGGATATGCTCCTCTAAAACAGATCAGCATGGCGTAGGCAGTTGAGTAATACTGCTACGATGTTCCTTGGAAGACATCTGTCCGGTTGGTGCCCTACAGGAGTTTCTTGCACTGTGTGGCACGCACCAAGGCCCGTTTTTCTGTCACCAGGGTGGGTCTCCCCTCACTAAATTTCAGTTTGGAAGGTGAATGGGAAAGCCCTAGCCAGTGGGGGCCTCACGGGGGCTTGTTTCGGCGTCCATTCCTTCAGGATAAGGGTGGTTTCTACTGCAGCTGCTTTTGGGTACTCTGGGGCTGAAATGCGCCGCATGGGAAGGTGGGGATCACATTGTTTTCAATTTTTTGTGTTCACCCTCTTCAACCGTGAGTACCAGTTTAGTCGCTGCAATGTTTCTCACCCCCCCTTTTTTCCTTGACAGACCCTGGGTGTCGTTTTACACCGGTGACAGTATGGCTGGTGGGCCGTTGCCACGTGCACAGGGCAGCGCGTTACGCTGCGGCGACAGAGTGGGACCCCGACTGGGACTGGGTGCACCCGCACGTCTCAGGTGGTGTGGTAAGCGCGGCATGTTATGGCGGGAACTGTTGCCATTCCTTTTCTACATCAGGGATGCTGACTCGCCTGATGTCCTGGTTATTCACCTTGGGGGCAATGGTTTCGGACAGGTCTCTGGCCTATCGCGGAAGCTTGCGATTTGCAGTCACCTGGCCTACTCACATTATGTGTGGCCCACCACACCCCTCATTTGGTCGGACATGATACCGCAGTACGCTTACATGGGAGCGTTTGGCCTCCAGGCTCTTGACCGAGCTCGTCGCTCTGGGGCTATTGCCCGGTTCCTTTGACAAGGGTTGGGGACGCGTCATTCGCCTCCCCACCATCAGTCTGCAAAATTATGAGCTTTGTTCAGGGGAGAGGGCCCATCTGTCGCAGGGAGGTATGGACCTCTTGTTAGTAGACTGGCGAGCAGGCCTGTTGACCGAGCTGACGGTCTGGGGGGGGGCGGTGAGCCTTTTGGGAAGCCTCCCCGTGTGGCGGGTAGCACTGGTAAGGTAAACATTTATGACCCACAGGTATCCGGCAGGTTCGCAATTGACTGGACAACACTAGATAGGCATAAATTGTTTAAACGTTGTCCGGTCAACGACAAACCAGGCGAGGGGGTGATGGTTACCACTAGACAGCTGGAATCACCCCCTGATTTTACGGATACACGTCAGAGGGTGGGGTCATTAGTTAGATATTGACTACGGTCAACAATTTGTTTGTTGTCAACAAACAAATTGATACAAATAGATACATTGTAACAATTGCCGTTGGCAATTTTGGGTGGTACCTTACCAGTGTTACTTCGGCCTGCTTGCCCTAAGAATTATGATTGGTCGTTTTACCAATAGAAATTTATAATTCGGACTAGGGCATGAATCAATAAATGTGGCCCAATGCCGTTATCCACTTTCATTTGTGTCTGAGTCCATTATTGGGGGGGTGCGCCTGCAAAGTACTTTTTCACCCAGAGGATCCCTGATCTATGGAACTCCCTGCCAGAAGAAGTGGTGACAGCTGTCAGTCTTGACAGCTTTAAGAAAGGATTAGATAAGTTCATGGAGGACAAGGGTATCAATGGCTATAATTATAGATACCTAAGGACAACCTTCGGGTTGGAGAGATAGGCAGGATATCTCTCAATGCAATTTCCAGGGAATCCTAAGCAGGTGAAGGCATCTGCTTGGGAATAATACCCTGAAGCAAATGGTGAGCCACTGTGTGAGAAAGAATGCTGGACTGGATGGGATGTGGCCTGTTCCAGCAAGGCTGTTCTTATGTTCTTATGTTAAGAGGTATCATGAAGAGGACCTGTTGATATGTATTGGCTCTGCTCACTATTCCTGTTTTAAAGAACTGTGCCTAAACCGGTTCTATGTGAATAAGAATTGTATGATTTTCTCCAAGAGGCTTTCTGCAGTGTGTGATGAATGTAATTGTGGAATTGTGGAGTAGCTTCTCCTTCACTTGAACTCTCAAGTGGGTGACTTTCAACTCTGAGATTCCAATTTCAGAAAGCAAAGACAGAACATCTACAGGAATCGATTAGGAATTTACTCTTCCTATTGTTTTTTCAAAGTCATTTAAAGATCACTTATTTGAAACAGGAGTGTTTCACTATACAACAGGGGCATGGGCTGAATGCCATGGTTACACCTAACTGCAGGTTCTTGTTTTATTGTAAATACAATTATTGCTAAGTAACAGAGGTGGTGTTTGGGTCAGAATCAAGAAGTGTAATTTAAACTTTAAGCATTCTTGTCTTGACCAGAGTAGGTGCTGTTGGAGAATTAAACAAACAGGAGCAGGAGCAGCATTATTGTGTATGTTCCCCCTTTGAAACCTGGAATGAATACCACATCGCACTTCCTCTTTTGTAAAGGAATCAGATCCATACACCATTCTAAGAAAGCAAGAAATCTTATGTATATTACAACAGGAAAGTTGATAGACATCCTAAATCTAGATAACAAATACATTACAAAAAACTGTACTCTCACTTATACAATCAAGAAGGAGTTAACACAGCTTCTAAGATGTGGCAAGTTAACTGTGTTTAAAAAGTGAACCTGGAAGAAATAACAATCTTGGGATAAAAGACTTAATATTTTTAATACTTAAACTATAAAGGAAGCATTTGGCTTATTGTAATTAAAACAGAATACATCAAGATTGTAAAATGTCATACTATTTTCCTGTTTTTTTTTCCTGTTGCTAACTTAAAAATCAAGTGTGCCTCAGTACGAATGTATTGATGAAAACAAACTCTCTCTTGGCACAGTGCCCAGACAACCTGTGTCTCGAAACAGCAGGTCAGGTCTTCAAGCGAAACTGGCAGCTGCTGGATTTAAATTGCAAAGAGGCTTGTATTTATACTTTGAGTGAGTGATGTATTTCACCACCACCTTATCGGGCGATCTGGCCTGGCATAACTCAGCCAGTTAAGTGTGTCAGGTTGATAGGGCTTGGAGTCACTTCCATAGTATTGTATTGGTTCGCAGTTTTCCCCTTTAAGAGTTCCTCTGTGCTATGTCCCAGGTGTATCAGATCACAGAGTGACTCAGCAGTTCTCAACTATTTTTGGAGTGCTATCAGTTGAGCATTTTAGAGGGGATGATGGGGTGTCTGTTGGAGCGTGGTGTTGGAACAGCAAGAGGAAAGGATTTCTATGCCCCATGCTTTGCTGGCTTACTGCATGGCTAGCTTACTGATTCAACTGAACTGCTTGATTAGAACTGCTGATTGGGCTCACTACTATCTCCAGCTATTCCTGAGAAGAGGACTAGTGGCTTTTGCTCATGCCACAAGGATACAGCTAACTACTGCCTGGAGGTAACCTCTGCAAAAGACTGTTTGCTTTGAACTATTTGCTTGGACAATTCTTATCTGTTTTGGACTGCTGCCAATATTGCTGAGAGCCGTTATCTCAAGCCTGTGTTTTTCTCTTGTGTTTTGCCAAGCTGAAGTAAAGAGTCTTTCTTTTGCCGTTTACTGCCTGCTTGTCTGTGTGAGATTCATCCCAGCTGACACTGCATGCCCACAGCTTTGCCACTTTGCTCTGCTGTACACAGACAAGCCACATTGGTGTACCCCGCAGCGTATCCCAATATCCCAACAAAGTGTTGCTTGGCAGGGTCAATTTTGGCTTCTTCTCTTTTTTTTTGGTTAAAGACATCTCATGGAAAATTTAAAGTGAAATAGGAGTTATGCATGCATGCTCTGAGAGAAGATCCTTAAGTTTTGCTCATGCAAATGACTGCTATTACTTTACCAATAGAGGCAGTGCATTTTTTGGCATGGTGCTTTACTGTTGAATGCTCTGAATACTGAAAGAAAAGGGAAATGTGCCTTTTCATGTGGTTACAACTGGAGCTAGGAACAGAGCATGAGTACTTTCAAAAAATGTATGTCAACTGTATCCAAACATTAACGATATCTGCTGTGGATTTATATGCAGTGGTGGGATTCAGCAGGTTCACCCCAATTCGCCAGAATTGGTAGCAGAAATTGCTGACCCCGCCCATCCAAGTTTTGAAATAAAGTAGTCCTAATTCAGGTGCAACGCAAGGTTTTTTCCTTGGTCACACCCACCATACCACACACTCAGTGTGGTAGTATTTTTTTAATCCCACCACTGTTTATATGCCCAGTTTACGTGAGGGCAATTTATGTCCCCCTAGTTATTACTGGACTGTTTGCTAACATCATGAGAGCTGATGGGATTTGCAGCCCAGCAACATCAGCTGTAAATTGCATTTTTATTCTAGCTGGGCCACTGAAGGTCAGCACATGGAATTTTTCCAGAGGTAAGGTGATAGTATATTTTAAAATGCAGGAAAGCCAACCTTCTTAGGACTGTACCCTAAACAGTTGAGAAGAATAGATCTTTCATTGCAATTATTATTTTTTCAAAAGCCTGTTTTCTGAAGATGGTAGGTATCTCCTCTTAAAGGCTGAGAAGAAACTCAAAAATATATTAATTTTAATCAAACTGTATTAAACATATGCTCCATCCCCAGGAAATGCTTTGACAGATATTCTCAAATTACCTTTAGTAAGTTAAGTGAGTGAAAGCATTTAAATTCTCATCACATAAAAAAATTTAAAATATGGGGCTTATCTGGCTTTTATACCTGGCATGTAATCTGATACTGGTGACACCTTTCTGGACTATCTAAAGATCATTCAGCTAACACACTTGTAAGAGGTATCATTAGAGATGGTATAAAGTTATTAAACTAGAAATTATATGGATTTCCTGGGCCTTCAAAGCTAATTTTATAAAATTAGTCTAATGAGTCTAAAAGGGAAATGCCTGCTGACTCCATAAATGTCAACAGCACTTCCCTTTTTTATATACTTATTTGTGCTTGGTTCTTCTTTGACGGGTGATAGTGCCTGCTCCCAAAATAAGTTGCCAATGTTGTATGTTAAGAGGTAACAATTCATGGGATGATTAAGATCCCAGTGACTTTTGTGTGTCAGTTCATTTTGTAATGAAAATTTCTCCTATGTGAATTGTGACCTCTCATTGAACCAATTTAAAAAACCCTTAAGGTGTTTAGCTTTCTTACTCCTTGTGGAATAGAAGGCCACTTTGTAGAATTTTCCAACATTTCTTCATCATTATGTTGTGAGATCTTGCCAATGCCTTAGTGCCCTCAAGCAACACTAGGTGGAGGGTCTTGTGGAGAAATTAAAATGGTTTCTAGGCTGTCACATAACTGCTGATTCTGCCACCAAGAATGCAAAATAAAAAAAATTAGGTGAAAAGAACATAATTGTGCCTCTACCCAAGTAATGGTGATCCATAGTTCTGTGATTTTTTTAAAAATCTCTTTTCCCTGAAAAAATCCTTGCCATTGTTATTGTCCTCCACCCCAGTCCAATTTCTCTACCCACAAGCAGGGTGGAGAATTTTGAAAGGGCATTTGTGCTAAGCTATAGTTGCTATGGTGAGGAGACTGCATTAAAAATGATCTATGCCAAGACTGTTGACTTACAGTGAGCCTCTTGTATGTAGCAGCCAGCCATATCCTTATCAAGCAATAACCTCCACAGCATGGCAAATACCCAAAAAGTAAAATCTCAACATGAGACTTGTCATATGCAAACTAGCACTCAAATTGTTGGTTACAACTTTGCATTTTCTTCTCTTCTGGGAAACATGGATTCTTCTTTTTATTCAATCCATTTTTGGTGCTGTGTTCATGAAATATTTATCTGACTTTGGCTTTATCCTTGATAAACGAGAGGAAGGCTGGCAAAATCTAATTCTGAGTCTGGTCTTGATGGAATTTCTCCTCCCTTTCCACTCCTGTCATTAAGTAGTTATGACCAATAGCCCTGAGGGAAGGATGCTAAGAGAGAGTGAATGAGGAACAGGTGAAGTCTATCTCCCTTGACTTATGGAAGCCACCAAGGTGGGTATTTTTATTTTATTAGTAGTTTTATTGTTGTATAGTTTGTTATTTGTGTTTACATTGTTTCTATTTGCTTGATTTATGTTGATTTCCTAAATGCTGTTAGCCACCCAGAATAGTACATGCACTATCATAAGGGTAGTGTTTATAGATCTTACTGCAGCTTATGATACAGTCAACCATGCAGCCCTGCTGAAAAAAGTCTCCCACATCGCAAAGAACTTTAAATTTACAAAAATCATAGGCTGTTTACTGGAAAACCGCATATTTTTTGTCGATTTCCAAGGACAACGTGACCATTGGAGAAATAAAAGAAATAGACTCCCACAGGGCAGTGTGCTAGTCCCCACACTAATGATCAACCACTGCCAGAAGCCAATAGGAGCTTCCTCTATGTCAACAACCTTGCAATTGTTGCACAGTGCACAACCTTCACCGCTGTTGAGAAAAAAACTGACTGAAGCTTTAGACTTAATGGCTATATATTATAGGGATAGCCAACTGAAGCCAAACTGTATATAAACTCAACTCTGTGCTTTTCATCTGAAAAACCGCTAGGCATCAAGAAGGTTGCAGGTGAACTGGAATGGCTGCAGGCTCAAACACTGCGACACCCCCAAATACTTGGGAGTTACCCTAGATCAAACTCTCACTTTCAAGACCCACTGCCTAAATACTAAACAGTTTTTTGCCATGGAAAATATTTTGAGGGAAATAACAGGCACAAGTTGAGGTGCCCAACCACACACATTAATAACTTCTGTGCTAGCCTTATGTTATTCTGAAGGAGAGTATTCTAGTCCAGTGTGGTACAGATCAAAGCATGCAAAGCAAGTGGATGTGGCCCTAAATGAAACAGTGAGAGTGGTCACAGGATGTCTAAAACCAATCCCAATACAAAAAGTGCATTACTTAGCTGGCATCCCTCCACAAAAAATTCATCGAGAAAGTGCTGCTCAGAAAAAGCGGGCAAAAGCAAGATCCTTGGAAACATACCCGATATTTGATCACCAACCACCAAAGCATAGACTGAAATCAAGGCACAGTTTCCTCGTAACTTCTCTCCCTCTCCCCCGAACAACCAGCCCCACAGACTGCCCTAGAACTTAGGAAGGCAAGCTAGGAGCTACCAGGTAACTGGGCAAAAACACACGATTCTGTACCACCTGGCCAAGAACAACCATGGCCTGTGTGGAAAGCTTTAAACAGACTGTGTGCTGGGGTAGGAAGATCAAGGGCTAATCTGAGAGTGGGGTGTAGGCTGAAGACAAAGAGTGAAGAAGCTCATTCTTGAGGTCACAGTAACTTTTCCAAGGAGTAGTCAGGGTTGGTTTCCTTCAGGATTTACTGATTTGATTTTCTTTGCAATCAGGGAAACTTTCAAATGTCTTCTACAGCAACACAGGTTTCCCTCTTATCACACACAATTCCACAGCTTGGCTTTCCTACATGCTTCGCTATTATTCACAAAAGCTCTGGGCCACCATAGGCTAAGCAAGTAGCACCAATACATTTCAAACAGAAATGTATTATATTTCTATTTTCTACTCACCCCAAAGTGATTGCTATGTTTAGGGAACAAATCAACCCCTTCATTTTGCCCCTCAAATACCCTTTCAGTGATGCCTAATGATATATATATATTTTTCACAGCAAACATCAAACATGAAAGTTCACCTCGGTCTTTATGTAAACCAAGACTATGAGAAATGAAAGATCAAGGCCACTCTGGTTCAGTGCTATACCAAGTTCTTCTAACCTACTTCAGAAAGCAACATAAATTGCAAGTGCTGTGAAATACCAGCTAAATTGTTAGGTATATTCCTTAACCTTTGCCTGGTATGGAGAAAGTATTCTACTGATATGTATAAAACTCCAGATTCTATTGTTATTTATTTTTAATGAATGATTTAATGTTAATGGATACTAAACTGCTCTTTTTATTTTTTATTTTAAAAAAGAATATGTAGAAGGAATGAGCATAATGCTGCTTGTAAAATGTGTAGTGTGAATTAAATTGCTTACACATGCTCAAAGACTGTGTTGCCATGGTTTCCTATGCCAGGAAGAGCGGGGTGGGGGTGGGGGACAAGTAAGTGCTGTACAAGCTCCATATCCCTTTGCAACTGTGATTATAAAAATAAATTTGCAGGACAAATGGCGAGGGAAGGAATTTGGGTGTTTCAATCACGTTGTTCCTACAGAACATCAAGAGCAGATAGCAAAGACATAGGTTTTTATGCTAGGCTTGAGGGCTGGAGTGAATAATGTCTGTTGTCTCACCGGACTCAGCAGCTTCTAAACTACCGCAATTCAGGATGTCATTTGGTCTCCAAAGGAAGGAAACATGATTCCAGGAAGGACCTCCAGGATATCCTACAAGCAATTTCCCAGAATAGATTTCGATGACAAAAGGCCCCAAATAATAATGCCTCAGGAAGGGTTCCTGGGTCTATGGGAGGCTTGGATAAACAATGTGGAAGACAAGATTGGCTTGTTTAGAACTCAGCCAGGGAAGATGGCAGCGGACAAAGGAGCATCTGGTGGCTATTTGCAGGACGATGCGTCAGCCAACATATCAAGGCAAATTCTTCAGGAAAAGTTACTGTGAACCTCAAGAATGAGCTTCTCCACTCTTTGTCTTGAGCCTAGTCTGTTTATTTATTATTTGCAGGCTGTTTCTGATGTCTTGGTCAATAATTGTATGAGGACAGGAAAAGGGAATTTTGTTCCCTGTTGGCGAGGTTATCCTGCTATGGTAATAGAGTAGACCAGTGGTGGCAAACATTAGCACTCCATATGTTTTTGAACTTCAATTCCCAGAAGCCCTGATCAACAGGAGTGCTGACTTGGGCTTCTGGTAATTAAAGTCCAAGAACACCTGGAGGGCCAAGGTTCACCATCACGGGAGTAGACAATACTGTCAGCAACTCAATGCCTAGTGTCAGGTAATGGTTAATTAATCCGACAACCCTGAGGACTAATGGCCATGGGTGGTGAAGTCAATAGGGAAGGGTGATGGTCTCCAAATGGATTAAATCCCAATTGAATCCATCTTGATGGAGGGCAGCAGCTTTATCAACACTGGCCTGGGGCTGAGGATTTTGTGTGCCAAAAGGGCTTAAGACCAGAAAGTGACTCGTGAAACTGGATCAGTGGTTCAGGTGTGATGATGTGATGCGGAAGGCAGAGGAAAGGCAACTGCATTATATTCTTGGCCATTCCTCCTGCAAATGAGTCTGACACATATGTAACAAGAGTGTTGCATACTCTCTGGTCAAAACCCAGGAAGAATGTAAACAGGTGAGTAAACATTGCACTCTGTTATGTATGTATGTTTGCATGTTCACTGGACTGTAAAGGCAAGAATGCAACCACTCCAAATACAATGTATCTCAGCTGTAAAGGAACGCGAGCAAGCAGCCCATAGAGGGCAGCTGCGAGCGTTCAGTCTCACATGGTTCACATTGCTCAATCACGGACAGCTGCGGGAAAACCTTCCCCGCATTCAGCAGCAGGAGAAAGATCTGCATTCAGCAGCAGGACAAGATCTACAGAAGAGAGGCGTGCCTGGGCGAGGCCACGCCGGTAGCAGCCAATGAGCTACCGTGCTACAAGATTCAAATGTATAGTGCTACTGTATATATTGAGATGTATCACCACCATTACCTCATGCTCCACCGGAACATCATGCAATAAACCTGTGTTAAGCCAACCCTTCGGCTGTTCTGTTGTCTTTGGTCCCATACAGTAAACTGGCGACGAGGATGGGATGATGGCTGCCCACGGGACCAAGACATGCGCCGGCTACGAGATCCGGAAGCCGGGAGACTTGGAGCTGTTTGAGATAGACTTCAATGGAGCGCTGGTGGAGCTAGAAGTCTCAGATGAGGACAAGAAGAGGGCCATCTTCGTCCGCATGCTCGGACACGAGACCAAGAGGACCTTGGTGGACCTGATCGCGCCGAGGAGGGTGAGCGACTTCAAAGCCAAAGAGCTCCTGGCGGTGTTGCGCACCCACCTCCGGCCCGCGATAGCGATGTTCCCCGCTCGGAGCGTGTTCTGGAGGCGAGTCCAGGCGCCCGGGGAATCGGTCGCTGAGTTCGCCGCGGCCCTGCGCTTGGCCGCTGGCCCATGCAAGTGGGAGTCCCCAGAAGTCACCCTCCGAGACTGCCTGCTCTGCGGCCTGAGGGACACCGAGCCTCAGCGCGCGCTGATGAGACAGGAGCCGCCTCCCATGTGGCAGCAAGTCCTCGACACGGCACAGGCCGCGGAGGCCACGACGGCCGGGGTGCAAGAGCTCCAGGACTGGCACCCGAAACCAGCCAAGGCAGAGAGCTCGGTACGCGCGGCCCGGCGAGTTTCGAACTCGTCCGCGGAGAGCGGCGACGACGAGGACGTCCAGAAGGTCCAGAAGGAAGGCCGGCGCTGCGACGGCTGCGGCGCCGCCCACGCCCGCGCCAAATGCCCGTTCCGCAAGGCCGAGTGCCACAACTGCGGCCGGCGCGGGCACATCGCCAAGGTCTGCCGAAAACGGCGCGAGGCCAAGAGGAGTTCCCCAGACCGCTCGGCGAGGCAGGACCGCACCACGAGGCCCAAGGACGGCACCCGGACCACGAGGAAGCGGGACGGAGTAGGGCGCATCTCCGACGACAGCGAGGACGACGCTCCGGTTCTCAGCATATCCACGGAGCACCCCCGATACTTCGTTGAGGTAGTAATACAAGGGGCCCCTGTTAGGATGGAGGTGGACTCGGGTTCTTCTTACTCTATCATCTCCCAGGGAGAGTTCCTAAAAATAGCCCCCCACGTGCGGCCCAAGCTCAAAGCATTGAGGGCCACGCTGAAGGACGTGCAAGGGAACCGCATCCCGGTGTTGGGGGTTGGGAAGTTCCAGGTCCAGTTCAAAAAGCGCGCCGCAACGCTTCCCCTCGTCGTCCTCAAGGGAGGTAAATGCAGCCTCCTCGGGACTCAATGGTTCCAGCCCCTGGGGTTGTTCATTGGGGGGGTGCACGCCGTGGGAGTACACGCCGCCGGGACTGACCCAATACAGAGCGTGTGCGATGCGCACCCCGAGGTTTTCAAAAAAGGACTCGGAAAATTCAAGGGCCCCCCAGTGACTTTCGACCTGGACCCGGGAGTACGTCCAATCAGACTTAAACCGCGCAGAGTGCCTTTCGCACTAAAGGACAAAATAGAGGCGGAGTTGGACAAATTAGTGGGCCAGGGGATTCTTGTTCCTGTTGATTCTGCGGAGTGGGAGACTCCAATTGTAACAGCGCTCAAGGCCAACGGGGAGGTCCGCATATGCGCTGATTACAAGTGCACCATCAATAAGGCGATCCGCCCTAATGCGTATCCGGTGCCGGTAGTCAGCCACTTGTTGGCCAGGTTACACGGGGGGAGGTGTTTTGCTAAACTCGACCTGGCCCAAGCCTACCAGCAACTCCCGGTGACCCCCGCCGCAGCTGCTGCACAGACCATAGTCACCCACAAAGGGGCGTTCCAGGTATCGCGCCTCCAATTCAGCGTGAATTCGGCGCCCGGGATCTTCCAATCACTCGTGGAACGCCTCCTGAAGGGGTTAGAGGGGGTGTTACCCTACTTTGATGACGTATTGATTACAGGGGGGAGCCGGGCCGAATTGGCAGAAAGGTTGGGAAAGGTCCTGGCAAAATTCGAAAAGGCGGGGTTGCGGTTGCGGAAAGACAAATGCGTTTTCTTCGCAACTGAGGTTGAGTTCCTAGGGTTCCGTGTTACTCCCGAGGGAATAAGGCCATCCCAATCCAAGGTGGCCGCCATCAAAAAGGCCCCTCGCCCCACCTCCAAGCCCGAGCTGCAGTCGTTCCTGGGGCTGCTCAACTTCTACCACTCCTTCCTTCCTCGGAAGGCAGCCGTGGCAGAACCGCTACACAAATTGCTAAAAAAAGGACGAGGCATGGAAGTGGGGCGACGACCATGAAAAGGCTTTCAATGACCTGAAGCGACTCCTGGCATCAGATGCTGTACTGACCCACTTCAATCCCAAACGCCCAGTGGTCCTGATATGCGATGCATCCCAGGTGGGGGTGGGGGCGGTGTTATGCCACGTGCTGGAGAACGGGAGGGAGGCCCCGATAGCATTCTACCCTAGGTCCTTGTCCCAAGCGGAGAGAAACTACGCCCAGACAGACAGGGAAACACTAGCGATAATTGCGGGGACCAAGAAATTTCATGATTTTGTGTATGGCCGCCCCTTCACCATAGTGACCGACCATAAGCCCTTGCTAGGCATTTTCACCGCAGATAAGCCCACACCCCAAATCCTGTCCCCGAGAATGCTCAGGTGGGCCATTTTTCTCAACGCGTATCAGCACGCGTTGGTGTACCGGCCCGGGAAGGAGATCAGCCATGCGGATGCCCTGTCGAGGTCCCCCATTCCCCGGGATTGCTGCCACGTAGGCGAGGAAGAGAGGGACCACCAGGTTTTAATGATAGAGGTCCTAGACTCCCCTCCAGTAGTACCGGCCGACATCGCCAAAGCGACCGGTAAGGACAAAACGTTAGCTACAGTTTGCTCCTGGGTACAGAAAGGGTGGCCCGTGTCTTCCCCAGCAGCGGAATTCGACACATTTTTCAAAAAGAAATTAGAATTGTCCCTAGAGAGGGGTTGCCTTTTGTGGGGACAGCGGGTAGTGATCCCCACGTCCCTCCGGCCGAGGGTGCTTAAACTGCTGCACGTCAGCCACCCCAGGATCGTCCGCTCTAAGGCACTAGCCCGCAGTTACTTTTGGTGGCCCCAGCTAGACGCCGACATCGAGCACATGGTCGGCACTTGCGAAGCGTGCCAAAGCTCCAGGCCAGAAGAGGCTCGCTTGCCACATAGGGAGTGGGACGCAGCAAGGGGGCCCTGGTCCCGGGTACACGTAGACTTTGCTGGCCCGTTCAGGGGAACACTTTTCCTCCTTGTGGTGGACGCGTTCTCCAAGTGGTTGGAGGTCATTCCAGTCTCGAGCACCTCCTCGGCCACAACAATTAAACAGTTACGGAGGGTCTTTTCCACGTTCGGTTTACCCGACACCCTCGTCAGCGATAACACTAGCTGTTTCACGTCCGCCGAGTTCAGGACATTCATGGATCTCAACGCCATTCGGCACATCACCTCCGCCCCTTTCCACCCGGCCACTAACGGCCAAGTAGAGCGCCTCGTGCGTACCACTAAGGACGCGCTGCGGCGCATGGGCCCCGGAGATCTTGACTTACAACTGTGCCAATTCCTGCTACGGTACAGGGTCACCCCACTAGCGTCAGGGTACTCCCCCGCGGAGTTGTTAATGCGCAGGAAGCTGGCCACAGTAATCTCCAAACTAGACCCCACAAGGGTAGAGGACAAAGGGCGGAATGTAGAGATGGATTCCACAAAGAGCTTCAGCGTAGGTGCCCCCGTGCATTGCAGGAACTACGCCAGCGCGGGACCAGCCTGGGTGCCCGGCATTGTAATAGAACGAACCGGCCCGGTTTCATACCGCGTGGAGACCAATACAGGCCTCCTGTGGAGGCGGCACGCGGATCAACTCAGGCGCAGGATCCCCGGAGAGCAGGACGAAAACGAAAATAGCCATGAATCAGCGTTAGGGTACTCCCCCACCCGCTTAGCCCAAGGGGGAGAGAAAGGGGGACACGGGTCCCCACCAAGGGGGGAGGAAAGGGAATCGATCCTCAGAGATCTTTTGCGGGAGTTTGCGGCGGAAAGAAGGAGCCCCGATCTCGCACATAACCCTCGGAAGTTTCCCCAAAACACAGATTCCCCAAGAAGTTTAGACATTGATTTACAGTACCAGGGGGAGTTAGCGGAGTGGTCCCCCACCCGTCCTAGCGAAAAGAGGGGTTTCAGTTCAGCCCCTGGTACTTCCAGTCCCAGTAGCCCCTGTGAGTTAGAATGCAACATAGCGCCAATTTCCCGGAGACCGACACCCCCAAGACAGGAGGCAATGGCGAGTCCGCCCACCACAGTCTCAAGGTCCCCCGAGCGGGGAACAGAAGGTAGCAGAATCACAAGGGCAAGCTCATCGGTTCCGCGGTTCACAATAGGAGGGTCCCCGGGGTCCGAGAGCAATAGGCAGGGGTTCACTTCCCAGCTGTTCATTCCATTCCCATCCCCCGGCGCAAGGCAGGCACGGACGCCCCACAGAGCCACTAACGAATCCCCGTTTCCCGTTGCAGGACAAGTACCCACGGAGTCAGGGATCACAGGCTCTCCAGTACTAGGTCAGGCGCAAGCACGCCCCAAGCGCACTTGCGGCAAGCCACAATGGTTGCGGGACTTCGTCCCGTCCTAGGGGGGAGGGATGTTATGTATGTATGTTTGCATGTTCACTGGACTGTAAAGGCAAGAATGCAACCACTCCAAATACAATGTATCTCAGCTGTAAAGGAACGCGAGCAAGCAGCCCATAGAGGGCAGCTGCGAGCGTTCAGTCTCACATGGTTCACATTGCTCAATCACGGACAGCCGCGGGAAAACCTTCCCCGCATTCAGCAGCAGGAGAAAGATCTGCATTCAGCAGCAGGACAAGATCTACAGAAGAGAGGCGTGCCTGGGCGAGGCCACGCCGGTAGCAGCCAATGAGCTACCATGCTACAAGATTCAAATGTATAGTGCTACTGTATATATTGAGATGTATCACCACCATTACCTCATGCTCCACCGGAACATCATGCAATAAACCTGTGTTAAGCCAACCCTTCGGCTGTTCTGTTGTCTTTGGTCCCATACAGTAAACACTCCATGGCCAGTATCTTGCTGCAGATACTTAAACCAAGGAGGCAATTGTCTACAATGTTTTCCCTGCTCTGGTAGGCTCCCTGCCATAATGTTGCAAGGCGGTCAGACAACCAGGTATATAACAGGGAAACTGCTAAAGAGGCAGAGGAAGGAGCAGTATTATAACCACAGTGGAACAACTGGAGCTTTGTTGAAGGGCTTCTGCATTTAGGGGGCACCACAATCTGGAGATTAGTCTTGTGTTGAATGTTAGGGAAATAGAGAGCAACATCCCCCCACCCATGGCTCACTTTCTAATTTTTTAAATAAAACATCACTCTTAGTAGATACATTTTATGCTATAGCTTTAATTATCTCACAAAAGAACGGGCAGAGAATATGAGGCCTTTTCTGAGTACTTTGATTATCTGAAACATTTAAAGCAGTGTTTCCCAACCTTTGGTTTTTGGACTTCAGCTCCCAGAAGCCTAAGTCAATTCCCCAAAGCACTGATCAGCCAATGTACTGACTTAGGCTTCTGGGAATTGAAGGCCCCCTGTGCAGCATGGGCCCTACGTTGGGAACCAGATTTAAATTATCCATTCCAGGTGACATTAGATGATACACTTTGGATGTATTTAGAGGAGGTGCCTCTACAAGTGACAGAATTTTTCTGTCACAGCATGTGCTTTTCCTATATTGCATTACTTTGTGTCCCATTGTCAGGAGGAAAAGACATTGATGATGTGGAAATACACATTCTTCTAAACGTCTCGTTTCATCCTGGATATGCCCAACTGGTTTTCATGGTGAGTAGAAAGTTACTTGCTCATCTTTATTTTTGATTGAGAAAGAGTGATAAGGCTGCTTTATCTTGGGAAGGTGTTTGAAAGGAGCTCACAAGATGTGAATTTTCTCCCCTTCCTGCTTTGTGAGCAGCACTCGGACAAATCAGTTTCTTCAAAGCAGAACATTGCCAGCAGAGCAAATGATGCACAATTGAGTGTCACTGAATAGAAGGACCAGAAAATGGATAGATTCTGTTGTGTATGGAATGGAACTGCTACGTTATGCCTTTAAGTTAAATGTAACCGGTTCTACAGGAAATGTATACTCAAGCCATTTGTAAAGAACACATTGTATTCAGCTGCTATTGAAATGCGAGCTTGCTACCAAAGATGGGAGCAGCGAGCATTCAACTCACATGGTACAAATTCCCCAATCATGCCCAGCCGCGGGAAACCTTCCCGCCATGGAGACACCTGGACAAGAGGGGCGGGACTCCGGATGACGTCACGCCAACAGTAGCCAATAGGCTACCGTGTACCCATATTCAAATGTATAGTGACTGTATAAAAGGAGTTGTATTGCCACCATTACCGTGTGTTCGAACTGTACATCATGCAACAAAGTTGTGTTAGCCAGCATACGGCTGCTTCTATCGTCTTGCTTCCCTGAACACTAAAGATTCCCATTCCTCTTGCTGTTGCTCCGGCCTCCTACCAATGTTCTGCAAGTGCTGAGTTGTGAAAATGGGCAAAATGTCAACTGAATGGCAAGCGCTGTTGCATCTGACATTACATAGGGCTTGGAACTTTGAGGCGCCAATCACTGAATACCTAATTCCAACTCTTATATGAATTAATTTCATTAAGATGCATGCATGTTTTGTGATTCATTCAATGGGAACTGCTCTTCCAGTCTAGACTAATGAACTTTTTGGGAGTAAGGACAATGACATTTGTAGCCAAGCATATGATTTGAATTAAGCAGCTCCTTAATCTACTCTACACACAAAGTCTAGAGGAGGGACTTTGATATCATCATTAAATGTATTGCCAGTAAAGGGAAAAATATTGCCCACCCAATTTGCCTAACATTTCATTTTTGAGGCGACAAAAGCAAACTAACCACAGTATACAAGTACTTGGTTCATGTAGTGTTTATGTACTGCAATATATCACCCATGGACCACCATTTACAATAATGGCTTTTATTTCCCGCACCAGGCCTAGACTTTCTTTAATATACCTACTGCTGATTTGAAAGGGGGATTAAATAAATACACAGAGGAAGCAGGCACATCACTGAAGCCAAGAAATGGACTTATTCTCAAATTCTCAGGATGTCTACTTACAGAACCATAGAATAAATATAATTCAAGTTGAGGGGGGGTTAGGGTTGAGTAATTTTGAGTTACAGAGCAAGTTTTAAACATACCCATTTCTTCTCCAGCTTTAAATAGCTACGGTGCCTCTTTTATTAACACACATAACATTGCAAATATACATCCAAGAGATACTTAGAGTTGCAGAAGCATCACGGGACTGAGTTTCCCAGAAGGAGAAAACAGGTAAAAAACAACTATCCAGGATCTGTTCAGATACTCAAATTCATGGTTCACTTCAAGAAAAGGGGGGTACATGTGCAAGATCTAAGTTAGACCAGGTTGGAACAACAGGGAAAACATGTATTTCCAAACAGAAACATGGGGTAAGTAGGAAGTGCAGAGAATTATGAAAGTTAAAATTACTCCTAAGCAAGAATGTAGAGCAGGAGTTCTCAACCTTTTTAAGCTGGGGGCTGGGGTCACACTCCCTCAGACAGCTGTGGGGGCCAGATGGCCATTTTGTCCTTCTTCCACCAAATAGCACTTCCTGGTGTGGTGGAGACCAACATGAAATGGTGTTGTGGGCCGCATCCGGGCTGCAGGTTGAGAATCCCTGATGTAGAGGAATGATGGGAAAGATGGTCAGTGAAACTAGGTTGAGAGAAAGAACTGAGGTACAAATAGCACCTCTCCTCTATGGATAATGGTTTCCCATATGTTAGTTGGATCTGTTATTAAGATGGTCTGTCTAAAAACAGCTGCTCTTCTAGCAAATTTGTGTACCTCTGTATTCTTCTCAAAAGGAGCCATGATGGTCTATCATCTAATCTTGGTCCAAGAAAAAGCAGAAGCTGGATGAGGGAAGAGAGGGAAATAACAAACACTAGCTAATCAAAATGGAACACTTAATGAGAAGTTTGAGGGAAGCCATTTTGAGGGAAATGATTCACCCAAAGAGGAGGAAGAAGAGCAGATACCAACTTCAAATCCTCCCACTCTGAGTGCCAGCTGGGCACATTTTAGAAAAAGCAATAAAAGACGAAGGAAAATGTTTGCCAAATATAAGCTCTCTTATTTTCAATATGATGTGAAATGTCACATAGCATTCTGGTGGATGTTGGCAAATTAGTGCTCGATATGCAAATGGATTGGTGCTAGGAATATCTCCAAAGGAACCATAGAGAGAAAAGGATTTCTTCTTACTCCAAGAAGCCACCTGAGGAACTTGTAGCCTAAGCGCTTATTGAGATGGATCATTTGTTCCTCCCTGTTTTGCACCATTTGATTAAAAATTCAAATAAATCCTTTAAAGTGATCTCTTCCTTCTTCTTTGCTTCAGTAGATTAATGCTAAAATTGAAAGCTTTCAAACCTATTGCAGCCTTTGCTAGTGGAATCCATCTCAAAAATCAGCTATAAGCAAATCCTGTTTCAACAATCTGCAGGAATTCCTGAGATTTTCTTCTTTGCCAAATTCATCCGTCTGTTTTTTGGGTTGCAATGGGTTGCAAGAAAGTTTTTAATGACAGGAGTTTTTGAACTCATTAATTCATAGCCTCCATTCAACTTGCCATTTATATTCCTGAATCCATCATTTTGAAACACATTTGTTTTCTGCTGTTATAGTTAAAGGTAAAGGTCACTCTTGCTCGAAAGCCAGTCATATCTGGCTCTAGGGTTCAGTGCTCATCTCTGTTTATAGTCAAAGTCTGCGTCTCCAGACGTTTCCATGGACATGTGGCAGGCATGCCTCAACCCTGGAGTGCACGGAACGCTATTTACCTTCACATCAAAGTGGTCCCTAATTATCTACTTGCAATTTCTTGCTTTCGAACTGCTAAATTGGCAGGAGCTGGGACAGAGATGGGAGCTTACTCCGTCATGCACTACCCAGGAATCGAACTCCAACCTTTCAGTCAGCGAGTTCAGCGTCTCAACCACTTGAGCCACTGCAGTCCCTGTTGTTATAATATTGCCCTAAAACAAACTCAGTGCAGGTACAGTGGTACCTCATGCAACAATTTTAATCCGTTTCATGGGGCTCATTGTTGTATGAAACAGTTGCTATACGATACATGCGTCGTATAGTGATTTTCCCTATGGGATGCATCGTACAATGATTTTTTTCACCAAGTGGTTTTTCCCATTAAAAATTGTTGTACGATTTTTTTCCATAGGGAAAATTGTCATGCGGGACACCATTTATTTCCGAAACCTAATTGTTATACGATTTTGTTGCTATATGGGGTGATTGTTGTATGAGGTTCCACTGTACAGTAAACCCCCCAGTTTACATTGCATTCGGTCAATGTCATTTTCGGTTTACAACGTGACTTTTTGTGAAAAGTCATCTCTCGGTTAACGACCTGGCATCGTTATCCGAGGCGCCATGTTTTATCTCCTATCTTCCAAGATGGAAAATCACCATTGGGGGTGGGGGTGTCCTTGTTTCCAGTTCTCTGTCTCCCCAGCAGTGTGTGGGAGGCTGTGAGGACCTATTTTGCACTATTCCCGTCTTCGTAGGTGCTCCCTGTGCCACGCAACAGCTGATAATAGTTGCGGCCACCATTTTGTTTGTGTTTTTCAAAATGGAGGCCACAACTATTATCAACTGTTGCGCGGAACAGGGAGCACCTAGGAAGGCGGGAATAGGTCCTCCAAGCCTCCCACACACTGCTCGAGAGGCAGAGAGCCTGAAACAGGGACCCCACAACGGCGATTTTCCAACTTCGAAAGGTAAGAGATCTTGTTGTAGGGGTGGGCAGAGGCATGGATCGCCTCCCCCCAACCTCCCAGGGGTGGCGGAGACCCAAAAATGGGTGAATTTTTTTCTGGGAGGCTCGGGGGAGGCAATCCAAGCTGTTTCCGACCCCCACGGACCGTTTCCGACCCCCACGGACCGTTTCTGATGCTGCTCCAAGCAGAAACCCCGGGGTAAACCCCTTCGTCTGCTGCAGGTTTCTGCTTCCCAGTTAATGACGTTTCTCGGTTAGCGATGCGACGTTGGGAGCCAAGAAACGTTGCTAACCGGGGGCTTACTGTACCTGATTTACATAGTGGCAAGTGATTGAGCTGAAACTGTATCCATTACAATCCATTAGTCCATTAATCAGAAGAGATTAGTTTCTTGTGTCATAGAGAACTTTGGTTAAGAACAATTAGAGATGAAAATATTCATGTTTAAGCTATCCTTGTATTAAACTAGCTAAGGCATTGATCTTCCCTAGCTTGGTGTAAAGAGATCACTTGAAATTGCTTAAAATTATGAATATCAGGTAAAACAGTGCAACTAGATGTTTTACTTGCTTGCTTACAGAAGAAGACAAAGACCACCAAAATGTGGACAATGATGCATAGAGGACTGATAGCATACATACACACAGACAGAGAGGGGGAAATTGCACTCAAGCTAACCAAATTTTGACGTGTAATTGGCCTCAATTACTTGTCAAAATCCAGTTATCTTGAGTGCATATATAGGAGCGGGCAAGCAGGAAGGAAGCACTTAATGGACTTGGATCCAGCAACTCACACATTTATTCTTCTCAATTTACATCAGCTTGCTTACCTTGAGGTGCCTCAGGACACCTGCCTACCCACCCACCCCCACGTGCTGCTCTTTTTTAACTGGACTGTCATAATGAGTATTCTGAAATATGTTGAGCAAAAAGCAATGCCTCATGTTGAAGAGCTGGAGTGGAAAACCAGCACACAGATGGCAGGAACCAGGGAAACCTCTAAAGGGCTGTCATGAGGTGCCACTGACAGAATTTTGCTTTCCCTCTGCCAAATTGCCCCAGCTACTCCAAGCAGTCGGGACATTTCTCACTCTTTGGGGCTCATTAGGAGTGCAAAGCTGTTTTCATTAAGGCAAATGTGCCTCTTTTGATGTGACATTAGTTTGGAACAAGCGCTTATTGCTGCTGAAGGATATGTTGCATGGGGCTTATTCCTTGGCATGTAACAGTGTCAGGGGTTCGAAAGTCAAAATGCGGTTCCAGCTGCCAAGAACCCCTGCTTAGGACTGGCCCAGTGGTGAATGTTCCATAACAATAAGAGACAAATTGCAACACACAATGGCGGGAATGTTTTCCCCACACTCACAGCCCTCAAAAGCTTTGTGAAAGCTGGATTTTCCATGAAAAGTTGCTGGCAAATTGTAAACACCCGCAGCTTTGAAACAGTACAACAAGGATCACTGCCAATACAACCATATGTTATTTTATGCCTTACAGTGGCCTCATATACAGTAATACCTCGGATAATGCTAAAACTTAGTTCCACAAGTATTAGCATTATCCAGTTTTTAACATTTTCTGATACATTGATTGCACAACGTTTTAAAAAAGCCCGGTTCTCTTTCCGAAGAGGAAAGGGAGCAGGGGGTCAATCTGCCTGACTCTTCAGAAAGGACAGCGGGGATTCCATGCGTGAAATCCCCATTGTCCTTACCAAAGAGGCAGGCGGATCGACCCAAGCCCCAAAATCAGCAGGACTGGTCTCTGACTGTGGGGCTTGGCTCTCCAGTGTTCTGAGCATCTGTTTCCTTGGGGTGAGGGTGCGCGCGCCTGGTCTCCACCCCACCCACCCCCCAATTAAACTGGCAGTCTGAGGGTGCACACGGGTGAATGCCGGCGGGTGAGTGCCGAGACCGGGAAAGGAACTGGCTAGGCGCGTGGCCCGTTCCCTTGCAGAAGGGGCCGCAGGTGAGTGCAAAGACACCCGCTGGCCCTCCAGGAAGGGAACCGTCCTTGAAACAATGAGGGCACCACTGAGGATCCAAGACGCAAAGCACGCAAGGCTGGTCTCCACCTGGGAAGACAGTTCCCAGGTGGAGACCAGCTCTTCTGGCTTTGCGGCCCCTTCTGCAAGGGAAGCAGCCAAGTGCATGGCCTGTTCCCTTGCAGAAGGGGCCGCAAAGCCAGAAGAGCTGGTCTCCACCTGGGAACTGTCTTCCCAGGTGGAGACCAGCCTTGCGTGCTTTGCGTCTTGGATCCTCAGTGGTGCCCTCATTGTTTCAAGGACGGTTCCCTTCCTGGAGGGCCAGCGGGTGTCTTTGCACTCACCTGCGGCCCCTTCTGCAAGGGAACGGGCCACGCGCCTAGCCAGTTCCTTTCCCGGTCTCGGCACTCACCCGCCGGCACTCACCCATGTGCACCCTCACCCCTCAGACTGCCAGTTTAATTGGGGGGTGGGTGGGGTGGAGACCAGGCGCGCGCACCCTCACCCCAAGGAAACAGATGCTCAGACCACTGGAGACCACCCTTCTGCAAGGGAACAGGCCACGCACTTGGCTGCTTCCCTTGCAGAAGGGGCCACGGGTGGGTCTGCACTCACCCACCCCGTGGCCCCTTCAGCAAGGGAACGGGCCGTGTGCCTGGCCAGTTCCCTCCCCGGAGGGCCGGCAGGTGAGTGCAGACACCTGCTGGCCCTCCGAGAAGGGAAGCGGCCAGGCACTTGGCTGGTTCCCTTCCCGGAGGGTGTCTCTGCACAAGGCAACCTGGGCAAAACACAATGCATCAGATAACACTAAAATAACATTATCCAGTGCATTTCCCCCCAAAATCCCACATCGTTTTAGCGTTATCTGATGCATTCGTTATCCGAGGTATTACTGTACCACTTTTGCTGCTGAAAATGACTTCTGATCGTCTTTTCCTCTTGTGAAGAATTTCCAATACACTTACCACTTGCTCCATCAGGCAAAGCTGATTACATTTTAACAACTCATTGTCTTGACATATATAACAAGTAAAGGTCACCTTTGCTCAAAAGCCAGTCGTATCAACTCTAAGATACTGTGTTCATCTCCGTTTACAGCCAAAGAGCCAGCGCTGTCTGCATCTGCAGATGTTTCCGTGATGGTCATGTGGCAGACATGACTAGACACCGGAGCGCACAGAATGCTGTTACCTTTCCCACTAAAGCAGTACCTATTTATTTATTTGCAATTTCTTGCTTTCAAACTGCTAGGGTGGCAGGAGCTGGGACAGAGACAGGCACTCACTCTGTTGTGCAGCACTTGGGTTTCAAACTGCTGACCTGCCAACCTTCCAGTCATCAAAGTCAGCATCTTAACCACTAAGCCACCACTGTCAGAACTACAAATTAAATGTAGTGACATTTATTATTATTATTTATTTGTACCCTGTCCTCCTGGTGTAAACACTACTCCGGGCGGCAAAACAACAGATGAAAAACACAATACACAAACAATTAAAACATTAATAGTAAAAACATTACTAAAATCCCCAGCTAAAATCAAAGTTAAAACACATAAAGCTAACACATATCTTTAAAAATACTACCCATACCCTCCCTCCACCCACATTAAAACAGGATACCTAGGACAGGCAAGATCCCTCACGCAAGCTAGACCGGCCAGTGGGATTGAGTTGTGGAGACAAATGTGCTCCACACCCTCTGGCATAGCCAAGTCTTAAGCATCTCCCTAAAAGGGAGTAATTCTGACTGGAGACGCAGTTCTGGTGGTAGGAGGTTCCACAGAGCTGGGGCAGACACGGAGAAGGCTCTCTTCCTGGTCCCAGTAAGATGTACTTCTTTCGTTGATGGGACCACCACAGAGTCCCTCCTGTCTGCCCCCGTAGGACTGGCTAAATACCTTGGGGTGACGCGGTCTCTTAAGTACCCTGGACCAATGCCATGAAGGGCTTTAAAGGTCAAAAACAGCACCCTGATTGGACCCGGAGGCACACTGGCAACCAGTGCAACTCCCGAAGCAGTGGCGAAGCATGGGCATAACACCCAAACCCCATCACCGCCTGGGCAGCCGCATTCTGGACCAGCTGAAGCCTCCGAATGGTCGTCAAGGGCAGCCCCATGTAGAGCATGTTACAGTAATCCAATCTGGAGGTGACCAGAGCATGAGTGACCGTGAGCAAAGAGTCCCGATCTAGGTAAATGGCATGAAGCTTGCAAAGGCCCTCCTAGCTGGGGCTGCCACCTGCTCTTCGAGCAGTAGCCGCGAGTCCAGGAGGACCCCCAATTACGCACCAGATCTGTCTGGGACAGCGGTGCCCCATCCAGAACCAAAGATGGTAGCTCTCGGGATAAGATGGGGCCCCGAACCCACAGCCACTCAGTCTTTTTTCAATCCCGCATTGCCCTATTGTGGGATTGGAAAAAAAAGGGTTTACCCCCTGCTACCCTACAAATGTTCTTCAGGTTTCCAAATGGGCTCAAAACACGACCCAGTGACATCAACTGGGGAAAAAACACATAAAAAGGAACCACCAAAAGAAGAGCAAGGAGTAAAACTGAATTTAGGCCCTAATTCTGTATCTCAGCCTCCTCTTCTGCTTACCTCACTATCACCAACTATAGTAGCTGCTATTCATTCAATAATCTTCTATCTCAAAGCAGTGGCCTACAGGTTCAAGTAGACGCTAAGCAGACTTTGCCCACCTTATCTTGGCTCCATCACATATTCTTCAAACTTGCCATCGTAATTCCATGCAGCTTCTTATAAAAGCCATAAACAGCAACAGCAGTAGAAATCATCATTGTACCAATTTTCCTGTAAACATTTCAACCATTTCATTCAGAAAAGAAATCTGTTTTCATTAGCCCCTTCCCAATGACTAGGATTTTGTAAGGAGAGGGGGAATTACACAAGAAGCATTTAAAATAGAAAAAGGTACCTTTACTTACAGTTGCCACCTAGTTGTAGTCTGTAGAAAAAGAGACTCGAGTCCCTAGCACATAGAGAAGTCCCTCCATGGTTGCTACTTGAAGAATGGTCAGAGGAAGAGACTGAGAGACTAGAAGCAAACAATCAGGAAGAGGGAGCTTGCTTCAAATGCCAAAGGCATGAAAATAACTATTACCAATCACTGGTTAGTGGTATCAGTGGTTAGTGATATAATGTATATTGTCAATCAATCAAAAGACAATCACATTAGGTTGCAAAGCAACCCCACTGATACCGTTCATGCATGCAAGATTGCTATTTTCCCAACACCTTAACCACTAAGTGCTGCAGTGTTTTTATTTTTTTGTTTTCTGATATGTAATTTTCCCAACAAACACTGACGCAAAGATAACTGTTGCTGATAGAAACCCCTCCCAGCAAATGAGGGGGGGGGGGGCTGCCTTTGACACCACTACTTTCAGTAATGCTATGCTAAGACCAAGCTTTACCAAGCTGGTGCCCTCCAAATACTGGAATTCCTGATTTTATTTTATTTTTAAAACATTTAGTGGGTACCAGTTTAAGGAGGGCTGCTTTTAAGACTTAGCATACAGAAATATTTCAATTCAATGAAACCAATATCATTGCACAAAATTCCTAATTATATATAGAAATTTAATCTTTGACATTCTGCAGCTGGTGACTGCACATCAGAAATTTCCTTCCAACTATAGATTCAATGACAGTATGCATTGATTTTTGCAAGATGAAAATACAGCTGCGTAGTATTTGGCTGGCTCCCTCTTGTGCCTTCTTCTAACATTTCAGGCTTCCTTCTGATTTCATCAACTGGTCTTATTCTTCCATTTACTTGTATTATTATCAAAGTTGTACACAACCCACCAGATGTTTGGACTGGTTTTGGGAACCCCACTGTCCAGGGTAATGTAAAGCTAAAGGTCACCCTTGCTTGAAAGCCAGTCGTATCTGACTCTAGGGTTCAGTGTTCATCTGATTATAGCCCAAAGAACCAGCACTGTCTGCATATGCAGACGTGGGATAATGTAGATGAGGGATTCCCAACCTAAGGCCCGTGGGCCGGATCTGGCCCATGGTGCCATTTCATGTGGGGCCCCCACACCTCCAAGGGCATTCAAGAAACAAAATGGCCATCCCTAGAAGCTGTTGAGACAAAACGGCCATCCCCTTTGTGCAGGCAGTGCAAAATGGCCGTCCGGCTCTCGAAGCTGACTGAGAGCATGACCTTGGCCACTGGCTTGAAAAGGTTGGGAACCCCTGATGTAGGTGGTACCTAATAGTGTTACTCTCTGCAACTGGTCTATCATGATCTTATTAAAGCCAATCACACTCAGGTGTTTTTTCAGACCTTTGGGAATTGCTCAGTGCTCCTATCACTATTGGTATCACTGTTGCTCTTTTCTCCCAGAAGTAGTACCTCGCTTAAAGAGCATAATGCGTTCCATGGGATTGCTCTTTAAGCGATTTTGCTCTTTAAGCGAAACACCATTGCAAGTGACCAATTGTGACTTCTGGCACCAGGGGGATTGCGAACCCCGATATAGTTGTTAAGTGAGTTTTTTGTTGGCTTTAGTTGTTAAGCGATGCGACCATTCAGAGAAAATTCTGCTCTTTATGCGAGTTAGTCTCTAAGCGAGGTGCTTTTTATGCAAGGTTTTACTGTATGCTGTACTTCAATTCTCAGATCCTGATATCTTATAATTTTTTCAAGCTTTTCTTCTTCCACCTGGCCATCACCTGGGATTGCATCAAACAGCTTAAAATCAAGTTACATTGGAATCTATGCAGGAATAATGGCATGTCATCTTCAAAGTACTGGTGAGAACCCATCCTGTAAAGGCCCTATGGAACCTCCTGCCAACAGAGCTGCATCTCCAGACAGAGTTGCTGCCCTTCAGGAAAGAGCTCAAAACCTGGCTGGCAAAGCAGGTGTGGAGAAGAGGTGTTACCCACCACCCCCAGCTGACTAATATAGGGAGGATCACTTGCTTTTAATAGAATTTTTATTGGGGCTGGGGAGTAGTAGCTTTTTAACATTTTTAAGGGTTTTTATAGTTTTTAATGTGGGGTTTATGTATTTTATGTTGTTAGTGTTGTACACCACCCAGAATCAAGGCTATATAAACCTGATAAATATATAAAATAAAAGGTGATTGAAAATGATGATAAGACAGTTAATAGCAATAGCAATTACACTTGTATATCAACCCATAGCGCTTAGTGCACTCTGGGTGCTTCACAAGTTAATGAGCATTAATTAGTTAATATCTTGTGGGGCTTTAAGATCCAAACCAATAGGAAACTTGAACACAAAATGCCAGACATTACTGTGCTTGAGAAAAATTTGGTTAAGATGATTGATGTGACAATCTGATTATGGTCATGTGGAAGAAAAAGATTGAAAAGATCATATCAGGATTTGGGAACAGCAGTACAGCATCACTGGGGGAAACCTCAAAAGGGTTGAAAAACCATCTGAGCACAATGGCATTGATAAGATCACGATAAAGCTGTTGCTGAGTAGCACTCCTCTCCAGTGTTAGTGCATGCAAGATTGCTATTAGCACAACAGAATCCTTCAGATGCACACCCATAATTTATCATTATCACTTAATATTAGAGTGTCCAAATCCCAGATCAGCAATTTTGCTAAGGAACTGCCATTCCCACACAGACCATGCCCTGGTCACCGGGAAGGTTTAGGTGGACACGGCGTGAGATGTGGGAGGGTAGGGTGGGGGAAACAGGGGTAGGACCAAGCATGAGGGGATGGGGGAATGTTTTGCCTGAGAACAGGCGGGAGGTTCCTGGAGCCCAAATCACTGTAATGACGGGCATGGGGCGATATCGTGGGGACCGAGGGGTGGGCCGCACTCAAGGAACTAGGGTCCAATGCTTAATATCTGTCCCTCATTCCAGCCCCCGGGTTCCATCTCTGGTTCCTGGACAGCAGGTTCAGAGGGACCCCTGGTGAATGCCAGGTCAGTCTGCAACAAAGCCCCCCTGCTGTGTGATTCGATCTTGGGGGAGCAGGCTGACCTGGCATGCATTACCAAGACCTGGCTTACACCTGAGGATGGTGTTCCTCTATCGGAACTATAGGGGGAGGGGCGGTGGTGTCGCCATTGTAGAGAGAGTCTCTAGGAGTCACCAGGGTCACTGCACCACAGGTACAGACAGGGCTGTGAGCTGCTGCTGCTCCGGTTGGGTTCTAAGGGTCAGTTGGGAATCTTACTCCTGTACCTGCCCCCTTGCAAGGTGGCAGATTCTCTGCCCGCCCGACCTTCTCGAGGCGGCCGCGGCATTGGCGTTGGAGTTCCCGGGGCTCATGGTCCTGAGGGACTTCAATCTGCCTTCACTGGGGCCAGCATCGGAAGCGGTGTGGGAGTTCATGGCCACCATGGCAGCTGTGGGCCTGACTCAAGTATTTCAGGGCCCTACTAGGAGCAGTGGCCACACACCTGACTTGGTTTTCCTGTCGGAGTGATCTGAAATTGCAGAACATAAAGATAACACTGGTGCCATGGTCAGATCACTGTCTGGTGACTCTGGACTTTCAAGGAGTGACACCTCATTGCATGGAGGCAGGGCCGGTTAAATTGGCCCATCCCCGACGACTGATGGATTCCAAGAGATTCCAGAGATAACTGGGGCTATTTCCTCTGGACCGGCTGCACGATTCGACTGAGGCCTTGGTTGCCCTCTGGGAGGAGACGGTGACATCAGCCTTGGACGTAATCGCACCACAGCGGCCTCTCTGTGCCCGCCGGTTCCACTCGGCCCCATGGTTCACAGAAGAACTGAGGGGTCTGAAGCGGGCAAGGAGGGAGTTTCGGCAGGCAGCCTCAAAAGCGGGGCCAATGCCAAGGACCGCCGCTGTGTTCGGCCCCGGCGGGTGCGAAGAGGCTCGCTGGCCTCACCATCGGCCGGCGTTTCGGGCCCCGCCCCCCGCCCCTCGCCAGGACTCAAAAGGCGAGGGGGCCTGCCGGACGAAACATCACCGCCGCTGTGCTCGGCCCCGGCGGGGGCGAAGAGGCTCGCTGGACTCGCCATCGGCCGGCGTTTCGGGCCCCGCCCGGCAGTTGAGGGTTCAACACAGTTGTGGAAGAATGCCCCACCACTTCCATCACCACCGGAGCCGTGCGGAGGGTGGTGGGGGGAGTGAATGGGGCGGTTTTATATTGGGGTGGAAGGGAGGGAGGGAGAGATTGCCAGGCCAGCCAGGAAGGAGAGGCAGCATTCTGTCCAGGGCAAGCAGGGAGGCTCCGGAGACCAATATAGAGGTTGTGATGGGCATGGGGCGATATAGCGGGTACCGAGGGGCGGGCCGCACCCGGGGAACGCGGGGCAGATGCTTAGTATCTGTCCCTCGTTCCAGCCCCACGGTTACACCTCTAGGTCCTGAGCAGCTGACCCAGGGTGACCCTGTCCTTAGGCTGCTGCTGATGAATGCCAGGTCGGTATGTAATAAGGCCCCCCTGATACAAGACTCCGTTATGGGGGAGCGGGCCGACTTGGCATGTATTACTGAGACCTGGCTGAGACCAGAGGATGGGGTTCCTCTGTCAGAAATGTGTCCAGCTGGGTTCAGTATTTGGCACCAGCCTAGGGATGAGGGTAAGGGCGGTGGCGTTGCCATCATAGCCAGGGAGTCACTGGGAGTCACCAGGGCTACTGCTCCACAAATTCTGGGCTGTGAGGCCCTGCTTCTGCGTCTGGGCTCTAAGGGTCAGTTGGGAGTCTTACTCCTGTACCTGCCCCCTTGCAGGGTAAGGGACTCCCTGCCTGAGCTCCTCGAGGCCATCTCAGCGTTGGCATTGGAGTTCCCTAGACTGATGGTTCTGGGGGACTTCAATTTGCCTTCGCTGGGGACTGGCTCCGAGGTGGCTCAGGAGTTCATGGCTTCCATGGCAGATATGGACCTGATTCAGGTAATTCAGGGCCCGACCAGGGGCAGTGGCCACACACCAGATTTAATCTTTTTGTCGGAGCGGTGGCAGAGTGATCTGAGACTACGGAAATTAGACATAACACCTGTGCCATGGTCAGATCACTATTTGGTGGCTCTAGACTTCCTGGGTGCGACGCTTCATCGTAGGGAGGCAGGGCTTATTAGAATGGCTCGCCCCCGGCAACTGATGGATCCTGATGGATTCCAGAGGGAACTGGGGGATTTCCCTCTGGATCGGCAACACGATTCGCCCGAGGCGCTGGTCGACCTGTGGAACAGGATGACTACAGCGGCCTTGGATGAAATCGCACCACTACGGCCTCTCAGAGCTCATGGAGCTAGGTCATCTCCATGGTTCACAGATGAACTGCGGGAGCTCAAACGGGCAAAGAGACGCCAAGAGCGCCGCTGGGTGAAGACCCAGAGAGACTCCGATTGGACACTAGCTAGGGCCGCTATTAGGGCCTATCTAGTGGCGATGGAGGTGGTGAGGCGGCAATACTTCACCACCCTTATTGCCTCCGCTGATAATCGCCCAGCCACCCTGTTCCGGGTTACCAGGTCTCTCCTTGGTAGGGGGACCCCGGTGCCTGGTTGGCAGGGGTCGGCTGAGGACTTTGCTGACCATCTAGTGGAGAAAATCGATCGGATTCGTTCTGGGTTTAATCCTGGCGTGGATGGGGAGAGTCCGGAGGGAGCCGGAGCACAGTCTTGCCATGCCATCTGGGACCGGTTTGATCCAGTTGCCCCTGATGAAGTGGACAGGCTCCTTGCAGCTGTGCGCGCCACTGCCTGCCCTTTGGACCCCTGTCCCACCTGGTTGGTGAAAACCTCCAAGGCAGTGACAGGTGGCTGGGTTGGGGCTGTGATCAATGCATCATTGCGGGAGGGGGTGTTTCCTGCACCTTTAAAACATGCTTTGGTGCGCCCCCTCCTGAAGAAATCTTCCCTCGACCCAGCTGTCCTAACTAACTATAGGCCTGTCTCAAACCTCCCCTTTTTAGGGAAGGTATTGGAGAAGGCAGTGGCGTGTCGGCTGCAGGGGGTACTGGATGAAGCGGATTATCTGGACCCTTTTCAGTCAGGATTCAGGCCTGGATATGGTACCGAGACGGCATTGGTCGCACTGATGGATGATCTCTGGCGGGAGCGGGACGGTGGTCATCCATCCGTCCTTGCTCTTCTTGACCTCTCAGCGGCTTTCGATACCGTTGACCACGGTATCCTTCTGGAACGGCTCCGAGGTTTGGGAATCCAGGGCACTATGTGGTCCTGGTTTTCCTCATTTCTGAAGGGTCGGTCCCAGTCGGTGTGGTTGGAGAGTGAGAGGTCCAGTCCTAGGCCCCTCAAATGGGGGGTTCCTCAGGGCTCGGTGCTCTCTCCTCTCCTATTTAACATCTACATGAAACCGCTGGGTGAGATCATTCGTTCCCATGGGGTGCGGTACCATCAGTACGCGGATGACACTCAGTTGTACATCTCGGCCCATGGGGACCCCAGTGATGCCGTCAAAGTCCTTTCCAGATGCCTGGAAGCTGTGGGGGTCTGGATGGGGGCTAACGGGCTACAACTGAATCCCAGCAAGACTGAGTGGCTATGGATAAGGGGTCCTGCGTTAATCCGGGAGTTACCATCGTTGGTTCTGGATGGGGCTATTTTGCCCCAGACAGACCCGGTGCGCAACTTGGGGGTCCTCCTGGATTCACGGCTACTGCTAGAAGAACAGGTGGCGGCTGTGACCAGGAGGGCTTTCGCCCAACTTCGGGTGATTCGCCAGTTGCGCCCACTTCTGGACCGGGACTCCTTGCTCATGGTCACCCATGCTCTGGTTACCTCCAGACTAGACTATTGCAATGCGCTCTACATGGGGCTGCCCTTGACGACCATTCGGAGGCTACAGCTGGTCCAAAATGCGGCTGCCCGGGTGGTGATGGGGTGTGGGCGTTATGCTCATGCTTCGCCACTGCTCCGGGAGCTGCACTGGTTGCCAGTATGTCTCCGGGTGCAATTCAAGGTGCTGGTTTTGACCTTTAAAGCCCTATATGGTAGTGGGCCAGGTTACCTAAGAGACCGCATCGCCCTGAGGACGTCTGTCCGTCCAACCAGAGCGGACCGGAGGGGCTCTCTAATTGTTCCATCAGCCAGAGGGGCTCGCCTCTCTGGCACAAGGAGGAGAGCCTTCTCCGTGTCTGCACCGGCCCTCTGGAACCTCCTGCCAACAGAATTACGTCTTCGGACGGAGTTGCTGCCTTTCAGAAGGGATCTTAAAACCTGGCTGGCAGGTCAAGTGTGGGGTGCGGGTGGAAGGGTAACCACCATGGGGTGGTTGGTGTAGAGGAACTCTTCCCCATGGTGCCTTTTCGATCCTGCAGCGCCTGCTTTTTAGGGGGTGGGTAGTCTTAACTTTTTTACTGTTTTAACTGTTTTTAGGATTATTAATATTATCTGTAAACTCCTTGGGTTGCCCTGGGGTTACTTTTTATGTTGTTAGCCGCCCAGAGTCGGCCTTGTGTTGAGTGGGCGGCATATAAATTGAATAAATAAATAAATAAATAAATAAATAAATAAATAAATAAATAAGGAGATGCCTAGACCGCTGTTGGGTGAAGACCCAGAGTGAGTACGACCAGACACAGGTTAGAGCTGCTATTAGAGCCTACCTTGTGGTGATGAGGGTGGTGAAGCGCCAATACTAAACCACTCTCATTGCATCCGTGGATATTCGTTCAGCCACCCTGTTCTGGGCGACCAGGTCACTCCTTGGGAAGGGGGTGGGCGGAACCTGGTTGGCAGGGTTCGGCTGATGATTTTGCTGATTACCTGACAGAGAAAATTGCTCGGATTCACTCGGGGTTTGACCCCAACGTGGAGATGGGTCGCCTGGAGTCGGCCAGTTCATCCGGGATCAGTTTGATCTTGTTGTCCCTAAGGAAGTGGACAGTCTCCTTGGAGCTGTTCGTGACACCACATGTTTGTTGGACTCTTGCCCCACCTGGCTTATCAAATCTGTCAAGGCAGTGACAGGCAGCTGGGTCAGAGCGATTGTAAATGCTTCTTTCGCGGAAGGGGGTGTTCCCAGCATCTTTTAAACATGCACTGCTGCACCCCCTGCTGAAGAAACCATCATTCGACCCAACAGTATTGTCCAACTTCAGGCCAGTGTCCAACCTCCCCTTCCTGGGGAAGGTATTGGAAAAAGCAGTGGCACGGCAGCTCCAGGGAGTCCTGAATGAAACGGATTATCTGGAGCCTTTCCAGTCAGGATTCAGGCCCGGTTATGGAACCAAAATAGCATTGGTCGCACTTATGATCTCTGGCGCGAGCATGACAGGAGCAATCCCTCTGTCCTCGCTCTTCTTGACCTCTCAGTGGCTTTTGATACTGTCGACCACAGGATTCTTCTGGGGCGGCTCCGAGGATTGGGGGCTCAGGGCACGGTGTTGTCCTGGTTTTCCTTATTTCTGAAGGGCCGACCCAGCCGGTGTCTCTGGAGGATGGGATATGCAGCCCTAGACCCCTCCAGTTTGGGGTGCCTCAGGGTTCGGTGCTCTCACCTCTCCTATTCAACATCTACATGAAACCGCTGGGGGAGATCATCCGTTCCCACTCAGTTATACATCTCGGCCCATGGTGAACCAAGCGATGCAGTTGAAATCCTAACCAAGTGCTTGGAGGCTGTGAGGGTCTGGATGGGGGACAACGCGCATCAGCTGAATCCCGGCAAGACTGAGTGGCTGTGGGTTCGAGGTCCTGTTTTATCCCGGGAACTACCACCTTTGGTGCTGGACAGGGCTTCTTTGCCCCAAACAGACCCGGCACGTAATTTGGGGGTCTTCCTGGACTCACGACTACTGCTCAAAGAGCAGGTGGCGGTCATGGCCAGGAGGGCTTTTGCACAACTCCGTGTCATTCACCAATTATGCCCGTTCCTGGACCGGGACTCCTTGCTTACGGTCACCCATGCTCTGGTCACCTCCAGATTGGACTACTGTAATGTGCTCTACATGGGGCTGCCCTTGATAACCATCCGGAAGCTGCAGCTGGTCCAGAATGTGGCTGCTTGGGTGGTGATGGGGTGTGGGCGCTATGCCCGTGCCTTGCCATTGCTACGGGAGCTGCACTGGCTGCCAGTATGCTTCCGGGTGCAATTCAAGGTGTTGGTTTTGACCTTTAAAGTCCTACATGGCAGTGGGCCAGGATATCTAAGAGACCGCATCATCCCAAGGTTTTCGACCTGTCCTACGAGGGTAGACCATAGGGGCTTGCTGGTGGTCCCATCAGCCAGGGACGCACATCTTACCGGTACCAGGAGAGCCTTCTCAGTGTCGGCCCCAACTCTTTGGAACCTCCTGCCACCAGAGATGCACCTCCAGGCAGAGCTGTATCCCTTCAGGAAGGCTCTGAAAACCTGGCTCTGCCAGCAGGCATGGGATGCATCTGGCAGCACATGTCAGCCTTGCTGGCTCATTTAGCGCTGTGGGGTTTTAATTAAGGGGTTGTAGTTTTTGCAGATTTTAATTTTTTATCAGTTTTATCAGTGGGTTTTAATTGTATAAGTTGTTTTATTTGATGTAAGCCTCCTTGGGTCACTGAGGCGAGGAAGGCGGCCTATAAATTGAATAAATAAATAAACAATTGAGAGCCAGGTGGCTATCCAGCACCCCAACAATCTCCCCTGAAGTGACATGGCAGTATGTTTCTTTACAACAGCTGCTCTTTCTTTCATCTCTAGATTAGTAATGTGTATTTCGGGGGGGGGGGGGGGTAATGTGACTGCAGTGGCTCAATTGGCTAAAATGATGACTGGGAGGTGGAAGGTCAGCAGTTCGATTCCCGAGTACTGTAGGACGGAATGAGCTCCTGTCTTTGTCCCAGCTCCTGCCAACCTAGCAGTTCGAAAGCAAGGAATTGCAAGTAGATAAATAGTGACCACTTTGGTGGGAAGGTAAACAGCGTTCCGTGTGCATAACCGTAGACAAGAAGCTATCATTAATGCAGAATAAGGGGAGACAGAATAGTATTTTGATATAGTATTATGATATAATTTAGTGCCACATGACCACGGAAACGTCTGCAGAAGCAGACAGCGCTGGCTCTTCGGCTTTGAAACAGAGATGAGCACTGAACCCTAGAGTCGGATACGACTGGCTTTCGAGCAAGGGAAACCATTACCATTACATTTTGGAAGAAGGTCAGCAACCATCCCCAGAAAGGCCCCCGATTTTGCCCAAGGGACCCCTCCTTTTGCCAGTCTCCTCACTTCACATGCACTGTTGAGATTCAGATTAGAGGAAACATGAGCAATACTGAAGGGGACAGGCTGCTGAAACTATTTTCAGATTTCCTTGAGGAAAAATAGTCCTGTCTGCTCCTCACAGCATAATTCATTAATGTCACTTGCGTTCCCTCATTCCCGGATTCTGCGCAAGCGTAGCAAGCATCCTTTCCCATTATGAGTATTCTGTTCCTCAAATCCCTCTCTATGAATGCTTTTGAACAAAAGAACCTCCGCTAGCGCAAGGAGATGGCTTCTGATGTGTAGTCTCCCGTTTCCTCAGGAAACCAGATACACTGCCAAAAATTCTTTTAAAAATGTGGGGAATAAAACCAAAGGAAGTGAAAACTCAACTTTCTGTTGAGGGGGACCTAGGTATCTTGGGATATTAGACAGTGCTGGGGGAGCATTGTGACTTATTTTATAAAATGAGTTTCCACTGATGGAGGCTTCTAGGACCTGGTATTCACTTTTTGCACACAAACTCAGGGTATAATGTCTCAGAGCACAAAAGCAACTTGGGGGACTGCATTTTGTCTATCTCTGAACTAGCCCCATGACAACAATGAAAAGCCCCATAACAATGATACATTTGCTTGTTTTTTCCAGAGAAAAATTGTACTAAAGGACTAGTTGAAAAGTTTTATAGCGCCAAGTATAATAGCTTTGATCTTGTGAAACCAAGCTATGTTACAGGATAAAGATAAAGGTCCCCCTTGCTCAAAAGTCAGTTGTATCCAACTCCAGGGTGCAGTGCTCATTTCCATTTACAGCCAAAAAGCCAGCGCTGTCTGTATCTAGACATTTCTGTGGTCATGTGGCAGGCATGACTAAATACCGAAACGCACAAAATGCTGTTACACCTTTCCCACTGAAGCGGAATCTCTTTATCTACTTGCAATTTCTTGCTTTCAAATTGATAGGTTGGCAGGAGCTGGGACAGATGATGGGAGCTCACTCCATCATGCAGCACTCAGGTCTCAAACTGCTGACTTGCCAACCCTTCCGGTCATCAAGCTCAGCGTCTTACCCACTAAGCCACTGTGGCTTGTTACAGGATAAAGGTACTTGCAATCAATTTTCAGTCAAAATAAATACTAAAGTAAATAGTTTTTAGCCATCTATCCTTTTTATATGGGCAGCTAAAGACTATTTTATGCATATAAAAGTTCATAGAAGTAATTAGCACTGAAAACCAAACATGCTGAGAATACAGTGTAGGGGCTTTAATGAAACAAGGCTAATACACATTTATCTTCTTTATAAAGAACACTGATGCTCAGAAGCAGAGGTACAATAGGACACTATCAGTTCTTAATATATTCGTTTGCTGTGCTAAGCGTACCACTTCCATAAATTCTGTGGACTGGCTGCTGTTCATGCACCACTCAAAATTTGCACTTACTGAATCATTCCAGTAATTCCTCCAAAAACGTCCTCTTCATATCAGGTCTCCCTCTCTTCTCAAGCACTCATCTCTGTGTCAGCCAAAAAGTTGAAGGAAAAACAAGGAAACACATGGATCTACATTAAGCGCAGCGAATACAACAGAAGGCTATCATTTTGAGTAACATCTGGCTCCACCATCAAATATCAAACTATCTCCGAGGCGTTTTGGGGGAATTTCCTGCCATTTTGTCTACTTGTCGTGAAAACTCACAAGCAAACTCATAAACATCCGAGGAAGATCCTATAATGTCTATGTGATTTGAATATGGTATAATCAGAACATTTGGAAACAAGACGCTGAGAGCTTCCCAGGCCTCCTTGTGTCTTCTTTTCTCAGCTCTCTTTGATCCTTCCCAAGACAAGCTTTCTTTGCGCAAAGAACCCATCAGTTCTGCTACTAAACTTTCAATGGTATTTTTGGCATCTTCCAACCGACTTGGACCTGGCTTCGTACTGTCGTCAGAGAGATATAGGATAGTAACCTCACCATCTTCAGATCCATCACAATGAACACCATATTTTCTTAGAGCTTTTTGGTATATGTTGTTTTTGAATGTTTTCATATAATGATATATGTCTGTATCAAGGACAATATTTAGGGTCTCCTTGCTTTTGTTCGAAAGTAACCTATCTCTTTGCTCCAAGGAAAACCCACTGCTTTCTGGCTCCATATTTGACTTGTAACTTAGATCCTTTTCTTCTTCTCTGCTATTTTGCTCTAAAACAGAGTGCCTGGCTTTTGAAATAAGCTCATTTTGTAGGCCACTGACAGCTGAAAATAGCCCCTGCACGCGTATGTGCCCATCAGGGCAAAGCGGTCCAAAGCTCAAATCTGAAAACTTCTTCTGAAGTTCCTGCACCAGATCTTCCAAGTTGCATTTTCCTCCAAGTACAGACAAATCGAGGTTGCATGTTACACAAATGAAAGCCTAACAAGACAAAAGAAACATCATTCTTTAGAAAAAGAAAACAGATTCTGCTTAAAGCAGAAAACACTGAAAACAAATCATGCCAAAATAGTAAACAAATAGATGGTGGCTTTGCAAGAAAAGGTATTGTATTGTAGGCCCCTCACATCCTGAGCTGAAACTGAAAGCTGACTTTTATTAAAAATATATATATATTCTTATTTGATTTGATCTTTCAGAGGGCTAGGTTAGTCTCTACTGGTCCTGGACATGAACAATGGCCCACAAGCCTTCCAAAACTTCCCACCTGTTTAAAAATACATCCACATTTAACGCATTTGCACCATTCCCATCTCTTTCATTCCCTTTATGGATTCTTCACTAAAACTGACAGATACGCTATGACGAAGAAGGTCACAATCTAGAAATGCTTGTGTACATGTTTTACTGCAAGTTGTTTTTGCAAGCTCAATCCAGACATATTTATATCCAGAGTAGATCCATCAAAACCAATAGGGTTTTAATCATGACTGCTTTAAGTTCCATTAGCTGTAATGGATCTACTGTAAGTACAATTCTGTCTGGATACAGGATCGCAGGTCTATGCAGCCTGATCATCCCATTGGAAGGAAATAGTGTGGTCCCTCCAACCCAGCACCATTCCTCGAGTCCTTCTCCCCTACCCAGTGCAGTTGCTGACCAGTGTTGACAGAGGAAGGCTAAAAAGACTCCTGCTCACAATCAGTTCTTAAGTCCACAGTCTTCTGATTCCTAATCATGCAAAGCCAAGAAAAATCTCCTTTTAGAGCTTCAAGCTCAACACCAGGGAGATCAAAAACAGAGCAGAGATGTTGAAGCTAAAGCTTGCATGTATGTCCTCCCTCACCTTTTTTTTTAGCCTTCGTGTGGAGACTATGTGTTTGCAGCAGCAGACACTCCAGGCTAAAGGTAAAGGGTGCCCTTGCTCAAAAGCCAGTTGTATCTGACTCTAGTGTGCGGTGGTCATCTCCATTTACAGCCAAAGAGCCCAGTGTGTTTGCAGAAGGTTTCTGTGCTCTGGCAGAACTAGAAACTGGAATGCACGGAGCACTGTTACCTTTCCCACCGAAGCGGTACCTAATCATCTACTTGCAATTTACTGCTTTCAAACTGCTAGGTTGGCAGGAGCTGGGACAGAGATGGGAGCTCACTCCGTCACATAGCACTTGGGTCTCGACCTGCTGACCTTCTAATCATCAAGTTCAGCATCTTAACAACATGCAATTTTGTTAGATGCTAAAAGGACAGCAGTAAACAAAAAACAGTATACTTTTATGGGTCAGGGGAGTATGGTACACATACTGTGTTTTATTTTATAGCTGAACTGGATAAAATTGAACTGTAGCACATTGGATCAAGAATTTCTCTTCCACTCTAGAACAAGGAAAGAATTTCTCTTCCACTCTAGAACAAGGTAGGTTTTCCCCCTTCACGAGATACCAGTTGTCCCAAATGTATGATCTCTGCTAGTATATAACACAGAATAAAAAAATACTGCCCTCCTGAGCAAAAGAGCTACTAAGACCAGACTAAGGGCACTGCAGGCAAGTGGGTTATCCAAGGAAAACTCCAAACGCTTCTTACTTACACTCTCGCCATAAGGTGACACTTTCAAAAGATAGCCCTTAGGCAGCCTCTTGTCCGCCAGGCTGTGTTCGCCTTTCAGAACATTTTCTGCAACTAAAGAGATATTCTTTTGGTTTTTGAGGAGAAAAAATCAGAAGACAATAGTACTTTGTTGCCAACCCAAAGGCTGGAATACCTCACCAAAATCCCCACTTTCCCTTTCTCTCTTATCCCTCTTGAGTTTTCCTTTGGGATTCCTGCCAGTCTTCAATATTATCTCTTGATATTTTATGCACTGCAGTTGTTCAAGAGATACGTCTCGCCACAAGATTAATTGGCAATGATTTTACTTCCCCAAGGCTTGGATGCACAATTCTCATCTGCTAGGCAGCATGTGTATTTTATTCTTGTGCGAGCATTTTAAAACACCTACACAAAAACCCTCTCTAAGACCTGTTTGTGTTTATGTTTGATGAATGGTAGAGGGGGATGGGACCAAGAAACGACGACTAGAGATTTCAAATTAGACTTTGTCAGCTATGCCAATATGTCTAGCATGCAGGAGCTTACAGAAATGATTTTCCCTTTCTGCTTAATGATCCAGAAGCCGACTTCCTTTCTTTGATATTACCTCGTTTATCTTCAAATGTTACATATGCCACTCCTTTGGTTGCTGTTGGGTAGGCAATGTCCTCCACATCTCCACCTTTGTTCTTTGCTTTTTGAAAATGAATCATTAGTATGTCAGCCATTACGTCGTCATTTAGAAGGCCATCTGGAACGCCACAGACCAAAATTGTTCTTTCTGGCTTGGCAGCTTGTGCAGTAGCCTGTGAAGAAACACATGGGACACGGAAAGCACAAGCAAAGCTGGTTGATTACTGTCTCTGTTTCCTACCCTTCAGGGACTTTCTGCTTCATATGGACACATGCTTCCCTCCAGCTTGATCCAGACCCATGCTTCACTATTCTTTTTGTACTGAACCGTTTTTGACACATTCAGCTAAGTTTACAGGATGCCCGCAGCCACGGAGGACTCCCGCCGCTTCTCCCCGTCACCCTTGCCATAGGCGTGGGGATGGAAACGGTTGCACCTGCGGACGCCATCCCCTCCCTCCTTGCCCCACCCAGCCAGAGGATAAAGGACGCCCAGTCACAGAAGACTCCCGCCACTTCTTCCCATCGCCATCACCAAAGGCGCGGAGATGTAAATGATTGCACCTGCAGACGCCGTCCCCTCCCTCCTTGCCCCGCCTGGCCAGAGGATAAAGGATGCCCGCAGCCATGGAGGATTCCTGCTGCCCTTGCCATCGGCGCAGGGATGAAAGCGGTTGCCGGCCAGGACTTAAAAGGCCATAGAGGCGGCTGGACATTCGCCGCCACCTCCGGTCTTTCCTGCGGGGCAGAGAGGTGGTGATGCTATTGTACTCTATTGTTTCTTGTTCTTTGCTATATTGTATTTGCTGTTGTATTTTGTATTTGCTGTAAGGTATCTTTGTTTTGATGGGTTGTGAGCCGCCCTGAGTCAGCGTATGCTGAGGAGGGCGGCATACAAATCAAATAAACATAAACATTCCTAGCATTCCTGCGCTAAAATAATAAATGCACAACTTCAAGCCAATTCTAAGTTTTTGTGTCGCTTTCTAGGTGGAGAATTCACAGCAGTTTCTTCTAAGAGCTCCCCGGGATTGTGCAGTTTGCCCACAATTACACAGGCTAGCTCTTCTCCTGGGAGGCAGAGCGGGGAATTGAACTCCCAACCTCTGGCTCTGCAGCCAAATACCTCTCAGCCAGAAGGGTGGAGGAGTAGAACAGAACAGAATAGACAAACAAACCACTGAGCTATTCAGATAGCTATTTGTTACTACGCTACACTACATTAAAATAGTGCACCACAGTAAAGTATGTTTTGCGACATATTATAGTACATCACAATAAACTCCTCTAGAGTGAGTCATTAACTTAAAAGCTTATTATCCACATGTCAAGGAAAGCTCTACTCACTTTCTCTCCTGAGTGGGCACAGCGCTGCCTGCAAAGCTATGATGCGATAACACTTCATTATTTTAAAAAGGCAGCTGTATGCTTCTTTTAGCGCAGAGAAGGTAGAATGGCTGAGGAAACTTTTTATATCCACTTATTTCTGTTTGCTGCAATACATTCTTAATGAAGTGATTGCTCCCCTTATTGGTTTGAAATAGCTTTGCGTTTAAAAAATTCTACGATCCCTCATTAATGCTGTCTAGGGCTGGTGGAAGGTGCAAAATACTCCAGAGAGCATATATAAGCTAGACCTATACTAAATAATGTTCCATGGAATTTTGAAAGACAAAGAAATCACTCTTGCTTCACTTTGTATATAAATTCGCCACAGGACTGCCTAATTTCTACTAAGGGAAGAAAAACCTCACCACATTCTTTGTTATTTTCAATGTGTGTAGCGCTGTGATTCCCCCCCCCCCCCCCCGCTCCTGTAGCTATGAATCATATTTATGTCTCATCCTGCTGATACAACAGAGAGCGGCATAGTCCTTTATTGCCTGATCAAATCTACAAATATTTCTTTCAAAATCCAGAGGGGGGGTCTTCACTCCAGGAGAAAGGAAATTCCAGTTTCAACATCACCACTAAGAAACTACAGTAATACCTCATACAAAGTCTGCTTCATACAACATCGGATTCATACAACATCGCCTAATTCCTTGAAAAAAGTTGCCTCATACAAAGTCGTGCGACTTTGTATGAGCCATTGGGGTTTTCCCAGGTTGCATTGTGCCTGGGCAGTATAAAAGGCAGGACACATGCGTGCATTGCTCTTGTGGGTTTTGCATGAGGCGAAGAGTGTTTAGGAGTGGTTTTGAGCGCGATTTTGGATTTTTTTGAATTTTTTCGTCAGAATTTTTAGAAGCATTCCTGGGATTTTTGCAGCATTCTTCAGGTTCTTGGACAATCAGGGTTGTTTGACATGTTTTTGTAATGTTTTTAGCCTTTAGACAATGATTTCTTAAAGTTCTGTCAGTTTCCTTGACTTTGCCCTGAAGTCTGTGCAATGGATCTCTATGGAAACGATGTTGTATGAGGCATTGCAGCAAGGATTTGGACGTTGTATGAGGCATCGCGGCTATAATTTTGCATGCCTCATACAAAGTCCAAATCCGTATAAAGTCCAAACTTGTGGGACCAAGTTTGGACGTTGTATGAGGTATCACTGTACCATGTATCACTACTAAGAAATGTGCTCTATTAGTTATACTGCTGGGTTGGGTGTTGGGGAATCTAAGTCCACATGGCGTCATAACATTCAATGGGTAAACTTGGCCCAGTCACTCTCTCAGCTGGACAGAACTTAAGAGGGCTCTTGAGAGAATGAAATGGAAAAGAGCCACGTACACCATGTTGATCTGACTGGAGGGGAGAAATCACAGTTTGACTATAACTAATTCGTTCTGACAATAGCAGGGTACCTCGCTTCACTGGTTGGTTTAAAAAACGATAAATCCCCCCACTTCTCACGAGGAGTGGCTGAAGCCACCAGTTTGTACAAAGGTGACAAACTAACAGGTTTGGTCAATAATTTGATGTGTCAGTACTGAGGGATTTGCAGGAAGAACCTATAAATAATTGCTGAAGTCTTCCAACCTCCATCTCTTTTGTGCTTCATTTCTGTACAAGCTACTGAATGTCTGGCCCTGGGTTTCCATTTGAGAAAGCAGACAAGGTAGCGCTGAAGCACCAAAGCCTGGCAAGCCTTGAACTGGGAAGCTTTTTAAAAAATCTGACAAGAATTCACAATTATGTCAACCATGGCTATCTCCCAGGCCTGAAGAAACAGATTCAAAGAGACAACTCCACTGCCTCGTCCACCAGCTGTTAATCAATGGCGACACAAGTGAGAAGCCTATTTTTAACTGGCTTCTCACTTGGAAGTGCTGGAAACCTTCACTTATGTTATGACCGCTGTCTTTAGTATATACCCGTGATGGTGAACCTTGGCACTCCAGATGTTCTTGGACTTCAATTCCCAGAAGCCCCCGTGAATCCACACGAATGGCTTTACTGCGATTCATCCGGCTCACGCCACCCTCATCGCTCCTGGAAGCGGAAGAAAAACACACCCTTACGGAGGAAGGGTTAACCCAAGAGCCTTAACCATACCGATGTGTTTTCTTTCCGCTTCCAGGAGCGACAAGGGCAGCATGGGCCGGATGAATCGCAGTAAAGCCATCCGTGTGGATTCACGGGGGCTTCTGGGAATTGAAGTCCAAGAACATCTGGAGTGCCAAAGTTTGCCATCACGGCATACCTGTCCGGATTGGCCGGGATTTCCCGTTTTTCGGCGCCGATTTGCGCTATTTCCCGACCGGAGCTGCCAAAACCCTGGAATTTGGCAGCGGGGGGAAAGAGGTACTGCGCATCCCTTCTGCGCAAGTCGCCTTCTACGCAAGCATAAAAGGGTTCTACGCAAGCGTAAAAGGGTTCTACGCATCCGTAGAAGGCGACTTGCGCAGAACCGTTCTGCACAGGTCCCAGATTGTCCGGGGCTGCGGTTGACAGGTATGCATCACGGGTATATAATTTCCATTCTCTCTACAAATGCTGCAGAATGGACTGATTCTTCTTTTTTTAAAAAAAATTTGCTTTGGTGGTCATATCTTAAAGAGAGACATTCTAGGAAGACAAAAAATGTTGCGGCACCTTAAAGACTAACTCCTGTATTTAAATGTGAACTTTCGTGGCCCAAATCCACTTCATCAGACCCATGAAAGTTCACATTTAAATGCAGAAGTTAGTCTTTAAGGTGCCACGGCATTTTGTGTTTTTTGTTGTTTTGTTTACTCTCTGATATGCTTGTGCAGACTAACACGGTTACCACTTCAAACATCCTAGGAAAAATAACATTTTCACAGCAGACATTCTTCTTGCGGACTGTTGAAGGAACAGAAAGGCAAAGCCGTAATCTTCATACCTTACTTCTGAGATTTTCAGAAACATCTGGTTTTAGAAGCAGAACACCAGAACAGACCAACCCTCAATCTGATGCAGCCAGGGTCCTCTTGCTTTCATAAGGCCTGAATGCAAAGCTTAGAAGGAAGTGGGTATCAACAACCTACTTCCAGAAGGGATTCTAATTTACTGGTACCTACATTACTGCTTCTGCCACTCTGGTTATCCTCTGAAGAGCACAAACCATTGGACAGCCTCCTGACAACAGGAGGGCAACTGGCCTTTCTGATCCACCCCACCCCACCCCGCCTTCAAATCCCTCAGGTCTGCCTAGAACAGCCAAGGGTGAACGCTTAAGAGAGTTGATGGTTATAAATACAGTATCTGGAGATCCTAGCAGTTTGAAAGCAATAAATTGCAAGTAGATAAATAGGGACCACTTCAGTGGGAAAGGTAACAGGGTTCCGTGTGCTCTGGGGTCGTCATGCCTGCCACATGACCACGGAAACGTCTGCAGAAGCATTCAGCGCTGGCTCTTCGGCTTAGAAACAGAGATGAGCACTGCACCCTAGAGTCAGATACGACTGGCTTTTGAGCAAGGGAAACCTTTACCTATCTGGAGATCCAAACTGTGTGACATGTCTTAAAGAAATCAATGGATTTTATTTTGAGAAAAATAAAAAAGAACAGTGTATGGGGGTTAACCATTCAAGTGCAGATCACAGGAAGCACAAGAAGTCTTTATTGACTCTAGATCCATGGTTCCCAATGTGGGGTACACGCCAAAGAGGGGGAGCAATTCGAGAATGAATTATTAACAGTGAACCACTGCTCCAGATGAAAAAGAAATGCCCCACTTACCAAATACTGGACTCATCAAATGCCTCCATGTAATAGCTCTTGGTCTCACCAAGAGACACAGATACAGTAGTACCTCATACGATTTTAATCCGTTCCACAGGGCTTGTTATGGTACGAAACAATGCATGCATCGTATAGTGATTTTCCCTATGGGATGCATCGTACAACGATTTTTTTCACTAAGTGGTTTTTCCTATTGAAAAATTGTTGTACGATTTTTTCCATAGGGAAAATTGTTATGCGGGACGCAATTTCCCCCCCAAACCTAATTGTTATACGATTTTGTTACTATACGGGGCGATTGTTGTATGAGGTTCCACTGTATGTACACTATAAGGTAAAGGTAAAGGTTTCCCTTGCTCGAAAGCCAGTCGTATCCGACTCTAGGGTGCAGTGCTCATCTCTGTTTCTAAGCCGAAGAGCCAGCGCTGTCTGCTTCTGCAGACGTTTCCGTGGTCATGTGGCAGGCATGACTAGACACCGGAGCGCACGGAACGCTGTTACCTTCCCACCGAAGTGGTCCCTATTTATCTACTTGCAATTTCTTGCTTTCGAACTGCTAGGTTGGCAGGAGCTGGGATGAAGACGGGAGCTCATTTCCGTCTACTGCTGTGATAAAATTAGCAGTTTGTGTTTCCAATGAATGCAGTACAGTATCTGGATCTCCAAGGTTGTCTAAGGTGATGATAAAGGTTTCCCTTGCTCGAAAGCCAGTCATATCTGACTCTAGGGTGCAGTGCTCATTTCTGTTTCTAAGCTGAAAGGCCAGTGCTGTCTGCTTCTGCAGACGTTTCCGTGGTCATGTGGCAGGCATGACTAGACACACCGGAGCGCACGGAACGCTGTTTACCTGGCTGGAAAAATTAAAAACCCAGCTCCTAGAATAAAAGCCCAATGTAGCAATGCAGTATACAAAGCATACTGTTAGTTGTTTTCCATGCTACCTGCACGGAATAGTGGCACAAGAACCCCATACATACAGTATCACTCTTTTTAAAAAGTTAAAAAGAGCAGAATTATAAAGGACCTGCTTACAATGCCCACACACGTTCATGGGCGCTAGTTTCTTTACACATGGTAACCGCGATTAATTTTAAAACTTTACACATCCCGACCTCGTTACTCTTCCCCAATAAGGCACATACCCATTTCATGCGGCAAGCTAACATAGATAAAGGTAAAGGTTTCCCTTGCGCGAAAGCCAGTGGTATCCGACTCTAGGGATCAATGCTCATCTGCTTCAAAGCCCAAGAGCCAGCGCAGACGTTTCCGTGGTCATGTGGCAGGCATGACTAGACACCGGAGCGCACGGAACACTGTTTACCTTCCCACCGAAGTGGTCCCTATTGATCTACTTGCAATGTCTTGCTTTCGGACTGCTAGGTTGGCAGGCGCTGGGACAAAGACGGGAGCACATTCCATCCTGCAGTACTCAGGAATCGAACTGCTGACCTCCCGCCTCCCAGTCAGCGCCTTAGCCACTTGGGCCACTGCAAGGAGCAAGAAGACGACCTTGCAAGCTTTTCTTCGGCACCTATCCAAAGCTACAGATCGATTACTGCTATCAGCAACCCCATTTTAAAGACGCGATAATAAACCACTTGCCATAGCTGCGCAGTTGTCGCCCCCATAAAACTTCGCCAGGCTGGCTGGCAATGGAGTGCCTGAGTTGAGCACAGCAGCAGCGCTCACTTTCGTTTCTGCACACACGGCGGTTTGTTGTTTCCCTGGGAATCTACAGGCGCTTTTTTAGCGCACGGCCTGCTGGGAAACGTAGTTCTCTCGCGGGCAGAGCGATGAAGGTGGCAAACGTCGCAAAAGGAATCTCTGACTACAAGTCCCAAGGAACTCTTTTCCCTGGGCGTTGAACGGCACCATCCCGGGAGGAGGCGTGTTCATGTCTTGCAGCCCAAAAGTTGTTGGACGTCTGCTCTAAAAGACGGGCGCAGGCTTTGGATCTGGATCTTCCCGCCAATTCCGGGATTTTATTTGCAAGGACGGGGAGCCGCCTTTGGAAGTATCCATGGCTTTATAAATCCTCCTCATTTGGAGCCTGAGATCTTAAAACAAAACTGAAAGGATTATGCAGCTGCTTGGGACACTTTACATTACCTTTACTTCTGTTTAAGTGAGCTTTCGGGGATTACAAGTAGGCAAAGGTCTCCCCTGCCCTGCTCTAAAGGCAGTCGTGTCTAACTCTAGGGGGCGGTGCTCATCTCCGTTTATAGCCAAAGAACCCCAGCTGTCTTCATTATTATTATTATTATTTGAACTTATATACAGCTTTCCTTTGTCAAAGACAAACTCAAAGCGGTTCATCCGCTTCTGAGGTCATGTGGCAGGCAAGACTACGGTAGATTCCCAAGTGTCTGCCTTCACCGAAGTGATACCTATTTAGTCTACATACAAATTCTTGCTTTCGAAATGCTAGATTGGGCAGGAGCTGGGACATGATGGGAGCTCGCTCCATCACACAACACTCGGGTCTCTAACTGCTGACCTGCCAACCTTCCAGTCAAGTCACCGTGGCCCCAGTTACAAGCATGCACCATTGTGCTTTTGGGCGACAGGTTTTAGGACATGAATCTGCGCACACCTGTTCTATGCAGTGAAGTCGTCTCTGACAGCAACACTGAAGGAGCAATTTCCAACATGTCCTGTCCACTACAGCAGCTCTGCTCAGTTCTTGCAAACTCAATCCAGTGGTTTTCCTTCAGGGAGTAAATCAACCTCACATTCATTTATCCTCTTTTTCTGTTGCTATCTCATACTTTGCCTGAAGCACCAAATTGTCATAGGTCAGACCTGAGTATTGACTATTTTCATACATACATTCCTCTACGCTGCATGTCTGAATACTGAAAATAATGGACTGTAGTGGACTTTATTTTCCCTGCTGTCTTTGTTTTGTCCCACTTTCGTGTTCAGGGAATGAAGAAGCAGACGAGTGAAGTATTGAAATTCAGCTCTTTATTAGTGGGGTTTGAACACACTTTGGATGGGGCAAAACTCTGACTTATATACACTATAAACAGTCAAAGATGGAGAACCTCCATTCAGTCAGCAAAAACAAGACCTGGAGCAGACTGTGGCTCAGATCACAACCTACTGATCGCAAAATTCAGGCTTAGACTAAAGAAAATGGGGAAAACAAGGAGACCAGACAGATATCACCTAGACAGCATCCCTAAAGAATACACGGTGGAGGTGAGGAACAGATGTAATGGTTTAGACTCGGTAGACAGAGTGCCTGAAGAATTATGAAGGGAGATGAGGGACATCATGCAGGAAGCAGCAAAGAAAACCATACCAAAAGAAAAGAAGCGTAAGAAAGCAAAGTGGTTGTCTGATGAGGCTCTTAAAATAGCAGAGGAAAGAAGGAATGCAAAAGTCCAAGGAGAAAGGAAAAAATACAACCACCTGAATACAGAATTTCAAAGAAAAGCAAGGAGAGATAAGGAAAAATACCTGAACGAACAGTGCAAAGAAATGGAGGAAAACAACAAAAGAGGCAGGTCTAGAGATCTTTTCAAAAAATTTGGGGAAATCAAGGGAACATTTAAAGCAAAAATGAACATGATAAGGGACAAAGATGGAAAAGAGCTGAAGCAGAAGAGATCAAAAAAAGATGGCAAGAGTACACACAGGAACTCTACAAAAAGGACCTCAACACTCCTGATAATAACAATAATGAGAAATTTGAACTTGAACCAGACATTCTGGAGAGTGAAGTCAGAAAGACCCTAAAAAGCACTGCAAACAATAAAGCTAGTGGAAATGATGGTATCCCAATTGAATTTTTCAAAGCCCTAAAAGATGATGGAATCAAACTACTGCATTCAATATGCCAGCAAATTTGGAAAACAAAACAGTGGCCACAGGATTGGAAAAGATCAGTGTACGTTCCAATCCCCCAAAAAGGCAATGCCAGAGAATGCTCAAATTACCAAACAATTACGCTCATCCCACATGCCAGCAAGGTGATGCTCAAGATAATACAGGATAGACTTCAACAACATGTGGAGAGAGAACTACCAGAGGTGCAGGCCGCTTTCAGAAGAGGCAGGGGGACTAGAGACCACATTGCCAACACACGTTGGATCATGGAGAAAACAAAAGAATACCAGAAACAAGTCTACTTTTGTTTTATTGACTACACCAAGGCTTTTGACTGTGTGGACCACAACAAAATGTGGCAAGTAATTAAAGAGATGGGAATACCAGAGCACCTCATATGCCTCCTGAGAAATCTGTACACGAACCAAGAAGCAACAGTTAGGACAGAACACGGAATGACAGAGTGGTTTGGAATAGGAAAAGGAGTAAGACAAGGCTGCATTTTATCACCCTGCTTATTCAATCTATACACAGAGCACATAATGCGCAATGCAGGGATGGAGGAATCACAATATGGGATCAAAATTGCTGGGAGAAACGTCAACAATTTGAGATATGCAGATGATACCACCCTAATGGCAGAAAGTGAGAAAGACCTAAAGAACCTCTTGATTGGATTGAAGGAGGAGAGTGCAAAAGCTGGCCTGAGACTCAAAATCAAGAAAACCAAGATAATGGCAACAGGTCCCATCAGTCCCTGGAAAATAGATGGGGAAGAAGTAGAAGCAGTGATAGATTTTACTTTCCTGGGATCTAAGATCACTGCAGATGGCGACTTGTGGGAATGTATCTGGATTCTGTCAGGCTGTCTCTGACACATATTGTAAACAAAAGCCTCTTTGCTCACTGAGAGACAACGCTCCTTATCTCTCCTTATTTGGGTTCTGACATTCTGATTGATTATGTAGCTTAAGTTTCGTTTCTGGTATACTCTGCTTGAATAAGTTTCGTTTCTGTTATTCTCTGCCTGAATAAAGAGTAGATTAGTATCGTTTGTTCAGCCAAAGACGGGAGTCCTGTTTTCTGTCTCTCTCTGTTTTTTCCTTACTCTGAGCCTAATGAAGCTGGACTTCGTGGACTCTTAAGTTTCTATCTTAAAAGATCTGAGAATATAAATTGCTGCTTCATGAGACTGAATGAGAAGAGAGCTTTACATGAATCAGATTTCAACAGCGACTGATTATGGGGAGACAAGCAATGAGAAACCTGGGGAATATTGTGAAAAGCAGAGACATCACCTTGAAAACAAAAATTCGTATAGTCAAAGCAATGGTATTCCCAGTGGTAATGTATGGGTGTGAGAGCTGGACCATTAAGAAGGCTGAGCGCAGAAGAATAGATGCCTTTGAGATGTGGTGTTGGAGGAGAGTCCTGAGAGTCCCTTGGACAGCAAAGAGACCAAATAGGTCAATACTGGAAGAAATAAATCCTGACTGTTCATTGGAGGGACAAATAGTGAAGATGAAGCTAAAGTACTTTGGACATCAAATGAGAAGGGAGGACTCACTTGAGAAGGCCTTGATGCTTGGAAAGGTGGAGGGAAAGAGAAGGGGGCGTCCAAAGATGAGATGGATAGATGGTATTGTGGACACAATGGGCACAGAGCTTGGTGGGCTGAGGAGAATGGTGGAGGACAGAGGTGCCTGGAGGAAAATGGTCCATGGGGTCGCAAAGGGTCGGAATCGACTGTGCGACTGAACAACAACAACAAATTGGCTAACAGAGTGTTCAAATTTTCAATCCACTTATTTGCATAAGAATAGATACATGAGTAAAGATACATTCTGATCCTGTCAGAAAACACAGTTAACATACATAACTTTCTTCCCCACTAGGTAAAAATAAAATCCTTTAACCAGGATGGCAGTCTAGTTTCCCTTCTGGGTCGGACGCGTGGCTGAGCTGGCTCAGGGGCTCATAGAATGGGCGACCCGACTGGAGTGAGGGATTGACTAGAGGGGGACGATTGTAAACCCAAATTAAAGCCCTGTTTGTCAGATAGAGGAGCAGGGGATCGCTCAAAACCAAAATCTAATTCTGTGGATGAATAAGACAACTCAGGGTCCCTCCTGTGTGTACTAAGTCGAGGGCGACTCTGAACAAAATTGATCATCATCAATAAAAGAATCCAGAGTGCTAGGCTGGGACAGTGTAAGGGTACACCTGGCCGGAATAGGGGAGCATTCCACAAATTCCCCTTGAAATCGGTCCCTAAAACACACCTCTGGGTATAAGTTAGCTTGCTGCTGACTATTACCTCTGCCCCCTGGGTTTAAACGGATGGGGTCCAACCCTAACGTTGAGTGTCTGTATTCGTCTTGTGGGTACAGTACTCTGGGTCTCAATTGATCCACGTGCCTCCTCCAGATCAGACCAGTGGCTGTTTTAATTCTGTAAGATCGATCACAAACCTGGGTACCCACGTAGGACCACCAGCTGCATAATTGCGGCAATGTACAGGGTCTCTGGACGAGAAACTCTTCTGGTGTTGGACTGCTATATTTGTGCCTTTGTCCTCTATCCTAGAGGGATCCAATCTGTCCAGCAAGGATGACAGTATCCTTCACTGGAGCAATTCAGCAGGGGACAGCCCTGAGGCAAGGGGTGTTAGCCTATATGTGAAAAGGAACTGGCATAACTGGAGCTCCATATCCCCTTCACCCATACACCGAAGCGCGTCTTTAGTTGTGTGCACCTGTCGCTCTACCTGGCCATTGGTGGCTGGGTGGAATGGGGCAGCAGTGATGTGCCTAATTGCATTCCTTTCCATGAAGGATTGGAATTCTGCAGATGTGAACGTGGACGCATTGTCAGATACCAGCACATTTGGAAGTCCAAATGCTACAAACAGCCTTCTTAGGTGCATTATCCTGGTGGCTGAAGTGGTATTAGGCACCCTAATCACTTCCAGCCACTTAGAGAATGAATCCACAACCAACAAAAATAGGGCACCCCTAAATGGACCTGCAAAATCTATGTTCAACCTGGGCCTCGGGCCCTGAGCAGAATCCCATTCCCAAGAGGGAAGGTGGGATTGCTCTGGGCGAGAGGATTGACAAGTGGCACAAGTGCAGACCATTTGTTCTATGTCTTGGTCCAGTTGAGGCCACCAAAAGTAGCTATGGGCAAGGGCTTTGGAACGGACAATTCCTGGGTGACTTGTGTGAAGTAGATGTAAAACCTTTTTCCTGAGAGTGACAGGAATGACCACCCGCTGGCCCCATAGAAGGCAACCTTGTTCTACTGACAGTTCCAAATACTTGCGGTGAAATGTTCTGAATTCCTCGGCTAGAGGAGAGACAGGCCAGCCTTTTTGTACCCAAGACATTACTTTAGTCAATGTTACATCCTTGGCCGTAGCCTTGGCTATATCTGAGGGGACGACTGGGGGCGAGTCGAAAGCCTCAATCATAAGGACCTGGTGGTCGCTTTCGATCTCGCAATCGGCTTCCCCGACCCCTGGCAGTGGAGAACGTGACAGGGCATCAGCGTGGCTGATATTCTTGCCGGGCCTTTGCACCAAAGTAAAATCATATGCATTTAGGAAAATTGCCCAACGCAACATCCTTGGAGGCAGAATTTGAGGCATGGGCTTCCTGTTCACAAAGATTCCAAGGAGGGGCTTGTGGTCAGTTACGATGGTAAAAGGCCTTCTGTAAAGGTAATTGTGGAATTTCTTAGTGCCAGCCACGATTGCCAATGCCTCCCTGTCTGTCTGAGCGTACTTTTTCTCAGGCTTTGAGAGTGAATGGGAATAAAATGCTACGGGGGCTTCCCTCCCGTCATTTAGTACATGGCATAACACAGCTCCCACCCCCACAGGGGATGCATCATACACAAGTACAACTTCCTTGTTAGGATCAAAATGAGTTAATACAGCATCCGAAGATAGCAGCCTTTTAAGTTCTAGGAACGCTTTCTCCTGGCAATGGCCCCAGTGCCAAACAGTATCTTTCTTAAAAAGCCGATGTAATGGTTCAGCAACTGAGGCTTTGCGATGGAGAAAAGTGTGATAGAAGTTTAACAATCCTAGAAATGATTGCAATTCGGCTTTACATTTGGGCCTGGGTGCATTTCGCACAGCCGCCACCTTGGAGTCAGAGGGCATGATACCTTGGGGTGTAATTCGATACCCCAGGAACTCCCACTTCCTGTGCCAAAAACACACATTTGTCTCTTCTAAGACGTAGACCGGCCCTCTCGAAACGTGAGAGGAGTCGATCGAGCCTGGCCGCTAGTTTGACAGTGTCCTTAGCGGTGATCAGGACATCGTCAAAATATGGCAGGACACCGGGCAAACCTTTTAAAATACGTTCTACATGAGATTGAAATATTATGGGGGCCGCATTCACCCCGAATTGTAGTCTAGTTACCTTAAATGCCCCTCTATGCATTACTATGGTCTGGGCTATGGCAGCAGCAGGAGACACAGTCAATTGTTGGTAAGCCTGGGCAAGGTCAAGTTTTGCGAACCAATTTCCTCCATGCAAGGAGGCAAGAAGGTGGCTTACCACGGGCACAGGATATGCGTTCGGGCGAATAGCTTGTAGTCAGCGCATATCCTGACCTCCCCATTACTTTTCAAAGCAGTCACTATTAGTGTCTCCCACTCTGCAGAGTTCACTGGCACTAGGATACCCTGCCCCACAGTTTGTCCAGTTTGGCTTCTATCTTCTATCCGGATGGGCCGGATGGTTGGGTCAAGCTCAAAGTCCACAGGGGGTCCTTTGTATAACCCTAAACCCTTTTTTTGAACACCTCAGGATGTGCAGCACAAACGTCCCGGATTGGGTCAGCATCTATTGTGTGAATGCCAGAAAGCCGGATTCCCCCGGGGCCTAAACCATTGGGTCCCAATAAGACAGTTAGTGCCCTCCTTAACTACAACCAATGGCAAGGAGGTGTGAATGTTTTTGAATTTGACCAAGAAATTTCCCACCCCAGGACCAGAATCTGGCAACCTTGCACATCCCGGAGGGAACTTTTAAAAGATTTGAGCTTGGGCTGAGAGGCAGCGGGAATTCTCAAAAACTCCCGCTGTGGGATTATGGAAAAGGTAGTACCTGAATCCACCTCCATCTTAAAGGGGACGTCCTGCAGGCTGAGGTCTGAAGAAATGCTTGCTGACGATGCCTACTTGGCACGGCTCAGGCTCTGGTGACACTTTGGCGATGGACGTTTTGTGGTGATGACTCTTCTTGGACTCAGATGCTGGAGTTTTTTGCTTTCGCTGTCGGCATACTTTAGCAATGTGCCCTCGTTGCCCGCAGTTGTGGTATGAAAGGGGCACTTCCTGCTGTCATGCCAGGCTCCGCAGCCATCACACTTGCAAAGGAATTTCTTCTCCCAATCATCACGGTGCTCTCGGTGCTTTCGTCGGACCGCTCGGACTTCTCCCTATGTGTCGCTGGACTCCGATGAAGAGGTGGAACCAGACAATGCTGAGGAGGATAAAGATGAATTTTGCTGAGCTTGCACAGCTGAGTCGGTGGCACTGGTGGTGGAGTGGCGATGCCAGAAAAGCTTGATGCCGGACCGTGCTGCCTCAGACGCTACCGCCTCTTCTAGGACAGCCTTGAAAGTTAGCATCTTCCTGATCATGAGGCGACATTGAGCATCTTCGTCCCTCATGCCGGCCAGCAGACGGTCTCGGTGTGCTTCTTCGATGTTGTCCCACTTGCACGGGTCGGCAGCAATGCACAGAGTGGCAGCATTGTCTGCAATGGACTCCCTAGGTCACTGCTCCCTTCTGTGGAAGGCCACCCTGGCCGGGAAGATTGAAACCTCTGGCTGCAGGTGTTTCCTCAGTGCGGACATGATTTCTGCGAGCGGCACCACATCCACGTCCCTTGGGAGAACAAGGTGGGTTGCCAGCTCAAGCGTCTCAGAACCACACTGAGCAAGGAAACAGGAGCACTTCTGGTCTTCATCGGTGATCTTCTGTGAGGTCATTGCGTGGCAAAAACGGTGTTCGTATGTTGCCCATTTCTCTGGACGCGCTGGGTCAAATGGGCCGATGTTGCTGCTGTGTGGGGACGCCATCCCATCCTCGTCGCCAGTTTCGTGTTCAGGGAATGAAGCAGCAGACGAGTGAAGTAGTGAAATTCAGCTCTTTATCAGTGGGGTTTGAACACACTTTCGATGGGGCAAAACGCAGACTTATATACACTATAAACAGTAAGAGTAACAATACAAGCCCGTTGGCTAACAGAGTATGCACATTTTCGATCCACTTATTTGCATAAGGATACATGAGAAAAGATACATTCTGCTCCTGTCAGAAAACAGTTAATATACATAACACCCACCCAAGTATTTTGTTATATCGGCATCTAATCAGGCCTGATTCTTTGATGCCACATTTGACTGCTTGCCCTTGGCAGATCTCACCTACCCTGGTTAGCCTTTCTCCTGCTTGCAATGTTGAAAGGCCTAGCATTCCCTGCAGCCTATTTATCTCACCCACCATCCCTTTAACCCAAGGTACCTCCCTTTGCTTCTTCAGCTAAGCAATTTTAGTTGCTGCAGAAAGATTACATGAAAGGCTCGTTATCTAATAGGACACACAACAAAGCATTTCAAGAACTGAATATTCCTAAAGAAGCTTCATCAGCCAGAAATTTAGGAGGCAGTTTTCTCCAGCATTACACATACAAGAAGCCAAAATAGTATTCTGTGGGCCATTTGACCTCCACACATTTTAATAGTAGCAGTAGATGAATGTCAGCCTGGCCAGGTTATCCTGCTATGGAAATAGGGTAGACCAGTGATGGCAAACCTTGGCACTCAGCTGTTCTTGAAGTTGAATTCCCAGAAGCCTTGATCAGCAGATGTGTTGGCTTGAGCTTCTGCTAATTAATGTCCAAGAACACCTGGAGTGCCAAGGTTTGCCATCTTGGGGGTAGACCATACTGCCACGACTCAACGCCAAATGTTAGGTGGCAGTTAACTAACCTGACAGCCCTGAGGACTAATGGCCTTGGGTGCTGAAGTCAACAAGTAAGGGTGATGGCCCCCAAGTGGATTAAATTCCATTTGAATCCATCTTGATGTTGGGCAGCAGCTTCATCAATACTGGCCTGGGGCTGAGGAGGGCTTTGCGTGCCAAAAGGGCTCAGGACCAGAAAGTGACTCGCGGAACTGGATCAGTGGTATGGGTGTTATGCTGTGATGCGGAAGGCAGATGAAAGGTCATTGTGTTATATTCTCATGACAGTCTTCATGGGTGATTGCCATAAGGCTCGCCAATATTCGGATTCGGATACAGCAGTAGTAGATGAATACTTGCATTTTAAGAATATCAGAATAAACTTAACAAAAACGCTGTAGCACTTTAAAGACTAACTATTCTATTTCATTGTGAGCTTTCGTGGATCAAAAAAAATTTGGAATCATGACCATTCACTTTTATGTCAACTTCCATCTATGTTTGATGCCTGTTTTCCATTACTATATTAAAATCAATCATAGAGTGATGGAAATTTCAGGCTTATTTACTCCTGTTCTGTCTAAAGTAATTTGTCTAGCCTGATAAAATGTGGTTTGAATTCTTAAGCATTTGGATTCTTCACAGAAAAGCACTACTCTAGCAATAGCGCTGTTTCATTGAGACCTAACAGCAGCCAATGTGTCTTATCTATTGTGCAAAGTTTTACACCAATTAATGCAACAGCTGGGTTTCAAATACCAAGCTGACTGCAATTCCCCATGCTACACCACGAATTTTTGGGTGCTTCTTAGGCAGTATAACAATCCAGAAGGTGTAAGGCTAAGAAGGCTTGTGAGACACATCAGAGTTCCTGTGCAGCTACAGAGTCTCTACCACACTTATGTGACCCATGTGGGTTACCTGTGTAACACGGGAAACCTGATCATAGGTTCAACAGTGCATTGAACACAACGAAGCAAACATTGCTTACAAGAATATACTTTCAGTCTTCAATATTCCTGGACACAGGAATACTCTTGACATCAAAACTATCCATTGCCATCTAGCTACTTATGCAGTACTGTACAATAATATCAATAGGAAGGGAACCCTCCAGGCATCCGTTCAGGCAAAAGTACATCATGATTATTACACTGTGGCACAGCTCAGACATATTTAGAAAGAACCTCTGACGTTTATACAACTTAAGGCAGCCACTCTGTATCCAGCAGCCTGAAAGTAACAGAACAAGTTAGTCATGTCTAAGCAATGGCACTTAGGCTCCAATCCTATGCAGGTCCATTTAGTATAGCTAGACCCACTTCTAAGTAAAGTAAAGGGCAGCCTTGCTTGAAAGCCAGTTGTATCCGACTCTAGGGTTTGGTGCACATGAAGTGGCCTGAATATACTCAGGTTTATGCAGATATTTGTATGCTTCCAGTTCAGAGCAATTCAAGAAAGCACAAAGCTATGACTTAGGTGGGATGTAGGGAGGAATTAGGAAGATGTTTGACCTTCAGGAAGAGCTTCAATCAGAGGAGCCCTAGGGGCACAAGTGGCTAAACTGCTGTAAAGTCATATCCGACTCTAGGGTTCAGTGCTCATCTCTGTTTCAAAGCTGAAGAGCCAGCGCCGTCTGCTTTTGCAGACATTTCTGTGGTCATGTGGCAAGCATGACTAGACACCGGAGCACATGGAACTCTGTTACCTTCCCACCAAAGTGGTCCCTATTTATCTACTTGCAATTTCTTGCTTTCAGACTGCTAGGTTGGCAGGAGCTGGGACAAAGACAGGAGCTCATTCCATCCTGCAGTACTCGGGGATCGAACTGCTGACCTTCCGCCTCCCAGTCAGCGTCTTAGCCACTTGAGCCTCTGCAATCCCTTAAACTGCTGTACTGTAGCCAAAACATGAGTTTGATTCAGCCTTCCAAGGTTGATTCAGCCTTCCAAGGTCAGTGAAATGAGTACCCAGCATGTTGGGGAAAAAATGCTAATTACCTTGGGAACCACCCAGAGAGTGCACTGAGCAGTACAGAGCAGTCAGTTTATAAGTGTAATTGCTACCAACTTCCTTCACAGCCATCAAGCTATTCCACAAGTTCATGCACATATTCAATCCTATGTGTGATGACGATTCGATGAAGCTACTAAAAATAAAAATCAGGAGAAAACATGGCATGTCTACCAGAGAAGAAACAGACATACTAATTAGTATAATTTATTGTTTTAGTTGACGAAAAGAAATTATGAAACCCTTGGCAGAATAAGAAGGGAAGTTGCAGGTGAGCCTTATCTTCTGCTTATCATATAATATCACTTGCATTATCATTCTCAAAATATGCCATTTTGGTTCCTTTTCGAAGATATCTGACATTTTCAACTTCCCCACCACCATTGCTTGCTTTCTGGAAGTGGATGGCAATCATATCTTGCACATTCTCATCTTCTTCTTCTTTCGTCTGGATCCCTTTTAACAGGATGGTTTTCCTGGAAATCCCTGTAAAAATCTGATGAACAGAAAAACTCATCATATATCGTATCACATCAAAAGAAGATGGACAGGCCATATCACCCACCTAAAAGATAATAGATGGACCTGTTGGCTAACAGACTGGATACCAAGGGACCACAAAAGACCACTAAGCAGACTCTGAAAATGATGGGATGAGACGATGGTAAAACTGTTCGGCCAGAGATGGAAACAGAAGGCAAAGGATAGAGCATTTTTGTTTGGTTGATTTGTGCTTAAATAGATAAGCAACGACAAATTGATATTGAATAAGATATCACAAGGGGACTGCAGTTGCTCAAGTGGTTAAGACGCTGACTGGGAGGCGGAAGGTCAGCAGTTCAATTCCCGAGTACTGCAGGATGGAATGAGTTCCTGTCTTTGTCCCAGCTCCTGCCAACCTAGCAGTTCGAAAGCAAGAAATTGCAAGTAGATAAATAGGGACCACTTTGGTGGGAAGGTAACAGCATTCCGTGTGCTCCGGTGTCTAGTCATGCCTGCCACATGACCACGGAAACGTCTGCAAAATCAGACAGCGCTGGCTCTTCGGCTTTGAAACAGAGATGAGCACTTATCCCTAGAGTCAGATACAACTGGCTTTCGAGCAAGGGAAACCTTTACCTTTACTAGATCACATCCCACAGTTATAGGTTCTGTTTAGGAACCATTACATCTTTATTGCAGAAATGGTAGCATTAAAAAAACCAAGGTCACATATCCTGTCACTATTCCAGCTTGAAAAAAATGGTAAAGGTCACCTTTGCTCGAAAGCCAGTCGTATCCGACTCTAGGGTTCAGTGCTCATCTGTTTATAGCCAAAGAGCCAGCGCTGTCTGCGTCTGCAGACATTTCTGTGGACATGTAGCAGGCATGCCTCAACACTGGAGTGCATGGAATGCTGTTGATCTTCCCACTGAAGTGGTACCTGTTTATCTACTTGCAACCTATTGCTTTTGAACTGCTAGGTTGGCAGGAGCTGGGACAGAGATGGGAGCTCACTCCATCATGCAGCACTCAGGAATCGAACTCCAACCTTCCCGTCGTCAAGTTCAGCATCTTAACTGCTTGAGCCACTACAGTCCCAAGTTTGATCTTGAAACAAGATTATAAATCTGTAACATAAGGGACTAACAAACGAACACTTATGGTCAGTTTTCAACTTAACCTTCCAAAGTCATGGTATCAACCCTCCATTCAAGGCAGATTACAGCAGTTACTAGGAGGAAAATTCAGACCTGAGATATCATGACCAAGAACAAAATCTCCAGATCCAAAGTCACATGTATGAAATCTGTTGTCATTATATACTGTACTACTGGTACTGGGGATCAGAAACCTACTCTTTCCTTCTAGTCATAACCTTAAGCCATAATGGTTACTGGAAACATGTCCTTTTTACAATAGATCATAGGAAGAACATTATTCCCTGGAAAGTGCAAGGAATAATAGGTTGGCTGACACAATTAAAGCTACAGCATATCACACTTGGTTGGAAATTAAACCCATTGAACTCAGTGGGATTAACTTCTAAGTAAAAACTGGGTTTGTAGCATGATAACCGTGCTTGGTTGCAGGTCTCGATTGCTACATCACTACCAGTTGGTCATTCTGGTATCATTTACTTACCTGAAACTTTTCTAGATGGCTCTGTGTGACAGGGTCAACCATTATTGTGAAAATCCAGTCACTTGTTTGAAATAAGTATTGCCCAGATTTCAGAATATCATTTGCAGCTAGAATGGGGGGAAATGGTTCTGATAATTTATTCAAAAACTAGAAAAGAAAAAAAGGCAACTTTACACCAAATTAAATTATAAAGTCATTTTTCAATTAATAGAATTCTGATTTTCTAAACAAAGCAAGTAATTTTTGTATTTACTTTAATAGTACTGTTCAGGCTATCATTTAAACAGAATCGGCAGTTATAATTAAAACTGCAGTCCTGTAGAAAATGTAGCATAGAACTGTGCTGTAAGGAAAGTACAGTAAAACACCGATTTATGGAAAAAGTCAATTCCGTAGCTTCTTACGTAAATAGCAGTTTTACGTAAATTGGAAGAAAAAAACAGGCTTGAAATTGGTTTTCAATGCACCTCTATGGAAAATCATGCTTTGTGCCCCTAATGGCCATTTCTGGTAATGACAGGCAATTCCCCCCCCCCCCCCCCCCACACACACACACACCCCTTTTAAGCTCTTCTCCGAGGTGCGTTCACAACTACAGTAAAGTGCACCCCAGAAAAACCTCACACAAACAGCAGAAGGGAGCAGAAATTTCACTCACACTCCCCAGTCCTGGCAGAAGCAAGCAGGGCCTGCAGAAAATTGTTGCTGCTGCCACTGCCGCTGCCTCCACCGCCACCACGGTAAGTGATGTCTTGCAACTTTTGGTGGTGAGAGCAGATGGCGCGAGGTGGAATTTTAATTTTAAAATGGTGGCACCACCATTTTCAAATCTTAACACACCAGGAAACCCCTTACGTAACTTGATATTTTTTTGCATAAATCAGGACGTGATTTATGAAAGAAAGAAAAAACACCTTGTGTAAGTCAGATTTTACGTAAGTAGAGGCATACGTAAATCAGGGCTTTACTGCGTAATAGTTTGGAGTTCCACTGCACTCTATTCCCAAGGCTTTAAAATAAGTCTCCATAAATTCAATGGGATATGTTTCTATGTGAATGTGTACAACAGCTTTAAGACTCCCCAAGAATTACTCATTCAAATTGCAAAGTAAACTCATACTAAAGAGAAAACCACACTGGACAAAGCTGGATTTACTTCTGATTGAACATTTACTTAATTTATACATTATTAGTATATGTCTCTGACATTTGTATAGTGCTTTGAAAATGGTCACTGTAGTATTAAAAGAAAACACTGTTTTGAAAAGTTTTGCCAGAGCAACACAAGCTGCTTCCATCCTTTTACATTTCACAACCAGAAAGAAGAGTTGTGGGTTCATTACAATTCTGTTATGAAACTGAAAATTACAGTTGAAAGATTTTTAACTTCGCCGGGGCTATTTAAATATTTCACATAGTAGACCAAGTCTGAAAATCCACATGTGATCCATTTTATATCAACATAATGCTAATGTACCCAAAGGTCTGGCAAAAGAAAATTCCTTAAAGACCACCAGCAGAATACTTAAGAAATTACCTATAGGTTGGGCAAATGTAATAAGTGCCATATTGGACCGCTGGTCATAAGCTACATTCTCCACGTCTCCTCCCAATTTAGTCCTGCGTAACCACAATTCCAACTTATCTCTCATCCATTCATCAGGTATTTTCAGATCTGGGACATCAGAAACTTGAATCTTCTTTTGAGAGATCTTAACATGGAGCTGGAAAACAATACAGGCCAATTCCAAAATTACACAAATGAAATAAAACCAAGAAACTTAGCTCTGTTAATCAAGAGGAGCAAAGAGTCTAAACATGATATGGTCATAAACTTGAATTTCCATGAGCCAGAGCATAACTCCCATCCTCTATGTAACAGATAGTAGAATGTTATTCAGGACTAGCAGGGGTGCCCGGCTTTGCCCGGGTGGTCCCAACCCGGCTAGCTGAGTGCCAGTGTTGCCTGGGAAACCCACTGGCCAGGGGTGGGCCTGTGATGTGAGCTCGGTGATGACATCACAACCCCCCCCCCCAGGGTTGGCCTAGCACTGGGGCAGACACAAACCCTCCTGTTGAATATACCCCCCTTTGCAGATCAATTTAGGGGGCAACCCCCCATGGGCTTCGGGACCCCGACAGTGACTTGCTCACGTGTGCAAGGTACGTTGTGCCGAATTTCATGGGGTTTGATAAAGGGGTGCAGCAACCAATTCTGGATACGGTACCCACTATATATGTATATAGATATAAAGATTGGCATTAACAAGCTTTAATGCTTCTCATAGTGGTAAAACAAGTGCTCCCACTTCCAACGTAAAAAGATTCATCCATTATCACATTTGTTGAATACTTAAGACAGATACTAATAAGGATAGTGGTTGCCATACCTAACTCAGCTTTTATCAAGTGGGCCTTCTCAAATGAAAACAGATATTTCACGCTGGTGCTGAAACTGACAGTCTCAACAAGTGACACTCTATGCCAAGTTATGCCAGATACTAACACCAGAACGTGCCAATAAGCACACAGAAACCTTTGAGGATCAATTAATGTGCAGATGGGTTATTTGTCCATAAAACCATCTTCAAAACTTTGTCCAGTGAAAAAGTCTTGACCTAAAATCTGAGGCCTTGTCAATAAGACTTCAAGGTGTCGCTTTCCCCCACTAGGAAACAAAGGTGCAGAAGGTATCAATACTCATTCAAAGAAAAGAGATGCAACCTGCCTACACATATATTGATTTAGTTGCTTACAAGATATATGGCAGCAGGTGGGCAAAGTGGACAGTGGTAAAGAATTTTGGCCTCTCTTCTCCTTCAGAGATGGGCTTATACATGCTCAGCTGATCTTAGCACAGCATATGTGAAAAGCTTTCATTATAAACCAGTTACCTCAAATGTTATTCCTGTCTCTAGAGTAACAGGCAGTGCTCGCAAACTTATCTCTTCGTTTTCCATGTTCACCAAGTGATCCTGTTTTCTAATCAGTTCATCTGCAACTAAAAGACATTGTGCAAACAGGCCTCCATGACAGTATTCTTACTAAAGGCAAACTCCAACATTAAAATGGGTAGAATGCTTATGGTTGTATAAAAAGCCACAAACCACATGGTCTTTTAATATTTTCTTAAGAGTTAGGAACACACACAATTCATAGCATCAACTTTCTTTGTATAAAGGAAATTCTAATGTTAACTTATCTGCTCCAGAAGGTGGTGCTACAAGTCTTGCATGGTTTTGAATCATTTTATGCAATTAGACTTCTGAATGCACTAACAGCCAAGGTTAAAGGTAAAGGTTTCCCTTGCTCGAAAGCCAGTCATATCCGACTCTAGAGTTCAGTGCTCATCTGTTTCAAAGCCGAAGAGCCAGCACTGTCTGCCTCCGCAGACGTTTCTGTGGTCATGTGGCAGGCACGACTAGACACCGGAGCGCACGGAATGCTGTTACCTTCCCATCAAAGTGGTCCCTATTTATCTACTTACAATTTCTTGCTTTCGAACTGCTAGGTTGGCAGAGGTTAAATTACACTGAGTAAATTTTTAGAAGACAACCCCACCCCCCAAGCTGGTGAAAAGAGTTTGCCCATATGCCACACAATCTTCCTCCATAATATATATTACATTTAGCATGCTTGTTATGTGGATTAGGGGCTAAAAAATAAACATGGGCAGAAATGTTAAGAATTAACAATCTAGAACCTCAGACTGGCCTTCTCTTTAATTGTTCTATGAGCCCAATGGATGTCCCACATCCCCTAACAGTGGGAAGACTTTATAGTCTGACAAATGCTAATTTTTCCAGTTGTGAAGCAATGTCTTAGCCACAATGTTGTTGTCACAGGCAAACCGATCAACAGAAAGACCAAAGTAGCTGCTTCACCTGACAGGTTTGGATTCCTAAACTGTATTTTACAACACAGAATTATGAGAGACTTTGGGAGACCTTGGGTGTGAAAATGTTGGCTTGGACCACCTTCAGTGAGACTCAAAAAGTTACTGATTTGGACAATGACTCCAAAAAGCTTTGATCCAAGAGAGAGAGAGAGAGAGATTTCCAAGCTCTGATATAAATTCAGAAATAAGTGGTAGACTTTTTTGGATATGAACTAGCCCTAAGCTTTTCCTGGGAGAAGAACTGGAGCACCTGTTTAACTCAAACATCCCTGCTTTAAAAATGAGCCCTCCTATACTTGAATATATAGAGATGTGAAAGCTGGGTAATGGTTAAAGCTGACAAGAAAAAAACCCACTGATTTGTTTGAAATAAGGTGATGGAGGAGAGCTTTGTGGAGACCACGTACTCCTAACAAACAAGCATGTCCTAAATTAAACCAAGTCTGAATTCTCTCTAGAAGCAAAAAGGTCAGAACTGAGACCACCATGTGTTGGGCCATAATGAGAAGACAGAGCTTACTGGAAAAGACAAAAAGGCTAGGAAAATTTAAACGCAGCAGGAAAAGAGGAAGAACATGAAATTGTTTGATTCAAGAAGGTCACCTAATTCAGAGGTGACTTGACAGGACATAACAGTTTCTGAATATACACCACATACCACTTTCTTCTTCAAATGTGACAAGAGCTTCTCCTTGGCCCAACTTGAATGGGATTTTTGGAGTTATTTGAAAAAGGCAGGATATGTTCATACACATGTCTTCGGTCTTAACTTTCTCCAGCCGTGTGCACTTCATTTTTTTCTCAGGTATGTGTTTTCTGAGCTAGTATTTTAAAACAAAAAGAAGATGACCGCATAAATACATTTTGTTATATCTCTGATGATTAAAAAACATGCCAAATTGTTTTCTTGACCAGGAAAAAGGGTCCAATTTTTGTTTACATTCCAAGCAAAAGCTGAAATCCTACTGCTTAGTATTGTAAACTGCACTAGAGCAGGCCCACTGGGAATTTGATGAATCACCTCCTGCACACCTTTCATTAATTCAAGTGAAAAGACACTCAAATTGTGACTTTAAAGAAGTTAAGCTGCAACCAGAGCCAGCTCATTTGAATCAGTGGAAAATATGGCGATGTTGGCTCTCCAAATCCTCACTTATTCAATAGGCCTACTCTGCTACAATTTACTACCCTAAGCACCCACTATATCCCAAAAACTAAAAAAGGAGGGTCTCAATTAACACACATAGGATAGGCACATTCCAGCTTCTCATTACTACTGTGACCACATTTCCACAATCTCATAATGCTGAATTAAAAAAATATGATCTTTGGACAGTCAAGTGGTAAAACAGAGATTACCTGATGTCTCCAGACAAGTTCTCCATGCTGAGCCTTCCTTGATTCAAGTTGGGATTTAAGGAGTCCAATTTCCTGTCTCAGCTCATTATTTTGCTTTTTCAATAAGGAGAGTTCACTCTGTAGAAAATGAAGAAAAAAACACATTGAGCTACATAATTGTTGGATGTGACTTGTGTTCTCAAACATTCACCAACAAACTTGCAATCATCTGTAACAAAGTACTGTACCTAGTCTCTCTCTTTAAACCAACCACAATGCATCCTCATGGTGTTTAGGGAACCAAGTTTCCAAGCCACAGGTATTTTAACTATGAGACTCAGCTGCATGCTGCAAAAACCCTTTCTCTTAAAACGATAGAACATATGCCATCATTACCTCACGGTATTCCTGGTCTTTCCGTCTTTTCATCATTGCAGTTTCAAAACCTTTTAACTCCTTCAACTTATCTTGAAGTTTCTTTTCCTTTTCATCAGCAGCAAGTTTTGAGAAAAGCATCTCATCCTTCTGTTTTTCAGCCTTTGCAAGCTTCTCCTTTGCAATGGAAAACATATAAACATTGTTTCAGCGCATCAAAGAAAACATGACTAGTAAGCCTTTATGAACAAAAACAAACACACTCTTGGCAACACTGTAAGAACTAAGCAGAAAACTCAGATGAGCCTATGCATATGACTCTTACAACCACCCATGAACAGCAAAAGAGCTCACCTTCCACTCCTCAAGTTCTTTAGGTTCTTCAGTCTCATATACAGATTTGTCTGAAGTCTCACTTTCATACATATTCTACAAAACAAAGGTTAAAAGGAACATACTTTTCCATTTTATAACACAATTCTGTTTTATTGTGCTTACAAAAACACTCCCACAAAGAACTATCTCTCATGAGAAATCAGACTACGGCATAAGAAAACATAAGGCCCCAGGAAAACTCCTGAACAGTAGAAAGAAAAATCACTTTAAAAATTAGGGGCCACAACTTTTTATCTATTTAATGGGAGCTAGAGGAATACTCACAAGACTTGCAAGGAGTGGTTCCAGATCTAGCAGACTTTTCCCTTCCTTTGCTGGCATTCCTAGGTTTTTGTCTTTCTCCATACTCTATAAAATAGTGAACAATTCATGGTTAGAGACCTTACGTTCAATTTTTCTTTAAAAATTGCTCATTTCACTTGCAAGTGTTCCAGGAATGGCTGCTTTCTCAGTGTTCTATAAAATGCAACTGGAAATACTCAGGAATAAAAACATCTAATGATGTTATTGTATGGTTTTGTTCAGAATTTTTGTATACTTGGTGCTCCTTTCGCAAAAGCAGTGATGCCACTATCACTTTCATTACCTCCCATACTAACAGGTTATAAATAATATTGCCCCTTGTAACACACTGCTCTTGAAACTCTTCACTTTCTTCTAAGCTGGGTCTAAATTCCTTGTCAAATTAATCTGAAAGGGGTTCGGAAAACTGTCCTTAATATTCATACTTTTTAACCACTTTTTTTTACATTTCTATATTACATTCAGAAATAACTAGTTCCCATCACAATAGACATACATCTATCAAAGGTATAATAAAACTTCAAAACTCAAAATTGCTGAAAAGGGGGGGAAATCCCATTTTCATTCACAGATTCTCATTCAGTATGAATAATTATAACTAGACAGGATAAAAATAGTTGTAAGCTAATTTTGTCTGTTTATCTGTAGGTAATGGATATAAGCACTACACAATGTTGCAAACATTAAATCATGGAAATCACCAGCTTCCTGCTTGCAAAGTTTTTTTTTGAAGAATAAGTGTATCACAAAGCATTCTCTGTACAGCAGGTGTTCCCAACCTACGGCCTGTGGGCCAGATGCAGCCCACAATGCCATTTCATGTGGTCCCCCACCACCTCCGCCACACCTGAAGTGTTTTTTTTAATAAAATGTACATGCCACCCCCATTGTGCAAGCAGGGCAAAATGGCCATCCGGCCCCCAAAGCTGTCTGAGGGAGCATGACCAAACCCTTGGCTTGAAAAGGTTGGGAACTCCTACTATACAGTATCAGCATTTCCCAAACTATGTTCCACTGAACACTGATGGGCCTCAATTCCCAGAAGCCTAAATCAGTACATCGGCTGATCAGTGCTTTGGGGAACTGAAGTCCAAAAACCAAAGATTGGGAAACACGGCTCTATATACCGTAGTAAGAGCTCTATGACTTCTGTTGGTGGCAAATGCATCAAAATAACAAGACAGTGGTCAGTTTGTGTTAGAATTGTGCATGGTTCAGAGATCAGTTCTGGTGTTTGGAATGTATTTCATTTTAGTCCATGGCAACACTCTCTTTGTACTTTGGATCCAAACCAATCTGTAAACTTCCTTTGCTTTTCACCAGAAACCATTCCACGTGAATCCAGACTTCATAAAAATTGATCCAAACAGGCCAATTAAATTCAGACCTTGAGATCTGTCTGATTCTAGTGGATAGCCCTAGTTTACCTACAACTAGCAAACACAAACAGTTTTTTAACCAGGTAAGAAGCCAATTAGTCCCACCCACCTCAGTGCTTTCTCTGTTCTTCCAGAACCCCATTTCTTTTCCTTGCATACTTCTCCCTCCCTCCAGTTTTGGCCTCATGCACCCTTCAACAGCTTTGCTTATTATGTTAGTCATCTTTAGGTCTCTCATCCTTTCCTCTATGTTTTCTCTTCTCCCAGCCCAGCATAAGCTCTCTTTCTCCTATCTTTAGTAAAGGTAATGGTTTTCCTTGCTCAAAAGCTAGTTGTATCCGACTCTAGGGTTCAGTGCTCATCTGTTTCAAAGCCAAAGAGCCAGCACTGTCTGCTTCTGCAGACGTTTCCGTGGTCATGTGGCAGGCATGACTAGACACTGTAGCGCATGGAACACTGTTACCTTCCCACCCAAGTGGTCCCTATTTATCTACTTGCAATTTCTTGCTTTCGAACTGCTAGGTTGGCAGGAGCTGGGACAAAGACGGGAGCTCATTCCATCCTACAGCACTTGCGAATCGAACTGCTGACCTTCTGCCTCCCAGTCAGCATCTTAGCCACTTGAGCCACTGTAGTCCCTATCTTTACTCCCCACCATTACAAAGCCCAAAAATTAGATATCCTCTCAGTCTCTGGACTGCCACATATTATTTCCCAAAATCTGGGCAGCAGTCTTTACCTATTACACATATTTCTCATGAAAATCATGTTGTGGGCCATGAAACAGTTAGCCATCATCCCCAAACGCTAACACCACTCAGAGATGCTCTGTTCAGGGTTGCTTTACAGAGAGAACACTGAAGATTGGGTTTTTCTGTTTTCTTCTTCTTCTTCTACACTATTTCTTCTCTTCACATTACTCTCTGCATGCACCTCTCAAAGCCACAGGACATTTTATTTTATTTATTCACTAGCAAAGGTTGCCCGGCGTTGTCAGGCTGTTTTAAATGTTGTTGGAAAGTTTTTGTTGTTGTTAATGTTTGTAAAGAAGAGGTTAATCTATATTTGAAATTTTTCAAATTTTTATTTATACAAATTTTTTTTTGATGGCCTGTTATAAACTGTGATGAGTTTTGTTTGGTGTTTTGGTTTTGTGGATGAAAAAAAGAATAAAGGATGATATACTTTTTCGAAAAACTCTTGGGGCCTTTTGTGTGGGGCTATTGTGTCTTTTTGAATTTTTTTTATTATTGTGGGCAGCAAGTGCTGCTGGTAGGGGTTATCTTGTATTTTGACTGTGTTTTCTCTCGTGGCCTCTGGGTGGAGCTTCTTCCAGTAAGTAGTCTCTTTCTTTATTCATTTCTTTTCCAGTCATTGTGGTATGAGGTCGTGTGGTGGTGAGTTAGCTGTTTTTATTTATTTGGGGTGGTGGTGGTGGTTGGATTTTGTGGTGTTTGGCTGGGTGCTGGGTGTGTTTGGAAATGTTTGTTGTTGTTTACTTTTTTGGTGTTATTTTGTTTGTTTTTGAATGTTTTTGATTGTTTGTTTTTGTGTTTTTTGGTGTCCTGGGGGGGGATCCCCTCTCAGACAGACTCCTTTGGTCCCCCCCCACCCTCTCAACCCCAGGGGAGCCAGTAGAGAGGGGGATTCCCCCCCAACTCCGTTTTTAAAGAGAAGTAACCACTTGGTTTCTTCTCTTTAACATGGGGCGTGTGTGTGTGGGGGGGGAGGGAATCCCCTCTCTGCTGGGTCCCCTGGGGTGAGGAGGGTGGGGGAGACAGACTCCTTTTGTCCCCCCCACCCTCTCAAACCCAGGGGAGCCAGTAGAGAGGGGGATTTCCCCCCCCACTCCGTTTTTAAAGAGAAGTAACCACCTGGTTTCTTCTCTTTAATATGGGGCGTGTGGGGGGGAGGGAATCCCCTCTCTGCCGGGTCCCCTGGGGTCAGGAGCGTGGGGGAGACAGACTCCTTTTGTCCCCCCCCCCACCCTCTCAACCCCAGGGGAGCCAGTAGAGAGGGGGAGCACAACACCCCCGCCCCTACCCAGTGATATTAAAGGGGAAACTCCGATTAGGAGCTTCAGGCGCCGATGGGGAGGGGGGCTTTGGTTTGTTTTTTGGGTGCTGGCTTCCTCAGCGTTCTGCGCGCTCATGGCGCGCAGGACGCTGGGGCTTGTAGTTATGGGTTGGTGCTTTGTGTTTGTGCTGCGTTTTTTTAAAATGCTTTTCTTTTGATTGGCTGCGGCGCGTTTCCGAACGCTGCGCCGTGCGAGAGCCTCTCAGCCTGATTGGCTCTGGCGCGGCGCAAGGAATGTTGGGAAGTGAAGTTGTTTCCCTTTCTTCGCGTTTGTGGGGCTGTTGCCCCACTGCCGGTTTTCTCAATCCTTCGTTGACCTGCGTACCCAGATCGGCCGTGTGCACGAAGGGTGAGTGCAGGCAAGTAGGGCGAGGCATAGCAACCTATAGCCAGTTCCAACGGTTAACCCTTGGATTTACAGGTTAAGATTTGCTCAATTTATCGGCTGCCTTTCTTGCCTCAGTGACCTAAGGCGGCTCACATCAATTAAAACGTCTCATATGCTAAAAACCCTCAGCTAACAATAAAATGATTAAAAACTATAAAAGCCCATAGTCTCTTAATAATAATAATAATAATAATAATAATAATAATAATAATAATAATAATAATAATAATAATAAACACAAGGATAGATGAGGCAGCAAGGCTGAGATGTGTTGTCAGATGCCACCCCGCCCCTACCCCCTAATGCCTGCTGGAAGAGACAGGTTTTTAGAGCTTTCCTGAAGGGGTACAGCTTTGCCTGGAGGTGCAGTTCTGGTGGCAGGAGGTTCCAAAGGGCCGCAGCCGACACTGAGAAGGCTCTCTGCCTGGTCCGGTAAGATGTGTGCCCCTGGCTGATGGGACCACCAGAGAGCCCCTACGGTCTGTCCTCGTAGGACGGGTTGAAAATCTTGGGATGATGCGGTCTCTTAGACATGCAGATATTCAACAGGTATAGCCTTCCCAGGCACTCAAGACATGCAGCTCTTTTCTTCTTACAAAAGAAAGGAAATGAGGCATTTAAACCAGTTGCAATAAATCCATTGCTAACAGAAACAAATCACAGGAGAGCCCACAGAGAGTGGCGCTGAAGGCAAAGAAGGGAAACAGTTTCCGGGGTGACTGCCATGTCTCAAACGGGCCCAATGACACCCCCAACCAACCAGAAAAAGAGAACCAGAGCAGTCAGGGAGATCCTTGTCCTCAGAGCAAAGCAAGTTCCTAAATACATGCACAATGGACTCCTCAGGATGGGAAACATGTAGCAACCTCGTGATTGGACTACAAATCCCATCAGTTTATAGCCAGGGCAGCCAGTGGTTAGGCTTTACTATTCCCCTACCCCTGCCCTGCTCTACTTGAGTCGACATGGAGCTCCCTAGAAAACATTTAGGTTTTTTATGCTTCTTCTACACACCTTTAGCCGCCAGGATGAAGCCCGACGTTGGGGGTGCTTTACCAAATTCAGTCAGGACAACCACCAGCCCAGGGGGGGGGGGGGGAGTGAAAGTGCCGCGGCAGCTTTAAGACTAAGAAAACTTATTTCCGGGTAAAATATATATAGATATATATATAGATATGGATTGCAAATTACAACCCCGTTAGCTCAAAGAGACATGGGACACAGAGTTCCATAGTTTCTATACTGCGCACTCCCCCTGTGCCCACGCATAATCTTTAAAAAGTTTCCCAAGCCTAACTTCCTAAGCAATAAATCAGTAAAAGGAATCCACTTTGGGCAAGAGATCTCTGTGCGAGCCCCTACCTCGGGGGAAGCTGGCTGCTGGCCAAGCCCCCTCTCCCCCCCCCCCCCCCCGCTATTTAAAACTTACAGCGCCTTTCCCACGACCGAGAACTTAAGGCAACCCTGTGCTGTGCTTGGTTAAGACCCGGCGGCTTCTGGCTTCTCCCCGGTCTGCCCGCCCCGTCCACTCAAGCCGAGGGAAAGGGACGCTTTCGGTTTCTTCTTCGCCCGGCAGCGCCGCCCAGCTCCAGCTGCGACACAAGGCAGAGGGAGGGGACGGGAGGGGAGGGCAGGGGGGGAGGGCGGCAGCAGCAGCAGCAGAGAGGGACCGCCCAGGTCCGACGCCACCTCTGGGTCGCCTCGGGAGGAGGGGCCCTTTGCCGAGAAATCATAGGGATGGGGACGGGAGGAAGAGGAGGAGGAGAGGCCTCTTGGGGCGCGACACATCCCCTTGCCCAAGAGCAAGAGGGGGAGGACGAAGGCGCCTACCTGTGGCGCCTGATAAGACAGGTGAAACTCGGAAAAAATTAGAATATCGTGCACATGGCCATTCATTTCACTTTAAAGGTGAAACAAATAGATGAGATAGACTCACTACATGCAAAGCGAGAGATGCCTTAATTCGTTATCCTTGTGATGATCATGGCGTACAGCGTACATGCGATTATGTGATGATTATGGGGTACATGAGATAGGGGGGTTGTGGTTTTCATAAGCCATAAGCATCAATATTATAACAAAGTAAGGCTTGAACTATCTCGCTTTGCGTGTAATGAGTCTATCTCATAGATTTGTTTCACCTTTTAAGTTGCATTACTGAACTAAATGAACATTTGCAAGATATTCTAATTTTCCGAGTTTCACCTGTATAAGGTAAAGGTAAAGGTTTCCCTTGCTCAAAGGCTAGTCATATCCGACTCTAGGGTGTAGTGCTCATCTCTGTTTCTAAGCCAAAGAGCCAGCGCTGCCTGCTTCGGCAGACGTTTCCATGGTCATGTGGCAGGCATGACGACACCGGAGCACACGGAACGCTGTATAACCTCTCTCTTAACTCACAGACCTCCCTCTCTCACACTCACGTATACCCCTCTCACACACTCACTTCCCTCCCTCCAGTGGTGAGCATCAGCAGGTTCACCAGTAGCAGAAATTCTGGCTGGCCCCGCACATCCAAGTTTTCAATCCCAAAAATGGGGGGGGGAGGGGGAATAGAGGCAAGCATTCCCTCTTTATGTTTCTAAAGGGGAGAGGGATTATTTGTTTGGACAACAACACCCAAAATCTTGGAGCAAGCAGAAAGTAGTCTTAAGTATAGAAAACAAAAGTGCAACCCCTCGGATGGAGACATCATTAACAATGCTACTTTATATTACTCAGTACTGAGCTACAGATATAGCCCTGGTGAGGTATACCTCACTCACACACACACACCTTGCATCCCAACAGTTGCAGTTTAGCAATGAAAGAGACAACACACAGAGAGAGGAGGGGGGAAGAAGTCTTGAGCACCATGCTTTTCGGAGCACACCTGCCAGGGTAACTGTTTCCTAATACCAATCATCCTGTGCCTGATGTGTATAAACTTATGCCATGAAGCCTCACTCCCATGTCTGATGAAGTGAACTTTATCCACAAAAGAAATACTGAAATATAACAGTTAGTCTTTAAAGTGCTGCAGTGTTTTTGTTTTGTTTATTCTCTATTTCCTAATAAAGGCTCAAGACTCTTGTGTGAGCACTTGACTTTTCTTCTGGGGTTTAAAGGTGAAGCAAGGCTCCACTCAATGGTCAGTGTGTTATGAGGCCTCAAGTCAGACTCAGAACTGACTTGTTACTGACTCACAACCAGTGGTGGGCATCAGCAGGTTCACCCCAGTTCGTCAGAACTGGTAGGAGAAATTCTGGCTGCGCCCCCACACCCCACCCCAAGTTTTGAAATAAAGTAGTCCTAATTCGGGACTGGGAGGCGGAACGTTAGCAGTTCGATTCCTGAGTACTGCAGGACAGAATGAGCTTCCGTCTTTGTCCCAGCTCCTGCCAACCTAGCATTTCAAAAGCAAGAAATTGCAAGTAGATAAATAGGGACCACTTCGGTGGGAAGGTAACAGCGTTCCGTGCGCTTCAGTGTCTAGTCTTGCCTGCCACATGACCACGGAAACATCTGCAGCAGCAGACAGCGCTGGCTCTTCAGCTTTGAAACAGAGATGAGCACTGCACCCTAGAGTTGGATACAACTGGCTTTAGAGCAAGGGAAACCTTTACCTTTACCTTTAATTAGGGTGCAACGCAGGGCTTTCCCTTGGTCACGCCCACCATGCCACACCCACAGTGTGGTAGTAAAAAACTTTGGAGCCCAAGTTCAACACTGCCCACAGCCAGGCTTTCAGGATTCATGAGATATTTAAGGAGTGGATTTACCAGTTCTAAACAAACAGCCCGTGACTTTCCAGGGATTTAAACCTCCAGTCTCCAGATTCCTAATCAGTCACTCTATTCACTGCACCCCACTGTTTATCATTCACACTGGGAGAGGGACAATTACTTTTTGTTTTAGTTATTGTATTTAATTTATACTAAATCGGAGGCTTGTGAAAAAAGACCAGACAGGACTGGATTCCACAAACTCTGATCCGAAAGTTTGTCTTTTTCCTTCCCCCATTACTTGCCATAATTCCCTTTTAAGCAGGAAGACAAAGAACAGGCATCACTTCCATCTCTATACAGCAACCGTTCATAGAGTTAAGCTATCATGCTTCTGCTAGCACTAACACATAACCACATGAAAGCTTCACTAAGAATATGAGCAGCAGGCAGATTTGGCCAAATAAAATATTTGATATTTTTGAAAGCTGCTTAATTTTTTAAACTATCCCCCAAAAAGATAAGATTAGCCATATCAGTTCCCCACTACTATCACTTTACAGAGACAATTGTTTTGGTGATGCTGGTTAAGGCAAACTGAATATTGCATCTATTCAACCATGGTTTCCAAAGCAGGATTGCAGCAACTAGGTTAATGCTTAAATCAGGGGTTCCCAACCTTTTTATGCCATGGGTCTGACCACCTCACCCACCCACCCCCCAAACAGCTGAGCAGGCCGGACAATACCCGTTTTCACGTTTACAATAGCCACACGTGCATTTACAGCTGACGTAACCGCATTTACGCATGTGCAGGTATGTTTTACGGCTGTCATAAATACGCCTACTTCCCAGGGGCGGTGGCAGCGGAGGTGGGCCACATGAAATGGTGCCATGGGCCAAGTCCAGTCCACGGGCCATAGGTTGGGAACCCCTGGCTTAAATGGTTGCGAAATGGACTTAATCGCAGGTAATTTGTTATTTGCAATGAGTTAATTTGAAGATTTGTTCTCTTTGTAAAATTGTATAATTTCCATTGAACTATTAAGTTTTAAAAGCTACAGGCTCTCCTTTGGACTTTAAAAAATGGTCAGGCTGCCTGTTCCAGAAATGATTTATCATAGTAACAGTGAGGTTGTGAAATTGTATTTCATAATCATTTCTCCAAAATGAGTTATAGTATATTATTAGACAACAGTGGACATAAATATTGCAGCTAACAGTTATTATGAAAGTTATCTATTCGGAGATGTGTGATTTAATTTGTGGGAAATGTGTATTGAAATTTCAGAAAATAGACTTCGTTTGTGCGTGGGAAGGCATTTAGGCCGCTTATAGTGGGAAACACCCAAGCTGTTGGATAATGATACAAGATAAAAACCATGATGTAATTGTCCAGATTATAGATTGCAGATGTGAATTTTTATTCTGACATGCAGTTAAAATCATTATAATGTCCTGATAGCCTTTTTAAATGCTGTCCAAGGAAAATCCATCTGCACTTGCTGATTTTCGGACTGCATTAGGATGTGGAAGGAGCTGAATTACATTTAACCTGTTTCCCTCCCCTGCCCCCATCTAAACACCCCAAACAACTTTTGTATGGCAAAGTGACTGACTTGCCCTGGCATCTTAGTAGTACAACATTAGGTTCCATTTATGCCTTGCCTAGTCTAGTTGTGCAGAGAGGAGCCTTTCCCAGCCCTGTTGTTGTTTCACATGGGCCACACCCACATGCCTCCATAAGCCTTCTGCTAGAGTTCTATTTTTTCCAGTTATGATTAAGGTCTTTTGTACATCCTTGCATTAAAGTTTATCTCTCCCCACCTCGTGTCTCTGACAGTCTTGGCTGAGTTTGGTTCAATATTGGAAGGACTGTACTTTACCAGCTACATCCATGTTGGGCTCCTCAGTGGGCGGAGGATCTATAGACCCTGGCAGTAAGCTGGTCAGAAGAAGGCCCAGCTGTGCTCTGCTACCGTCCACTTGTCTGCTCAAATCCAAGGACCCCAGCTCCCTGAAACTTCCTGGATCATCCCTACTCTCACCTTCTACCTTGTTGTTCATTCCTAGCTCTTTTCCCCATTTTTCCTTTCTCTCTTCCCTTCTTCCCTCCATGTCTCTTCTCTTCCTCCCTCCACATCCTTTCTCTCTTATTCACATTTCATCTCATCATCAACCCATTTTACCCTTTACATATTCCCTCCCTCTGCCCATATGCCTCTCACATGAACCTCTTCAGCCCCTTCTGTCACTCTCCAGTCGCTGAACAACAGTTCGACATCATTTCTAAGCACCAGGATCTTCCCATGCTCTACATCTGGCCTTTCCCACTAGCAGGCTTTGGGGTGAAGTCACATTCTTCTTTCATTCTTCTCATGCTCTGTCATTCTCGTTCTCTATTAAGTCTTGATACGAAGAAGGAGAGTTGGACAAGTTGAGTTGGGCAGCCACAGTAAACATTTCCTGCTCAGTCTCCATGCATTTCACAGTCTGAATTGCTTGCTTCCAAACTGCATCTTGCTCATTGCTACCTCTGAAATTTAAATAAAACTGCCAAGGCAAAGGCATGATCCTGTCATAATGGAATGAAGAGGGATGCCCACTACTTCCATGACTGACCATAGATAGCCCAAAGCCACATTGCTACATTCCAACAGGAAGGTCCAAAAACCTGTATTACAACGTTTCAGAGAAAAACATTCCTGCTTTACTAACTACAGATATTCCTTGAAAAGTCACCACATCTTCCCAGAATGTTACTGATCTAGAATTCCATTAAGGTGTACATCATTAAGATGAGCTATTCATGTTATGTTCTATCTCTCCACACTGAGTGAGAGGGTGATAAAACTCCCACTGTTTTTCCCTTACCTATATTCCATATTCATTTGTGTTTCATTTTTAAGATCATAAGCCCATAGACATGTTTTTTTAAATTAATCATGCTATTATTTCTTTCAAATAAATTTTAAATTAATAAAATTTTAGATATGGATATCTGGGTTGCTAACTTTAGGCCACTTGCCAGCTAACAAATAGTACTGTTCTATTGTCATTATCAAGGAGGAGAGGAAATAACTTGATATATTATGATTTCCAGATTTACATGTGGTCTGTAAAAGTAATGATTTCATTATTAAATGTGTTTGTTTATATTCTGAAACATTGTGTGGCCCATCTGGTGTCCCCCCCAGTGTGTGTGGTAAGTTGGAATGACTACTGAGAATATTTGAACAATACTTTTTGTAGAACATTTTACAAAGTAAACATTCATGGGATTCCAGCCAAACATTAGTATTCTTCAGAGACACTCCTTTCCACCACCACCCCATTATTTTCCAGCTTTACCTTTAGAAGTATTAGAGTCTGGGATGTAGGCAGCCAACTAACAGCACGGGCACCAAGATCCAGGGCAACCAAGCTAAAGATCAAATTGCAAATATTGTCCAAGGTCAAAGCCAAGAGCAGACCGAGGAGCAAGGCTAGTCTTGTAAACAAGGCATAGCCCATGCAAACCAGGAATCAGGCAGCCAAAGAAACAACCAAAGCAGGGTACCTTTATGACTGGAGCAAGCGGTCCAAGCAAACCAGAAACCAGACAACCAAGGAAACAACCAAAAGAGGGTTCCTTTAGGGCTAGGGCAGGAAGAGGTCCACATGAAAGACCACAAGTCTAGGAACCTTCATTCCTGAGGCAGATTTTAGGGGCTAGAGCAGTGATGGGCAGTCTTCTCCCAGGGCTCCTAGAGAGAGCTCATGAAGGCTCTAGCAGCTGCAACTGGCTGTGGGTCTCATCCTGAATTGCTTTCCTGGCACCTAGAGCCCTGACGATCCTGACAAAAAGTCAGTATTCTATGCCAACTGGGCATACATATTCCTCATTAAACAGTCAATCTGTGATGTCTTAGAGAAAAACACCATGCTTATTAAATGCTTGTATGCATTTCTCAAAAAGTATGTTATTTTATTTTTCTAAGGATTACCAAGCTTGGTAGATCAAGGAAATGCTATGGATGTATCTGGGAGGTTAGTCAAGTTAGTCTTTTTGCTAAAATGAAGATTATTGTGTCATCAACATAAATGATTTCACTCTACCTAAGATATATCTTTGGGAGAAATTAGCTAGATTCCATGAATACTTCTACTAAATAAATCTTAATAGACGTTTAGGTGTCACACAAAATGGAGATTCCATCTAGCTATTAGAAATAATTTCCTGACAGTGATTGCCATTCAACAGTAGAAATTCCTCCAACGTCATTTATCATATATCTGGAGGGACTGATTTCATGGGATTCATATAGCCATCTTTGTGTCCGGAGCGCCTTGTAAGCTTTATCTGTAAGATTGTTTAATAAACGCCTGTTGCTGTTCTGTTCATCGTTGTCTGGACTATTGTTTATAAGGGCTGGATGCAACAATAAGGAAATAAAGAAATATCCAACCTTGCTATTTTCCCTCTTTATTTTCTGAATTTTTTTCTGGATGCCTATAAACAACATTTCCTAATATAATTGCAAGGGAACCGCTAGCTGGGTGCTATCTAAACAGATGTTCTATCAGTCAGGAGGACACATACACAAAGCAAGAGAGAGAGACTAAAGTGGCCGGTTCACCAGGCAAGGAGATAAATCTCAGGATGAGCAGAATGGAGGAAGCGACATTCTGCTTTTTTGGATAAGGGCACTTTGATGTTCTGGTACCCATCCCTACCCATTCCCAGTTTGTGCTAAGACTCACTGACTCAGGGTAAAGGTAAAGGTCTCCCTTGCTTGAAAGCTAGCCGAGTCCGACTCTAGGGAGTAGTGCTCATCTCAATTTACAACCAAAGAGCCAGCACTGTCTGTATCTGCAGTCATTTCTGTAGTTACCTTTCCCACTGAAGCAGTACCTATTTATCTACTTGCAACTTCTTGCTTTCGAACTGCTAGGTTAGCAGAAACTGGGACAAACAACGGGAGCTCACTTCATCACACAGCACTTGGATCTTGAACTGCTGACCTGCTGACCTTCCAGTCATCAAGCTCAGTGTTTTAGCCACTACGCCACTGTGGCCCTTCTGACTCAGTGTTGGATCATAGAATTTGTACATCTGGAAGGAGTCACTTGGGTCCTCCAATCCAGCCCCCTGCAAAAGCAAGAAATCCAGTTAAAATATCCCTGACTATTAGCTAGCCAGCCTCTGTTTAAAAACCTTGAACAAAGATGATTCCATTTTCCTTCAGGTTAGCCTGTTCTACTGCTGAACAGCTAATATTGTCGAAAAGTTCTTGATAGTACAAAACAGCAATGATTGTATGGATTGCAACCAAGATAGAGATACACACACACCCCTTCTGATGGAGGTGTTATCACTGTCCCTTCTAATTAAAAATTCCCAGCGCTCAATCCCATGAGCCATGACTCCACAATGCCAATGGCCATTAGTAAGAGTATAGACAGTAAGTTATTGGAAACATCAGCCTTGACTCAGTGGCTGGGCTAGACAAGTAAAGTTGTGAATGGAATTTATTTATCCAAAGAATATGATTCATTCAGTGCTTCCCCCTTCACTTTCTCCACTGGCAGTTGTGAGTGGACTTTTCAAAGGCTTTCAGCTAAACGGAGGAAAAGGCCAAGAGCAGAAAGTTCACAACAATTGGGAGTTGCGGCCTTCATGTCCAAACAAGATTTGATGCCCTGTTGTTGTATTTACGTGTTTTTAAAAACAGTTAGCAGGAAGAAGGGATTGAAGCTAAAGTGTTGGAAGGGGACTTTTCTTCGCCTGTCATTTCGATTACAGTTTTCTCATTGAAGCTCCAGCTGGGACCAATAAGATTTTTTCTTTCACTGTGAATAATATGGGGTGAGTGCAAATCTCCATCGTCCACAGTCCAGGTGTGATACGAGGCCTGGAATTTTCACTCTTTGGGGGAAAATATTGCCCATTTAAACACAAATGTCATGATAAATGTATTATTATTATTGGATCTTGGATTGGTATTCTAATCTATGCTTATAGCAATAGCAATTACACTTATTTAACACCCCATAGTGTTTAGTGCACTCTCTGGGTGGTTCACAAGGCAATTAGCATTTTGTCCCCAGCATAGGGTTGCCATAATTCTCTCCTGCCAAACCGGGACAGCCATGTGACATCATTGCATTCTTCAAACTGTGCATGCATCGGACGGGGCTGTCATGCAGACTGCGGCTCTAAGACCCCACAGAATCCCCATCCAGGGTGGACAGCCTTCATCAGTTTAAAATAAACTATAGTCAAGAGGTTTTTCCCCATGTGATTCTTCTTGCAAAAGACTATTCTTGATGGTTCAATTTTTATTTTTTTGAATAAAATTTATTGGGCCACTCTTGAAACCACCCTTCTTCCCCCTGAGGTCACCCCCTTCCCCCCCTTACCACACACACACACACACACACACACACACACACACACACACACACACACACACACTGAAATAGACTCATCCCCCAAACCCCATATGAGGATCCCTTGGAATAAAGTTCTAAAGAGGGGCACAGAATGGCAATTTGATTTAATTTATTGGATTTGTATGCCGCCCACTCAACATACATGACTCAGGGTGGCTCACAGAAATCTCAACACATCAACAGTAGAATACCATAAAAATAACAACAAATACAACAGTGCAATAGAACATCATACAATAAAATATAACAGTATAATAGAATATCATACGGCGACAGCAACATAATTTATATTGCAATTTATTGGCGACCGGACTCCAAAGAAGCTGTGCCCTCCTTCTTCTTCTGCTGGGTGGGGTGTGTGTGTGTGTGTGGGAGTCTGGTGGCAGCAGGAACACTGGTTATATCAACCACCAGACTCCAAAAGGATGTGTTCTCCTCCTCCTTCCGTTAGGTGGGTGGGGGGATGGGGCATGAATGCAGTCAATGGTGCCTCCATTTCCCCCCGGAAGGAGAAAAGCAGGAGACAGGAAGGGACTTATTTTGGAGGAGGACCTTTGTGATGGAGGGCTCTTCACTTTCTGTCCACCCTGTTCCCTTCCTCTCTAGGAACACCAACACTATGCAATTAACCCTTTGCAGTCACATGAAGAAGGAATCCTCCATCCCAGTGTATGGTGGAGGTTAGCTTCTTATATATGGGTATTTCTTGCTCCGTCTCGGCTTTTGAAGAAAAGAGCTGAGGACAACTCCTTGTCCCCCAAACTTCAAGGTGAGGCAAGGGATTTTTGCAAAGAGTTATTTCACGGCCTCTGTGCCTTTCTTTCAATTATTTTGCTTGCAAGTGTCTCCCCTCCCCGGCGGGCTTCTCAGGTTGCTGTTTTGCCTTCGCCGCTTTCAAGCAGGATAATTGAAAGAAAGGCAGTGAATTAACTCTTTTCAAAAATCCCTTGGTGAGGGGTGATCTTGCTTCCTTTGTTCGAATTTAAAAATCCGGGTCTTTTACATGTTTTTTCTTGAACCGGCCGGGACACCTTGAATTCACAAAAATCCTGGAAAACCAGGACATACGACAACCCTACCCCAGCATTCTGGGTACTCATTTTACCAACTTAAGAGGAATGGAAAGCTGAATCATCTTTGATCCCTGTCAGAATCAAACTCACAATGTCAGCAATTTTTGGCTGCAATACAGCAATTTAACCACTGCGCCACCAGGGCTCTATATCAAGAGGTCTATTCTACTGACCAGAATGGAATGTTCGTCTTTATATTCATTGATAGGACTAGTATGTTAACCTTTGCCATTGAAGAAAGGCTGACAAAGGGATAGCACAGCAAGTCCGGATCTGTGGATATGTTGCTGTACCACATAACAGCCTGTGTGCTTTTTGCCCCCCACCCCCATATTCATCTTGGAAATGTACTCCCAGTTCAATCTGTATGTACACAATTGTCTGAAGTTGGTGCACATCCTGATTGCTCTCAGAACTGGAAGGTGTACAGCAACGTTAAATGGGTTAAACAAGAATGCTGGCATGCAAAGTGATTTCCACAGGATCAGTGCTGTCTTAGATGCTGGCACTAAGAAGGATTGGCTTTTCTTGCTGCGGGTTCAGCATAAAATATAGAAATCCTTACTATGTTATTTCCCTTAAATAAATAGATCCTTTTAGGTCAGTTTTCAAGTACCAATGTCCTTTTTGGCCCAACTTACTTGTGTCAGATAACTTTCTTCCATAAATAGGTTGTCTATGCCAGCAGAAGTGGCCTAAGTTGTATTGGTGAATTGCTGTTAGCTAACAGACCACCACTTGTATTTTCCATTGGATACCAAGTCACATAACTGGTGTGCAATAAGAAATACAAAATTACAATTTGATATACGATGTTGGACTTATTTTAGAATATTTTGTATACTTTTTTAAAAATAGTAAAGGAAATAAATGGGTAAGGAAGAATGCTGATTCTTGTTGATTTTCAGAGATGTGCTGCTTGTAAAAGGCTCGGAAACAGACAGAGGTCTCTTGTGAGTGCATTTCACAACTCCCCCTGTGCTGTCTGATTTCAGATATTTGCTGGCAGAAACATCTCCTGCCATGCTTGTTGTGCTAACTAAGATCAGGCAGCAGAAGAGGAAAAAGAGGACAGGGTGACAGAGAATCTGTTTTCTGCCTGATGCTAAACTTCTCTAGTTAAGAAATGAAGCCATTATGGTAACACAAATCTATGCCTAAGTGGCAATAGTCTTAAGGAATTTCCAGTTCCATACGCTAAGAGGTTTGGAAAGGGTGCAGGAAACCTATGGTCTTCATTTCCATGTGTGTGGTGTCCTCACAGATGATGGCTTATTAAATAAGTCCCCATTTCTTTTAATTCCAATGCAGGCAGTTTTTAACATGGGTAGTCTTTTAATGATAAATGGGATAGGTGGGTGGGTATGTTGGGTTTTTAATGGCTCAACTGTTTTTTATGTATGTTTTAACTTGGTGTAAGCCACCCAGAGTTGGGTTTACCTGATTGGGCGGCATAAAAATTTGAATTTAAATAAATAAAAAATAAAATAATTTCATGTCAGAAATTATTATGGGTTGAAAGGGTTTTTGCTGGAGAAACTCTGCTCAGGGGATGCCAGAATGAGGCTCCTTTCATGTCCCCAAAGGCTGGGACAGAGATGGGCACTCAAACTGTCATACAGGTCTCAAACTGCCGACTTGGAGGCCTTCCAGCTAACAAAGTGAGCTTCTTAACCACTGAGCCACCGCCACAGCCTCTGTCCTCACAGATGAAGGAGCTCCTTGTGGCATTATAAAGAACCAGGAAAACTCACCATGACTTCTTGACCCCACTTCTAGCATCTCCATGACAACTATAAATTACCCAAATACATCAAGCAGTTTGTGGTGAAGACTTGTGAGTTATGTGGAAATGACGTGGGTGTGATGCCACTGAATAAGAAAGGAAAAATTAAAATCTGATGTCACCCACCCACTTCTTCTTTTGCTGGGCATTTTTTCCCCATGGGCCTGACCTTTTTGTATCCTTATCCAAAGAATTCTAAGCTGATATAAGCAGAGCTCACAAAGGCAAAAGCTGCATTTCATATTTAGCACATAGCTTTGCCTGTCTCTTTTCTGGATCCTCAGAATGCTAGGTTACCTTATATGCTGTCTTTACTACAGCATAGTAAGTGTTCAGGAAAACAGCACCAAACCATACAGTTAAGTTATTGTGGGGAGCTGGGCTGGCCATGACAGACAGATAATTCAGTTGTTCTTATAGAATCTATATGTGTAGCCTGCTATTCTTGGTCTCCCTCTCACTTCAAAGAGAATGGAAAAGGTAGCTTCCTCTTTCCTTCCGTATAATTCCAAGAGCAGTTTGATGAAATCTTCAAATCCTTAACATGTCATTGTGCTCTGAAAATGTAGAGCATTCAATTTTTTTAAATAAGTTTTGATAAAGTCTTTCCATCTTCACAAAATGCTAGGAAATTGCAGATAGAAAGCAGCATATTCTCAATCTATTTAAGAGTACTTCTGAAGCTCCAAAATGAGAGAAAATAGCTACTTTTGCAGCAAAGACTCTGCAGTAAAATTAAATGGGATACTTTCCTTGTGATTACCCTACAAAAATTGGCTAGTTCCCCTTCAAGATCTTTTCCAGCCCTTAATATTCTCTATACACAGTTTTGGCTAAAAACTAGGTATCTTTAGCAAAAAAACAGTAGTTTCACTTGCATAGATTCCATGAACGTATTCCAGTGTCACAAAAATCTACACTCTAACTTCACCACTGACAGCTGTGCAGCCCCAAAGCAGTGGTGAAGCTAAGACTCACTTCGGCAGAAGCCTTCTTATCATAAACAACCTGTTGCTTGAACCGCATATCTGTAAAATGGCACTTCTCAACTAACCTCTCTTGGCATTCCTGGAACATGTCCAAACTTTTTTTTTCAATTTTTTAGAATAGAGCTCAATTAATTATCCTGCTGTATTATAAATACATAAGCCAGAAGATATAGCAGTAGCCAGTGGCAAGAGCTTTACAGCAGAATAGCCTTCATTTATCGGTGAGTATAATACCATAGGTTCTCCTGGACCTTTCAGCCTCTTTCATTGCCATTGATCATTGTATCTTTCTGGGGGGGCTGAGGTGGCTCAGTGGTTAAGAAGCTCACCTTGTGTTGTGTCCAAAGCTTAATTCTGTTTCAAAAGACAAACCGCGCCCAAACTAAAGAACAGACGCGCACCATTTCTAAAGACGCAAAATTCAAATGCATGTCAAAGTGGGAAATGTTGAACTTTGTTTGTCCTCCGGAAGCCTGCCTAAATGTATCTTGTTTCGTAACAGTCAAATCACTGTATATATAGAGGCCACCCCTGTACATAGTCCCCAGTCCTAAGTATGAGCTGAATAAAGAATCACTGAGTTTAACCCGATCCTGCTGGTTAGAGTACTTCTTATTCCGGACTCAACAACTTGCTAGCTGGAAGGCTGGCAAATCAGCAGTTTGAGACCTGGTTACTGAATAGTTACTCTTGGGGACATGAAAGGAGCCTAATTTGGGCGTTCCCTGAGCAGAGTTTCTTCTGCAAAAATCCTTTCAACCCAGAATAGTTTCTGACATGAAATTATTATTATTGAATCTTTCTGGAAAACTTGGAGAAGGTTTGGTGCACATGCTAAATCAAATCCTACCACTCATCTCACAAAGTGATGCTCAGAAATTTCTGCTTTAACCCATGGCTCCTGTCTTTAGGATTCTACAGCCACCATTTTTGTCTCTTATACCTTTAAATAGCTCCATGAAACTTCAGGGGGACATCAACCAAATGTCTTGACAGCTGCATGACATGTAGTACTAACTCTGTTTCATACCTGGTAGGGTTACATTGACTCCCTTCAAAAAGGAGGCAAACTCCTGATTAGAGACAGTTTTAGATAGATACAGGCAAACATGAAGAAATATAACCCAGACAAGATGGAAAAACTTTGGATGGATAAACTAATTTGAAAAAAGACATTCAGCTGGTATTGTCTGTCTTTCTTACTTATAGGCCACCTTTCTTCCAATAATATTAGGATTGCAGAGTTCATAAGGAACCAGGTTGGCAGCTTTCAGGTCCTTCTGGACTCTTCCCTGTTTGTGGAAGCAAAGAAGACAGCTGAACCCAAGTGTGGTTTTCATTAACTTTGATAGATGGTTTACTGTATGGGACCAAAGACAACAGGACAGCCGAAGGGTTGGCTTAACACAGGTTTATTGCTTGGGGATCTGGTGGAGCATGAGGTAATGGTGGGGATACATCTCTTTATATACAGTAGGGTTATACATTTGAATCTTGTAGCACGGTAGCTCATTGGCCGCTACCTGCGTGGCCTCGCCCAGGCACGCCTCTCTTCAGTAGTTCTTCTTTCCTGCTGCTGAATGCGGGGAAGGTTTTCCCGCGGCTGTCCGTGATTGAGCAATGTGAACCATGTGAGATTGAACGCTCGCAGCTGCCCTCTATGGGCTGCTTGCTTGCGTTCCTTTACAGCTGCAATACATTGTAAATGGGGTGGTTACATTCTGACAGTACAAGACATGCATACACAACATCCCTCCCCCCTAGGATGGGACGAAGTCCCGCAACCAATGTGGCTTGCCGCACATTCGCTTGGGGCGTGCTTGCGCCTGCCCTAGTACCGGAGAACCTGTGATCCCTGACTCCGTGAGTGCTTGTCCTGCAACGGGAAACGGGGATTCATTAGTGGCTCCGTGGGGCGTCTGTGCCTGCCTTGCGCTGGGGGAAGGGAATGGGATGAACAACTGAGACGTGAACCCCTGTCTGTTTCCCTCGGACCCCGGGGACCCTCCGATCGTGAACCGCGGGACCGATGAGGATGCCCTTGTGGTTCTGCTCCCTTCTGTCCCCCGCTCGGGGGACCTTGAGGCTGTGGCGGACGGCCCCGCCGTCGCCTCCTGCCTTGGGGGTGTCGGTCTCCGGGACATTGGCGCTATGTTGCACTCTAATTCACAGGGGCTTCTGGGACTGGAAGTACCAGGGGCTGAACTGAAACCCCTCTTCTCGCTAGGACGGGTGGGGGACCACTCCGCTAACTCCCCCTGGCACTGTAAATTAAAATCTAAACTTTTTGGGGATTCTGTATTTTGGGAACGCTCTCGGGGGATGTGTGTGTGTTCGGAGCTCTTCCTTTCCGCCGCAAACTCCCGCAAAAGATTTCTGAGGATCGATTCCCTTTCCTCCCCCCTTGGTGGGGACCCGTGTTCCCCTTTCCCTCCCCCTTGGGTTGAGCGGGTGGGGGAGTACCCTAACGCTGATTCGTTGCTACTCTCGTTTTCGTCCTGCTTTCCGGGGACCCTCCGCCTGAGTTGATCTGCGTGCCGCCTCCACAGGAGGCCTGTATCGGTCTCCACGCGGTATGAGACGGGGCCGGTTTGTTCTATTACAATGCCGGGCACCCAGGCTGGTCCCCCACTGGCGTAGTTCCTGCAATGCATGGGGGCGCCTACGCTAAAACTCTTTGAGGAGTCCATCTCTACATTTCGCCCTTTGTCTTCTACTCTGGTGGGGTCTAGCCTGGAGATTACCGTAGCCAGCTTCCTGCGCATTAGCAACTCCGCGGGGGAGTATCCTGACGCTAGTGGGGTGACCCTGTACCTTAGCAAGAACTGGCATAGTTGTCGGTCTAGATCTCCGGAGCCCATGCGCCGCAGCGCGTCTTTAGTGGTGCGCACGAGGCGCTCTACTTGGCCGTTGGTGGCCGGGTGGAAAGGGGCGGAGGTGATGTGCCGAATGGCGTTGAGATCCATGAATTCCCTGAACTCGGCGGACGTGAAACAGCTAGCGTTATCACTGACGAGGGTGTCGGGTAAACCGAACGTGGAAAAGACCCTCCGTAACTGTTTAACTGTGGTGGCCGAGGAGGTGCTCGAGACTGGGATGACCTCCAACCACTTTGAGAACGCATCCACCACTAGGAGGAACAGCGTTCCCCTGAACGGCCCTGCAAAGTCTACGTGTACCCGGGACCAGGGGCCCCTCGCTGCGTCCCACTCTCTATGTGGCAGACGAGCCTCTTCTGGCCTGGAGCTTTGGCACGCTTCGCAAGTGCCGACCATGTGCTCGATGTCGGCATCTAGCTGGGGCCACCAAAAGTAACTACGGGCTAGAGCCTTGGAGCGGACGATCCCCGGGTGGCTGACGTGCAGCAGCTTAAGCACCCTCGGCCGGAGGGACGTGGGGATCACTACCCGCTGCCCCCACAACAGACAACCCCTCTCTAAGGACAACTCTAGTTTCTTTTTGAAAAATGTGTCGAATTCCGCTGCTGGGGAAGACACGGGCCACCCTTTCTGTACCCAGGAGGAGACTGTGGCTAACGTTTTGTCCTTGCCGGTCGCTTTGGCGATGTCGGCCGGTACTACTGGAGGGGCGTCTAGGACCTCTATCATTAAAACCTGGTGGTCTCTCTCTTCCTCGCCCACGTGGCAGCAATCCCGGGGAATGGGGGACCTCGACAGGGCATCCGCATGGCTAATCTCCTTTCCGGGCCGGTATACCAACGCGTGCTGATACGCGTTGAGAAAAATGGCCCACCTGAGCATTCTCGGGGACAGGATTTGGGGTGTGGGCTTATCTGCGGTGAAAATGCCTAGCAAGGGCTTGTGGTCAGTCACTATGGTGAAGGGGCGGCCATACACGAAATCATGAAATTTCTTGGTCCCCGCAATTATCGCTAGTGCTTCCCTGTCTGTCTGGGCGTAGTTTCTCTCCGCTTGGGACAAGGACCTAGAGTAAAACGCTATCGGGGCCTCCCTCCCGTTCTCCAGCACGTGGCATAACACCGCCCCCACCCCCACCGGGGATGCATCGCAAATCAGGACCACTGGGCGTTTGGGATTGAAGTGGGTCAGTACAGCATCTGATGCCAGGAGTCGCTTCAGGTCATTGAAAGCCTTCTCGTGGTCGTCGCCCCACTTCCATGCCTCGTCCTTTTTTAACAATTTGTGTAGCGGTTCCGCCACGGCTGCCTTCCGAGGAAGGAAGGAGTGGTAGAAGTTGAGCAGCCCAAGGAACGACTGCAGCTCGGGCTTGGAGGTGGGGCGAGGGGCCTTTTTGATGGCGGCCACCTTGGATTGGGATGGCCGTATTCCCTCGGGAGTAATGCGGAATCCTAGGAACTCGACCTCGGTTGCGAAGAAGACGCATTTGTCCTTTCGCAACCGCAACCCCGCCTTTTCGAATTTTTCTAGGACTCTTCCCAACCTTTCTGCCAATTCTGCCCGGCTCCCCCCCGTAATCAACACGTCATCAAAGTAGGGCAACACCCCCTCTAGTCCCTTTAGGAGGCGTTCCACGAGTGATTGAAAAATCCCGGGCGCCGAATTCACGCCGAATTGGAGGCGCGATACTTGGAACGCCCCTTTGTGTGTGACTATGGTCTGCGCAGCAGCTGCGGCGGGGGTGACCGGGAGCTGCTGGTAGGCTTGGGCCAGGTCGAGTTTTGCAAAACACCTCCCCCCGTGCAACCTGGCCAACAAGTGGCTGACTACCGGCACCGGATACGCATTAGGGCGGATCGCCTTATTGATGGTGCACTTGTAATCAGCGCATATGCGGACCTCCCCGTTGGCCTTGAGTGCTGTTACAATTGGAGTTTCCCACTCCGCAGAATCAACAGGAACAAGAATCCCCTGGCCCACCAATTTGTCCAACTCCGCCTCTATTTTGTCTTTTAGGGCGAAAGGCACCCTGCGCGGTTTAAGTCTGATTGGACGCACTCCAGGGTCCAGGTCGAAAGTCACTGGGGGGCCCTTGAACTTTCCGAGTCCTTTTTTAAAAACTTCGGGGTGCGCCTCACACACGCTCTGTATTGGATCAGTCCCGGCGGCGTGTATTCCCACGGCGTGCACCCCCCCGATGAACAACCCCAGGGGCTGAAACCATTGAGTCCCGAGGAGGCTGCATTTACCTCCTTTGAGGACGACTAGGGGAAGCGTTGCAGTGCGCTTTTTGAACTGGACCTGGAACTTCCCAACCCCCAACACCGGGATGCGGTTCCCTTGCACGTCCTTTAGTGTGGCCCTCAGCGCCTTGAGCTTGGGCCGCGCGTGGGGGGGTATCTTTAGGAACTCTCCCTGAGAGATAATAGAGTAAGAAGAACCCGAGTCCACCTCCATCCTAACAGGGGCCCCTTGTATTACTACCTCGACGAAGTATCGGGGATGCTCCGTGGAAACGCTGAAAACCGGGGCGTCGTCCTCGCTGTCGTCGGAGATGCGTCCGACGCCGTCCCGCTTCCTCGTGGTCCGGGTGCCGTGGTCCTTGGGCCTCGCCGAGCGGTCTGGGGAGCTCCTCTTGGCCTCGCGCCGCTTCCGGCAGACCTTGGCGATGTGCCCGTGCCGGCCGCAGTTGTGGCACTCGGCCTTGCGGAACGGGCATTTGGCGCGGGCGTGGGCGGCGCCGCAGCCGTCGCAGCGCCGGCCCTCCTTTTGGACCTTCCGGACATCGTCGTCGTCGCCGCTCTCCGTGGCTGAGTCCGAAACTCGCCGGGCCGCGCGCACCGAGCTCTCTGCCTTGGCGGTTTTCGGCCGCCAGTCCTGGAGCTCTTGCACGCCGGCCGTCGTGGCTTCCGCGGCCTGCGCTGTGTCGAGGACCGTTTGCCACGTGGGGGGCGGCTCCTGTTTCATCAGCGCGCGCTGAGTCTCGGTGTCCCTCAGGCCGCAGAGCAGGCAGTCGCGGAGGGTGACTTCTGGGGTCTCCCATTTGCAGGGGCCGGCGGCCAGCTGCAGGGCCGCGGCGAACTCGGCGACCGATTCCCCGGGCGCTTGGACTCGCCTCCAGAACGCGCTCCGAGCGGGGAACATCGCTATCGCGGGCCGGAGGTGGGCGCGCAACACAGCCAGAAGCTCTTTGGCTTTGTAGTCGCCCACCCTCCTCGGCGCGATCAGGTCCACCAGAGTCCTCTTTGTCTCGTGTCCAAGCATGCGGACGAAGATGGCCCTCTTCTTGTCCTCATCTGAGACTTCGAGCTCCACCAGCGCTCCGTTGAAGTCTATCTCAAACAGCTCCAAGTCTCCCGGCTTCCGGATCTCGTAGCCGGCGCATGTCTTGGTCCCATGGGCAGCCATGCATCCCACCTTCGTCGCCAGTTTACTGTATGGGACCAAAGACAACAGGACAGCCGAAGGGTTGGCTTAACACAGGTTTATTGCTTGGGGATCTGGTGGAGCATGAGGTAATGGCGGGGATACATCTCTTTATATACAGTAGGGTTATACATTTGAATCTTGTAGCACGGTAGCTCATTGGCCGCTACCTGCGTGGCCTCGCCCAGGCACGCCTCTCTTCAGTAGTTCTTCTTTCCTGCTGCTGAATGCGGGGAAGGTTTTCCCGCGGCTGTCCGTGATTGAGCAATGTGAACCATGTGAGATTGAACGCTCGCAGCTGCCCTCTATGGGCTGCTTGCTCGCGTTCCTTTACAGCTGCAATACATTGTAAATGGGGTGGTTACATTCTGACAGTACAAGACATGCATACACAACAGATGGTCTGCAGGCAAATTTAGAGAAGATGGACTTCTGGGGTTGCAAAGATGCTGGCTGAAGTCTCAGGATCTGTGTTCTGCATGATGGTGTTTATGAGTGTGTTAATCCAAATGGTACAAAGTGCTCAAGTGCCTACATCTGTTGGTTCCCTGTGTAATACCTGCCCCACACTTCTGGACTTTTGGCATACAGTATTCCCGTAATACATTTGCAATGAAAGGAGAAAAGGGAGAGGGCAGGGGGTTCTAAAAGGAGCCACAGATGTATCTCATATGGATTGTGGCACTTCTAATGAAGTGTTGTCTGAAGTCAATTGTCCTTTGTTATGACATTTGTCCTAAGAAAAACCACAGTACAGAATTTAAGTGCTAACTTGGCAGGGTCTATGATAAAATAATAGGTCTTTCAGGGGAAAGAGATGGGAAAGACTAGGGCAAAAGTAGACTGTAAATAAATAAGTATTGGTTCACCACATGGATGCTCTTGTTAGTGAGAACAGTGAAATTGCATTCCTCATTTAACCCATTCCAAAGCTAGATTCTGAAGAAACTGTTCCGAAGTAGTCCAATGAGCATCTCCATTGTACAAGGAAAAATTATTTTAAGAACAGGAAGTGGCTAAAGAAAAATGTCTCTGGGTGCCTAAACCAGATCATGCAGAGGCAAAAATCATCTGAAGATGCCAAAATAAACCATTTGAGGGGGGTGGGCTACTTTGATGGGTCCAGAAGTCAATGTTTTGTTCTCACAAACCATCCCAAATGCCCCTGAAGTGCCGAAAATAAGTAGATGAAAGTAGTTAGATGTCATTAGTGTTTGGGGAGTGTTAAATAAGTCACCTACAACCTATTTGAAAAGTAAATCATCACATCATGTCTCACAGTTCATTATAGTGCATGACTGCCATGAACTCTCCATATACACTGTGAACTTATATTCGTTCTAGACACAACATTTCTTCCCAATCCAGATCTCCCTATTACTTTGGGTGTGCCCAGTCTCCTAATAGGCACAACCCTGTCAAGATGAGCAGAAGTGCACTTTAATTTCAATTGAGCCTGGACAAATATTATCATACACAATATATGTCAATTGCATGTGCATACCTTCCTGGCAGGTATTGGCATTTGCATAAGTGCCCAGTTCACTACAAGGAAGGAAGGGCCCATCCAAAACCAGAAATGTCCAAATAAATATCTTTTGTTTTCAGTATTTCTGTAGAAAATAAACTGTGGACAAGAAACCTAATCCTTAAATAGAATACATATTGAGAAAAGGGTCCACATTAATGGATGGACAGGTCAAAGATTATCTAACATCAGGATCAATTAGCTTATGCTATTGACATCAAAGCTTCAACTGGATGGTCTCAGATATGTTGGATTACAAATTCCATCATCCTCACCTAGTATGCCTTGATGAGCATAATGCAAGTATCAGTTCAGGACATGTTTGAGATTCGTAGAAAACCTTTGGCAGACATTCTTCACAACCATAGAGGCTGAGATTCTCTAGAGTCAAATATGGTAACTGTCTTTTAAAGGGGAAACAAAAAAGATTTTGGTGTCTTTCAACAGTTATCAGAATAGTACTGGTACAACTAATCAGATTACCGTATTTATTCGAGTATAACGCGCACTCGTGTATAACGCGCACCCCTAATTTTCCATGAAACCTTGGTATAATTTTTTTTTCACACGCCTCATCTCCCGCGCCACCCAATCAGATCCCGCCAGCCGTGCGCCCCTGGGCCCGTGGGTGGGGCAGACGGTGCATCTCAGCAGTGCCTACCGTACCCGGCGCCAGCTTCTTGAGTCGCGCGGCCCGGGTAGCGCGGAGCACGCCGCGGCCCTCCCCCGGAGGGTTCCCTTCTCGACCCGGCGGGTGCGTGCAGGTGAGCGGCGGCGGCGGCAGCGGGACCTGGGCGCCTGGGAGGAGGGCCGCGGCGTGCTCCGTGCCTACCCGGCGCCGGCTTCTTGAGTCGCGCGGCCCGGGTAGGCGCGGAGCACGCCGCGGCCCTCCCCCGGAGGGTTCCCTTCTCGACCCGGCGGGTGCGTGCAGGTGAGCGGCGGCGGCAGCGGGACCTTGCTTTGAGTTTCGTGCACCTAATTCTGGACTACCTGCACTTCTTACAAGAGAACACTTGGCCAGGTGCAAACCTCTGGCCACTGCACCACTCTGCTGTCCAATACATTTACAGCCCCCTTCTTCTTTTGCCTTGAAACTAAGGTCACAGAATTGTTGGCTGTCCAGATGTTGTAAATCACATTTTCTCCAGCCCAGCCAGCAAAGATGAAGGTCATGGATAACTACAATTGTCATATAACACCTGGAAGGACATTGGTTTCCCTTTACTGGTTTGAACCTACCAGCTGGAAAGAAAGTCAGCTTGTTGATAAACAACTTGATTGGATGATAAAGGTAGCAGAAACCATCAGCCTTACCATGAGCACAGAGGAAGATCCACTCATCCACTGCAAAAGTGATCCTCCAGTGTTATCATACAAAAGCAAGATATGTTCAAATATAATAGGAGCCAGAGATAAATTTATAACTGAAGATAATGAATATGCAGTGAAGGGGTTATGCACACTTTGTTTAAATTCCAGAAAGAATTTGCAAAAATTGGGTTAAGCTATAAATGTGGATTCAGCATGTAACAGAGCAGTCTACCATGTAGCCTAGGTACCAGGGCATGAATAGCCATACCTGTCAACCGCGGCTCTGGAAAATACAGGACCTGCGCAAAATGGTTCTGCGCAGATTGTCTTCTACGCATGCATAGAAGGCTTTTACACTTGCGTAGAACCCTTCTACGCTTGCGTAGAACCCTTCTATGCATGTGTAGAAGGCTTCTATGATCCCCTTCTGCACAGATTGCCTTCTACACATTCGTAGAAGGGTTCTACGCAAGCGTAGAAGGGTTCTACGCAAGCATAAAAGCCTTCTACGCATGCGTAGAAGGCGATCTGCGCAGAAGGGTTGTGCAGTACCTCTCCCCCCCCCCCCACTGCCAATTCCGGGGTTTTATTGTTTATTATGGTTTAATTGTTTATTTATTTATTTTTGATTATTTTTGAATAATTTTGGTGTTTTGTTTTTTTGTTAGTGTTTTTAGCCCCAGCGGCGCTTCAGGCGCCGTTGTTGGGAGGGCCTTTCCTTCCCACAGCCTGGCCTCGCTGGCCGGGCCATGGGAACCCCAGCGGTGGGGGGAGAATTTCCTTCCCGTGGCCTGGCCTCGCTGGCCAGGTCACGGGAACCCCAGCAGCGCTTCAGGCAGCTTCGAGGAGGGGGCTTTCCTTCCCGTGGCCTGGCCTCACTGGCTGGGCCGCAGGAACACCAGCAGCACTTCAGGTGGTGTTGGGGAGGGGGGCTTTCCTTCCCGTGGCCTGGCCTCGCTGGCCGGGCCGTGGGAACCCCAGCCGTGCTTTGTATTTTTATTTTTTGCCTGATTGGCTGTGGTGCAGCGCGGTGCAAAGAACACTGGGAATAGAAGTCTTTTCTTTTTGTTTGCGTTCGTGGGTCTCCTGCTCCACTGGTGCATTTCTCAACCCAACAGTTACCTGCAAACCCGGTTCGGGCAAGTACACGAATGCTTGGTACGGGCTAGTATGGCCAGGTGCAGGATCCTTTGTCACATTCCAATGGTTAACGCTCAGATTTATAGGTAAAGATAGGGCTGATTGCATGGAATACACTGTCCTTCAAAAAAACAGAAATAGTGAAAGCACTACAATTGTTGCCTGCTTCATACCACCCAATATGTGTAGATCTCTATAAGATAATATGGTCCTTATTAGATGACTGCTAATTAGTAGGGCTGGCACTGTTACACAGAGAGTAGCTCAGCACAGATAGTCAATTATTTTGTTTGGGTAAACTGATATGAGGCTGTCATCTTTATTCTCTTTCTAGGAAACGACGAGCAGAATCCTGATAATTCAGCTATTGCAGATTTCCAAAATTGCGCTTCTTATTCAGAAATGGCAAACTCATTCAGTTAGAATTCTACTTTAAATTATTGAACATTAATAACAACCAAATCCTACCTGCCTAACCCAGTCTTTTCTTCAAAAGATGCAGTCATTCGTTTTTAAAGTTGTAATCTTATGAGATGAAGAATACATAGTGATTGCTCTTCAAATAATAAGAGAGAGATTGTGATCAGAAGTTATCAAACAATATCATTTGTAACTGGATGCAAGATTGTGGTTTGGATGTTAAATGCTGTACTGCATGTTTATGAGCAATACTGTGTACTCCTAAATTGTTATCCCTGTTATCTGGAGTTTCCATTTATGTTCTAAGGCTCTCTGAGGTTAATTGACTCTCTAGAACAACACAAAAAGCTTCAGTAATATTGAAAAGCTCAAGAGGTTTGATTTAGGAATGAAAACCTATGTGTGGGGGTGTATGGGACTATTTAGGAGACAACTTTCATTTATTTCAATTGTACTTGCAGTTCCTTCTAGTTCTATTTGTTTTGGTCAGAAAGTGGAATACCAAGAACAAGACACACATGTGCACTAAATTGAGATTTATGGTGTCATTCTTTTAATCCAGGAAGTAAAGATAATGCTACAATTGTTGGCTCACAATTCCTTTTGTTGGGCTAATAGCCCAGAAAGTTGCTTCACCACTGGAAGAATAGAACACTGCATCCTGATAGGCAAAGAATCTCTGCCTGTTGCATTCAATAAGCTGCAAGCTGGGGAAAGTGATTGTTCAAATGTGACAAGTGGGCATATGTAAATGTGGAGAAACAACAGTTTTGCAGTTAAGGAAGGAGATAAAATTGGTGACTTTCCCCCATTGTGGTTGATCAAAAAGATGCAGACTACCTATCCAAAGTACTGTACCTGCTTTTAAAATGCCTATGCAATTAGGCAGCACCTATTGTAGTTTTTTGTACTTGTACACTTTGCACAAAAACTGCCCTTACAAATGCATAAATGATCTTGTAGATGGGTCCATAAAGTGCTAAATAAGAAGCGAGGGATGAGAAATGTGATTTTCCCATTGGTAGATGTGAGAATGAGGCAAGGGAGCATTTATAGCCCCATGCACCTCCATGTCTGTTTTGCCCATAAATTTGAGAATGAAGTTGAAACTGTCATTGTTTCTGAGGAAATGATTTGTAAAAAGTTCATACTGTAACAAAAGTTCATACTGTAATAAATCTATTAGATTTAAAGGCACTTAAATCTGTCAGGCTTTAATTAGATGCTACATTAGGTTGTTTTTGGTTTGTTTTTGTTACATACTATGAAACACACTAATATAGCTATCTCTTTCGGAAATTTTAGGAAGGAAGGTGGCTTAAATATCCAGCACTTTCTCATCCAGAGGGAAACAGACTTTGAAACAGCAAATCTTAAGTTTTACAACTTGAACTATGTTGCTGCCATTATTTGCATCCTGATTTCTCACATATTAAACACTTAAATCCATTGGTTCACAAATTTTGAGCCCCAGATGTTCTTGGATTTGCAACTCCAGAAACCTAGATAGCATAGCCAATGGTCAACACCTCTGAGAGATGTAACACAAGAACATTTGGGACCTCAAATTTGGGAAACTCTGCTCAAACAGGAAGCCAAATATGGGCAGCCTTGTTACCCCAGATCTGAAATTACCCTTATTATTATTATTATTTTAATATTTTTATTTCCAATAAAGATACTACTCTCTTTTATTTTTTATTTGCCATCCACTTTAAGGTTAGGCTTCCGTACGCACAAAGCACCACACTAACACACACGCATTCACAACACTTTGCAGATAAATAACTGCAACGATCAATTTTTAAGTACCGCAAAGGCCGTTCATTTGAATAGGAGTAGACCGAGGCTCTGCTCTGGAAGCGGACCTTCAGTCGAAAAGCCTATGCAATTGCATTTGGAAGTAGACCAGTAGAACTATTCTTCATTCTACCGCATGGCGGTAGACCTGGCCTCGCTTGAGAAGCGAGGCCGGGAACAAAGCGCATATGCCAGCTTGAGGGAAGTAGACGGCCCCAGTTAAAAGAAGCCACAGTAGTCTGGGCCTCGGTAGCAAATGGGATTTTTTAAAAACCAAAGCTGAGTAGATCGGGGCTGTTCAGAGAACAAGGGCTGGTATTTCAAAGCCAGGTAGACCACCCTGACTTCGAGAATGAATTTTTTTAAAATAGAAGGAACAGGCAGAGTAGACCACCCCAAATTCGAGAACGTAATTTTTTAAAAAGTAAAGGATGGTAGACCGGGAAACTCTCTTAGACGATCATGTCCACTTGAGAATGGCTGGTAGACCAGCACAATGTCCTCAAATGACCAACAGGCTTACATTAATGGGAATCCAAATATGGTACTTCAAAGACATCAAAGGTTGGATGCTTTCAACAATGTATCCATTTTGACTGATTCAATCAGGGCTTCAAAGTACTTCAAAGAAATAGGTACTTTCTAAGGATTCTTCAACAGACCTGCTAACAAAAAATATTAGCAAAAATTCAGAGTGATCGGGGAAGACAGCGGAGGAGATTTCAGGTCGGAAGTTAACACTTTAAATGCTGAATTAAACTTTGAAAAAATTATTTAAAAATTGTGTCTTCACTCCCGAAGCTTGGTTGAGCCACAGGATCGATTTGAGCGGTCAAGGGCCAGTGGGGGAATGGAATGGGGAAAGCTCTCCTCTGGAGTAAGACAGTAAAAGTTTGTTTATTTCCATTTGGCTCCAACTTAGAAAGTGCTGGCCTTTTGAAGTAGGATTTTTCCCTGTCTCTTCTCCTGCCTAAATGTCAAGAGTGATTGCAGCAGCAAAGTAAATTTAAGGATTTAAAATGATTTAAAAGTAATTGTGGTTTGAATTAAAATGCAATTTCCCATCTTTGGAGCCACGCTTGACCATAGGCATGGCAAACTTGACTCTTTTATCCCTGGTTGATCTTTAATTAGTGGTTGCAATTAAATGTTCCAAAAATCATTAAAAATATTGTAAAATAATTCTAACATGTTCTATTTTGTATTTTCAAAGCAGGAAACTTCCACAATATTTTCTTTAAATTTGAACCTGTCTCGGGAGACCCAAGAGGCTTACTGTGTTCCAAAGGAAACATTCAATTAATACCTGGTGCCCAGAGGGCCACATGCCCATCCACTAACTTCCTGAAAGTCTGCAGCAAAAACTACAGTCTTGATTGCTTCAAGGATTATTCTTTTGCGTGTCTCTCTCTCGCGTCTTTGTTTCTGGGGTCTGTAATTACCATACATACATAATGCTGGTTAGTTTCTGCCTGGAGACAAGATGGGATTATTTGGCTGGGAAATGCCAAGAAATTCATCAAGTGAAGTTCCAAAGATGCTGACTGGTCAGTCGAACCTCCCACCTTGGACGTACAGTGTTTCTGATTGGTTCCTGTCTTCAAGCCAAGCATGCTCAACAACTTCACTCTGCTATTGGTTACTGTATTGACATTTGTCTCCACCTAATCCCCCAACCTACTCCCTCTATTCTTTCCTGGAATTTATAATATTTTACCATTACCATATATTTGCACAAATACTTACTATTGTAACCCAAAATTAACTTATTTATCTATGAAATAACAGCCTGCTGCTAGGTTATTGTTTTCTTTGTAAAAACTTTATTGTAACTTTAGATAGATGATAGGATTAGTTTGTATCTGTAGAATTGTAAAAAGGACTTCACGATGTCGGGACTTCAGCTCTCTAGCTCACTCTCAAAATGTAGTTAGGGAAGCTCATGCTTAGATTTTTGTAGCAGGCAAAGGTTGCGAACTGTCTTTGACCAGCAGCAGGCCACTGTTGATTAAATGCATATTCAATAAACCTTTTTATTTTTGCCTGAAATTCAAGTCTCTGTGGTTCTTGGGGGGCTCTACCAGTGGAAGAACTTTTTAATTTCAGAAATGCATCTCTGGTGCTTGCAGGTCTTCCTGTGACAGAGAAAAAGGGGATAGTAGTTTTCAGGTAACAGCCTCATTCCTTTGAGATTCACTTTGTGTTTGTTTGCCCCCTCGTTCCAATGTTGTATAAAGTCAAGGAAAGCCATAGGCTCTGAAATCAAATTGTCCTGTTGACACACTTACCAAGAAGGTATGGTGAACTTGATACTCTAAAACCCCTTGTCTCTTCATAAAAGCTGGGCTCTGTCTTGAAATTTTTAAGAATAGGGGGGGGGGAGGGGTGACAGAGAAGTTTCCATTCACTTCACATTCTGTTATTCACTCCACCTACCACAACAACTGCTGCTGCTGAAACAGCATGGTTACTGAATGCAGACAGGAAGAGAGGCAGACAGCTGTCATACCATGAATCAAACATGAGGGTCGAAGAGAAGCAGAAGTGAACTCTACAGCCTACACCCCTCAAAGTTTAGTGTTGAGTTTTTTTTTAATTAGGCAAAATAAAGACTTTTTAAGACCACCTTTTTCTTATTTGGCACTTTTTTCTATAAAGACAAGAAGTGCTGATTTTTTTCATTATAAAAGTTTGATAACATTTAAGGTGCCATAGCTTCATACTGATAGAATGCTAGGATTTGCACTCTGAGGCTATTCATGTTCCCTGCAAGAGAGCTCTAGCACTATAGTTTAAGGGGGTTGAAGTAGGACTCTCTAGCAAAGGATTCTTAATACTTGACCAAGTAGCAAGTGCTAAGATTCAATGGGGTAAAATGGTGACAATTGAGTTTTGTACTAACCCTCCAGCATGATGTAGGGAATGCCAGGTCACATGCCAGGGTACTGGATAAAAGCGTCTCCCCTACCAAAATATAAGAAGCTCAATTCAGCCCATTGTTGGCACAGCAGCTGTTCAAAGATGGATCCCTTAAGACCTCCTCCAACTCCTTTCCTCCTGTCCCACATTTAAAGAACTCCAGATCATTCACATGAAATGGGAAGATTATTCATAGACTCCAGTATACTGTGTTAGAATAGTCTCTTGTGTAAAATAGACCCTACACTTTTACCGGAGCCTGTGGAACTTTCATTGCCTTCCCACAGAGAGCTTGTTTTCCAGGCTGTGTGCTGCTGATCCCAGGGCTATACAACAGGAAGACTCTAAAGCCTCAACACTGTTTCTTGTTTCCACCCACTGCCTTGTTCCAAATGGACATGACAACATGTAGCAGATGTTTTGTCAGTCAGTCTTGCCATCAGCAGAAAAGGAGCAGAGATAGACTAGGTTTCAAAACCATCTCATACCCCCAAATTAAAACTGTTCCCCCTCTGGTACTACTCTTCATTGAATTTGCTTCCCTGCCTGGTGGTCTGGAGGAACACAGTAATCCTCTGAGGCTTCAGACCTGGCAACCCTCTGTGTTAATGTCTGTATGATTACTCTGACACATGCAATGGAGAAACTTGTTTGGAAAATATAAAAATAAAGCTTGGGTCTCAATTGCCTGAAGGGTCATATTCTCCCAATCTACACAGATTCTGAGATTTTCAGCAGTTGCTTTTGTTCTGCCACCTCAGAAGCACATTTGGAGGGGACAAGGGATAGGGCCTTCTCAGCGATATCTTCCAAGCTGTGATCTTCTTACTAAGAAAGGCTAGCCTGGCAATCTTTCACTTCTTTCCTTCTGCTGTCATGCAAAGTCTCTTTATTCAGCCAGACCTTTAGTACATTGACTAAGGATTAGTGCTGTACTTTAAAGAAATGTGCTTTTGAATTTATCTTACCTATCCATCCATCCATCCATCCATCTATCCATCTATCTATCTATCTATCTATCTATCTATCTATCTCTCCTCCACAATGGTTGCATAACATCAAGTAAATTCTGATTTATGGCAACCCTGTCCAGGGTTTTCTAGGTAAGGAATACATAGAATTGGTTTACCATTTTTTTCTTCTGGGGCTCTCTGGGACGGTGCAGCTTGCCTAAGTAGACAAGCTAGCTGTACTCACAGGAGACACCATGGGGAATCAAACTGCCAACCTCCAGCTCCACGGCCAAATATTGAAACCAATAAGCTATCCAGCCAACTGTACTATATCACAATTTTGTGTATTATTATAACATTTGTATAGTCCGTTCTCTCAGTTACTGTTTTATGTATAGCTCCTTTTTAACGTTGTACTGAGTTGTCTTGAGCCCCAGACCAAGAATAAAGATAAAGTTTGTCAAATAATAAATACATAAACAAGTCATTTGTTTGATCTTCCTTTAGGACCATTTAAGGTTGTTTTCAAATGCACTCATTGTATTAAAAGTAATTAAAAGTAATCAGCTTTAGTTTAAAATAATAATACACTGGTACTTCGCATAGCGAATGCATCGCATAGTGAAAAATTTGCACAACAAAGTGTTAGTTATGCACTGGCAATACCCCACATAACGATTTTTTCATTATGCAGGGTTTTGGTAACCGGGGTATACCTGCTTAATGGGAACCCCGGTTAATGATATTTTTTTTCCATTATGTGGGGCATCTCCCATAGAGAACCGCATAGTGGGAAACACTGCACAATGGTTCTACTGTAATCAGAATACTGTAACTTGATAAATAAATCTATTGCCTTAAATCAGGGGTGCCCAAACTACAGCCTGGGGGCAAGATCCGGGCCCAGGCACCAATTCATCCAGCCTACTCCACCCTTGCTGCTCCTGGAAGAGGAAATAAAACTCACCCATACAGGCGCATTTTGCTTCCACTTCCAGGAGCGGCAATGGTGGCATGGGCCAAATGAATTGGTGTTGGGGCCGGATCCAGCCCCCGGGCCGTAGCTTGGGCCCCCTGCCTTAAATGGTTTGTGCCTTAATAACCTATTGTTTCTGCTGATAAATAGGAACTGAGTTTAGTCAACTTGTGTAACTGAAAAAGAAAAACGATGTGGATGCAATTGTTATTTAAGTGGCAAAAGACATCTAAAAATACTTATCTAATATATTTTGTGAGTCAAAAAAAATATCAGTTTGTTTTGGCAAACTGAAAATTAAACATTTGCTCAGTTGCAGTGAAGACTCTGAACACGGATGCAAGATGTAAGAGAAATGTAAAATGAATCAGATTCACAAAAACCTGGGACTGGTCTTAATTGTGAGCAATGCTGCAGCATGTTCAATTGGAGCATGCTTGCTGACCTCACCAATGAAAACACTATTTAAGGTCTGGCAACCAGATGTTCCACTAGAAACTAAGCAGCTGTGAACAGCAGCTTCCCAGACTATTTCAGCAGTGAGTGCAAAATATTCTAGCTGAAGAAAATATGATTGTATTAACTTTTCTCCTGGCTTTGTTGTGGGAGAGAGCGTCTAGTTGGGGATTCAAGAACGGAGTTCTACATAATTCAATCTGGTTAGGTAAGTGTATTTTTCTGCCCTGCTTCCAGGAGACAAATCCTAAACTGCAGCACTCTCCACCATTTCTTATATCCTTTCTCTCGCATTCCATTGGAAGAAGGCTCTATCTATTGTAACTTAAACCGAATAAGGAAAAAGAGTGTAGCTTGGCTGATTGTTCTTTATTTTAATGAGTTTTTTTAATGCAAAGATTGTGTGTGTGGAAAAGAATGTTTCTGAAACATGAGAAGTAAGACGGATACTGCTGGAAAGCTTGCGCAGCATAGAAGGCATGACTCTAGAGGTGTGGAGTGGCATGAAGGGAAGAACTAAAAGGAAACAGCTGTGTAAGATATAGATTAGTCTTTGCTTTGTACATATATGAAAGTGTTGGATACCCTATACCAGTGATGGTTGAATCTTGGCACTCCAGCTGTTCCTGAACTTCAATTCCCAGAAGCCCTGATCAGCAGGAGTGCTGACTTGGGTTTCTGGTAATTGAACTCCAAGAACAGCTGGAGTGCCAAAGTTTGCCATCACTGCACAAAAACAAACATAGTGATAGAAAAGATTTTACCAGCATTTCAGAGTCATCATACTTCCGGTATGTAATTTCCCTTGGTTTTCTCTTTCTTGTATCCAATGTCTCCTCTCTTAAAAAAAAAGTCTTACTTGCTATATCCCTCTGTTTACTTTTTGCACCATATACTAGTTTCCCCTCCATTTCAAAGCAGCTGAATTGTACTTAGGAAGGCAAAGAACTGAATAAGCTTACACACTGTCTAGACAAGAGAGTTGTCTCTCAGAGCACAACTATGCATCATGGGACAGAGAGAAGCATCAGTGAGGAAACCTCTTACTTGAGTCCAGGCTGTATGAGGAAGTGGTGATGGCACACTGTTTTACAAAACCTGGCACCTATTTATACACCTTTATACTCAAATGTATTGGGACTGCGGCGGCTTAGTGATTAAGATGCAGTTCGAGACCCAAGTACTGTACAATGGAGTGAGCTCCTGTCTCTGTCCCAGCTCCTGCCATTCTATCAGTTTGAAAGCAAGAAATTGCAAGTAGATAAATAGTTACCACTTCGATGGGAAGGTAAACAGCCTGCCACATGCCCATGGAAACGTCTGCAGACACAGACAGCACTGGCTCTTTGGCTATAAATGGAGATAAGCACTGAACCCTAGAGTTGGATACGACTGGCTTTTGAGCACGGGTGACCTTTACCTTTACCTATACTCAAGTGAAGACGTAACTTCTCTTGCATCACATGCTGATATATGGGGAAATGTAGGGTGCAATTAGATGGCATTTTATTCCATGGTTTGGAATTGCTTTGGGAAAAGACTGGTTCACTCTATTTTCTGGCAACCCCATAACATTCTAGGAATCATGGACCAGGCTGGCCCTTATCCATGTCTACATGCACCTTTCTGGACCCAGGTAGGGACCTTTGGGTGTTTTTAGACTGGATAGGATCACTACATTTGGGTTCAGCTCTGGCATGTGTGATCACTGATAATGAGCTAAAACAGCCCCTGTATGTGCTGTCACTTTACTTAATTCACTGCAGGATCTAACCTTTGTACAGTTGGAAACTAAAAAAAATGACGAATTTAAATAAAACCCAGAGAGCTGAACTAGAGAACTAGAACCTGATTTCATCTAACACAGAAATACTATGTGAGTTCCAAATTTATAGAACTAATTTTATTTATTTATTTATTTATTTATTTATTTATTTATTTATTTATTATTATTATCATTATTATTGGACTTGTATGCTGCCCACTCGACAATGCGACTCATGTGACACATGTGACATAGGTCAGCATATTAACAGTATTGTTACCCTAGGGATTAAAGAAATGCATAGTAATAACTAGCCAGAGTATAATTGGTATATCAAATAATTTCTTCACAGAAATTGCATATGCTTTTCTTAGTTATGACAATGTTCATGATTATTTGTTAGAATTAATTTTATTTAAAGACAGGAAACACTTTCAGTTGGGTCCAGGCACAGTGGGGACTTGAATCACAAAACCTCTGGCTCCACAGCCAGGTTCTCCAAACCCAATTATCTATACCAGTACCACTCATTCTTTTTGTTCTTCCAGTTGCTCTTCCTCCTGCTACTTTTCACTTTCTATTGCTTTGTTACATAGTGCATAGATAAGGCGAAGGAAGAAAGCCTGTCAGAATGTGTTTGGTAAGCAACTGTTTCTCCCAATGAACGGCATAAGTTTTTTTGTTGTTGTTCAGTTGCACAGTCGATTCCGACCCTTTGGGACCTTATGGACCATTTCCTGCCAGGCACCTCTGTCCTCCACCATCCTCCTCAGCTCACCCAGCTTTGTGCCCATTGCATCTTCAATACCAGCCATCTCATTTTTAGCCACCCAATTCTTCTTTTGCCCTCCACCTTTCCCAGCATCAAGGCTTTCTCAAGTGAATCCTCTCTTCTCATTTGATGTCCAAGTACTTTAGCTTCTTTCCTTTCCTCCCCATCTATTCACCTATCTATTCCATGTCTCTGAAGTTTTTGCTATTACTCTTACTGACAAAATGCTGCCATTCTTTAGCGTGAAACACACAAATAAATGTTGCATGAGCACACAGGCCTAGTTTCATTGATGAAAAGTCTTTCTCAGGTTTTATCATCTATCAAGAATCACAGTTGAACTTGAAAAGAAATCCTAATTTATACTATAAGAAGGTACTCAAGAGGCCAACAAACCTACATTTCTATGGTCCATGTCTTTGGTACAGGAAGAAATTCAGTCATGATTTTAAAAGCTGCTGTCCAAGGAATAATTGCTTCTTATGACCCTGCCAAATGCAAGTATAAACATTGCTAAACACACAGATGGGCTTTGGATCGGCATGGAATATTTAGAAGGAGCGCCTTCCAAAACTCCCACAGAGGAGGATTTCCTCAGAATCATCTCTGCTGTTTGACAACTTTTATGTCCCAGAATGACATCCAGCTGGGAATTTCCTGTTCTTTGGTACTAGCAATTGGTTCTTCATTTCTAGGATGCACCAAAAGTAATCTAACCCTATGTCACAGTATCTACCATGCGTGTATGGCAAGGGTGCATATATCTGTATGTGTCTCTGGGTTTTTAAAGAACCTTATGAGATAAGGATACTAAATGAGGCTCAGGAAGTTAAATTGGCTCATGATGCTGTGACAGCTTACCAGAGCAAGAGTAAAACAATTTTGCTGCCTGGGGTAATGAGGCAAAGGACAAGACAGCACCCTCAAATGTTCCATGTACAGTAGACCCTCGCATAATGATGTTACTTGGTTCCCCAAGTAGCGTTGCTATGCAGAAAACATCGTTATTTGAATAATGAAAAAAAACCCGTCGTTATTTGAATAACAACGATAAAAATGTCGTTATTCGAATAATGACATCATTATCTGAATAACGACGGTAAAAATACTGTCGTTATTCGAATAACGAATTTTTTGTCGTTATGGGAAAAATCATGTGGGAAGTGTCTGTAGCGTCATTAATTGAAAATGATGCTATTCAAACGTGTTGTTAGGCGGGGGTTCACTGTACTACTGTGATTACGACAACAACAACAACAACAAAAGCCAGTTGACTATATTGAGAATATAGGACAATGATCACACCTGAGGGAAGAAAATTAGCTTAGCAGGTACACTGTGTGGCACACCCAATTCTGTCTTTCTAAAATGTGTTGGTCCTTCACTTCATCTGTCCACTGAAATAGCTGCTTTGCTCTGGCCAATGATAAGGATAGACCTGCAGCTTCCAAACAATTCAAGTGTGACTATTTGAAAAATATAAACAGGAGCAGAATTTACCGTATTTTTTGGACCATACGACGCACCTGACCATAAGACGCACCCAGTTTTCAGAGCAGGAAAACAAAAATATCCTGGTAGTGGGCCAGGATATCTAAGAGACCGCGTCATCCCAAGAACATCTGTCCGTCCAACCAGAGCAGGCCCGAGGGGCTCTCTAATTCCACATCGGCTAGAAGGGCACATCTCTCTAGCTTTCGTGTTCAGGGAATGAAGAAGCAGACGAGTGAAGTAGTGAAATTTAGCTCTTTATTAGTGGGGTTTGAACACACTTTGGATGGGGCAAAACTTGGACTTATATACAGTATAAACAGTAACAGTAACAATAATACAACAAGCCCATTGGCTAACAGAGTGTGCACATTTTCGATCCACTTATTTGCATAAGAATAGATACATGAGAAAAGATACGTTCCACTCCTGTCAGAAAACACAGTTAACATACATAACACTAGCACAAGAAGGAGGAACCTCCTGCCAACAGAGTTACGGCTGCAGACGGAATTGCTGTCCTTTAGGAAAGAACTGAAAACCTGGCTGGCAGGGCAGGTGTGGGGCACCAATGGAGGAGTGACCCCCGCCTGCTGGCTTATATAATTAAGATTTCTCTCTCTCTCTCTCTCTTAATGGATGGGGTGAGTGGGTAAATTATTTAGAATTTTAATGGGGCTTTTAAACCATGCCATGTTTGCCTGTGTTGTATAACATCATTCACCACAGTCCATAGTCACACACATGTAACTTCTACAGTGCAGTTCACTTTATCTGGGCCAAAGTCAACAGTGATTTCACACACACCCATGCCGACCCAAGACATCAGTGCATAATCAGTGGGCTTTCCCAGACACTCTTGATCTCCTGGGAGTGACACACAGTTGTAACTGACTGCTGCAGGTAGCCAAATGATGTGGGCTTCTGTTGGGAAATAACTAGACCTTCACAACAAGAAGTTCCAATTGAGGCAGCTGACCATGTGCCAGACTGGAGTGCATGGCCTGAGGGAGAGAGAGAGATTTCCAACTGCTTCAAAAGCCAGAATGCTGATCTTGTCAACGCACCAGCTTGGGAAAGTTCCTTTTTAAAACTACAATTCCCAGAACACCCCCCCCCCCAACTAGTTTGGTCTCTTCTCATGCTGGCTGAGGAAATCTGGGAGTTGTGATTCAAAACAGTAACTTCCCTAAGCTCCCATTCATACCTCTGGTTCAAGCCCTCAGTTGCTCAACAGCACTGAGTGCATCTTGAACTTTCTTTTGGAATCTTAGCATTCACAAATTCAAAACATTAGTCATATGTTACTCATTGCCAATCACACCCTCTTCTCTCATTGGACAATTCCAGTTCCATTGTCTCAGTGAATTTTGCAATTTGTTAAAGAAAGATTAGCTAAGGTACAAGAGTATGAGAACATGGGGAGGGGGAAAGTAAGAGAATGTTTTGCATGATGTGCCATCTAGTCTACACGGAGGTTTGGCTAGTGACTAATCCCAATTCTGTGCATTCTGAATTCATAGGGTATGTCAGCATTAAAAAAATTACTCAGTACTAACAGGTCACTTTTAGAGACCTTCACAAATGGAAAAAATGCTTGTTTCAAAATGCTATGCTCTCCTTATTGTGAACTACCCTGCACACCCTATAATTCCAAAGTTCCTAGTTATCACACTTGAGAAGCATTCCTATGCATACCTAATTGAGAATAATTAAATTAACTTTCTGAAACAACATACCTAAGATTGAGCTGTTACACTCATGCTTCATCATGTTCCATGTACTGTTCAGATAAAAGATTGTGTATTATATTTCTAGCAAAAGATCAACCCAAGGTGTTGGGTTTTGATTTGTTGTGGGTATCGTTGTTATTTATTTTCAGTTTGATCACCACCTAGAGTGGGATAACACCAGATGGATAATATAGAAATCAAATCAAATCAATAAATAAATTCACTTTGCCTTTGGTTTGCCCTTTAAAAAAGGAGGTGCTAGTTTTAGCCTTCGAATAGGATGCTGTTTAGCACAGTATACAGTAGGTTCCAACGGTGTAGCACTACAAGATTCCACTTGCACATCTTTCGCCTTGATTTCACAGCTGCTATACAGGTAGAGATGCTGAAGTCAAATATGGAATTTAGTTATGATTTAATTCCTTGGAGACATAAAGCAGGGATGGGCAACCTAGGGCTCCAGAAATTTTGGACTAGGTAAAGGTTTCCCTTGCTCGAAAGCCAGTCATATCCGACTCTAGGGTTCTTTAGTGTTTGAGAACCAAGACAATAGAAACAGCCGAAGGCTTGGCTTAACACATCTTTATTGCATGATGGTCCGGGGGAACATGTGGTAATGGCGGACGAACAGCTCAATATATACTGTAGCTATACATTTGAATGTGGCTCCTCGATAGCCCATTGGCTACTGTCTGCGTGACGTCACTCCCCGTCACGCCCTTCTTGTCCAGGTGAGGTAGTGGTGGGAATCTTCCCACGCTGTAGGTATTTGGGGAATTGGAACCATGTGAGCTAGGCGCTCGCTATTGCCCCTAGTGGTCACTAGCTCGCGTCCTAATACAGAAGGTTACAGTGTTACAGTTGGTGATTGTTATATCCACTCATTCGAGTGTTACATTACTTAAAGGCACAATATTCCAAACACAACAGGTTCAGTGCTCATCTTTGTTTCAAAGCAGAAGAGCCAGCGCTGTCTGCTTCTGCGGGCATTTCCATGGTCATGTGGCAGGCATGACTAGACACCGGAGCACACAGAATGCTGTTGACCTTCCCACTGAAGTGGTCCCTATTTATCTACTTGCAATTTCTTGCTTTCGAACTGCTAGGTTGGCAGGAGCTGGGACAAAGACGGGAGCTCATTCCGTCCTGCAGTACTCGGGAATCAAACTGCTGACCTTCTGCCTCCCAGTCAGCATCTTAGCCACTGCAGTATAAGCTTAAGCCATTGTGGCCAATACATTGGGATTGTGGCAGTTATAACTCAAAATCTATAGAGGGCATCAGACTGCCTTTCCCTATAGTGAAGGAAGGTATGTTTTGTTTGTTTCCCTATGGGTTCAGAAGTCTTCATATTATGCAAAGAGTTGTAGGGGTATGTGAATCAATTAAGTACCAGTTTGAAATATAACAGGAAGCAATAATGTGGAGATGCAAAAGCAAACTTGGCCTTGCCAACTCCTCTTCCACAGTTGCTGACAGTAATTCCCTCTCTCCTTTTCAGCATGGAAGTGCACTACAGCTTGCCATTTTAGCCAGCCACTTAGAGTATGACTTCCATTTACTTTGCTAACCAGGATTGGAAGCCAGTTTTTTTCCTGGTTTCCAATCTTGGCTTATGAGATAAACAAAAACCATTTTACTGGTTTGTATAGCATGACAAATAATGGTTTCTTCTTAAATTGAGAAAGAAGGATGGAGGGAGCATATGTACCCGAGGTTTCTTGAAGGTTCATTCTTACATTAACTTCCAACCAGCCAAAGGCCACAGATATATGTGCCTAGGCAAACCATGGAATATGAAATGTGGGCAACAGGAACACATTGAGACCAATGAGACCAAAACTCAGAAAAGGATGAGCATGGGAAGAATTGATTATTTGAGGGTTTCAATAATCCAAGAGGGATGCAAGAGTGAGAATCGAGTAAGCCAAGGTGGAACAAAACCAGACAGAACGCTGGAAGATCTACCAGATCATAAAATGCTGCCACAATGGTTTTAACCTAGAAAACTAATGCATAGCCCAACCTTGATCAAATTGGTGGCCTGCTAGCTACCCCAAATCATTGTGAGAAATTAGCACCAGGCTAGAACACCACAACAAAATGTGGCAAGTAATTTAAGAGATGGGAATACCAGAACACCTCATATGCCTCATGAGAAACCTGTATACACAAACCAAGAAGCAACAGTTAGGACAGAACACAGAATGACAAAGTGGTTTGGAATAGGAAAAGGAGTAATACAAGGCTGCATTTTATCACCCTGCTTATTCAGTCTATACACAGAGCACATAATGCGCAATGCAGAGATGGAGCAATCACAATATGGGATCAAAATTTCTAGGAGAAACATCAACAATTTGAGATATGCAGACGATACCACCCTAATGGCAGAAAGTGAGGAAGACCTAAAGAACCTCTTGATTGGATTGAAGGAGGAGAGTGCAAAAGCTGACCTGAGGCTCAAAATCAAGAAAACCAAGATAATGGCAACAGGTCCCTGGAAAATAAATGGGGAAGAAGTAGAAGCAGTGACAGATTTTACTTTCCTAGCATCTAAGATCACTGCAGATGGCGACTGTAGCCATGAAATAAAAAGACAACTGATTATGGGGAGACAAGCTATGAGAAACCTGGGGAATATAGTGAAAAGCAGAGACATCACCTTGAAAACAAAAATTCGCATACTCAAAGCAATGGTATTCCTGGTGGTAATGTATGGGTGTGAGAGCTGAACCATTAGGAAAGCTGAGCGCAGAAGAATAGATGCCATTGAAATGTGGTGTTGGAGGAGAGTCCTGAGGGTCCCCTGGACAGCAAAGAGAACAAATAGGTCAATATTAGAAGAAATCAACCCTGACTGTTCATTGTAAGGACAAATAGTGAAGATGAAGCTAAAGTACTTTGGACATCAAATGGGAAGGGAGGACTCACTTGAGAAGGCCTTGATGCTGGGAAAGATGGAGGGCAAGAGAAGAGGGGGCATCCAAAGATGAGATGGCTAGGTGGTATTGTAGATGCAATGGGCACAGAGCTAGGCGGGCTGAGGAGGATGGTGGAGGACAGAGGTGCCTAAAGGAAAATGGTCCATGGGGTCGCAAAGGGTCAGACTCGACTGTGTGACTGAACAACAACAAGAATAGCCTGTTTTAAGACATATCTTCATTGTAACATTTCAGATTTCAACCAGCCTCAAACTATTATGGCTTTTCTTAAATTACAGGGTTGCAATTTGTTGGAGATCCTTAGCCCTTCCTATGACAACATCCAAGGTTGTGTAATTCAAAAGCATGTTAGTGGTATAGGCTTTGCAAGTTAGAATGTGTATAGGTACAAAAATGTCCCTTGTGATGGACGATGTTTGTTGGAGTATTTTTAAATCATTCTGAACTATGACTTTTCACTACAGTGGTACCTCATATTACGAATTTAATGTGTTCCCCGGGACAGTTTGTATTACGAAAAATTTGTAGTAAGAAATACAAAGCAGAACACACAGTACTACCAGAAGTGGCTACTAGAGGTCACTGTATACCATGTAATTTATAGGAAAACTTGCTTTGTATTGCAAAAAAAAAAAAAAATCATATTATGAGGCATTATTTTCTATGGATTTTCATGCCTTAAGCGAAAATGACATAATACGAAGTGTCACTGTATTTTTAAAATGCTATGCTTTTCAGACTGGAAACAAATTGGATGATATTCTTAGTGCAAATCTAGATGTGGTACTCCCTCAAGTGGTGAAATATTTCTGTCATATCAATTTAATTGTAAATTAAATTCATGGGGGTTGTTGGGGCTTGCATTTGGTATCCTAGGGTCATATGAAACCCATGGCCCATAGGTTTCCCACATATGGCTTTGAAATGACCAATCAACAGATTTTTCCTTTTGGTTCACAGAGCGAGCAGCAGGAGTATATCACAGAGAAGGAAGGACTGGAAGGTACCAGCTCACCTATGCAGAAGCCCAAGCTGTGTGCAAATATGAAGGAGGAAAACTGGCCACTTACAAGCAGCTGGAAGCTGCGAGGAAAATAGGTATGAGCCTGTAATATATAGTAGAATCACTAGCAAGGCAAAGAGTGGGGATGCACAATCCAGTGGAAATTCTCCTGTAGTGCCATATAGGGGTGTGCTGTAGCTTACACTATGTAGGCAACAAGTTAGCCATGTTCAATCCCTGGCATCTATACCTATAAGGCAGAGGTGAGGCCGTTGTGTCCAGGAAAGGCTCCCGCACTCATGACACTATCCCCGTCACAGCCCTCACACACTTACCTTTCCTTGGCAAGACGGGCCCCATCCGTGTCCCAGGCCCAGAGGTGGGGCACAAGCCCCACAAATTGGGGAAAAGAGTGGAAACTACAATTCCCATGGTGCCTTGGGCTCACTCTGCAGTTAAGAGGACACCCCCGCCAGCAGGAGTGCTAACTTGGACTTCTGTGAATTGAAGTCCAAGAACCCCGCAGGTGAGGCTGGGGGAAAAAGCATGCCAATCTATGGTCACATAGCAAACACTTCCTAGCCAATGGATAGCGAGGTCGGGGCAGAAGGCGAGGTAAATTTAGCAAAGCCACCAGAATGTCCAGCCCTCTCTTTAACTGGCTGGCAGGCCAACCTGTGAGGGAATCTTCAAACTTCTGAGACAAGATGGTGGCATCCATTAATTGTCATGGCAGACTGGAGGGGATGGGAGACAAGCAATGGTGTGCTGCTCCCAGCCTGCCCCTTATGAGTATGTGAGTCTGTCTTTTTGTTTTGTTTTGTGTGTGTGTAGTAGTAGTAGGCTAAGGGGATTTATTTTTGTTTTGTTTACTCGGATATGCTTTAAACACATGCCACCATTTATAAAGTTTAATTCTGTGCAAGCATATCAGAGAGTAAACAAGGCAACAAGACAAAAACGTTGTGGCACCTTAAAGACTAACTGCTGTATTTTAATGTGTGGTCTTGTGTATCATGTCCACTGGCTCTTTGGCTATAAACAGGGAGAAACACTGAACCCCAGAGTTGGATGAGACGTGCCCTCGAGCAAGAGCAACCTCCACCTCTACCTAATAACATAAGATCCCTGATTGGAAAGTTTAATTGAAAGTGGTTTGTAAAAGATACCTCCCCTGCTCAAAAGCCAGTCACATTCTACTCTAGGGTCCAGTGCCCATCACCATTTACAGCCAAAGAGACATTTTTATGGCCATGTGGGAGGCATGACTAGTACACATGGCCAGTAGCCTGCCACCCCCGCAACCCACATAATTGGCCCTGCCCACATAGGTGGCCCCGCCCACATATTTGGACCCACATACATACGTAGCTCCTCCACATAGGTAGCCATGCCCACAGTGTGGTAATAAAACATTTGGATGCCCATCACTGGAGAAATGGGAATTATTATTATTAATTTATTACCAACAAATAATAATAATGACACACGTCGCGTCACACACACATATCTATACCTATAAATCTGTGCGTTAACCATTGGAATGTGACAAAGGATGTTGCACGAGGCCCCACTAGCCCCGACTGAGCCTCCGTGCACTTGCCCAACCGGGGTTCGCAGGTAACTGTCGGGTTGAATTTGGCGCCAGTGGGGCAGGAGCCCCCCAGCCGCAAACAAAAAGAAAGGACTCCATTTCCCAATGTTCCTTGGGCCGCGCCACAGCCAATCAGGCTGAGAGGTGCAAGCAAAAGGAACGTTCGGAAACGCGCCGTGGCCAATCAAAATGAAGCCGCAGGGAAAAAAACCCGCTGCACCAACAGTAAACACAAACCCAAAACTACAAGCCCCAGCGTCCTGCGCACCATGAGCGTGCAGAACGCTGAGGAAGCCGGCGCGCGAAAAATAAAAATAAAAAACATACTAGGAGCGCAAGCCCGCCGCAGGCCGACGCAGCACCTCAAAGTGATGCAAACACTCACCATCCTTCTTGCACGGAGCAATAGGGAGGAGAGGGACTCCCTCTCCTCCACGCTACCCCGCCAAAGACACGGTGAGACCACCACCGACCTCAACAAAAGTTGAGCCGGGGAGGAAAAAAACCACAACAACAGAGGAAGTTCAAGGGGGGAGGTATTGATGCCTTCACCCGCCCCCCTCTTGAAAGCAAAACAATTCCTCTGGAAAGGAAAGGCACCGGACGGCGCTCTGCCTGGTACCTTTATTTTCCGAGTAAGTGTTTCGCTTTCAAGGGAGGACGAAGGCATCATTGCCTCACCCCCTTGAAAGTGAAACAATTCCTCCTCTGTAGCATGGGGGGTGGGAAAAGAGGATACCCCTCTTTCCCCCCCCCCATGCTTCGGCGAGGCAACGGGGGAAAACTATGTTTTCCCCCGCAGCCTCGGAGGCCTGCCCAAGCCACCCGTAGCTTGGGGCAAGGGGATACCCCCCTCTTCCCCCCCAAACCCAGGCTATAGCAAGGCAATGGCCAGCCCCGCTGTAAAAAAAAACCCAGACATATAAATAAACAAAAGAATCCCCACCCCCAGCCCAATGCAAGGATTTAATGCGGCCTGGCCAGCAAGGCAAGGTCACGTTAAACCCTCCCAACCCCCCCCCCACACACACACACACATTGAACCCATTCCCAGGTAAGCAAAGCCAGCGGATGGCGCTCCGCCCGCTTACTTTACTTACCCCAAAAATAAAACACAAAAATCAGAATCAAAAACATTCAAAAATAATCAAAATCAAACCCAAAAATAAGGACAAGACAGAACACACAGAACCCCCCCCCAAATATATATATATATAAAACAAAACAAACCCCCAGAGAAATTAAACAAGAGAACTCACCCCCACATCCTCACTCCATGATGTCCGGAAATGAAATGAGGAAAGAAAGAGACTACTTACCGGAAGAAGCGACAATGAGAGGCCAGTAGAGAAAAATAGTCAAAGCAAAAGAAAACCTGAACAGCACCACCCAGAGGTCACAGAAGAAAAAACAGTCAAACATATTCACAGAAATGACTCACACATTTCTAAAATCCTGTGTTCAGTTTTCACTCAAAAATAAAAACACAACATTTAAAAACATTTTAAAAATATTAAATTTGAAAAAACATATACTTACACATTTTAAAAATTTTTATCCAAAGTACAACTATTTAAAAAAATTCACATAGTAAAACATTAATTGGTTTTAAAAAATTGTAAAAAATTATATCATCCTTTCCTACTTTTTTTAATCCAAAAAAACAAATCAAAAAAAGCTGATCACAGTTTACAACAGCCCGTGCATATAAATAAATATTTTAAAAATCACAAAACCTTTCAACACCATTTAAAACAGTCTGGCACCATTTGTTCAAGAAGAAAAAAACCCTTTACTATCCAACACAATTTAAAACTGCCCGGCAACGCCGGGCAAAATCTGCTAGTATAGACATAAAAATGTTCATTGCAGAACTATAATTCCTTTAATAATAAAAAAAGTGTGTGAGTGTGTGTGTGTGTGTGTGTGAGTAGTAGTAGTAGTAGTAGGCTAGGGGGATTTCTTTTGTTTTGTTTACTCGGATATGCTTTACACACATGCTACCATTAAAAATGCTTAATTCTGTGCACGCATATCAGAGAGTAAACACATCATAGAAACAGAATATATCTAGCATCATAAACAAAAAACCTGCACTTCACACTGCATACTACTAGTTCTCAACCAAGGCCACCCTTTACCTTACACACACACACTCACATACAGAGACATAACCACCTGGAACTGTGCCAGTGCCCCCACCTCGAATGCCACCACATACCCCATGGGAGGGTGGAGAAGCCACCACCACCCCGAAAATCCCCGGGGCAAAGCCAGGCCCAAAGCTAGTATATAAATAAGGTTAAGAAAACAAATTATGCTTGAATGGTTTGGGACCTTGCTATCTAAGAACATCTCTCCCAAATGATGTCTCCTCGTATTACCCGTTCCTCTAAGGTCTCACTAGTATAGATGGATACGCCAAAGGAGACAATGTGAAACTGGGCCTTCTCTTGTAAATGCCCAGTCTCTTTGGAATTAATTACCTTGGAAATATGTCAGGCTTCTTCCCTCCAAATCTTCAACAAATTGCTGAAGACAGAATTCTACAAGGGAGCTTCCTCTTATATCTTCTCTGTGTGTTAGTGGGTGGGCTTTTCTTTTCTTTTTATTGTTTGTTGCAAACTTCTCAGAGTAATGACTTATCATTAAATGGATGGGGTACACAGAAAGAGCCTCCTTGAAGATTGTGATGTTTTTGAACCACAATTGGGTGTACTCTGGTAATGGCAACCTTGTGTTGCCGGCTAATCTTTCTCACACTGGGTCAGGTGAAAGGAATTGCTGAAATAAATTCACGAGCGGTGGCTTCATTTTGGCAGTTTCACATCTGGCCTAGACATGGAAGCAAAATTAAATCGGTGGTATATAAATGAATGAATGAATGAATATTTTACTGTACAATGACCTGTTTTCTTTTCTCTTTTTGGTTAACCCTTCTCCATAGAAATAATACTATTTGCATGCCAAAATCCTGTTTCACAGTGTACTGAATTGCACCAGAGCAGGACACTTAGATCAGTGTAGATTTAAATAGGCCTACTCTAATTGGGACTTACTATGCTAACACATGAAACAGTTAGAGTAGTCCTATTTGAATCCATGGAACTTGAGAAGTTAAATCACTAAATCCCATTGATTCAATAGGTCTACTCTGGTGCAATTTAATGTGCTAAGCAACAGGATTTTGGCCGTTACAAAATTTTCTTATACGAAGTACTGAGGGAAACATAATGACATTGCAACATTTATACAAATCAGGTTAGTCGTAGTTGTACGTACGTACACATTTTTTGGCCACTCTATATTACAGGATCTCAGAGCAGGTTATCTATTTATATATAACCTACACAACACTAACTCCTAATTTGTTCTCAGCCATCTGTGTAAGTAAATGTATTTATGACCATAGTAAGAGTAGTTTGAAAGCAAGAAATTGCAAGTAGATAAATAGGGACCACTTCAGTGGGAAGGTAAACAGTGTTCCGTGCGCTCCAGTGTCTAGTCATTCCTGCCACATGACCATGGAAATGTCTGCAGAAGCAGACAGCGCTGGCTCTTCGGCTTTGAAACAGAGATGAGCACTGAACCCTAGAGTCAGATACGACTGGCTTTGGAGCAAGGGAAACCTTTACCTTTGCTAAGAGTATCTTAGATTCACAGTTTTCATCTTGCTTATCTGTGGATTGATTTATCAGTTTAGAACAGAGGAATAGTTTACATTGTTTATCCAGTTGACATTGTTTATCTGGACTTTCAGAAGGCTTTTGACAAGGTCCCACACCAAAGGCTCTTGAATAAACTTACCAGTCATGGAATAAAGGGACAGGTCTTGTCCTGGATCAGCAACTGGCTAAGGGACAGGAAACAGAGGGTAGCACTAAATGGACACTTCTCCAAGTGGAGGGAAGTAAAGAGTGGGGTCCCCCACGGTTCAGTACTGGGACCCCTGCTTTTCAACCTCTTCATAAATGATCTAGAGGTAGGAGTAAAAAGCAAGGTAACCAAATTTGCTGACGACACTAAATTATACAGGGTAGTGAAAACTGTGAGAGATTGTGAGGAGCTCCAGAGGGATCTCTAGGCACTGGGGGAGTGGGCAAAACAGTGGCAAATGAGCTTCAACATTAGTAAGTGCAGAGTGATGCATGTCGGGGCAAAAAACCCCAATTACATTTATAAACTGATGGGGTCTGAACTCTCTGCGACAAACCAGGAAAGGGACCTTGGTGTCCTGGTGGACAACTCAATGAAGGTGTCAACCCAGTGTGCCTCAGCAGTGAAAAAAGCAAACTCAATGCTAGGGATCATTAGGAAGGGTATGGAAAATAAGTCAGCAAGTGTCATTTTGCCTCTTTATAAATCTATGGTGAGGCCCCATCTGGAATACTGTGTACAGTTCTGGTCGCCATACCTCCAGAAGGATATTATGGAGCTGGAAAAAGTGCAGAGGAGGGCAACCAGAATGATTAGGGGACTGGAACACCTTCCTTACCATCTGAGGCTGCAACGGTTGGGCCTCTTCACTCTTGAACGATGGTGTCTAAGAGGTGACCTGATAGAAGTTTATAAAATCATACACGATGTGGACAAAGTAGACAAGGAAAAACTGTTTTCCCTATCACACAACACTAGAACTAGGGGGCACTCCATGAAACTTTTGGGTACTAGTTCTCAAACATATAAGAGAAAGTACTTTTTCACCCAGAGGATTACTGGTCTATGGAACTCCCTGCCAGAAGAAGTGGTGACAGCTGTCAGTCTTGACAGCTTTAAGAAGGGATTAGACAAGTTCATGGAGGACAAGGGTATCAATGGTTATAATTATGGATACTTAAGGACAACCTCTGGGTTGGAGAGATAGGCAGGATATTTATCTCTCAATGCCATTTCCAGGGAATCCTAAGCAGATGAAGGCATCTGCTTGGGGATAATACCCTGAAGCAAATGGTGAGCCACTGTGTGAGACAGAATGCTGGACTGGATGAGCTGTGGCCTGTTCCAGCAAGGCTGTTCTTATGAACATAAACAAAATCAGTAAAATATGTATAGTCATGTTTTGTTGCAACAAACAAGAGGTGCAGTATGTTGCTAAAGCAACCAACCAAAATGGTGTATGCTTGATAAATGAGTGCAGGGTATGATAAATGGACCCATTTCACACTGCTGACGCTTTTGCTAGAATCATCTCCTTAAAAAGTTATCCATCTGTGTTTAAACAGTTTTCCAATGCTCAAAGTGTATTTCTGGCTTATCAATCTATCTATTTTAGGTGGACATACTTCTTTTGTGGTGCTTGTAATAAAATACATCTTGAATCATTGCAAGTACTTCACTATGTTTTCCAAAAGAAATGAGAGTTTTGAGTCTGGTAACAGAAGCATGGCACGTAGTAGGAAAAAGAACTTGTTTCCACTAGTATAGTTAATGTTAAACACACAAAGGAGTATGCCCACTCTTCACTGGTAGATTCTAAAAGCACAACAATGGTACAATGAGCTTTCAACAGAAAGGGTAAAATTTATAGCAAAGGTCTTCTCTTGGATAATTACAAAATTAAATGGTGGACTGTATACAGTATTTTAAAAAGACATATTATACCTCACTATAATCCCAGGTCTTCATAAATAACAGTTTATTTATAACTAACAAATGTTGATCAAAACATTTTTATGTGCAAACACTCCATCTTGTCCCTAAAGCTGCAATATTTGATTGTTGATGCTCCATGGAGAAGAGAAATCAACACATTGGCCAGAATCTTATTACAAAATATCACACCTCTTAAAAAAGATTGCATAAGCATCTTTTGCAATGTTCTGTTTGTCTCTCTTGTGCTTCAGTGGCAATAAGTGTGCAACAACGGGAAGCCAAAATGATGGTTGTACACACCAACTATAAAGTTTTGGGTTTGCACTGCACAAATCCAGTTAGGTTTTGATCATTCTCTTTCAGTGCTGTTTTATAAATCCACAGTAAGATCCAAATTCAGTCTTTTACTCTGGCTCAACATCTTTGAATGCCAAAGTGCTAAAGATGGCAGTTCCTGATATTGAGTAAGCATCTGCATCCAATTCTTGTTTGTTTAAAGTGAACATAGCCCTTTCTATTGCACAAGACAAAAGAGGACACATTTTAAAAAATACAGAACATGCATATAAAATTTTCTGTTCCTAAAGAAGAAATTGTTCTGATAGCCAAACCTCATTGAATTTAAAGTAGTTGACCATCTTTTCACCTTCTTTGGCATAATGACGAAGAGGTTATTAATCTGAAGCATATAGTCTCATTGTTTGGGTCTCTCATAATTCTGTCTTTCATCCCTTAGGATATCATATGTGTGCTGCTGGCTGGTTAGCTAAGGGGAGAGTTGGCTATCCTATCGTGAAAGCTGGAAGCAACTGTGGCTTTGGGAAAACTGGGATTATTGATTATGGTTTTCGGCTCAACAGGAGTGAGAAATGGGATGTTTATTGCTATAACCCCAATGGTAGGTGAACAACAAATACATTCTTGAAGCTATATTTTTTCTGTTAATGCCTTTTAATGGTTTCTAAAAGAAAAGCTATCAACCAGCTCTAGTGGCTTCATTCTGGTGGATGAAGATACAGGTTTTATAACCTAAGAACAAAACACAGTAGTAATGTATTCAACAACCTTACTGACAGTGCTTTACTTTAAAAACTACAGCACTGCAGTGGCTTAGTGGTTAAGATGCTGAGCTTGAAGACTGGAAGGTCAGGGTTCGATACCCAAGTGCTGCACGACAGACCTTGGGGACATGAAAGGAGCCTCATTCGGGTGTCCCCTGAGTGGAGTTTCTCCAGCAAAAATCCTTTCAACCCAGAGGAATTTCTGAAACGAAATTTATTTACTTTCAAAACTGGTGGTGGTGGTGGTGGAACGGACAGGACAATAGCCCGGCTCCTATGTCTCTCCTTTCCTAGGATGACAACTCTGTAGCTAAAAAAATTATGGCAATAAGAATATAAACAAGTAGCCTGTACTGTATGTCTTCCTTTTCGCCTCAGTAATATATGTGAGGACAACATAGAGGATGCATGACTTGCTCAAGACATTTTTCTGCCTAAGTGACAAATATTCTCTCTCAGCCCCAACCATAGAATGCTGAAACTGCTGTGCTACCTGTGGCAGGAAATCCCAGAAGCTTCTCCCTCACATTCTAACAATAAAAATATAACATTGACTGTTGCTGCTCCTGGATAGCCAGTCAATACTGAACCAATATTGATTGGTTCCTTCGGCCCACTGTCCTTGGGATCGCCAACCAAAGGTCTTGATACAGTAAAACCTCAGTTAACATAATTAATGCATTCTCCGGGACGTTTCTTAAAGCCATAGGAATGCATTGAAAACCAAAATATGTTTACAGTAAATGTATATTTATTATATGTATATAATAAATAAATGTTAATCGAAATACGGTTTCCCATAGGAATGAATTGAAAGCCAATTAATCCGTTTTGGGGAAGATTATGTAAACCGAGCCACTATTTTCTATGGATTTCCTTTTGTTATGAGATTTTTGTGTTAACTGAGCCATTTGTTAACCAAGGTTCCACTGTATTTTAGTTTTACAAAGGAGAGACTGAAGACAAAATCCTTCCAGAGAACACTAAGGAAGGAATTCTGATGAGGATGGTGGCACCAAGAAGTGTGTTGTAGCAGCAATTACATTGAAGAACGGTGCCTATTAGCATAGAGCCGTGATGGTGACCCTTGGCACTCCAGATGTTCTTGGACTTCAATTCCCAGAAGCCCAAGCACCCTGTGAATCCACATGAATGGGTTTACTGCAATCCATCTGGCCCGTGCTGCCCTTGTCGCTCCCGGAAGCGGAAGTAAAATGGGCCCATATGGTTAAAGTTCTTCTGGATTAACCCTTCCTCAGTACAGGCGCGTTTTACTTCCACTTCTGGGAGCGATGAGGGCAGCGCGGGCCAGATGAATCGCAGTAAACCCATTCGTGTGGATTCACAGGGTGCTTGGGCTTCTGGGAATTGAAGTCCAAGAACATCAGGAGTGCCAAGGTTCAGCATCACGGGCATAGACTTTGGGCATTACTATCGTGCTATGGAAAACATACTGGAACCTAGTCTAGTCACAGTTAGCAAGTGATTGGCACAGTACCAATATAGATCTCTGTATTAGGAATACGGATTTGGAGTGTTAGACTACTAAACCTTTCTATTTGGAAATGCACTTAGGGCAGAGCCACATGCTAGCCATAATATAGATCCACTAGGGGGGTGGGGTGTAAACTGTTTCATGTGTGGAGCTCTTCCCCCATATCATGCAGCATCGCATACCTTGTATCTTGATGAGACAACAACTTGAGAGATTTATTTCCATTTAACAGCAGTTAAAAGACTATGGTGAATTAGTGGTTAAGATGCTGGACTTGATGACTGGAAGATCAATAGGTCAGCAGTTTGAGACCCGAGTCCTGCACGATGGAGTGAGCTCCTGTCTCTGTCCCAACTCCTGCCAACCTAGCAGTTCGAAAGAAATTACAAGTAGATAAATAGGTACCACTTTGGTGGGAAGGTAAACAGTGTTCTGTGCACTACAGTGTTTACTTATGACTGCCGTATGTCCATGGAAACATCTGCAGACACAGACAGCGCTGGCTCTTTGGCTATTAAGAACAATGAGCACTTAACCCTAGAGTTGGATACGACTGGCTTTCGAGCAAGGGCTACCTTTACCTTACTGACTGGAGACATGGAGGGGGAAATCTACAACAACGGTAGCTCCCATAATAAGTGAATCTACACATAACAGAGAGGGGAAAACAACAACCAAGGCATGCCGCTTCCATCCATAACCCGTGTTAATTGAATGCAAGCACACAACAATTTGCTAGAGGTCACCCTGCCCAAACCACAGGAATTATTAATTAATACCTATTTTATGCAAGTTCAAGAAATTAGCAACTGGTAACACAATGGATTGTTTCAGAAAGAAGGGACATAGTTCTGTCCCATTAGCCTTAGAAGCATTATACATATACTGTAACTAATATCAGAAATGGCTTTATTTTATGGCAGCGATTCTCAACGTTTTCAGGCCATGGGCCTGACCACACCTCCTGGGCAGCTAATCAGGCCAGTCACATGGTTCCTTCCACCCAGAAGCGGAAGTAAAATGCATGCCACACATGCGCAGAACACATTTAGCAGTGTTCTGTGTATGTGCAGTGTGTGTTTTACTTTCACTTCCAGGAACGGTGAGGGCATTGGGGCCGGATGAAATGGCTTCAGGAGCTGGGTCTGGCCTGTGGGACATAGGTTGTGAATGCCTGTTTTATGATCTGCAGTTACAATCATTCATTCTTCAGTTCCTTTGGTAAGATTAGCCGGCAAGATTGCCATCCGGGGTACCCCCGATTGTATCCACAGTCTTCACGGAGGCTCTTTCTGTGTACCCCTGTGGCTACAATAATGAAGTTAGAAGAGGCTATCTACATAGACACAAAGCCCACTCTTTGGGGGTTGGTCTGACTGTGTCAATCAAGCAAATCCACCCCACTATGAGACCTCAAAAGGTGTTCAGCTAAATTGCCCCATAGTGTTTTGTCACATCAGAATAAAACAAAGTCCTTTCTGCTTTCTAGCGGATGGGGAAAACACTTCCCTTGTCAGCTAGAGAGCGGCTCTCCCCCTCCCCCCCCCCCGCCCCTGTCTGCTGCTTATCAGACTGCTAGAGTTCCTCCCATCAGCTGGAAATCAGCTGCTATGGCTGTAGTTGACGGAGCTGATGCAGCCCCGTCAGAGAAGCGTACCACAAAGCAGTTTGCTCCCCTCCCCCCAGCCTCAAGCAGTTTACAAAAAGTCACTTTATATCAGCCCAGGAAGGCCAATGTAAACAAGTCCTTATTTCTATTCCTAAGTATGATGTTAGGAAGAATTATTGTCTTTCTCTTCATTTTGCAAACTTTGTCATTGTAACCAATTTCATGAGTTTAATACTAATAATACTACAGTGCTTTGCACTCTTTGAAAAGTACCGCAGGGAACCATAGTCCACAATACACAATGAGAACTATCTGAACATCTGTGTGTATCTCCTCATAGAAGCAGCTGAGGAAACTTCCAGGGTGGAGAACCTGCACAGATGTTGAACATGTTGTTTAAAAATGGGATAGGCTGCGCATTGTACTTGGAATTGTATTTAGTCAGTTTCTCCCGCCCTCCAGCTTCCTGTTTGGCTACTTTATCTCAGAGGCAAGCAAACTTTTTTCCTAAATTTATTGCTTGGGTGGTGAGCAGCATAATTAATGTGTGGCTTGCTCTGGCTGCCTGATATAGTCTTTCCATCTTGAACATGTCATTATTCTTTGTGAGGAGATTGTTCAGTTAAAGGCAGTATTTTTCTTTCTATGGTGAGAATGGTCTGGTAACTAAGGAAGATCTTTACACTGTTACTTTTCCTCCTGCCTAGCTGGGCAAAACTACCAGATCCCTGGTATGGATCCACTCATTTTTCACCAAGGTGAAGAGTTTTGTGTATTTGATCCTTCTACTTTTCCTCCTTCTCCTAATCATGTAGAAGTGCTGCCCTCAATGTTGTCATTTTAGTAGTAGCATGCACATCATTCTAAACATTCTTTCAATTCACTACCATGCCTAATGTTGCTCTGTGGAGAGCTGTGGGAAATTGAAAGTACAGTGATACCTCATACAACATCCAAACTTGGTTCCACAAGTTTGGACTTTATACGGATTTGGACTTTGCATGAGGTGTGCAAAATCCTAGCCGTGATGCCTCATACAATGTCCAAATCCTTGCCGCGATGCCTCGTACAACGTCGTTTCCATAGAGATACATTGTACTGTAACAGCACAGACTTCAGGACAGACAGGAAACTGACAGAACTTTAAGAAATCATTCTCTAAAGGCTAAATACATTACAAAAACATGTCAAACAACCCTGATTTTAGGGGACAAACCATACAACAAGTTTTTAACTTTTGAAAACTTTATGAAGTGCAGGTTTAAAAGTTAACATGTCCCATCATACGGCACGGTGTTAATCTGCATCCATAACGGGAAACGGGGATTCATTAGTGGCTCTGTGGGGCGTCTGTGCCTGCCTTGCGCTGGGGGAAGGGAATGGGATGAACAACTGGGACGTGAACCCCTGTCTGTTTCCCTCGGACCCCGGGGACCCTCCGATCGTGAACCGCGGGACCGATGAGGATGCCCTTGTGGTTCTGCTCCCTTCTGTCCCCCGCTCGGGGGACCTTGAGACTGTGGCGGACGGCCTCGCCGTCGCCTCCTGCCTTGGGGGTGTCGGTCTCCGGGACATTGGCGCTATGTTGCACTCTAATTCACAGGGGCTTCTGGGACTGGAAGTACCAGGGGCTGAACTGAAACCCCTCTTCTCGCTAGGACGGGTGGGGGACCACTCCGCTAACTCCCCCTGGCACTGTAAATTAAAATCTAAACTTTTTTGGGATTCTGTATTTTGGGAACGCTCTCGGGGAATGTGTGTGTGTTCGGGGCTCTTCCTTTCCGCCGCAAACTCCCGCAAAAGATTTCTGAGGATCGATTCCCTTTCCTCCCCCCTTGGTGGGGACCCATGTTCCCCTTTCCCTCCCCCTTGGGTTAAGCGGGTGGGGGAGTACCCTAACGCTGATTCGTTGCTACTCTCGTCTTCGTCCTGCTTTCCGGGGACCCTCCGCCTGAGTTGATCTGCGTGCCGCCTCCACAGGAGGCCTGTATCGGTCTCCACGCGGTATGAGACGGGGCCGGTTTGTTCTATTACAATGCCGGGCACCCAGGCTGGTCCCCCACTGGCGTAGTTCCTGCAATGCACGGGGGGGGCTACGCTAAAACTCTTTGAGGAATCCATCTCTACATTTCGCCCTTTGTCTTCTACTCTGGTGGGGTCTAGCCTGGAGATTACCGTAGCCAGCTTCCTGCGCATTAGCAACTCCGCGGGGGAGTATCCTGACGCTAGTGGGGTGACCCTGTACCTTAGCAGGAACTGGCATAGTTGTCGGTCTAGATCTCCGGAGCCCATGCGCCGCAGCGCGTCTTTAGTGGTGCGCACGAGGCGCTCTACTTGGCCGTTGGTGGCCGGGTGGAAAGGGGCGGAGGTGATGTGCCGAATGGCGTTGAGATCCATGAATTCCCTGAACTCGGCGGACGTGAAACAGCTAGCGTTATCACTGACGAGGGTGTCGGGTAAACCGAACGTGGAAAAGACCCTCCGTAACTGTTTAACTGTGGTGGCCGAGGAGGTGCTCGAGACTGGGATGACCTCCAACCACTTTGAGAACGCATCCACCACTAGGAGGAAAAGCGTTCCCCTGAACGGCCCTGCAAAGTCTACGTGTACCCGGGACCAGGGCCCCCTCGCTGCGTCCCACTCTCTATGTGGCAGACGAGCCTCTTCTGGCCTGGAGCTTTGGCACGCTTCGCAAGTGCCGACCATGTGCTCGATGTCGGCATCTAGCTGGGGCCACCAAAAGTAGCTACCGGCTAGTGCCTTAGAGCGGACGATTCCGGGGTGGCTGACGTGCAGCAGTTTAAGCACCCTCGGCCGGAGGGACGTGGGGATCACTACCCGCTGTCCCCACAAAAGGCAACCCCTCTCTAAGGACAATTCTAATTTCTTTTTGAAAAATGTGTCGAATTCCGCTGCTGGGGAAGACACGGGCCACCCTTTCTGTACCCAGGAGCAAACTGTAGCTAACGTTTTGTCCTTACTGGTCGCTTTGGCGATGTCGGCCGGCACTACTGGAGGGGCGTCTAGGACCTCTATCATTAAAACCTGGTGGTCTCTCTCTTCCTCGCCCACGTGGCAGCAATCCCGGGGAATGGGGGACCTCGACAGGGCATCCGCATGGCTGATCTCCTTTCCGGGCCGGTATACCAACGCGTGCTGATACGCGTTGAGAAAAATGGCCCACCTGAGCATTCTCGGGGACAGGATTTGGGGTGTGGGCTTATCTGCGGTGAAAATGCCTAGCAAGGGCTTGTGGTCCGTCACTATGGTGAAGGGCCGGCCATACACGAAATCATGAAATTTCTTGGTCCCCGCAATTATCGCTAGTGCTTCCCTGTCTGTCTGGGCGTAGTTTCTCTCCGCTTGGGACAAGGACCTAGAGTAAAACGCTATCGGGGCCTCCCTCCCGTTCTCCAGCACGTGGCATAACACCGCCCCCACCCCCACCGGGGATGCATCGCAAATCAGGACCACTGGGCGTTTGGGATTGAAGTGGGTCAGCACAGCATCTGATGCCAGGAGTCGCTTCAGGTCATTGAAAGCCTTCTCGTGGTCATCGCCCCACTTCCATGCCTCGTCCTTTTTTAACAATTTGTGTAGCGGTTCCGCCATGGCTGCCTTCCGAGGAAGGAAGGAGTGGTAGAAATTGAGCAGCCCAAGGAACGACTGCAGCTCGGGCTTGGAGGTGGGGCGAGGGGCCTTTTTGATGGCGGCCACCTTGGATTGGGATGGCCTTATTCCCTCGGGAGTAATGCGGAACCCTAGGAACTCGACCTCGGTTGCGAAGAAGACGCATTTGTCCTTTCGCAACCGCAACCCCGCCTTTTCGAATTTTTCTAGGACCCTTCCCAACCTTTCTGCCAATTCTGCCCGGCTCCCCCCTGTAATCAATACGTCATCAAAGTAGGGTAACACCCCCTCTAGTCCCTTTAGGAGGCGTTCCACGAGTGATTGGAAAATCCCGGGCGCCGAATTCACGCCGAATTGGAGGCGCGATACTTGGAACGCCCCTTTGTGTGTGACTATGGTCTGCGCAGCAGCTGCGGCGGGGGTGACCGGGAGCTGCTGGTAGGCTTGGGCCAGGTCGAGTTTAGCAAAACACCTCCCCCCGTGCAACCTGGCCAACAAGTGGCTGACTACCGGCACCGGATACGCATTAGGGCGGATCGCCTTATTGATGGTGCACTTGTAATCAGCGCATATGCGGACCTCCCCGTTGGCCTTGAGTGCTGTTACAATTGGAGTTTCCCACTCCGCAGAATCAACAGGAACAAGAATCCCCTGGCCCACCAATTTGTCCAACTCCGCCTCTATTTTGTCTTTTAGGGCGAAAGGCACCCTGCGCGGTTTAAGTCTGATTGGACGCACTCCAGGGTCCAGGTCGAAAGTCACTGGGGGGCCCTTGAACTTTCCGAGTCCTTTTTTAAAAACTTCGGGGTGCGCCTCACACACGCTCTGTATTGGATCAGTCCCGGCGGCGTGTATTCCCACGGCGTGCACCCCCCCGATGAACAACCCCAGGGGCTGAAACCATTGAGTCCCGAGGAGGCTGCATTTACCTCCTTTAAGGACGACTAGGGGAAGCGTTGCAGTGCGCTTTTTGAACTGGACCTGGAACTTCCCAACCCCCAGTACCGGGATGCGGTTCCCTTGCACGTCCTTTAGTGTGGCCCTCAGCGCCTTGAGCTTGGGCCGCACGTGGGGGGGTATCTTTAGGAACTCTCCCTGAGAGATAATAGAGTAAGAAGAACCCGAGTCCACCTCCATCCTAACAGGGGCCCCTTGTATTACTACCTCGACGAAGTATCGGGGATGCTCCGTGGAAACGCTGAAAACCGGAGCGTCGTCCTCGCTGTCGTCGGAGATGCGTCCGACGCCGTCCCGCTTCCTCGTGGTCCGGGTGCCGTGGTCCTTGGGCCTCGTGGTGCGATCCTGCCTCGCCGAGCGGTCTGGGGAGCTCCTCTTGGCCTCGCGCCGCTTCCGGCAGACCTTGGCGATGTGCCCGCGCCGGCCGCAGTTGTGGCACTCGGCCTTGCGGAACGGGCATTTGGCGCGGGCGTGGGCGGCGCCGCAGCCGTCGCAGCGCCGGCCCTCCTTTTGGACCTTCCGGACATCGTCGTCGTCGCCGCTCTCCGTGATTGAGTCCGAGACTCGCCGGGCCGCGCGCACCGAGCTCTCTGCCTTGGCGGTTTTCGGCCGCCAGTCCTGGAGCTCTTGCACGCCGGCCGTCGTGGCTTCCGCGGCCTGCGCTGTGTCGAGGACCGTTTGCCACGTGGGGGGCGGCTCCTGTTTCATCAGCGCGCGCTGAGTTTCGGTGTCCCTCAGGCCGCAGAGCAGGCAGTCGCGGAGGGTGACTTCTGGGGTCTCCCATTTGCAGGGGCCGGCGGCCAGCCGCAGGGCCGCGGCGAACTCGGCGACCGATTCCCCGGGCGCTTGGACTCGCCTCCAGAACGCGCTCCGAGCGGGGAACATCGCTATCGCGGGCCGGAGGTGGGCGCGCAACATAGCCAGAAGCTCTTTGGCTTTGTAGTCGCTCACCCTCCTCGGCGCGATCAGGTCCACCAGAGTCCTTTTTGTCTCGTGTCCGAGCATGCGGACGAAGATGGCCCTCTTCTTGTCCTCATCTGAGACTTCGAGCTCCACCAGCGCTCCGTTGAAGTCTATCTCAAATAGCTCCAAGTCTCCCGGCTTCCTGATCTCGTAGCCGGCGCATGTCTTGGTCCCGTGGGCAGCCATTGATCCCACCTTCGTCGCCAGTTTACTGTATGGGACCAAAGACAACAGAACAGCCGAAGGGTTGGCTTAACACAGGTTTATTGCATAGGGATCTGGTGGAGCATGAGGTAATGGCGGTGATACATCTCTTTATATACAGTAGGGTTATACATTTGAATCTTGTAGCACGGTAGCTCATTGGCCGCTACCTGCGTGGCCTCGCCCAGGCACGCCTCTCTTCAGTAGTTCTTCTTTCCTGCTGCTGAATGCGGGGAAGGTTTTCCCGCGGCTGTCCGTGATTGAGCAATGTGAACCATGTGAGATTGAACGCTCGCAGCTGCCCTCTATGGGCTGCTTGCTCGCGTTCCTTTACAGCTGCAATACATTGTAATTGGGGTGGTTACATTCTGACAGTACAAGACATGCATACACAACACCATGGCTCCGGAAAATTGGGACCTGTGCACAACGCTTGTGCGCAGGTTGCTTTCCATGCATGCGTGGAAGGGTTTTACCCCTTCCACGCATGCGCGGAAGCGCTATGCCGCTTGTGCAACCCCTATGCAAGCGGCGTAGCGCTTCTGCGTTTCCAGCGTTTCCCCCCCGCTGTCAAATTACGGGGTTTTGGCAGCAGGGGGCGGGCTATGACGTCAATAGACGTCAAATTACGGGGTTTTCCCGGCCAAATTGGGATGGTTGACAGTTTTGCAAAGAATGGTCCAAGAACCTGAAGAATGCTGCAAAAATCCCAGGAATGCTTCCAAAAATTGTGATTAAAAATTTCAAAAAAATTCAAAATCGTGCTCAAAACTACTCCAAAACACTCTTTGCCTCGTGCAAAACCCACAAGAGCAATGCATGCATGCGTCCTTTTTATACTGCCCAGGCACAATGCAACCTGGGAAAAACTCCAATGCCTCAGACAAAGACACAGTGACTTTGTATGAGGCAACTTTTTTCAAGGGGATTAGGCGATGTTGTATGGATTCGATGTTGTACGAAGCGGACTTTGTATGAGGTATTACTGTATAGATAGACTCTGATACCACCACCACCACTGGTCACGGAAAGAGCAAGGACATTTCTTCCAAAGCTCCTCATACCTGGAGCTAACCCTGCCACTTACCTGCCCTGGCAGCCTCGTGGACTGCAAGACTGTATAGTGCAGACACAATTTGATTAAATCTGAAGAAAGATGTGGATAGAACTTGTTCACTTTTTCCTGCTATGGGGAGGAAAGGTTTACAACAGAAAAAGGGCAGGAGGAGGAATTTACTATGCCCCCTACTCTTACCCTTGCCTCATCCCCCTTTACAACAGTTTAGCTGAGTGTGTTTTTAACTTCTTGCTTAGCAACAGCAATAGCAATAACATTTATATACTGCCCTCTAGTGCTTAGTGCACTCTCTGGTTGGTCCACAAGGTAATGAGCATTGCCTCATATGTTGACAGTTGAGATTTGTTGTTTATTGTTGTTGTTGCAGTGGGTTCAGCAGGTTTGCCCCAGTTTGCCAGAACCTGTAGCAGAAATTCCTGCTGGCCCCACCCATCCAAATTTTGAAATAAAGTAGTCCCAATTCGGGTGCAATGCAGCCCCCCCCCGGCCACACCCACCATACCACACCCACAGAGTAGGTAGTAAAAAATTTTTTTGAATCCCACCAGTGTATTGTTGTATTGTATGTGTGTGTTTTTGTAAAATTGTACAGAGTGGAGAAAATACCCAGATGGGCAGTATATAAAAGTAATGAATACATAAAATAAATAATAAAAATAACTCTTCTGTTTCAAGTATGTGGACTTGAACAAAGGAGTGCACAGGTGTCACTAGTGCTTCTGTTTATGTTAGCCAGATATCCATAGCAACCTGTGACAACTCCGTTTGACATACAGCATGAAAATGCGAGGTCTGACTCTGTCCTGTTTCTGTCTAGGAAAAGACTGTGGTGGCATCTTCACCGATTCAAAGCATATCTTCAAAACCCCTGGCTACCCAAATGAGTACGAAGATGATCAGATCTGTTACTGGCACATAAGAGTGAAGTATGGCCAGCGGATTCAAATAGAGTTTCTTGACTTTGACGTTGAAGATGATATGGCCTGCATGGCTGATTACTTAGAAATATATGACAGCTATGATGATGTCAATGGCTTTGTGGGCAGGTAATTTAGTTTTCCCATTTTCGCAATACTGTACATTACTTACAACAGGATCACACAAAGAGCATCTAAAAGGGAAGGAAAGACAGAGAGAAATGGGAGGAGGCCATGTAAATTACTTATTTGGATAATTCTTCAATCCCACCCATTCTCTAGGGTTTTGAGCAACAAAACAATGTTTGCATTCCAACATTTACAAAGCTAAATTTATAAGTTTCAATAACCAGATAATCGTTTCCTAACCATTCCCAGCTTTTTCTACCCACACCTACTTCTCCGATTACCATGCAAGTGAACCTCTTTCCTGGATCCAGCCCAGATACTCTTCCCAATTCATGAGCTAAGAAGAACATTGCAATCCCCAGGAATTCCCCTCCCAATTTTAAACTCTGCAATCCCTCCAAAATCTCAGAGCAGACACAAAGACCCACAACTTATTCATTGCAGCTTCTCATTCATGAGCACCCTAAGAGTCTCCTGGAGTCTTATAGATTATCCATTTTTATTTGCGATAAGCCTTTGTATCTGCATCTGATTTCCTCTGATGAAACTTAAGCAGTGAATATCTAATTCATCTCCTGTTATCCTCCCTATCTTGATCTTTTTGTAAACTCACCTCAACTCAGTATTATATCAAATGTCTAGATTTGTGTTTAGTGCTATTTAACAAGGAATTGGTCATTCTGTTTTTCAGGTATTGTGGAGATGAAATTCCTGATAACATCATTAGCACAGGTAATACTATGTACACACACAGCATGATAACATTTCCCTGTCAGTCTCAAAGTGCACTGTATAAAGAAGCATGACATCCAAAATCTATCACCAAAAAGGCAAACAGTTATTAATCACTTCAGACAGAATTTGGTACTAACTGAGGAACTATGTTCACACAATCAAATCAGTTATGTATTTCAAGCATCCACAACTCCCCTACACATAGGTCAAAATCCTACTGCTTAGTGTAGTAAATAATACTAGAATAGGATACCCAGTGTAGTGTAGTGGATAGAGTGATGGACTAGGATTCAGGAGGCCTGGATTCGAATTCCCTCTCAGTTATGGAAGTTCATTAGAGGTGTTGTTGAGTCCGGAACAAAAAGTTCTCTAACCAGCAGGATCGGGTTAAACTCAGTGATTCTTTATTCAGCTCATACTTCGGACTGGGGACTATGTACAGGGATGGCCTCTATATATACAGTGATTTGACCACTGCAAAACAAGATACATTTAGGCGGGCTTCAGAGCATACCTGTCAACCCGCGGCTCCGGAAAAACGGAACCTGCGCACATCGCTTGTGCGCAGGTCAGTTTACACGCATGCGTGGAAAGGTTTTACCCCTTTCACGCATGCGCGGAAGCGCTATGCCGCTTGCGCAGCCCCTACGCAAGCGGTGTAGTGCTTCTGCGCATGCATGGAAGGGGTAAAACCCTTCCGCGCATGCGCGGAAAGCGTTTTCCCCGCTGCCAAATTATGGGGTTTTGGCAGCGGGGGCCGGGTTATGACGTCAATCGACGTCAATTTACGGGGTAATCCCAGCCAAATCGGGAAGGTTGACAGGTATGCTTTGGAGGACAAACAAAGTCCAACATTTCCCGCTTTGACATACATTTGAATTTTGCACCTTTAGAAATGGTTCCTTAGTTTTGGCGTGGTTTGTCTTTTAAAACAGAATTAAGCTTTGGACACAACAGGTGTGGAACAGGTAAAATTACTCAAATGTCCCACTTACTTTGAAAGCCCTATTAGAGTTGCTATAAATTTGTTCTGACTTGATGGCTATAACAACTGGGGATTTGGTGAGTTAGCTGCTCCATAAAGTTCTACTGACTCAACTGTGCCTACTCTAAGCATGGTTTGCTTTAACTGGATAAGGACCATTTCAATCAGAACTTATGGAGAAATTGACTCACTAAATCCCCATTCATTCTGTAGCCTACTCTAGTGCATTTACTATGCTAAGCACCAGGATATTGTGGTGGCTCAGTGGTTAAGAAGCTCGCCTTGTTAGCTAGAAGGCTGGCAAGTCAGCAGTTCGAGACTTGGGTACTGCATGACAGAATGAATGTCCGTCACTGTCCCAGCTCCTGCCAACCTAGCAGTTGGAAAGCAAGAAATTACAAGTAGATAAATAGGGACTATTTATTTAGGAAGGTAAACAGTGGGAAAAGATCTTGGGGACATGAAAGGAGCTTCATTTTGGCATCCCCACCGCCAAGTTTCTCCAGCAAAAATCCTTTCAACCCAGAATAATTTCTGACATGAAATTATTATTTTTATGCTAAGCAACAAGATTTTGGCCAGTAAATGGCATTTTTTATCGTTAACAGTATTTGTGAGAATACCGCTTGTTTGTTTGACATCCTGCATTTCTCCCTTTTTCAGAAACCAAGGTGGTGTAGGGTATAATTAATAGAGAGCATCATAAGAGCAAAATACATTATAATCTTAAAATATGCATTAAAATTGTTCATTCGTTTTCATGTCAAGACTACTCTGGGTTGAAAGGATTTTTGCAGGGGATGACAGTAATCACAATATAGAAAGGTATTGGTCAGCCAGTAGCCCAAGACCTGTCTGAATAGGAGTGACCTTGTTTGCCTGCAGCTGGACATTGGGGGGGGGGGGGGCAGTCAACCAACCTACCTTCCCTCAACACAAAGCTCCATGATCTGGGAGAGGCCACCAACAAGGACATCTCTCGTGTCTTTAGCAAAACATGCCTCTCAGTAAACTGGGCCTCTCTCACCGATCTCAAAGTCCAGGCAGGGTTGTATGCATAAAATCTTGATATTTCAGATAGTATGGACTCTTAATCTTCTCTTCTCTTTGTTTCCACTTCCAGGAAATGTAATGACCCTGAAATTTTTATCTGATGCTTCAGTAACAGCAGGAGGCTTTCAAATTAAATATACAGCTATAGACATGCTCAAAAAGAATACGACTGCCCCGGACAACACAAATTATTTATCTGGGAGATTTGGCATTGCATAGAAGATACAAGTTTGCCTTGGATGTCGGTTAAAAGGCTTCTTTTCCTCTGTTCCAGTGCTGATAACTGAAGTCTCATTCCCTGTGGCTCCTAATCCTCATGATCTCCTGGCTACTACCTCTTCCCAATACAACATCTTTTTATTTGACTTTCAGTGTCACAGACACCTTTTGTCACTCCCGCCATCATCTGGATTCTCAATTTCTTCTGTTTCTCCAACAGTACTGCAAAGCCTTCTGCTCTTGATATTATTTGTCTCGTATTTCGATTTGCGAATGTGCAAATGAGTTAGAGGGTGACTACACAGCAGTGGTGGGCTCCAAATTTTTTCACTGCCACACTGTGCGCGTGGTATGGTGGGCGTGGCCATGGGGAAAGCCCTGCATTGCACCCAAATTAGGACTACTTTATTTCAAAACTTGGATGGGCGGGGTGACAGAATTTCTGCTACCGGTTCTGGTGAACTGGTGCGAACCTGCTGATGCCCACCACTGCTACACAGGCATTGAGCCCCCTTTGTCCACTGCAGGGATGAGCTGGTTCACTCCTAAGGCTGGTAATCAATGTTCTCTTTGCTGGAGTGAACCAGCTCACCCACAAAACATTCCTACCCACACATTTTTGTCCTCTGTCAAGGGGCTTCTACTTTTTTTGTTTTGTTTTGGGTAGAACTGATTTGTTCTGGTTCATTTCCAGCTTGTGTAATTGGTAGAAAAGAACCAAAGAAAGCTTTCCTCTTTCAATCTGCAATAATAAGAAAGTTACTTTAGTGTTCTGGAAATAATAGGTAGCAGCCAGCAATACGGGCCAAACACACTTTATTCGGAATAAGAATAGGTGACCAGAGCTAACAACACACCCTCACATTCCTTAGTTATCTCCGATCAGAATTGACAGTTGGAAAAAACCGCTGGAACCGATTACAGCTCTGTCTTGTGCACTTCTCATTCAGAACCTTCCCAAAGTATCGCGAGACTTCGGACCATAGTAAAGCAAATACATATTAAACTCTATCACAACAAAGACAAAATGGCAAACACATTTCCTTAAATAAACAACACCGCTCCCCCCTAGGATCGAACAAAATCCCACAACCATTTAGGAGGACTACAGCATCTTTTGTGGCGCACTGGCGCCTGGTCAGTTAGTGAAGCCCTGGGGCTAGTTGAGGTAGATGGTAAAGTGCCTGCAGTGGGGGCACCTCTGGAACTCATAGCATGGTGCGGCCAATTACCCATTTCATGTTCAGCACCATTGCCATTTTCAGTAGGGGACAACTGTTGGAAATTGCTGATCCATTTATATGAATTTAAATATGATTGTTGCATAGATATCACTGTGTGTTTATGAGTTACAATTGTATCCTTCTGTCAGTAGGTGGTAGTAGAGAGCAACTCCACCTCTATATAATGCTGTAAGAAATATAATGGAATGTTGGGCGATTTAAATCTGAACTGACAGTTGGGAAATAACAGTTGGGGAATGACAGTTGGTCAGAGAGGAGTCTGCTGTTAGCTCTGAGAGAGTGAGGGTGTAGTCTCACTCATAACTCTGTGTGGTGAAATGTCAGTGGTTAAAGTTTTTCTGTAAATAGTTCATATTTGTTAAAACATAATAAATGACCATTACTTTTAAAGAATAGAGCCCTCTCATCATTTTTATCAGGGTCAAGTCAAGATTCATCTACTCATTCACAATATATTTTATTTATTTTATTTTTTCCATGACAACAACTCAACACAAAAGTCCCTCCTTTGGTTACGAGCGGGGGTAGACTCTAACACAGGAGGATGACGTGTCCCAGGGAAAAATTCAAAAAACTCCCCCCCCCCCGATCCTTTAACTGACTGGAGGAAATATCAGACTGCTGTGAGCCCTGTGCAAGGGGCAAAGATGATCATTCAGAGTTTGAAAACAGGGCTGATCCTTCTTTGTCTTCTGTAGTGTTTGTGTTGATCAAGGAGACGCGGAGGCTTGATTTCATCCATAGGCATCAGCCAACATTAAAAGCAGTCCGGCTGGACTTTATTAGAAGCAGGACAAAGACATTCCAGAGAGAGCATGTAAGATACTTCCATTGGTTATCTGCGATAACAGGAGACTACTTAATTGGTTAACTATCGGCATGTCTGCCTCGTGCTCACCTTGCTCTAATTGGACAGAAGCTGCGTGATAGCTAAGTGCCATCCCTGATCAGTGCAGGGAGGGGCAAAAGCCTTGAGAGACCCAAAAGGGGCCTCTAGGTTGCTGTGTAAAAACAGATGAGGTAAGGGAGACAATTATACACGATTTATGACCAATGAGTCACAGCAATCGCACCGTGAAACCCCACATCTTCCCCCTTCTGTCTTTAAGAAGCTTATAAGCATAATAAATTTAACCCTTGCATTTGCGAGCCGGAAGCGTCCTTGCAGGCTGGCAACGAAGGTATGCATTGAAGAAGCAACAGGCAGTTATCAGAATTCACAAATGCACAAGCAAGCTTTAAGGCAACAAGTGTTTGTAGAGAGGTAAGCAGGAATATAGTTCCAAAGTTAAAGGGAAGGTCCTCCCCCGGTGTCGACCCCAGGAGGAAAACAGTGAGGCTTTGACTTACAGTTACAATAGGAACATAGAGATTAGAAACAGCATCAAAACTCATTTACATGTGTATGCTAACAGCTACAATAGGACTAAAAACTTTCTCATGTACTTCTAAAGGAATCTTGAAATATGCAGTAACATAACACAAAATATAACATAAGCAAAATATAAACAAACAAATACAGGTCATTCCCCAAGCAAGAGAATAAGCAGGATATTTAAGCATGAACAAAATATGAACAGTTCTCTTCTTCCTTACAAGAAGGAGGTTGCATTCTAGAAAGCAATTCTCACTCCCCAATTAAGGCATTATATTTTCTCTTCTCTCACTGGTGTAAAAGTGAGAGAGGCATTAATAACTTTTACTACAAAGCATGGTAAATCAGCACAAATATCATTAAAGCATTTCACACTCATAAAACAGGTACTAATATCAGCAGAGCATTTAAAGGCATTTGAATATAAAACAGAACAAAGCATGATCACACAGTTGAACCATTCACCCAATTTTAAAAAGGTTTTCAGGTTTACTAATGCAAACAAAGCCAATTCTTCTTAGAGTCCAAACAAACTTTTTAGTCCAATTAAAATGTCCAAATTGATTGAAGCTCAGATTACAATTTAAAACACTATCTCCTCTCCAGTTCAGTTTTTTAAACAAACACTTCTTCTTGGCATGGCAGGGTGAAAGTAAGCCATAAACTACTTCTCACTGAATTCACAAGACAACCAGACAACCCCCACCCCCCTCTCAGCCTTTCAGGCAAACACACATTCCTTCATGCTCCGGCCGTCCCCATCTGTACTAAGGCAGGCCGATAAGGTGAAAATCACAGGAAATTTCCATTTGCTTTCTCTGCAATCCGGACGCCTGAAACTTGGAACAGCCCATTCGGATCTCTTTGATGGAGGGGTGGATAGCTCAAAATCAGCCAAAAACTCCTTGTACTTTTGAAGTAGTCTGTTGTCATTTGAGGCAGAATTTACCCCCCTCCTCCTTTGGATTTCTGACATATGCAGTAGCTGATTTTCAACTTTATGACAAGCTCCATCTGTTAGCTGGTACTTGCAATCAGACCCCTGTTTGGGCTTGGTTTTTGTGCGTTCCTCCTCTGGGCCATCCTCCCATTTTTTGGCCATACGTGAGGAAGCAATTTTACTATTCAGCTTCTCCGGCTTTTGTGAAGAGGGTTGCTTCACGGGGGGGCTGAGATCCCCCATGCTGCTCTTTGAAACAAACTCCTTGCTTTCAGCCACTCTGCATGCATTGCTAGCGTCAATCTGTGATGAGGTTCCCACCATTTGTTCCTCATCAGCTGGCATTTGTGGCTTCTCAGACTCGGCAAGAGCCTCTCTGTTCACTGGACCAGCAGCAACAGTTTCCATATCTAACACATCTGTAGCTAAAGCAGCAGAGAACAGGTCTTTTGTAGGGCTAAAAGGACTTGATTGCTGCAAGGCAGGACTTAATGCCCCATCTCCATATGAGGGCTCCTGCTGTTGTGTCCCATATGATGGAGGGACAGTCAGACTCCATATCTTGGCTGGGGGCAAAATCTGTGGCAATTGTAAAGTAAACTCCTGGGAGAACAAAAGATTTTTTGGAGTAAAGTCTTGCCCTTCTTTGGTTTTTGCTCTTTGCCCATCATCCCATTTGAGTGGTCCAATTCCTGGGTGCCAGGGACATTGGCATTTGACTCCCTTAGTGAAGCCTTCTATACTATTAAGCGTGATGTCTGGACATCCGCTCTCCTTGATGGATCTCTGCAATTCATTTGCATGGGTTCTTGGCCCTGAAGAAACTTCCCCCCCATACTCACAATCGGGAGCTCGAAAGCTGAGAGACGCGTCAGGGGGCTATGCCAGCCGATGAGTAGGGGGTTTGGGATCCGGTAATCACGGCGCGGGTCACCAGATGTAGTGTTTGTGTTGATCAAGGAGACGCGGAGGCTTGATTTCATCCATAGGCATCAGCCAACATTAAAAGCAGTCCGGCTGGACTTTATTAGAAGCAGGACAAAGACATTCCAGAGAGAGCATGTAAGATACTTCCATTGGTTATCTGCGATAACAGGAGACTACTTAATTGGTTAACTATCGGCATGTCTGCCTCGTGCTCACCTTGCTCTAATTGGACAGAAGCTGCGTGATAGCTAAGTGCCATCCCTGATCAGTGCAGGGAGGGGCAAAAGCCTTGAGAGACCCAAAAGGGGCCTCTAGGTTGCTGTGTAAAAACAGATGAGGTAAGGGAGACAATTATACACGATTTATGACCAATGAGTCACAGCAATCGCACCGTGAAACCCCACAGTCTTCCCCTTGAAATAGGTGAGTGGGGGAGGACTCTAACGTAGAATTATTACGCGTTTTGGCGGCTGAGGGTACCCCAAATTCAAAAGATTCTCCCTGTTCTTCCAGTGACTGGTCTGTTACCCTATGCCTCAGTTGGTCTGCATGTCTCTGCCACAGAAGGCCGTTCCCTAGTTTTACCCGGTAGGAGACTGGTCCCGTTTGTTCTAAAACAGTTCCTGGAACCCAGGCTGGCCCTCTGGCAACATAATTCCTGCAATGCACACGATCTCCTGCTGCAAAACCCTTTTTCTGCCTCACTTTCAGATGCACCCTCCCTATCCTCCACCCTGGAAGGCTCTAACCTGTCCAGTAGGGTGGTAGGCTTCCTACGAATGAGGAGGTCCGTAGGAGACAGACCTGAGGCCAGGGGAGTGACCCGATAGGATAAAAGAAATTGACAGAGCTGCAGCTCAATGTCCCCCTGTCCCATGCGTCGTAAAGCTTCCTTAGTCATGTGGACTTCCTTGGTTTTGTGGAAGAGCAGAGGAAGTGAAAAAAATTAAATGCATTAGGGCAACTCAAATGCACTACACCACTTGAAACAAATGTAAGTGAAAACCTTCTCCCAGAAGTGGGAGACAGGAGGGGTGTTTTTCTCTTAAAGGTCTGGTTGACAACCTGTCCAATTTGGCTGTAGACAGGTTCTTGACTGGACCTTTAAGAGCAAAGCAAACAAAAAATGCCCCTCATTATTCTCTCCTAACCCCTGCCCCTTGTTGACAATCATAATGGATGCAGAATTAGAAAATCTTCCCCTCCCATGTCCTTTCTCAACAAGAATTATCCTACTCATAAGGTAAAAGTAAAGGTTTCCCTTCCTTGAAAGCCAGTCATATCCGACTCTAGGGTGCAGTGCTCATCTCTGTTTCAAAGCCGAAGAGCCAGCGCTGTCTGCTGCTCAGACGTTTCCGTGTGACAGGCATGACTAGACACCGAAGCACACGGAACGCTGTTACCTTCCCACCGAAGTGGTCCCTATTTATCTACTTGCAATTTCTTGCTTTCAAACTGCTAGGTTGGCAGGAGCTGGGACAAAGACGGGAGCTCATTCCGTCCTGCATTACTCGTGAATCGAACCGCTGGCCTTTTGCCTCCCAGTCAGCGTCTTAGGCACTTGAGCCACTGCAGTCCATAGCAATCAGGAAATGTAAATTTCCATTTTATCTTTGACTGTTAACTCGAAACAATGTCGGAGGTCTCCCTGTCCTCTTCTTTGGAAGGCAAGTCCAGTAGAGAGATCTCTCTGTGTTATCTCTGCTTGCAATGGCAGAGGGGCATGAGGCAGGAAGGAATCTGTGATTTGCTTCATCCAGAGAAGCATAGAACTCTCCTCTCCACATGGTAGGATGGACAGGTCGCACCAGGTGATGACTTCAGAAGAATGCAGCCATCCTTCTCCCTCTTCCCTAAATCAACCACTATCAAATGTGTGAAGCACATCTTCAGAGCTGCTATAGAATGACTCCCAGAACTTCTCCTTGCTCCATTTGAAAGCCATGTACATTTGCAAAGGGAGAAAAAACATAGCCAAATGGCCCATCTGTTGAAACAAAGTTCTAGGCTGGGTGAAACATTTGATGAATTGTTAAAAGTTATAAACAACTTGAATTTTTGAATTCTTACAAACATCTTTGTCAAGCAAACATGGCAAGCAAATATGGCTGTAAATTAAATTCTGCCATCTGGTGTTTTCAATTAGATCTATTTAGCCACAGTTCTCAGATTGGCTATGAGGTGAACAGTCATTGAGGTGCCATAATTATTGCTTTTATCACTGAAGACGGTGACAACAAGGAACAGCGCCTTCTCAGTGGCGGCATCCAGACTCTAGAGCACTCTGCTGGTGGTTACACCAGGCCCCATCGTTGGATGTTTCCAAGAAATATCTTTAAACTGTACTCTTTAAAGAGGCTTTTAATAACATTCTCCCTCTATAGCCAGTGAATAAGAGTAAAATGGGACTATGCCACCCTTGGATACCATCGATTGTTATTTTGTGCATATTTCTGTTTTCAATTAATGTACACCTCCCAGAGCGGGGAAAATATCCCAGATAATAATAATTTCATGTCAGAAATTATTCTGGGTTGAAAGGATTTTTACAGAAGAAACTCCACTCAGGGAACGCCAAGATGAGGCTTCTTGCATGTCCCCAAGAGCTGGGACAGAGACAGGCTCTCAATCTGTCATGCAGTACCCGGGTCTTGAACTGCCGTCTTGACAGCCTTCTAGTTAACCACTGAGTCACCACAGAACCCTGTTGCTTAGCATAGTAAATGCACTAGAGTAGGCTACTGAATGAATGGGGATTTAGTGAGTCAATTTCTCCATAAACTCTAATTGAAATGGACCTTCTCCAGTTAAAGCAAATCACACTTAGAGTAGGCACAGGTGAGTCAGTAGAACTTTGTGGAGCAGTTGACGCACCACATCCCCAGTTGTTATACAGGTGGAACTCGGAAAATTAGAATACCGTGCAAATGTCCATTCATTTTACTATGTGATGCTTATGGGGTACATGAGATTGGGGGATTGGGGTTTTCCTAAACTGTAAGCCATAAGCATCAATATTATAGCAAAGTAAGGCTTAAACTACCTCGCTTTGCATGCAATGAGTCTATCTCATATATTTGTTTCACCTTTTAAGTTGCATTACTGAACTGAATGAACATTTGCACGATATTCTGATTTTCCGAGTTTCACCTGTATGCCATCAAATCAGAACATATAGAAATGCATTTTTGTCCTACACGCTTGAAGGCGAACCATGCAGCTCTCTCTCTCTCTGTCTGTCTGAAAAACTGAGCAGCACTTGGCGAAGAGGCTCTGTGACTCTCCCTAGGGAGAAAGACATACGGGACAAGTACAGACAAGCCTTTTAAACCCTCGTCCTACCCCCCCCCCCCACCCCCACATTTTTTTTTTGCACGTTTATTTTTCTGACACACACACACACTCCCAATCCCCACCTCCGCTTTCCCCAACCTAGAAGGAAAGGTAGTCGATCGATAGTTCGGCACTCTACCTTGGCGAAGGAGGGAGAGGGAAGGAAGCATGGAGGTATCAAAAAAACAGGAGATGGCACTACAGGCTTCATGCTGTAAGTTTTTTGAAGCCAGTGGGCGTGGCCTGCCGCCATATTAGGTGGACCAAAACATTAGCAGACTACCGTTTACGATTGCTTCTTGTGTTGGGGGGTGGTGGATTGATCCCCTCTCCTGGTTTGGGGGGTTTGGGGGGGACAAAATGGGTCTGTCCCCCCAACCCTTCTAGACCCAGGGGAGCCAGCGGAGAGGGGGATCGCAACCCCCCACCCACTGATATTAAAGGGGAAACCCCGATCTACTTTCACGACTCCACACAATCAAAGCACCATAAAGCAATGTTTTGGGCCAACTAACATGGCGGACTGTCTGATTAGTCGGCTTCAAGTTTGTGACGTCATGTCATCTCCTTTTTTTTTTTTTTAAATACCTCCAAGGAAGGGACAGATTGGAAGCAAGCGCGGTAACAAGCCGTCGCGCTGGACGACTCGGCGCTCCGACGCAGAGGGTCCGCCTCCTCCAGCTGAGCCTCGCTCTCTGATAGGCCGAGAGAGCTCTCCTCGGCTCCGGCTCGGAGAGAGTCCCGCGCTTCGCCATCTTAGAGCGCGCGCGCGGGTCTGGAGCGCGGGAAAGAACCAAGAGGTTCGCGCGAGCCGGCGAGAGCGGGCGGAGGAGACCGGAGGGGGGGCGGTTGGAGAGCGCCCTTTTCGATCTCGCTCGCGCCGCTTGTCTCGGGCCTCGTCATGAGCGGCGCCGACTCCACGACCGGCCCCGGCGGCGGCGGCGGCGGTTCGAGTCTCCAGCCGCTGCTGGAGACCCTGGAAGACCTGGCGGCCACGCCGGAGGTGCTCACGGACGCGCTGCTGACCCTCACCAAGTGAGTAGACCCTACTCCCGAGGAGACACATTCACAGAGCAACGGAGGGGGAAGGCCTGGAGAGACCTCTTTCCTTTCCCATACCTCCCGAACATGTGGGAGTTTGTGGAAGACAATGCCTCTGGGCATGTGTAGAGTGCCTGTAGAGAAGAGCCTGAGCCTTGTTAATCAAGCTCCAGAGGTCTCCTCCTTAGGATGAGCTCTTTCTAGGGGGTTTTGGTTTTAAAAACGTGTCTGACTTTATGGCGAGAACAAACACTCTTTGAGGGTCAAGGCAAGAGCAGAAACCAAATGAGAAGATGGAGGAGGAAGGAGTGGATAAGGGACAGCATTGAAGGAGGAAATGGCTGAGGAAGTGGACCTCCCCTTCCTCACTTGTGAGGACCCTGAATAGGCTGAGGGTTGGGGTCCCTAAGCCCGTGATGGCGAACCTTGGCACTCCAGATGTTATTGGCCTTCAATTCCCGGAAGCCCAAGCACTCTGTGAATCCACACGGATAGGTTTGCTGCGATTCATCCGGCCCGCGCTGCCCTCGTCGCTCCCGGAAGTGGAAGTATGCTGCTCAAAAAAATAAAGGGCACACAAAAAATAAGGCATCCCACGATCTGAATGACTGAAAAGCTGTATTCCTATTGTTGTCCACATACTGTAGTCGAATGTGCTGACAACAAAATCACACAAAACGTAACAATGGGAATCAAATTCATCAACCCATGGAGGTCTGGATTTGGAGTTCCACTCAGAGTGTCAGTGGAAGAAAACACTACAGGCTGATCCAACTGTGATGTAATGTCCTTAAAGCAAGTCGAAATAATGCTCAGTAGTGTGTGTGGCTTCCACGTGCCTGTATGACCTCCATACAATGCCTGGGCATGCTCCTGATGAGGTGGCGGATAGTCTCCTGAGGGATCTCCTCCCACACCTGGACTAAAGCAACCCCCATCTCCTGTACAGTCTGTGGTGCAATGTGGCGTCGGTGGATGGAGCGAGACATGATGTTCCAGATGTGCTCAATCGGATTCAGGTCTGGGGAACGGGCGGGCCAGTCCATAGCATCAATGCCTTTGTTCTTGCAGGAACCGCTGACACACTCCAGCCACATGACGCCTAGCATTGTCGTGCATTAGGAGAAACCCAGGGCCAACCGCACCAGCATATGGTCTCACAAGGGGTCTGAGGATCTCATCTCGGTACCTAATGGCAGTCAGGCTACCTCCGGCGAGCACATGGAGGGCTGTGCGGCCCTCCAGGGAAGTGCCACCCCACACCATTACTGACCCATCGCCAAACCGGTCATGCTGGAGGATGTTGCAGGCAGCATAATGTTCTCCACGGCATCTCCAGACCCTGACAATGTCTGTCACATGTGCTCAGTGTGAACGTGCTTTCATCTATGAATTGCACAGGGCACCAGTGGCGAACCTGCCAACCTTGGTGTTCTTTGGCAAATGCCAACCGTCTTGCACGGTGTTGGGCTGTGAGCACAACCCTCACCTGTGGTCTTCAGGCCCTCATACCACCCTCATGGAGTCTGTTCCTGACAGTTTGAGCAGACACATGCACATTGGTGGCCCACTGGAGGTCATTTTGCAGGTCTCTGGCAGTGCTCCACCTGTTCCTCCTTGCACAAAGGTGAAGGTAGCGGTCCTGCTGCTGGGTTGTTGCCCTCCTACGGCCTGCTCCATGTCTCCTGATGTCCTGGCCTGTCTCTTGGTAGCGCCTCCATGCTCTGGACACAACGCTGGCAGACACAGCAAACCTTCGTGCCACAGCTCACATTGATGTGCCATCCTGGATGAGCTGCACTACCTGAGCCACTTGTGTGGGTTGTAGGCTTCGTCTCATGCTACCACTAGAGCGAAGGCACTGCTAGTGTTCAACAGTGACCAAACCATCAGCCCGAAAGCAAAGGAACTGATTAGTGGTCTGTGGTCACCTCCTGCTAAAACACACCTTTATTGGTGATGCCTTGCTAATTGCCTCTGATGTCCACCTGTTGTCACTTCCATTTGCATAACAGCATGTGGAATTGATTGTCAATCGGTGTTGCTACCAGGGTGGACAGTTTGATTTTACAGAAGTGTGATTGACTTGGTGTTACATTGTGTTGTTTAGGTGTTCCCTTCATTTTTTGGAGCAGCATAAAGCATGCACATCTGGGCGCATTTTACTTCTGCTTCCTGGAGCAATGGGGGCATTGTGGGGTGGATGAATCGCAGAAAACCCATTCATGTGGATTCACGGGAGCTTAGGCTTCTGGGATTTGAAGTCCAAGAACATTGGAGTGCCAAGGTTCGCCATCACGGCCCTAGACCAACATGCTCAAATGGGAACTGCTAGTGGACAACAACACACAGTGAATGTGGAGACACACAGTCTGGCTCATTTATTGGTCTGCCAGATACTACCAGGAATATGTACTCATGAAGATTTAATTGTGGTTAACAACAAAGCCAAGAAGATGGCTTCGTTTTGGCAGTCCAGAGTTTGATCTGGACACGAAAGAAGAAGAACCAGGGTTTTGCCGTCTGTGTATGTTAGTTCTGTGAAGGGCTTAACCAAACGAACCCTGTCATGCTACGTTTGTTAGTTTCGAGGGTTTAAATGGGGTTGTGTGGCACCAGGATGGTTGTGTTTTGAAATACAGTAGTTCATCAGCCATGAATTTCAAGTTGAAGAAATGATCCCAGCTTGGGAACCGCATTTCCTTATTATGGAAGCATATGTTTGCCATAAGGGCCACGGTGACTTAGTGGTTAAGTTGCTGAACTTAACCGCAGGAGGGCAGCATTTTGAGACCCAGGTGCTGCATGGTGGAGTTAGCTCCAATTGTATGTCACAGCTCCTGCCAACCCAGCTGTTGGAAAGCAAAAAAAATGCAGGTAGATATAGGTACCACTTTGGCGGGAAAGGTAATAGTGTTCCTTGCACTCAGGTGTCTAGTCATACCTGTCACATAAAACCTCTGTAGTCTCAGGCAGTGCTTTGGCTGTAGACCAGGGATCCTTAAACTACAGTCCACAAGCTGGAATCCGTACCGTGGCACCAAATCATCTGGCCGTCGCTCCAGCTGCCGCTGCCGCCTCAATCTTTATCCCTTTTGCTTGGCTCAGCGTGTCCGAAACAGTGCTCCATAGCTGGGCAGAAGTTGTAAGGCTTACAACATCTGCCCTGCTATGGTGTGCCATTAGGGACAAGCCAAGCGGAGGGGACAATCATTGAGGCAGCTGTATGCATCCGCATGCCTCTTTCCCTGGGGCTGTTCTGGCCTAGTGGCTTCGAGAAGGGCAGCTTGGACCCCTCCTTCACCTGGTAAGCAGGGAAGCACTGTGGTGGGTGGCTCAGGGTGGTTGCCAGTGGTGTTGTTGGGGGGAGTGGTGGGGCTCAGGGCGGCAGGACCACCCTGAGCCCCACCACTTCCCCCACAACAACACCTCCGCCGAAGGTGGCAGCGGGACTACCAGTCTGGCTCCTCAACAGTCTTAGGGGGCATGAACCAGCCCCCGGCTTAAAAAGTTTGAGGACCCCTGCTGTTGACAGAGACGAGCACCACCCCCTAGAGTCGGATTCGAGCTGGCTTTCGCGCTGGGGAGACCTTTACTGTGTCTGCCATACAGATAAATGCAGATGGCAAATCCAGGCTAGATTTTTTTGTTCTTAAAAAAGTTAGCGTTACACAACCAAGTATATCAGTTCACAGGATAGTTCAAACTTTATTAATATTTTCATAGTCTAAGGTTCTGGCTCTCCCAAGAAATACGACTAAGGCTCTCTTAGTTGTAGTGTAGTACAACTAGGTTTACTAGTTCAGTATTTGATCTGGTAGATCTGATCTCTGGTTGAACCTAGCAATAGGATAGCCATTGAGTCTTTTGCTGCTCTCTGGCAGTGGATTTGGATGATTAAGAACCTGAGTCTTTGAGTTTGGGGCTTTTAAAGGGTTCATGTGAATAGAAGTGAATTTCAAGAGTTTGCCAGAAAGCCCATCTGTTTCTTTTCCTTGTTAGCTTTGGCTTATTATGTTAGACCTTCTCGACCTGTGAACCCTCAACATTTTTAATGGCATGCCTTTCTTACCAACCCAGGGCTAGGACCATGGTTCCAAAAGTGGACTTCCACTCCTAAAGTAGAAGGTTGGGAAGTTCACCTCCCAACATACTCTGGAGGAGAATTTCTGACAGTTATTTTTTGCTATTATATTCAAGACTCTCCCCCTCTAATTTTGAGATTTGCAAAGGCTTGCAGGGCAAAAGGGAATACTAGAGAGCCTCAGAAACAAGGGGACTAGAGGTTATCAATTCATTTACATTAAATATTACCAACGCTGGATGATGATGTCATCCAGTTCAATTATTATTGTTGTTTTTACCACTCTTCTGGTCAAAAGACCACTCAGGATAACTTTATGCCAACACTATTTTGGCCATGGAGATGCCACTATGAATCCATTTTTTTAAGATGATGCTTATTCTAGGACAGTGTTTCCCAACCTTTGGTTTTTGGACTTCTATTCCCAGAAGCCTAAGTCAATTCCCCAAAGCACTGATCAGCCAATGTAATGGCTTAGGCTTCTGGGAATTGAAGTCACCCTGTGGTGTGTGTGCCGCATGTTGGGAATCACTGCTCTAGAATAACAATTTTGGGTTTTTTCAGTTCAGCCCCAGAAAATAGTTGCCTTACTTTTTCTCTGTGCAGATCATTCAGTGTTCTGGAGAACCTGGCCAGGTGGTGTTTCTTTTTCTTAATGGCATTTCTCTGTGTTTCACCTGTTGCTTGGTATAGTAAGTCACACTAGAGTCAGTCATTGATTTAATGGGATTTTAGTGAGTCAAGTCCTCTTCAAGTGCCATGGATTCAGTAGGTCTACTGTAGTGAATTGAAATTGAAATTTATTCATATATACCGCTTTCCTCGTCCAGCAGACAACCCAAAGCGGTTCACAATGCATAACGTACAGAAATACAATATAGCACCAATACAAAGCAAAATACAATTTCACAAGCAAAACAACAATGCAAAATTACACAACAGTACATGGTATTACACCAACTACAATACAAAAATGCAATAAATACAAATCAGCTAGAACCACCCACAAATTCCCTTGCCTTCAGAGACCCTCGAAGGGGGAGGGTGGGGCCTGGAAGCCTCTTCGCCCCCAGCAGGGCCAGGTGTGCGGCGATGGCATTCCGCTGGCCGTCCCCCTCGCCTTTTGAGTCCTAGGGCGAGGGGGGGCGGGGCCCAGGGCTCCGGCCGGTGGTGTGGCCGGGAAGCCGCTTAGCCCCCAGTGGGGCCAGGTGTGCGGTGGTGGCGTTCCCCTGGGCGTCCCCCTTGCCTTTTAAGTCCTAGGGTGGGGGGCGGGGCCCAGCGCTCCGGCCAATGGCATGGCCGGGAAGCCTGTTCGCCCCCAGAGGGGCCAGGTGTGCAGCGGTGGCGTTCCGCTGGGCGTCCCCCTCGCCTTTCAAGTCCTAGGGCGAGAGGGGGGCGGGGCCTAGTGTGATTTACTATGCTAAGCAACGTAATTTTGGCCACTGTGTGGTAGAATCTTTGATTTTCAAAAGGAAGCTGAAGCATCGCAAACTAGTTGTCATGGGGCATATCTTGACATATAGAATACAGTTCCTTGCAATTTTCAGTATCTAGGCAAAATGAAAAATGAAACCATAGTGGCACATTAAATACTGTTATGTTTTGGTGTGAACTTTTGTGGATCATCAATCCTCTTCATCAAACAATCCTTGCATTTAGTTTGTGGCATTACTGAAGTGCTATTCATGTGTTTCTTTTTTCTCAGTCCATAGAAGGAGACAAAGGTGCATGGCCTCTTCGTTAATTGGTAGGAGGCTGCAGAGAAGCTAGAGCTGTGTTAGTCTGAGTAATGCCACAGAGCTGCATGGCATCAGGAACTTGGTAAAGGAAAGAATCTATCTTTCATACCCCTTGGGTTACACCACTGTTGCAGTGGCTCAAGTCGCTAAGACGCTGACTGGGAAGTGGAAGGTCAGCAGTTCGATTCCCGAGTACTGCAGGACGGAAATGAGCTCCCGTCTTCATCCCAGCTCCTGCCAACCTAGCAGTTCGAAAGCAAGAAATTGCAAGTAGATAAATAGGGACCACTTCGGTGGGAAGGTAACAGCGTTCCGTGCGCTCTGGTGTCTAGTCATGCCTGCCACATGACCACGGAAACGTCTGCAGAAGCAGACAGCGCTGGCTCTTCGGCTTAGAAACAGAGATGAGCACTGCACCCTAGAGTCGGATACGACTGGCTTTTGAGCAAGAGAAACCTTTACTACCTTTGCACATCTTCTCTGACGGTCTTGGAAATAATTCCTGAATACAGCTTAAAGCAGGGGTTCCCAACTTTTCCCCGCCATGGGCCAGTTCCCGCCACTGCACTCAGCTGTTAGGACCAGAGGCATGCCTGCGCCCACAACTTACGTTTTTGTCAGCGGTAGTGGGAATTAGGCGGCTTTTGCTGCTTTGTGCATAGCCTCCGCCACTTTCCAGGGTGGCTGCAGGCTTTTTGGAGCAATTTTTGCACCAGTTTTGTAATTTTCAAATGCTCCTTGGTTGCTCTTTGGCAGCTAAAGCGGTCCGGTGAACTGCTTCCTGGCTGCATGCTGTGATCCCAGGCGCTGACGTATGCTCCGCCCAGCACCGCAAGTGGTTCACCGGACTGCTCTAGCTGCCAAAGCACAGTGGAGGAGCGTCAGAAAATTACAAAACGCGCAGAATTACTCTGAAAAGCCTCCCGCTGCCCTGGGAAGCGGCAGAGGCTGTACACGAAGCGGCAAAAGCCGCATGCTTCCTGCCGCTGCAGAGGTAAGTGACGTAGTGCGAATTCCAGTGGTGGGGGCGGTCTTAGCAGGCCCCAGGGGCCAGGAGTTGGGAACCCCTGGCTTAAAGTATAATTACTATTTTGTTTTTCTTTAGCATTATGTTAATGTCTTGAACAATTTTCAGGCATTGCCTTATTAGCTGCCATGTCTGATTTTTCAGCACCATATTGTGTTTGAAGTGGTTTAATCGGAGCATTTGTCTTTTGTTAAATCCTTTAAAAATGAAGTATTTGCTGAACTGTGTTTGATCATCTATGTTACAATATCTAATGGAAACCTTTTGAAACATTTCTACCCGTAGTCGCCTGACAGGAGAGGAAGGAAAAGAATTTGCTGCTGAAGTTGGAAAACACTTCCCTTTGCTCTGTAAGATATTTAAGGTTGGTATTTTGTAATCATCTTCTGTGACTATTCCATAGGCATTTTAGTGCCACTGAACTTCTGCCCATTTTATTTTAGTACGATAATTCCACTCTCCTTACTTTGTGATAGTTACCTTCCAGGTTTTAGCTACCATATTCTTTGTAGAACTCATTCCACTTGCATAATGCACATACAGCTGCAACTACAGCACTTTTCTGTCTGTTATAATTTTTTTACTGAACGTTCTTTTGGGTGGGCCACCATTTGGTTGATGCTGTGGAACTGATACTAAGAGAAGAAAGTTAAGATTTAGTGGCCAGAATCCTGTTGTTTAGAGTACTAAATAACACTAGAGTAGCCCCAAAGAATCAGTGGGGATTTGGTGAGTCAACTCCATAAATTTCATTGATTCAAATGGGCCCACTATAGTTGCAGTTTACTGTACTGTATTAAAATAATGTTCCATTAGAGTACGCCCATTTCAATGTATGGAGAAATTAACTGACAATCTTCACTGATTTTTAAGGTCCTATTCTAGTCATATATTATGCTAAGAAACTAGATTTTGGCTACTGCGTAAAAGCATAACAATCTGTGTACAGATGTTTGCATGGATATAAAGGATGTAATGCCTCCGTTATTTTGTGTTAAAAGGTTAATACTGTACCTTCATTTTTTTCCTCTTGGTTTTTCCCCCTAGTAGGAGAATGAGTTAAGAGTTGGGTCTCAGTATGTTTGGTGTTTCATGATGATTCAGGGAGGTTGCTTATGAGTAAACTGGTGTTTTTAATTTGAGTATAATATGCAATGTGATTTTAAAGAAATATATATAATAGGTGCTTAACTTTAGCTGGTAATGCCATTTTGTCTTTGACATAATTTATTAGTAAGGTCACATGACTTCAGCCTGTTTCCCTTCTTTTTGTAGATGCACATTCCTACTGAAAACTCAGAACTGAGCAGTGCAGCCTTACAAGCTTTAGGATTCTGTGTGTTTAACCCCAAGATTGCTTCACTCCTGTGTGGTAAACATCTTTTTATCTGTTTCAAAAATTGCCAACTGATCTCTAATTGAGTCTGAGGTTTAGAAGAAATGTTGCCATACTCTTGCTTCGTCCCAATTACTCATCTGTAGTGAACAATGTTGAATTACATCTACATGTCTTTAACATACTATTTCCAACTCATATTGGATCATTGCATATCACCATTTGTATGATGTCTCTGAATTACTGAGCCACCCAGTGAGTGCTGCTGTCTACCAATTTTTTGATGCTTAAGCTTAGCCAAGAGACATTTCTTGATGCTTGTTACAACATTTCTCAGTGTTCTATTTGGGTCTAAGGTTATGCTGTTATTTCAATGAGGAGAACCAAAAATTGCATCTAGAGAAGCTAGAAGACATTTAAGTCTTCTGATTGGGCGGCATACAAATGTGAAAATTAAATTAAATTAATTAACCATTTTGAAGATAGGTGCAGCAGATACTCAAGTAATTCAGACTTCTTACATTCTAGAGAAACTGCTGTTATATATGTTTTTAAACAGAAAATAAGCATACCCCCACTAATGGTTAAATTTGTTGAAACAAAAAAATCCTTTATTTTTTTAACAGAAGCTGAAATACAGGCATTGATTTCAATAGTGAACAGTGTTGCTATAAAGTCAGTGGACAAAAATACTCGCACTAGAGCACTTTGGGTGATTTCTAAGCAGTCCTTTCCTCCTGATGTAGTTGGGAAGCTGGTAAGTGTCTTCTGTTAATCTTCTATTAACTAAACTTATTGAAATGTGCAGAGTGATGATTTATGCCTTCCTCTGCTTTGCAGGTGCCCAGTATTATTATTGTACTGGAAACAGTACTTAATAAAGGAGACTCTCCTTCTGCGGTGCTTGAATATGAAGTACTAAATGTTATCATAAGGTATGTACTATGTATTGGAAGGGTGAATGAATCAGTCAAACTTAGGGAAGAAAAAACATTATATGGTGTCTTGATTCTTTTGCTCTCTAAACAAGGATAAGCAACTTGAAACCCTCTAAATGTAACTGCTTGACAACTCCCATTGTCTCTCATCATTGGCCGTGCTCTGCAGTTCTGTGATGAAGTGGCAAACTGACAGTGTCTGAAGGGCTACAGGTTGCCCAACCTTGCAGTCTAAACTTAAACTACGTGGCAGAGATGTTTGTGCTTTTGCCCATTATAATGAAGGCTTGATAGCGTACCTCTGAGGGGCTGCGGTGGCTCAGTGGTTAAGAAGCTCGCCTTGGTAGCTGGAAGGCTGGCAAGTCAGCAGCTCAAGACCCGGGTACTACATGACCGATTGAGTGCCTGTCTCTGTCCCAGCTCTTGGGGACATGAAAGGAGCCTCATTTGGGGATTCCCTGAGTGGAGTTTCTTCTGCAAAAATCCTTTCCACACAGAATAATTTCTGACATGAAATTATTATTAGCGTACCTCTAAGAAAATTTAATAATAGATTGTGCATGCATCTTAGAAATGACTCACGTTACTTGCCAGTTAAGCTGATGACCATAAATGCAGTATTTAATTCTAGTGTATCATCACGTTGGTATTGCAGATGGTTACTGAAAGGTCTTACAAAGTAACACCTGTTATGCATCAATGTCCACATAAATCCTGATGTTGTAATGAGCTATACAGATGTTAATATTTGAAGTTTCCTATACTCCTTCCTCAGATTTTGTAGTGACCCCCCCTCCCCCTTCCTGGGGTCCCCATTGACTTGTGGAATCCTTTGCAAACTTCCGGATAGTGGAGTAGGGAAGGATGACTATTCCAGATTACTGCCAGTGGTCCTGAATCTGCTGACAGCAATTCCCACATCCCAAGGCTCCCAAAGTCTAAAGCAACGGCTTCCAACGTGGGACCTACACCCTACAGAGGGACTTCAATTCCCAGAAGCCAGAGTCAGTACATTGGCTGATCAGTGCTTTGGGGAATTGACTTAGGCTTCTGGGAAATGGAGTCCAGAAACCAAAGGTTGGGAAACACTGGTCTAAAGGGATTCCTAGAAAGCTTCAGAACCTGGGGGAGAGGAAGTAGGAAAGTTTAGCATGAAGATTAGGTTCTGTGGTTGTTGACATCAATAACATTTACACAGTTGTGCAACAAGATTTTGGCCATTAAATGCTTTGATCATGTACAGGTAGTATTGGGAGGGAACACTTATATTTCTCCAGTGTGGCAGAGAACAAATTACAGTGGTGGGTTTTCCACCTTGTGCTAGAGAGGCTTCTTGCTGCTGACAGTCTCCTGCTTGTTGGAGTGAATTATGGAGGCTATCATTCCGTGTACCATGATTACATTTTGAAACTTTGACAAGTAGTGTAGCCACATTCTTAATGATAACTGTATTTTTCTGTTCAGGCTCATTGCGCAGGCTCCATCTGCTATGGAGGAACAGGCTGTGAGGTGGGCTAAGTTGATAATTCCTTTGGTGGTCCATTCGGCTCATAAAGTACAGTTAAGAGGGGCTACTGCATTGGAGATGGGAGTTCCACTTTTACTTCGGAAGCAACAGGAGGTGGCCACAGTTACTGAGGAACTCATGACTTCAGTAAGGAAGGCAAACATTCTATTTTGCATGTACATTTGGGATTATGTTGTATGAAATCATAACCTTGATTTTTATTTTTTAAAATAAAGTATTGGATGTGGACAAATGCAGCTTGTAGGATTTTCTGTATACAGTAAAATCCCTACTTACATAAAAAGTCTGTTCTGTAGACTTTTATGCAAATTGGTTTTTTACTTAACTCAAAGCAAACCCATAGGAAAAATGAATTTTTTCCTCAACTCGAAGAAAACCCATAGGAAGTTGTGTTATATAAATTGGGACATTTATGTAAATCGGGACATGGTTTTAGTGCAAAAATAATTATGTAAGTCAAATGTTATGTAACTCGAGGCATGTGTAAGTTGGGGTTTTACTGTACATAACAGTTTCAGCCAAGGCAGCCATCTGCCTGGCTAAAATACTCAGAAAACAGTCATCCTTCACAGCAGTCTAAGTTGAAGAATGTGCAGTGTAATATATGTAGTTAACCAAAATGTACCGTTATCATTATATATGTTTGAACATAGAAAGAATTTAACAGGAACAAGGGTTGGGGTAATTTTTGGTAGCAGTTTTGATTGGGTTTTTATTGGTTTTAAAATGTGATATTGGTTTTATTTTCTGTGAGCTGCCCAAATTCTTCAGAGTTGGGCGGCAATATAAATCAGATAGATAGATAGATAGATAGATAGATAAAACAGGCAAAGGTGCATGTGGACCTGCAGTGGCACTTTATTGTCTAAGAGGTCGAGCAGATCCCTCTGGGAAGCCCTCAAATAAGACATAAAGGCAATAGGGTTCCCACCCCCTTTTTTGTTTTCCTTCAGCACATACCCCAGAATCTTTCTAGTCACTGAAAATTCACGTGAGGATAAGTGGGCTGGCTAGAAATGGGTTCACCCAAGTTAGTATTTATATTAACTTTGTATGTTACACTATTGCAGAAAATAATTCCAGAACTCCAAAAACTTTTTTCATCCAAAAATGAGACATACGTTTTGAAGCTTTGGCCTCTGTTTGTAAAGCTGCTTGGCAAAGTAAGTTGAAGAGCAATTTTCCCCCCACTTATTTTCACCTAATACCATCACTGGCTGTGCAGCCGCATTAACTAATTATTTATGTTCACTTCCAGGCACTGCATCGTAGTGGAAGTTTTATCAATTCATTACTGCAATTAGAAGAACTTGGATTTCGTAGTGTGTCACCTGTGGTAAAGAAAATCGCTTTCATTGCATGGAAGAGTTTGATTGATAACTTTGCTCTAAATCCAGGTAGACTAAAATATCAAATAGTTTTGGCATTTATTTTAGTGTGAATTCAACTGAGATCCATAGGATTTGCTCACAGAGAGAAAATAGATCATCTGAAGATGGAGCAGAAAATAAAGGGGTGGTCTATTCTCTTGCAACCAATTTGCCTTTTGAAAGCAAATTCCATGAATCTCAGTGAAATTCAAACCTCAGTAAATGTGCTTAGGATTTTACTGTATTTTATGCATACAAGTAAAAATAGTGGAAAGTTTGAAGTGTTGTCCTCAAGGCAGATTTGCATATAACACTTAATACTTCAAAAATTAGTATCCCTACAGATTTGAAGCTACTTTTAATAGTATTGCATGTCTTGCATAACTAATGAGTGCAGCCAGTACACGTGGCACCAACAGGTAGACTTGGGGTTATTGTGTTTTGTTTTGTTTTTTGAAGAAAGTCGCCAGAAGCGTTTTTTTGGGTGCCTAAAGAAAAACAGAGTTCAGCCTGTCATCTAGATTCAGATGAAAATTGGCAGCAAGATGTGTTATTGAAATTAGTTTCCTTGTGCTGCATCGTCATTAGGTCTAGATCAGTGGTTCCCAACGTGGGGCCCAGGCCAGGCCCCACAGGGGGACTTCAATTCCATGAGCCTAAGTCTGCACATTGGCTGATCAGTGCTTTGGGGAATTGATGTAGGCTTCTGAGAATTGAAGTTCAAAAACCAAAGGTTAGGAAACACTGATCTAGATGGTTGTCACTGAACCTACAAATTATTGTTGTATCTTAATGGACTTTTGCTTTGAAGTATTGCCATTTCCCCTCATGCAAACAGTTATGAAGCCAGGCTGTTATTAAATGTGTTTTTCTTGCCACACCAAGCAAAATTGCTTTGAATGGCGCAGGTCCCTGGTCATGTATTGTTGCAGCCAATAGTGAAGTACAAATGGAATTTAATAGCTTGAAATTATTTCATAAAGATACTAAGTCCTTAGACAAATCCTAAGTCATATTACAAGAATAGCAGTTTACATTCCATTGTTTTAGTGATTGTGTTAGTATGCAAAATGCTTTGAACACCCAAAAGCAGAATGCAGAGATTGAGTGTAATAGTATACAATGGCTGGAATTAACATTTGTGAAATGTTTCTGTAACTTGACGCAACTAATTACGGTATAGCTCATTTGCACAATGGGCCATGCACCTTGTTAGATGGCTGCCATTATTCATAGCAAGGCTTGTCTTTTTTTGTTGCCCTGCACATCCGTCTGCTTGTCATATTCACCAGGCAGTAAGACCCTTATAAATTAGGTAAGCATTGATGCCATGAAGCCTCGCTCTTATGTCTGACAAATGGACTTGATCCACAAAAAGCTAACATTAAATACAACAGTTAGTCTTTAAAGTGTGATGTTTATTTTCTTTTTGTTTTGTTTACTCTGATACATTTCAAAAAGAATCAGAAGTACCCATAACTGAAATAGCTGCAGTTCCAAGTTCCTTGAATTTGCAAGGCCTTTGGAAGCAGGGGGGGGAGAATGCATTCAAACATGTCTGCTGTAATGCTAATTAACATAAAATAAATGCACAGAGTAAATAATGTGTATGTGTTAGGAGCAGTCCTGCTTTTATATGTTAATTATGCATGCCTCTAAGACCAACAGTAAATATGACAAACATTGCTTTCAATCCTTTTATTCAAAGACATCTTGTGCAGTGCGAAGAGGCTGAAGTTACTTATGCAACCTTTGAGCTCAATCCATGTGAGAACCGAAGCTCTGGCGCTGACAAAGATAGAGGTCTGGTGGTACTTAATGATGAGGCTTGGCCCTCAGCTCCCTGCCCACTTTGAACAGGTAACCTCAACTTGTATATTACACTAATATTAAGTGCTCTTAATATTGGCTTTCTGAAAAGTCCTCTTGCTTGGATTTCTGTTTTTGACATATTTTCATATAAGAAAATTTGTTCAGCAACATTAATTTACAGAAAGATGTCTGCAATTTACGATGATTGCAACAGTCATATCTGAAAGCCTGATAGATGTGGACTTCTTCAATTTATGTTGAGATTAGCGGGGTTAATTTATCTTGAAGGCAGAATGGTGCTACAGTAATACCTCATACAAAGTCCGCTTCATACAACATCGAATTCATACAACATCGCCTAATTCCTTGAAAAAAGTTGCCTCATACAAAGTCGTGTGACTTTGTATGAGGCATTGGGGTTTCCCCAGGTTGCATTGTGCCTGGGCAGTATAAAAGGCAGGACACATGTGTGCATTGCTCTTGTGGGTTTTGCATGAGGCGAAGAGTGTTTAGGAGTGGTTTTGAGCATGATTTTGGATTTATTTGAATTTTTTCATCAGAATTTTTAGAAGCATTCCTGGGATTTTCGCAGCATTCTTCAGGTTTTTGGACAGTCAGGGTTGTTTGACATGTTTTTGTAATGTTTTTAGCCTTTAGACAATGATTTCTTAAAGCTAATCTGTTTCCTTGACTTCGCCCTGAAGTCTGTGCTGTTACAGTACAATGTATCTCTATGGAAACGACGTTGTACGAGGCATTGGGGCAAGGATTTGGACGTTGTATGAGACATCGCGGCTAGGATTTTGCATGCCTCATACAAAGTCCAAATCCGTATAAAGTCCAAACTTGTGGAACCAAGTTTGAACGTTGTATGAGGTATCACTGTACTTACATTCAGTCTCCAGTTCTAAACTAAATATAACAAAGACTGGAAGACCAAAATGTAGCTGTGTTTTTAAATAGAGGAGATATATACTGTATTGAAATTGTCAAATAGGTACTGGTCCCTTTAAACTAAAAATTAAAGCCATGATCATGAATCTGTCGCTCTTCAAATGTTGCTAAACTGTATCTTCAGTTATGTTTGCTATTGGCAAAGCTGGCTGCAACCGGTGAGAGTAGAAATCCAAAAGTATTTGAGAGAGCACAGATCCTTCTCCGCCTTATTTAAGCTGAAACTAATTTTGACAAGGCAAATAGCAGTATGGCCGAATTGGACAGCAGCATTGCCTCTTAATCCTAAAAGCTGAGGAGACTGAAGCAAACATGAATCATGTTTGTTAAAAATCATAGGACTGTGATCACTCGGCGGTTAATTCATTGTACCAGCTACAATTAATTAACTGTAGAGTGGTGGCAGTCCCATGGTTTTTAACAAACATGCTTTTTCTGCTGTTGCGTTGCATTCATTCTTTTGACATGCGTTTATCCTATTTGCCTTAAGTGGGATATCTGCAGAGTAGTCTCTTGAGTCAAGCATTTGGAACAAATCTCTCATGTTACTGATTTGCCCCATGTTTGTGATGCTTGCTTCTCTTCTAGGTGTGCATACCATTAATTCAGAGCACATTAAGCTTAGATCCATCTTTACCACAAGGAAATTCATCACGGTTGTGTGTTAACCAGAGTTTACCAGGTTCTGCACAGAAATCAGGTAAGGGGAGAAACTTTCTAAGTAGGATTGAAACACAGTAAATCTGTAATCTAAGGATTACTATCAACTTCATAATTTTAATTTTCATGCTTGTATGCCGCCCACTCAGGGCGGCTCACAACAGCAGTTAACCAAAATAATGCAAGAGTTCCATGTGTGCTGTTCTAAGTTCCTTTTTAAAGACTGGAATGTAATTGTTAAAAATGAAAGCAGTATCTATATGTATCGGTATGTGTCATGTACCATCAAGTCAGAAGTTACATATAGAAACCTTAACATGGCTTTGAAGGTAAATGAGATACTTAAGGAAAGCTTTTATCAGTTCTACTCACTAAGTGAGTTTCCATTGCCAAATGCAGATTCAAGCTTGAGTCTCCTGAGTCTCCATCCGTTGTTCATCCAGTACAACACACTGGGTAACCATTTTTTAGAAAGCTAAGACTAGTCTTCAGCGAGGAGTTTGTTGTTTAAGGCAACTAATTCAATTTAGAAAGATCTAGAGTTTTAAAAAGTTAAATCTAGCAAGGGGGTAGGAAAAATTGTATTTTATGGTTGGCATCATACATCTTCTGATATACAAGTATTTCCCTGAGATTGGTTCATCCCTCACTGGATTGGGTGTGAAAAGTTTTAGTGTCTTTCAAAATAAAGATAGGGCTAAGCTTTTAAATTGGTCCCCGTGTGTCCTCTTTTGCTTTTTCAATGATGTACTCAGGTAAATAGTGTTTTCTTTCTCTTTTAGGCTCTTTCATTTCTGGAGCATCGTCCAGCCCAAGGATGAAACTAAATTCGACTGTAGGGGGAATTTTAACCATTCCATCCATTCAGCTTCTAGGAATTGAGATGTTGCTTCACTTCTTTATGGGACCAGAAGTGTTAAATTTTGCCAAGGAAAACAATATTGTTCTTAGTTTAGGTAAGGTTACAACCTTTTGAAAGAGTTCCATCAAGCTCCAGGTGCTGCAATATTTATTTATTTATTGCACACGTTCTTTTAATGGTGACTACTCTCTTCTGTCAGACTTGCAACACTTAATCTTTCTTCTCTCTCATCTAGAACCTCTTCAGTGCTGTGTAATCAGCAGCCCTTCCTTCTTCTGTAAGCATGCCAGCACATTCATAAATGCAATTCAGGATGGTTTTATCGGGGTTGGAAAAGAAGCTTCTGGTAAGAATCTGTCTTTCATATTAAAAACATGACTTTAGGCAAAGTTTCATTCAAAGTTTCATTAAATTCTAATGTGCAATAATTAAAACATGTTATCTACTTCTTCTCTTGGTTTATTATATGACATCAGAATCATTCTTAACTGCTTAAGCCAATTTGTCCTTTCATTTTATTCTGCAGATATTATTCTGAGTGCTGTATGGAAGGAAATGATTGGTTTTGTGAGAAGTGCAATTGAATCAGGTAATTATATAATTGTATAACTGGAAATTTTAAATGGCCTGATGGATAAACCTACACTCTAGGATGAGAGGCTGCTGTTAGGAAAAAATGTGAGAATAACCAGGTGCTAGAGAGGTATTTTTCTCCTTATCTGTTCTGGCTCCTGGTAGTGAGAAAAAAGTTGTCACTTTCTTTGTGTGAGTGTACATCTAATTGTGTATCTTGAACCAGCATCACATGGAGTGTTGGAGACTAGGGTTGGCTGAGACGGAGTGACTGTTGTTAGCAACAAGATTAATCTACCTGAAAACAGAACCCTTTTCAGGAATGTGAGGAATATCTCATTTTATGGTTGTTTTGCAAGATCAAACTAATCAGGAATGTTTAAAGTCTTTGTTCTGGATGTTTCAGTTCCAGGCAGCAAGAGAGAGCGGCAAAGTTCAGAAGTGTTCACGATGTTGCTGAAGGCCTTAAAAAATATTATTATGTCAAATGAACTGCCTGTGTCAAAGTCATTGGTAAGGACTACTATAGTTTGCATGTGTGTGTGTTTGTAAACATATATCTTATATTGCTACAAGAGGTAGCATATCTATGTAATTTTTTGCTCAGATGTTGGTACGTAGTACCAGCGTTACCATTGAAATGTATCAAACTGTGAGTTACAACTGCATGTACTACTTAACACTTTGGAGAAATCAAATTTGACAGGTTAAAAACCAGGGATTCTCAACCTACGGCCCATGGGCTGGATGCGGCCCGTAGCACCATTTCATGAGGCCCATCTCCACCACACCAGGAAGTGCCATGTGGTGTACGAAGAGCAAAATGGCCATTTGGCCCCAAAGCTGTCTGAGGGATCGTGATCCGGCCCCCGGCTTAAAAGCATTTTTAAGCCGGGGTTAAGCATTAAGTTATAGATGTTGCTCTTTCCCCATGCTGTAGAACACTTTTCTGGTGGTGGTTATTTTTTCCTGTTAATTTATAACTTCTGTAATAAAACAAATAGCACCTTCCCAAATTAATAGTTATGATTTGATATCAGCACTTGATAATCATTTTTGCTGTTTATTTCAGCTGTGTAATAATGTTTTGTTTTCTTCATTAGTCCCTGATAGAAATCACAATTAAAGAATTGCCACCAAAAGTATTAGGATCACCAGCCTATCAGGTTGCCGATATGGATCTTCTGAATGTAAGTGTGTATGTTTGTCATTCATTTTTCAAGATTATAGTTGCACAGTAGGCTATGTGATCTTTGTTGCCTTGAGTATTGTGCACATTTTAATTACAACTGCTTGTGATGCTGTATGGGCAGTACTGAATTGGTTTCCGTGATGCCTCGCCAAATCTTAACTTCCCAGAAGAAATGAGTTTTGAATTCTACTATCTGTAGCACACACACACACTCTCCCAAAGCATAAGTCATTGGCCAAATCATCACAATCTTTCTTAAGCCTGCTTTCATTGCCATGTACAAGTTAGTGCAGCTAGAGCAGAGGTTCTCAACCTTTTCCAATCGGGTGGGTCGTACTCAAACATTTGGCGGGCAAGGCTGGTGCTCCAACCACCACCACTGCTGCTGCCAGAATTGGCCGTGGACTCATTTACAGGTGTTGTAAACTCATTTACAACAGCTGTAAATGAACCTGTGGCTGTCACAAACATGTTTACAACAGCCGTAAATGAGTCCACGGTTGACATAAATGTGTTTACAGCAGCCGTAAATGAGTCCGCAGCCGATTGTGGCAGTGGCGGCAGCTGGAGCAAGAGTAGGGGCTAGATTATTTGACACCACAGGTTGGATCTGGCCCACGGACTGTAGGTAGAGAACTCCTGAGCTAGAGAGATGTCAGCTGAATGAAGATGGTGTTTGCTCTGTCAGCTGATGACTTTTACCAAGTGAGCAAGCAGGGGAAATGGAGTGAGGATGGCTGTAGTTAATTGCACGACAAGGTTTCTTGGAGAGGAAGAGGCAGTCAGTTAATAGAAACAGCAGGAGCCTGCTCCTGTTTACATGCTTTCTGATTTCATCTTATTGTAGAAGTTGTCCTTGAATTTATTTTAATTGCATGCAGCTATTTGTGAATCTATTTCATGTAGAGCCTCAGAACAATGGATGCTTATAATCAAAATGTGGGATAAAAATATGTAGGAAAGATAAATTCCAGCCTTTGGGATTGTCTGCACGAGATACTTGAGCTATGTGGTACCAGATCTGATAATGGTTAGTGCTGAGTAGCTGGTAGGATTGCTGATAGCTCTGTGGAACAACCCTGGTCTAGATTATGAATGGTCACAATACCAGGACACTGCAGTTAGTGCTTCCTTGACTATGTAGTAGTAGTAATTCTAGTTCTTCCTCCTTCTCATGCTTTGTGGTACCTGTCACCGCCACCACAGCATATTGGGCAACAAAGCTCCTTGCCTAAAGGAAAATATCAAAATGTAGGTTTCCAAGGTTTATTCAAATGTTGCAGATGATTTGACTCAAATAATAACCAAAACATGCTATTTTTTCTGGTGTCTTGTGTTTTTAGCCTTTGGAGAGTGATTATTTGTATTATTATGATAATCTCTTTCTTAAGAACACAGTATTCCTTGTCTTCAAGTAGACTATGTTCCAGATGTTTGCAATAAAAAAGTCAAGGAGAGGCACCTTAATTTAGTAGTGGTTCGAAAGCAAGAAATTGAAAGTAGATAAACAGGTACCACTTCGGTGGGAAGGTAAACAGAGTTCCGTGCACTCCATTGTTGAGGTATGCCTGCCACATGTCCACGGAAATGACTGCAGACTCAGACAACGTTGGCTCTTTGGCTATAAACATGAGCACTGAACCCTAGAGTCGGATACGACTGGCTTTCGAGCAAGGGTGACCTTTACCTTTACTTTATTAGTAGCTTCTGGGGGCAATTGGGCACTTAAACTATGTTGCATAACTGAAAGGTTTTTTAAAAGTCCAGATGCTATTTTAAAGCAATAATCATGATTTTCATAGGTCTCATTTAGGTGAATCTAGCTAACACATCTCTAATGTGGTCCACATCACTGGCCAGATCCATTTCTCAATTTAAGCACGATTCCTCAACATAGGCATGGGGTCCATTTGTGTCAGAATGGTAATGCTGAGTTAGCATATTCAGTTAATTCTGAGACTAGAGAGCATAACCAATCACTGATAGGCAGTTCAAAATCATGTAAAGATAGCGGTACAGTATTTAGCAATAACTATCTGGTTAGGAAAAATGTTTCCCATGCTTTTAGAATTTCCAGAAACCACAACAGTATGATAAATCCAGCTTATTTGTGAATAGGCTGATTCATTTAGCAAGAATCGGTTGCTTGGACCTTAAGAAGCAAAGCCCTCAAGTCTTCCAGGACCTACTAGTGTTATAAGCCAGGCATTCAGTATGTTACAGCTAAGTACTGTCAATTATTTTTCCTTACCAGGGAACTCCAGCATTGTTCTTAATTCAGCTTTCTTTCAATGGTGATCTGTTGAAATATGGTGTTCAGGATGAAAGGTATGTCTTCCAGAATTAAAGTATTCTCCTCCAACCCCAACCCCCACATGGTTAAGCATACACATTTTATCTTACCTCAGTCATTCCTAAGAAATGCTGATTTTTAAAAATAAATACATTGTTTTCTTTTGAACTCAAATTGCATTGCCTGGTGATAATGTCTTATTGCTTAAAAGATATCCCAAGCCGAAAAGTTAAGACTGTGACAACTAGCTCAGTTATGTTTGTTTTTTCCAATAAAAATCTGTAATGGTTTGACTCTTTAAATTTATTTTCTCTTTTTTATAAGGTTTTTCTTGAGCTTTGAGTCTCTTGTAGGATTTGTTCTCTCTGGCCCTTCTTCTCCTCTGGCCTTTAGTGAGTCCGTATTCACAATTGTTAATCAGAGCTCTCAGTACCTGGAAAACAAAGAACATCTATGGCGAATATGGAGTATTGTGGTTAACCCATTAACTGAGTGGATTAATCAGGTACAGTGAACTTTTTTGTCTCCGCAAAGGATTTATATGAAAATTATAATGTGTATTGAGTAGAAGTTCCAGATTATGAACTTTTGGGTACTAGTTCTCAAACCAATAAGAGAAAGTACTTTTTCACCCAGAGGATTACTGGTCTATGGAACTCCCTGCCAGAAGAAGTGGTGACAGCTGTCAGTCTTCACAGCTTTAAGAAAGGATTAGACAAGTTCATGGAGGACAAGGCTATCAATGGCTATAATTATGGCTACCTAAGGACAACCTCCGGGTTGGAGAGATAGGCAGGATATCTCTCAATGCCATTTCCAGGGAATCCTAAGCAGGTGAAGGCATCTCCTTGGGAATACCCTGAAGGAAATGGTGAGCCACTGTGTGAGACAGAATGCTGGACTGGATGGGCTGTGGCCTGTTCCAGCAAGGCTGTTCTTATGTTCTTATGAATGGTTAAGCGCACAAAGGACATTTTAAAAACAAAAACTTGAATTTCAGATACTTTGTGTACTAAAAGTCTGTTACCTGTTCCAAATTTAGCTCTCTTTTTTCCATCATAGACAAATGAAGTAAACCAAGGTGATGCTTTGGAACATAACTTCAGTGCAATGTACACTGCACTGCTGCTACCTATAAATCACATCATCTCTTCATCAGAATTTCCACAGGTAGGAAAGCAAGACAGTCTTGTTTATCAAGGGTTGTTTGAGTAATGATCACCAGCTGATAAAGAAAGATGATCTGGCCTTTTTATTCCCCCACCCTTTCCTGCAGCCCACCATGAAAACATTGCTGCGTTCGTGGTCAGAACTCTATAGAGCATTTGCTCGCTGTGCATTGCTGGTGGCCACAGCAGAAGATAATCTATGTTGTGAAGAGCTCTGTGCCAAAATAATATCTAGATTAGAAGAGGAAGCATGTATTGTAAGTATAGAACACCTTTCCCTGTCCCACGTTAATGGAGTGTCACCTGGAGTTCTCTATAAGACCTTACTGTTTTCCTCATATCTTTGCTTAGTAACATCTTGATGATTCTTTTCCAGAACCAGCCCATGTTGGATGGACTCGCACACATTACCTCAGTTATGGTTGATTGCATCAATTTTGCACCTTACGGTACTAAATACCAGCCAGCAAATAAATGTAAGACTAATATGTATGACTTGCAGCAACATTGTGCAATGTGGATGCTTTCTGTTCTGCTTCATTTTCTCTCTGCTCTCCCTCTTCTGTCCAGCTACACCATCAGATACTATTCTGTATCCCTTTTTGTCATGCAGTGAAGGGCTGGTTTTTTGTTTTTTGCATTGGCCTTTCCCATTTCTCTGCCCTGTTTAAATCCTCTTTTCCAATGAACATGTTTACTGCTAACCATAGTTCCTGTAAAACCTAATATTTGAATCATGGGCTCAAGTCTAGTTGCTGATCCTAACTAGGGTAGGCCAGTTGAACCAGTTACTTAATGGTAGGCCATAGCCTATACAGATCACATAGTTTCAGTGGCTCTGCTCTGTTTGTGGCTAGCATATGAGTGTTAAGTGTCAGGAGAGAAGTGGAGGGAAAGACCATGTGATTCTGCAGCTTTCTTCAAAGTTGGTATACCAGCTGAATAGCACATTGCACTTTTCCAGGTAGTGGGGAGCAAGGCGTATGGAATGTAAAGTTAACTTTTATTAACATTTGCTGACACAAGGTCAAGTGTGCTTGGGATTTTAATGTGGCTTTAGCTGATGTTTTAAACAGTACCGTCAGTGTAACAAATTGTTCTTCAGCCCCGCAGACATCTACAGACTGGTCCAAAAAGAAGAAAGACCCCCTTGGCAAGCTGTCCTCCTTAGTTAAACTTCTGGTGAACCTGGTCAACTCTCTCCAGATGTTTGCATCCAAGGAATCTGGCCTTGAAAAACTGACCCCTGTTGGGGCTTCTGTCATTGTTGTTCTTCAGAACATCATTGGCCACATCTCTTTGCCGTCGGTCATCCGAGCTCTCTTTGCTGCGATTATGAAACCGTTAGCAGCATTTTATGAGAAGGCAAAGTAAGTATATGTGGATTATTGGTCTGTGGTTATAGTGGCACTGCAGTGGCATGCTGCTTTTGCTGGGTAGGCGATATAGTTATTGCATAGGCTTGTTTAGTTATAGTTCAACTTGACTGACTGAATCTGTGCTAACTCGTCACAAGCAGCTGTTTTAAGCAGTTTGACAGACCTACTTGGTTATGCTTTACCAGTCTCATGAAGCTGCAGAAATATTTTATTGACATTTTATTGGAAGATTCATAGCAGCATCCATGAAGCCTCAATTCGAATTTTCTAGGACTGCAGCATTTGTTTAATTGTCAAGAATACCAATTTCTTTTTTAAAAAATCTTTTAAATTAAACTGTTATTTTTTTTAAAATGATACAAATAGGAAATGTGGATCAATGTGGAGCACAAGTGCCCAGCCTGAGAGAAGTATTCTGTCTTTACTCTCGTATCCATGCATACGTGCCAAAACACGTCTCATATCCATGCAACAATGCCTTGTGCATCATCCAAAATCAGAATTCTGCCGCCTCTTTCTGTCCATATGCTAAAAGAATAAATGATTGTTTTCGATTAATTGGGTGTTAATCCTTAAAAAGTGTAAGATGTTACAGTCTGACGCTTCCTGAGTGCTCGTTTTAATAACCTTGTACAGTAGTCATTGCCAATTAGTTGTGTATGGACTTGTCTAATACAGTTGAGCTGGTGCAGGAGTCTTGGAGGCTGCAAATTGTTCAGTTGATGTATTATGGTGTTGCTGACATAACCTGCTTTTGACTGATATCATTACTTAGCTCATAAGTATTTATATATTACATTTTCTTTCCCTGCCAGATCTACTAATGGCTCTAAAGTGACCAATGGACTCAACAGCAAGGTAATAGAATTTGGCACATGAGTTCTTTTTCTGGCTCCTGAGTGCCTTTCTCTCAAAGGAGCAATACAGGCTGCCCTACAACTCTGGCTTCCATGCTTCCCCTTGCTGTAGCTTCTGCTATGTGCACCAGTGAAAATTAATAAGAACTGATGGTTGTACGATAGAGGACGCTTCCAGAAATTCCCATGCACGGTACAGCTGTGCCATGTCTTGCTTTTTAGCATGTGGAAGAGTGCTTTGAAGGTTGTGCTTCCTGCAGAGGCAGCTGTGATTGGGAGCAGAATTGGTTAATGGGGCAGCTTAAAAGGTAAAGGTAAAGGTTTCCCTTGCTCGAAAGCCAGTCATATCCGACTCTAGGGTTCAGTGCTCATCTCTGTTTCAAAGTCGAAGAGCCAACGCTGTCTGCTTCTGCAGATGTTTCCGTGGTCATGTGGCAGGCATGACTAGACACCGGAGCACACGGAACGCTATTATCTTCCCACCGAAGTGGTCCCTGTTTATCTACTTGCAATTTCTTGCTTTCAAACTTCTAGGTTGGCAGGAGCTGGGACAAAGACGGGAGCTCATTCTGTCCTGCAGTACTCAGGAATCAAACTGCTGACCTTCCACCTCCCAGTCAGCATCTTCGCCACTTGAGTCACTGCAGTCCCAATGGGGCAGCTTAGGGCCCTGTAAAAAAGGGTTTCCAGTTAATTACTGCAACTTTGTATTTAACTTTCTACAATCTTACCGCCCTGTTGTGTTAAAAAAAGCCATGCTGATATAATGACGTTCAACATATGTATGCGTGTTCCCCATTGAACTTTTTCAGTTCAGCACAGATGGGATTGCAATATCTGTGTGGCTGTTGCGTGACGAAACCCACTTACAGGGGAATGGATTTTGTGGGTGGAAAAGACTGCAGGCATTACACAGGGCCGCTTTGTTGACAACGAGCTGTTCATAGATGTCTTCTTCTGTTTTTCCCCCTCAGTTTGAAAAAATGTTAATGGAGAGTATTAGCTGTTTGCAGTCCCATTATACTGCACCCTTCGACAGTGAGCTATTGCAAGAGCTTTCTCCCCTGCTGTCCATCATGCTTTTGAACAAGAACAAGCATATACGGACTCAAGCTACTCAGTTCTGGAATGCAACCTTTGGTAAAGCCGTAACGTTGACCTACCCAGAAGAATTAAAGTAAGAGGAATTTCAGTGCTTATGTAGGCAAAACTTGACATGGGGTTGGATCAAGACTTCTCCTTTTCTGAACAGTGTGTAGAAGAGGCTCTGATCCAGCAAAGTGTTCCGATACAGGAAATGAGATGGGGGACAGTTTTTGCTGTCGTTTCTCTTTTCTGTGGGAAGCTGCTCTGGAGAGCTGAAAGACCTTCCAGAGCAGCAGAGGAAGTGGCAGGAAGCGATATTAGAGGAATTAGGAAGTGGTGAACATTATTTCTCAGAACCCAAGGGAGGTCGGGACCATGATTTACCTGACTTGTCTCAGGTTCTGTCACTTAGTGAAGATCTTGAGAAAGGGTGCTAGCTGGTATTGAGGCACTTGAATTTCATCCGAGTGTCCTGTATGAAAACCACACCCAATGGTGTGAACTTCCAGTGACTATAGTCAAAGCAGTGGTATTCCCGGTAGTAATGTATGGTTGTGAGGGTTGGACCATAAGGAAAGCTGAGCACAAGAATAGAGACCTTTGAGATGTGTTGGAGGAGAGTTTTGAGAGTCCCCTGGACAGCAAAGAAAACAAATAGGTTAATCTTAGAAGAAATCAACCCTGACTGCTCCTTAGTAGGTCATATAGTAAAGATGAAGTTAAAGTACTTTGGACATCAAATGAGAAGAGAGGATTCACTTGCTGAGAAAGGTGGAGGGCAAAAGAAGAAGGGAGCGGCCAAAGATGAGATGGCTAGATGGTATTGTAGACACAATGGGCACGGGGCTGTGTGGACTAAGGAGGATGGTGGAGGACAGAGGTGCCTGGAGAGCAATGGTCCATGGGGTCGCAAAGGATCGGAATCGACTGTGCGACTGAACAACAACAATAACATAAGTTAAGGACTTACCTGTATTATCTGCTGTTTCTCTAACCTGACTCACTATTCTAAAGCAACTTCTCGCTTTCTTTCTATGGGGAGGGGCATATGCAACTCTATGGGTTCTAGTGCAGACTTCTGTCACCATGCATATGACTCCTCCTTTCCTTGCTGTTTGTTTCAATTGATGCCTTGTCTCTACGTTATAGTATTGTATCATTTTTATGCTAAACAGGATAAGTACAGTTAGAAAGTTGAAAAGAGACAAGTGTTCTTGGTTTACAGAACTTCTCTTTTAATTTAGAAATAAAGATAAAACAGCTTATAGAAAATTAGGACATACATGAATGTATAGTGTGTCTATCAACCCAAGGCTGTGTTGTTGTGCTTATGTACCGAAGATACAGTAATCCCTCATACAAAGTCCGCTTCATACAACATCGAATTCATACAACATCGCCTAATTCCTTGAAAAAAGTTGCCTCATACAAAGTTGTGTGACGTTGTATGAGGAATTGGGGTTTTCCCAGGTTGCATTGTGCCTGGGCAGTATAAAAGGCAGGATACATGCGTGCATTACTCTTGTGGGTTTTGCACGAGGCGAAGAGTGTTTAGGAGTGGTTTAGAGCACGATTTTGAATTTTTTGAATTTTTTCATCAGAATTTTTAGAAGCATTCCTGGGATTTTTGCAGCATCGTTCAGGTTCTTGGACAATCATGTTTTGACATGTTTTTGTAATGTATTTAGCCTTTAGACAATGATTTCTTAAAGTTCTGTCAGTCTCCTGTCTGTTTCTTTGACTTTGCCCTGAAGTCTGTGCTGTTACAGTACAATGTATCTCTATGGAAACGACGTTGTACGAGGCATCGCGGCAAGGATTTGGATGTTGTATGAGGCATTGCAGCTAGGATTTTGCATGCCTCATACAAAGTCCAAATCCGTTTAAAGTCCAAACATGTGGAACCAAGTTTAGACGTTGTATGAGGTATCACTGTATTTTGTTGAAAACTAATGATTCTTCATCTTTTGAATATCAACACAAGTTCTGTGCTGTGAGTGTGAACTTTGTGATTTGCTTCCTTGCAGACCTGTGTTATGTCAAGTCAGGCAGAAAATGATACTATCATTGCCTGGTTTCCAAAGTACTGAGATAGTGGAAGAGTTTAATGGGACATGCTCTGACTCTGTAAGTACATTTTAAAAAAACCTTTGGGATTTATTCCCTCTCTTTCTACTGTCCAGTGTTTCATGGCTCAACATTTAGAGCAGGGATGCCCAAACTACAGCCTGCGGGCCAGATATGGCCTTTGATGCCTTTCCATCCAGCTGATGCCGCCCTCACCGCTCCTGGAAGTGGATGCAGACACATCCACATTCACTTCTGGGTTCGGCATGGACATACTCACGCATCCGTGTCCACATTCACTTCTGGGTTCGGCATGGACATGTGTGCACGGCTGTGTCCGCATTTACTTCCAGGTTTGGAGCCAACATGTTTGTGCATGTGCAAACCCGTTTGCATTTTCAAAGGAAGGCGGGGGGAGGGGGGGTAAAATGGGTGGGTGGCACCTGGAAAGATGTGTGGACGTGGTGCAAAAAGTTTGGGCACTCCCAACTCCCCACAAGCCACAACTCACCCTGGCCTTCTCTGAAAGAACTGCACCTTCCACTTCGGCAGTCTCTTCACAGTATCGGTTACCTTAGCAACCTCTTCTGGCGTACCCATTGGCCAGTTTAACTCTGTGAGCGCAGCCAGTGGGAGTGGTGCTTGTGGCCCTTGGACCTCGGTGCCAATCAGGGGCAAGGCGCAGGGCGGGGCACCTGGTGAAACTGGTGGGTAGAGCTCCTGGTGGACCTCTGACGCAGGTGGGAGGGAGGGCCATGGGGAACTGGGGTGGGAAGAACTGAGAGATGGGGAAGGAAGGAACGTGGGCAGGCAGGATGGTGGGCGTGCTCTGAGTTGGATTTGGTGCTGCTTGCCTCTGGGGTAGGGGCCCTTTCTTGTGGGATGGCGTCAAAGGGGGGGGTTTCTTTCTCCCCTGAATTCCTTGCTCCCTTTACGTGATGAGTGCGGATTTAGTAGCTTGGCTCCCAGATTGGGCCGGGTGGAGGTGGAGAGGAGCAGATCAGCACCGGGAGAAGGATTGAGAGAGAGACGTGGAACGAGGAACCTGGAGCAAAGGGGTCTCTTTCTCTCCCGCACATCTTTCCAGGCGCTCCCACCAACCCATTTTACACCCCTCGATTGGCAATGAGCACCATGAACGCCGCTCCCACTGGCTGTGCTCGCCGAGTTAAACCGACCAATGGGAGTGCCAGCTGAGGTTGCTAAGGTAACTGATGCTGAGAAGAGTCCGCCTGAGTGGAGGGCACAGTTCTTTCAGGCCGGGGTGGGTCGTGGCTTGTGGGTCGTTGGGAGTGCCCAAACTTGCAAATGTGTCGGCGCTGAACCTGGAAGTAAATGCCGACGCGCATGCGCAAACATCTGCTTCTGGGTCGTGGTCAGGCCTGCTCCTCTGTTCTGGGGGCATGGTCAGGCCCACGGTGGAAAAAGTTTGGGCACCCATGGTTTTGAATGTTCAGCTTTTAAAAGGGAGGAGGGGGAGGGGGCTTTCTAGAGAAGCCTTATTGCCTATTGCACTTCTGACTACCTAGTTTTAGTGCCATTTTATAGTAGGCACTGCTGGGAAATTTCTCATTACTTTTTGATATGATTATTCCTTCATTCTTTTGAAACAGATAGAGAATTCCCAGTGGGATTCAAAAATAAGTGGAATAGAAGTAAAACCTTTGGGGAAAAGAAACTCCTTGCTAGTTCAGGCTAATGAACTAAAGGAAAACAGTGTCATTTCCCATCTAACACCTACCATGGTAAGCAGTCTGGCCAGAATTCTGTTCCAGTTTTGGGGTCTAAAAGGACAACCTCCGGGTTGGAGAGATAGGCAGGATATTTCTCAATGCCATTTCCAGGGAATCCTAAGCAGGTGAAGGCATCTCCTTGGGAATACCCTGAAGGAAATGGTGAGCCACTGTGTGAGACAGAATGCTGGACTGGATGGGCTCCTGTGGCCTGTTCCAGCAAGGCTGTTCTTATGTTCTTATGTCAGCAGAAGGCACTATTTCGAGGCTGTCCTTCATAAGCCTGGTCATCTTGTGATCGATTACACAATCAATCCCTGACAAACAGCTAGGAAATAGCAAAAAGTAGTTGTGCATGTATGATTTTCCTCAAACGGGTCACTGGCTGTAGAGTAGGAACCAGACAGTTCCTTTATGACTTCTTGGTAAGGAGGTCTAGATGAGTGGAGCACTCTGTTGAATTTTTGCAGTAGAATTTAGAATTCACTCTGGGCAGTTACAGTTTTCCCTTGCCCAGGTATATACAAAAAGTGTTCCCACTTCCCAAAACTGGACAGCCTTTATTTTCAGTGGCAGCCTCCTGTGACTCATGTATGATCTTTTCTGAGGAGATTCCTACTGGAATGAGTTTAAACAAGCCACTGGAAACAAGTACAACATTTGCACCGTCCACACATCAGTTCAGATTCCAGCCACGTGTCTGTTCCCTAAAGGATCTTGAGTGTCATCTGGAAAAGAGCTGTTTGCCAGTGTATTAGTGGATTGGAAAAGGTGACATTTTGTGCAATTAACAGTGAGGGAACATGTGTTGTAGTTTGAAAGCTGACAAGTTGGCAGAAATAGTCCAGGATTGGAAAGGTGTGGAAGGTTAACCTCTCATCCCCTAAATAAAAACATGGTCTCATGTGAATAAAAATCCCAAGAGACAGAAGTGGCTTAAGATCTCCCTTTCATGCATATGCAGTAAGCAATGTTTCTCAACCCTGGGTCTCCAAATGTTCTTGGACTTCAGTTTACAGGAGTCTCGATCCACAGGACTCCACTTGGGCTTCTGGGAATTAAAGTCCAATAATACCTGAGGACCTAAGGTTGAGAAATATTGCAGTAAAGGAAGCTCTCTGGTTTACCATTGCTGAGCACTTAGACCAGTGGTTCCCAAAGTGAGCTCCACGCCCCACTGGGGACTTCAATTCCCAGAAGCCTAAGTCAGTATATTGGCTGATCAGTGCTTTGAGGAATTGACTTAGGCTTCTGGGAAATGGAGTCCAAAAACCAAAGTTTGGGAAACACTGACTTAGACATTCACTGAGACATGCTGGATAGAGAGAAGCTCAGTGCTAACTTCATAAAACTGCCCTTTTCTGATTAATGCACAAGCTGCTTATTGACGATCTGGAGATCCGTTGAACAGTTCCATTGGACTCTGCAAGGGTTCAAGTATTTTGCCTGAGACAAAGGACAAGTATCTTTTGAGAAACAATTATTCTCCCTTGTTTGTGTTTCCCTCATCCAATAGATGAAAGTAGAACTCCCACTGTTAAAAACAAACAGAAAAAGTACAATCCTGGAAGAAGAAAACACCGAAGACTTTGTGGTTATTCCTCCAGAAACAAAGGAAAGAGTGTTGACAGAGCACCAAAAAGAAGTTCTGAGAACTAAAAGGTTTGCAACTTCCTTGGCTTCATAGACACTCTTGTACATTTTTCAGGTGTCAAGAGTCAAACCACACATTGTCCTTCCAGTAGCCTTGCTGGAATGTAACAGAGATATTTTATTGAACAATGATTTGGTGGCTCTTGAGAGAGTGAATACCTAGCTAGTTGGTCTCACTTTTCCCTGGGTTCAGTAACCAGAAGGAAGTTTATCTTGCATATTCTTCTGATGGGGTGCTCACTCCCTTCTCATTTTTACCAACACATTCCTATTTTAAGGCAACAGGTAAACATTATTTTAGTTTCTTAGAGGCTTCACTTTAGGTTCTTGTAAGTAGCCATCTCAGTGATTTCGTCTTAAATGCTCGAGTGTACTGTGCCACAAAGTATTTAGGTTACTCATGCTTTTATTGAAATACTGATTAGTTCTGCTTTTGCAGGGTTGATATTCCTACTATGTACAATACACTGGATGCATCACAAGACACTGTCCTGTTTTCCCAGTATACACAAAGCCAGGAATATTCTTTGTAAGTATTAGGTGCCAGCAGAATGTTGACATAAAAAGTATTTTCCATTTTGATACATCTAAACAGGCAAATTTTTATTTTAGGGAGAAAGTAACCTTGGTAGATGTAAATGAACATGGAAAGAAAGAGAACACAACAATACCCCAGGTATGTTGAATTGTATTGGGGATGATTGGTACTGGAATTTTTTAATCTTGATAAGGAACTTAGGGAAGGATGGAGGCAGATTTGTATATAGTCTTCTATGGTTGAATGAAAGCATATTCCTATTGACACCCTACTATCTTCCTGTAAAAATGTATTTGTCTAACAAGCAAAGTGTTTCTGTAAAATATTGGCAACATAATGTGTTTGGGAAGTGAACTTTGCTTTTCTCTATACTTACTGGATAAGCCTCTGCAGTTGTAATTTAAAGGTTTGTGGTTCACTCAGACACACAAAGCCATCTGAAAAGGCTCTGAAGATTGAAGAAAACTTTCTTTAAATGCCTAAGTCCTGACGTAAGGTAAAACTACACTGTAATGTTTAATGTTATTGTAAATAATTCAATTGCAGGATGAAAAAGCGACAGGTGATGTGCCTGACAGCTCGCATGAAGCCTCCGAAAGCTGTAAGGCAGATATACTTCTGGACAAAACTAATTCTATAACTACTGAGAAACCGGAGAAACAGAACTCGGATTCAAATTGTGAGGATTCAGATAAGTGTTCTAAAAAAGGCGCAGGAGAACCAGATCCATCTTTAAATGAAAGCACCTCTAATGTCAGCAGCAGCAGCAGCTCTGCTTCTAGTGATATCATTTCTGGAACACCACAGCCTTCAAGCCGAAGACAGTCATTCATAACTTTGGAAAAATTTGATAGTTCAGACAACAGACCTTTCAGTTCCCCAACTTTTAGTAACAATTCAGGAGTATCTGGAAGTACCCCTTTGTTAGCCAAGCCGGAGAATGCTTCTGCTAATCTCGATATCTGTTCCACGGAGAAGCCAAATAGGGAGAGCAAGAACACCATGAAACTCAAAACAGAGGAAATTCAGACTCGGACTAAGAAGTCCTGTTTAGAAATTATAGATGCGCTAGAGACTTATGTCAAATTCAAAAAAGCGAAAGACGGAAATAAGGCCAGTTCAAAATCCCAGTCTGAGAGCATGCCTGGAATAAAGAGATCAAGTTTAAGGCAAAATAACTCATCTATTTCAGAAGACAAAGCACCAGAGTTAATGCAGCTGGAGCAGGAGAAGAATATTGAAGTAGCCTCTGTCAGCCATGTGGAAGACAAACAAGACAGACCTGATGAACCACAAGGAGAACATTTGCTAGACATTCGGTCTCAGGCTTCCACTTTGAATGTACCGGGAAGCACAGTGACAGAGAATAAACAAAGTTTGGACAGTGTTGCAGAAATAAAAGTGGTGCCAAGTTTTGACTCAAAAGAAAACACCCCTCCAGAGATGGAAACGTCAAGAGAGGCGACATCGAATGTTAGTCAGACTTCACAATTGTCAACTAAAACATTGAGACGTTCTTTAAGACGAAGGCCAGAAGCTACAGAAGGAGAAGCAGACAGTCAAGACAAAGAGAACAGTAAGCAGAAGAAAGAGGGACACAAAGAGGATGAAAGAGCTGTGCCGAAGAAGACCATACAGGGTAAAGAGGCTGCCTCACAAAAGCAGATATCTGTGTCTGAAGAAGGGACAGATACACAGTGTGTGCAGGAAAGCCATGCGGCAGATAATGTAATCTCAAAGGAACACTGTGCTTCAGGAAATAACCAAGAGGAGGCTGTTGTAAGTACTGAAAAGTCTGAAGGCAATAATGCATCTGACACAGAGGATCTACAAGACTCTGATCCAAATACAACAGGGGAGAAAGCAAAGGGGCTTCCACGATACCACACACGAAGATCCTCACAAGGTTTGCTCACAAGTATAGAAAACTCTGAGTCTGATAGTTCTGAAACAAAAGAAGGAGGAGTCACGAGGAGAAGGTCAGGAAGGTCGAAAAGTAAAGGTAATGCTCTTGGGAACCAAGTCAAGGAAGAGCTGGAAGGTCAAGACTGCAGTAGAAATTCACAGACTGCAGTAGAAATTCAGGCCTCCTTAGCAGGAAATAAACATGTAATCCAACCTGAGGTTCATACAGATGCAGCTGTGGTTTTGAGTAATAGCGAAGAGGGAGACAAAAAAGCACTCCTTGTTAGGGAAAGTATGGGACTTCAGCAAGACAAGGATGCTCTGTCTTGTATGGACTCTTTGGGTACAGAGAGAAAGTCTACCAAAAGAAAAGCCACCAATGAGCCTTCTGTAGAAAACAGCCAGGGAACTGATACTCTCAACACAGATTCTGCTCTGTGCTCCAATACGAGCTCTCTTACTGACGTTTCAGAGGGAGATGCCTATGTTACTGCCACTGCCTCTCCTTCATCTGAGAAACTGCCTGACATGTCTGGGTGCCAGCACAAAAGAAGCAAGCGGACAAGAAGATCAAAGAGCTGTGACTGCTGTGGTGAAAAGCCAGATCCACCTTTGGAAAAGTTGCCTGCTGTACTTAAAAAAGAGCATAAAAAAATGCCTTGTAAAGTATCGGTGGCTTTGCTGTATATTCCGGTTGCTGAGGCATTTCATTCTGTTGTTGGGCTTGACGATGATCCATGTGCGACAAGTACTCCGCTAATCAAGGACTTTGTTGTTGGGAAAGATTCAAGTAATATAGAATCTGATGGGCAGTTACCAGGAGAAGAGATTCTAAAAGACAAACTTAAGGATCCACCATGTATCGGAAGTGAAAAGGACACGTCTTTCGAAAACATTCTGGGTCATACTGATCTGGTAGAAAAAGCTTCAGAGCAGAGTGCATCAAACTCTCTTACGAAAGAATCCACCGTTTCAGAAGTAGATTCGAATCCAGCTGGTATCCAGCTCTCTGATACTAATCAAAGTAGTCCATCAGAAGATGCAGAGATAGATGTTAAACCAGCTGAAGACATAGAAGCCGGTGAAACAGTAGCCAACCTAGTTCAGGAAGCTGTAGAAAAAGCTACTGCGTCTTCTGCAGCAGTGAAGGAAGAACCTCAAGAAAATGAAATGGTTCAGGAAGCGAATGCAGAAGATAATGTCGCAAACATAGCAGCCGAACCTCAAACTTCAGCCTCAGCAGAGAAGGAGAATAATAACTCAGATTCTCCTCTCAAGCCTAAAGAACTTGATGGTCACTCTTTGGCTAAGGTTCGTGAAAGCCCTAACGGCATGCAAGCACGTTGTACGTGGTCTCCCTCAGCATCTCCCTCTACCAGTATTCTAAAGAGAGGTGTAAAAAGGCAGCAAGAGGAGGATTCTCCATCACCTGCAAACAAGGTATTGTAAGTGGCTGTCACTTATCCCTCACCTCTCCAACCTGTAGTGTTTTATAGCCCTGCTGTCTTTTCTTACAAGTCAGTAACTGTCATCTATCTTTCTGTAAAGAGGCTCAGGCAGCGGTACCAGCATACCTGTTAAGTTTTGGATTTGAAAATAAGGGAAATTTTGGCCACACCCCTCTGTGGGTGTGGTCAAATATAGCCATGTGACTTGCTGGGCTCTAGTCATGCTTGCCACATGGCCATGAAAATGTTTGCAAACACAGACAGCACTGGCTCTTTGGCTGTAAATGGAGATGAGCACTGCACCCTAGAGTTGGATACGACTGGCAGATTTTACTTTCTTAGGATCAAAGATCGCTGCAGATGGTGATTGCAGCCATGAAATAAAAAGGCGACTGATGCTTGGGAAACAAGCTATGACAAACCTGGGGAACATAGTTAAAAGTAGAGGCATCACCTTGCAAACAAAAAATTGCATAGTCAAAGCAATGGTATTCCCGGTGGTAATGTATGGTTGTGAGAGCTGGACCATTAGGAAAGCTGAGCGCAGAAAAATAGATGCCTTTGAAATGTAGTGTTAGAAATAGGTCGATCCTAGAAGAAATCAACCCTGACTGCTCATTAAAGGTCAAATAGTAAAGATGACGCTAAAGTACTTTGGACATCAAATGAGAAGAGAGGATTCTCTTGAGAAGGCCTTGATGCTAGGAAAGGTGGAGGACAAAAGAAGGGGGTAGCCAAAAATAAGATGGCTAGATGGTATTCTAGATGCAATGGGCAGAAAGCTGTGTGGGCCAAAGAACCCTTTCCCCATCTTCTTGGGGGAATTTTGTTTTGTTTTGTTTCTTGTTTACTCAGTGGCTTAAGTGACTAAGATGCTGACTGGGAGGCAGAAGGTCAGCAGTTCGATTCCCGAGTACTGCAGGACGGAATGAGCTCCCGTCTTTGTCTCAGCTCCTGCCATCCTAGCAGTTTGAAAGCAAGAAATTGCAAGTAGATAAATAGGGACCACTTTGGTGGGAAGGTAACAGCGTTCCATGCGCTCTGGTGTCTAGTCATGCCTGCCACATGACAACGCTGGCTCTTCGGCTTTGAAACAGAGATGAGCACTGAACCCTAGAGTTGGATATGACTGGCTTTTGAGCAAGAGAAACCTCTCTCCCTCTCCCCCCTCTCTCTTTCTCCCTCTCTCTCTCTTCCTCTCTCTCTCTCCCCCCTCTCCCCCTTTCTTTCACCCTCTCTCTCTCTCTCTCTCTCTCTCTCTCTCTCTCACACACACACACACACACACATAGTGATCAAGCAACACCCCCCCTCCCAGGTTAACTCTGGCACAAACAGCTCAATAAAGCATGATTTGCCCCTGCATATATGAAATATCGCTCACCTCTAGAGTAGACTCCATGGTGGCTACGAAGAGCAGTAGCAAAACCGAAGCCTCCATGAGCACGTGGCAGGGAAATGAAATGAAAGAGAAACGACCCCCCCCCTTTCACTCTCTCCCCTTCCAAAAGTGAAAAGCCTGCCACACAGCGACCTCTGGTGTCCGGAAAAAAATACTGCAGCTTCGGTCTGGATTTTTTTAAAAAAATAAGGGAAAATACGGGGAAATTAATAAAACGGGAGGGGGCGGGAAGAGGGGTAAAAATAAGAGGTTTTCTTGGGGAAAACGGGATAGTTGACAGGTATGGGTACCAGCAACATTTGTACATATGTCAAGAGTTTACAGAATAACAGTGCACAGCGTTGGCCTGCTCATGTGTAGGGCTGTAAGGGAGTGGGGAGGCAGAAATGCAAGAAAGCCCCCTCAGCAGATATGACACTTGGAAGTACAGTAATACCTCATACAAAGTCCGCTTGTATGGAATTTATACAACATCACCTAATTCCTTGAAAAAGGTTGCCTCATACAAAGTCGCTGCCACTTTGTATGAGGCATTGGGGTTTTTAAAAACAGATTGCATGCTCCATAATTTTTCTTATGTTGGTCTTTTTTCGGGGGGCACTGTTTGGTGGGGTGGGCAATTGTTTGATGTTTGCTGCTGTTTGGATGATTAACACTGTGCTGCATGATGGAACATGTTAACTTTTAAACCTGCACTTCATAAAGTTTTCAAAAGTTAAAAACTTGTATGGTTTGTCTCCGAAAATCAGGGTTGTTTGACATGTTTTTGTAACTTATTTAGCCTTTAGACTATGATTTGTTAAAGTTCTGTCAGTTTCCTGTCTGTTTCCTTGACTTTGCCCTGAAGTCTGTGCTGTTACAGTTCAATGTATCTCTATGGAAACGACGTTGTACGAGGCATCGCAGCAAGGATTTGGACGTTGTATGAGGCATCGCGGCTAGGATTTTGCATGCCTCATACAAAGTCCAAATCCATATACAGTGATACCTCATACAACGTCCAAAATTGGTTCCACAAGTTTGGACTTTATACGGATTTGGACTTTGTATGAGGCATGCAAAATCCTAGCCACGATGCCTCATACAACGTCGTTTCCATAGAGATACATTGTACTGTAACAGCACAGACTTCAGGGCAAAGTCAAGGAAACAGACAGGAGACTGACAGAACTTTAAGCAATCATTGTCTAAAGGCTAACTACATTACAAAAACATGTCAAACAACCCTGATTGTCCAAGAACCAGAAGGATGCTGCCAAAATCCCAGGAATGCTTCTAAAAATTCTGACGAAAAACGTCTCGCTCAAAACCACTCCTAAACACTCTTTGCCTCATGCAAAACCCACAAGAGCAATGCACGCATGTGTCCTGCCTTTTATACTGCCCAGGCACACAATGCAACCTGGGAAAACCCCAATGCCTCACAACGTCACATGACTTTGTATGAGGCAACTTTTTTCAAGGAATTAGGCAATTTTGTATGAATCCGATGTTGTATGAAGCGGACTTTGTATGAGGTATTACTGTAAAGTCCAAATTTGTGGAACCAAGTTTAGACGTTGTATGAGGTATCACTGTAGCAGATCTTTCGCGTATGTACCATTGATTGTGGCCATTTTTGGTAAATGTCACACACAACATACAGTAAAACCTCAGCTTATGAAAAACATGCAATACGAATGGAAATCTCGGAGGAAAATTGGCCACCTCTGGCAATACAGTGTGTTTTGCATTGTGTTTTGAGATACAGATTTTTTGAGATACAAAAAACCTCGAGGTACGAATTACTTTCATATCTTGAGGTACCACTGTATGTGAGTTAGAAAAGTATCTGCCAGATTAGAAATGAGATGAGTTTTAGAGTACTATCTACGTATCCCAATGGATTAAAATTTTTAATCCACAAAGAGTTTATCTAAGTAGAATCCTAGTTGTGTCACCCATGCAGGGTTGACTTGTATCCAAGACTTTAGTTAAGATACTTCAGCAGCTTTGTTTCCTCCAGTGGAAGCTGCTCTGCTAGGTTTGAATGTGTTGTTGGCAGCTAGTACACTGGCTGCTATTTGTCCACAAATGTGAAAGTGCATGGGTGTTTGGTTGTCATGAAGTGTGCCTGTCAGTTTCAGCAAAATATAGTGTAGATCCATGGCTCTTAAAAATATAGTATGGTTTCTGGAGATGAGAACAGATGAAAAAGAATAATTCTGCCCTCCTTTCAGGAAGATGTTTCTTTTCTGTCACTTATGCTCCCTGGATTACTAGAAGTGCCATTTTTTGTGTGTGAGAGTGCTACTTAATTTTTCTCATGGGAAGTTATGTATAGCAGCTCACAACAACGGGCACAAGCATTCATTTGAGGTGGGGGAGGTATCTTCATTGTAAGAATCCTCACGTAGGCAATTGATAGTTCCAGGTCATGTAAGTGTAACTCTTTTTTAATAAAGCAATTCCTTCTCTTTAAATGATAATTTTATTAAATTTCCATGAACAGAGCCGTCGAGTTTCTTTTGCTAATCCAATCTACCAAGAAGAATTGGCAGATGATATTGACCGGCGAAGTCCCGTAGTCAGAAACCATTCTAATGGTTCTCAGTCTTTCCGAAGTACTAAACCATCACCTGTTGTCCCAGCCAAGGTAGTAAGTAATCTTATTGGAAAGGTAATTTCTAAGCTTCAAGAAATTTACAGTGAGAGAGCATCCCTTAATCAGGCAAAATATCCAAGGGTTGGATTCAGGGATTCATGTACTTGAGTAGATGTGCAGTTGTGTCTGCCAGCTGGTATGTTGCTGTCCCCTTGTCTAGATGTTTCCACTTAATACTTCACCAGAAAACACTCTTGAATGCTTGTGGGTCTTCCACAGCAGAACAGGATGTGACATAGGGGTGGTCGTTTGGGTGGAAGCAATGGTAGAAAAAGCCTTATAGTGCTATGGGGGCGGGAATCTTGACTCAACGTTTAAAACAGAAGAGTCAGAGCAATCATGTTTTAGTGTTTTTGAACATGATATCTTGGGCTGAATGGTTGAAGAAATGCTAACTGCCGATTCCTTTGAATTTGGCTTTGTCCTGTTACAAAATGAGAGGGCCCTGGTTTTTGTCAAATTGTTCTGATGAGGCTTTAGATTATTCCTCTGATCCTGAGCGAGCTTTTTTCCCTCTTTTCCCCATCCAGCCTTTTGCCACTCCAGTCAAAGGATCCCTGTCCCCAGGATCTCGTAGTCATAGATTTAAGAGCTCAAAGAAGTGTTTAGTAAGATGGCTTTAGTTTTTTGTACCTCTTTTATATTTTCTCCTATTTGCAGACATTAAACTAAGTAATGATATTTAATTTATATTTTTGCATTGTTATAAGATCACTGAGATGGTTAAGGAACCGTTACCTTCTCCAACAGAAAGCATATATCCTGCATTAGTGGGCTGTAAAGCACCGGTGGACACAATTTTACCTCAGATTACCTCAAATATTTGGTAAGTAGCAAATCACACTGTCTGTACAGTGTGTATTTAAGACTTCTGGGGAAAACTATTAGACAAAATTAGAGCCTGAAGTATCCAGGTAGCCATCGAAGAGCTCATTTGAAAATCTGCAATTATGAGGATAAATATATACAGTAAAACCCCTACTTGCGGGAGGAAAAGGTCCATTTTGTAGCCTTTGGCTTAAATCGTTTTTTAATGTAACTCGAAGCAAACCCATAGGAAAAATTATTTTTTTACGTAACCCAAAGCAAACCCATAGGAAATTGTGTAAATCAGGACATGGTTTTAGCAAAAAATCATTATGTAAGTCAAATTTTATGTAACTCGAGGCATACAGTATGTAAGTTGGGGGTTTACTGTGTGTGTGTGTGTGTGTGTGTGTGTGTGTGTGTGTGTGTGTGTGTGTGTGTGTGTGTGTGTGTGTGTGTGTGTGTGTATATATATTAATTTTTAACAGAAGAGCATTTGTAATAAACCAATTATTAAACAAAGACATATTTAAAAGAATCGTGTTTCTCCATTTATTTTTATTCAAGGGCCAGAGGCTTAGGACAACTTATTCGAGCGAAGAACATCAGGACTGTGGGTGACTTGAGTTCCCTATCAGCAGCTGAAATCAAAACACTTCCTATTCGTTCTCCCAAAGTTACAAACGTTAGAAGGGCTCTTAAAGGATACCATGAACAACAGGTAAGCTGATTTCTATTGTTAAATGAGATAATATTATTTGTTCTTCATTTAGAAATTAAAATTTAGAGATCCAAGCTGCTGTGCGGAACCCTATCTAGACTGTTAAGGGTTTTTGTAGCTATTGAAAACAATAAGAAAGAACACTTTGTTTGCTAACCTCCTGAAATTATTTGTTGTCTCTACATATATGTGCACATGTGAGTCTTGGTAAGTCTTGGAACTAGTTTTATTCCCATACAGCAACAGGAGGGAAGTCAACCCTTCAGCCCCCCCCCTCCCCCCAATATGTCAAGGAAAAGTTCCCTGCCCCCCCCCCCCCCATCCCATTGTAAACTTCTTTTCCTTTTCCCTCTTAAATCAACTGGCTTTATTGCACCAGCTCATCCAAGCTCAGGTGTACAAGGAATGTCTTAGTAGTTGAAACAAGGCATATCAATGTTTTAATCAGTCATGAGCAGAACATAAAATTATACAGTTCAGTCCTGAATGGATATTTAAGAGCACTCCCAAACCTGAGAAGAATATGTCAATATAGTTTTTTTTTTAATTGGTAGGTAAAATCTCGTGGATCTGAAGAAATTGCTGGCCTTGATGAAGCAGAGAAGGCAGTCAATGGCATTGATGAAAAGCCTTCTGCTACAAATGAAGATAATGATGTAACAGGTAAAGATTAACATTTATTGGTTTTATTTTCTGTGAGCCGCCCAGAGTCTTCGGAAAATAATCAGAAAATAAATAAAATTAAAATGACACTAGAAGTGCCGTGCTGACTATGTTACCCTGTTTCCCAGCTTGAGCCCATTGTTTACATCCCTAGCAATAGCTGCTGTTCAAACACTAGTTCCAATAGTATACGTTATGCTGCCCATCTTTTAGTTTTTGCATATGATGTTCTTGTTTGTCCCATTGTGTGGGCAGAGAGGTTCAGGCATTGCCATGAAATTTATGTAATTGTAAAGCCAGGAGTTTCATATCAGTTACCTGTCAGTAATAATGATTTTGTGTCAGAAATTATTCTGGGTTGAGAGGATTTTTGCTGGAGAAACTCCATTCAGGGGATGCCTGAATGAGACTTGTTTCACGTCCCTAAGATCTTTTCCCACCAAAGTGATCCCCATTTATCTACTTGCAATTTCTTGCTTTCATACTGCTTGATCAGCAGGAGCTGGGACAGAGCTGGGTGCTCAATCCGTCATGCAGTACCCGGGTCTCAAACTGCTGTCTTGCTGGCCTTCCAACTAACAAGGCGAGCTTCTTAACCACTAAGCCACCGCAGTCCACCTGTCAGTGACACTGTATAGTTCTGAATTGTACTAGGCTAGGGTGTCTCTGCAAATAGACATGTGGTATATATGTTTTTCCCCTTTACCAGATTCTTATGAACCAGCAGCTACCATGAGTGTAGACGAGCCATCGGCTACGGACCTTTGTACCCAGATCAATTCACTGTCTGCTCAGATGACATCTGAAGAACTTCTTAACTATTCTGTGAATGAACTCTTTGAAATACAAGAGAAACTTCATTACATGACAGCCCATATTATGAAAACTTTGCAGACTCGTTGGAAATCTCCATCCCAAGAAAGTATAGTTTAATCGTTTTTAACTTTGTCATTTTTAAAGAATAGAGTCTGTTCTAAGACATTTCATTTTTAGACTCCCGTACTTTTATTTGATTTGACCCATTAGTTTTACAGAATGTAACTTTTTGGCATTTGCTTGGTATAACATCTGGGGATGTCTATCGTAACAATTTAAAGTTCTGTGTACTTGCTATACAAATTCAAAAAATGTCTTATTACAGCTATGCAGAGTTTTATCAATCTTACTAAGATGTGCAAGGCCTGTGAAACTTGATGTGTAGTATTTGAACTATATTTTTCAAGTGTTGGCTTCTTTGATGCTGTGATGCATCTGACAGGTTGGAAAAGGATGTTGGGGAAAGTATTAATACATTTTCATGGGCATTTTCAAAATCAGATCACCTATCCTTAGTATTTTATTTGTTTCTTTTTAACAGAGCACTCCTTGAATCATATCTGAATTAGACATGAATAGTTTTGTACATTATGTATAGATTTACTGATTGCAGATGTTTAAATTATAATCTCTGCATGAGGAGTACTGTCTAATATCCTTGAGTGGGGAGAAAACTTGGCTGTATAGAACATTGTATGTTTACTGATAAGGACAAAGATGTGAGATCAGTTTACCTGTTAGGAAATAAATATATGATATGTGTGAATAAAATAATTGAATATTTTAATTTGCTGTCATGTTTTTAGTAGAATTAAATTTATTGTACTAAAAAAATATGTCAGTCCGTACGGAGAACAATCATGCTAGCAAACTGACACTTCCTCAAAGTCAGTTTTTGTAGGGGAAGGGATAGGAGAACCTACACATTAAGACTTGAATCCACAGACACTACAAGACCTCATGGTCAGTCTTGTTTCTCTTGCTCTGAGTGTGACCTCCACCCAGTCCGTTTATATTATTCTTAAACATCTCTTCCAGACCAAAGCTCACTTTGTATCTTAGCTTCCCTGACACCAAGGTTTGGCTGTTCACTTACATTTTTTATTATTATTATTATTATTATTATTATTATTATTATTATTATTATTATTATTATTATTATTATTATTATTATTATTATTATTATTATTATTATTATTATTATTATATTTACATTTCTATACCGCTTCACTTCCCCTAAGAGAACTCAGAGCGGTTTACAGCATGTAAAATAAAGTAAGAAATACAATCCAAAATATTAGCCATTTGCCTCTTAATATGCATGTCCTTGAAGGCTTGAGGCCATAAGGCTTCGTGTTGACTCTTAACTTTCACAATTCAACTTCAGGTTTTCTATTCACACAAGTGTCTTATGATGGCATACATTCATTTCAATAAATGACAAGTTATCATTTCTGGCATTGTCATTCTACATCTAACCTCAGCACCAGCCAGCATGGTCAAGTGGGCTGGCCTCTGACGTCTGGAGGGTCAGACATTCCCCTTATCTGAAGTAAAATAAAGCCAAAAACATGTGTAACAGTTCTTCAGAGCTTACATGGAGATTTATTTGCCTTGAAGTACTTTAGTTGTGGGATCGTGTGAGCCATTTTCACTTCAGCTGTGAACAAAACCTTGGATGAGAAATACACCATTGCTGCCAGCACCCTAGAAGCAGGTTGTCCAGCCAACTTCTGTATTACTTACTATTTTATCCCCATTAAAAGGGTTCAATATTAGGTTGTTAGGCATTTTCTGATAGCTGTGGGAAGGGCAAATTTCAAATGGAAACATCAAGAATAAAATGGTCAATGTGATGGTAGGGTTGGAGAAGTTGTGTTCCTTCAAGATGTTGGGCTGCAACTCCTGTCAGCGCTAGTCATCCTAGCCAGAGGTGAGCAATCCATTGTTGCCAGAGAGCCACAGGTTCTCCATCCTTGCTTCATGTGAATAGTTGGTGGTGCATCCACATACTGTACGGACTACCATGTAGATTTTAGTTCCCACAATACCAGAAAGTATAATATAGAGCAGGAAGAAGCAGAGATGGGCATCTGAAATTCTCATGATACTGTGCAAGAATGAGTAAAACATTTGGAGGTTAAAAAAAGTCATTTTTGCTGTGCTTAGGGTAGAGACATTTCCTCCCCCTTCACTGAACTGAAACGTAGGATTTGCTCATAGAATATTTTTTAGGGGCGGGGGAGAGAAAACGAAGTCTTTAGCAAAGGTTACGATGAACTCCAACACAATAGATTACATAAATGCAGGGTAGAATAAGGGATAATTTCATGTCAGATTACTCTTGGTTGAAAGGATGTTTAGGGGACACCCAAATGAGGCTCCTTTCATGTCCCCAAGTGCAGCTCTCAGATATCAAAACACAACGTGGGAAGTCTGGGGTCAAGTTGCCACTACCCTATGGAAATTCACTGGAGGCAATAGTAAACTTCTATTTGATCATCTCACAGACTTCAAAATCCTTGCAAGACTTCCTAAATCAGAAGGGAATGAGGCTCATTCGTGGAGAATACATTTATAGGCTAGACTACTAGTAAAGACAGCTGCTTGCTTCTCCCAAAATCACAGCCTCTGCTCATTCTTTCAATTTTCATGATACTGCTTTTTCTCAGTTGTGGGTGAGGTAACATCAATGTGCAGATACTCACCACCACTGACAAGACAAATTAAGCACATAATCAGGGTTGCAGAAGTGTGAAATTTATTAGTCACTAAATTGGATAATAGCAATGTGGGTCCAGAACACTCGAGAAGAAAAGGCATGCATCAACGTTTCTCTAAACAGTCCAGAGGAGAGAGGGTTCACCTTGTATTTACTGGTCTGAGATATAGTTGCTTATTTGAAACAAATGCAGTCAGCTATTAGAATATCACAGGAGAACGCTATGTCATTTCAGAAGAAAGCCAATACCACTTGCTTCAGTGTTATACAATTGAATGTGAACATACATGATTCCAGAAAAAGATGACAAGGTGGAACGGAGACTTGACAGAATACTTCCCCCTGTCCCCCTTTCTCCAGTGTAAATCCAGTTAATTCAAAGTGGAGACCGAGAGGGTAATGTTTCTTCCTTATTCTGTGACTAGAATCATTAAGAATCTGGTATTAATGGCAATTGTTTGGTGCAAGTTTCACACAAACAAGTGCATATCAACATAGAAAAACAATAAGGTACCTGAGAAGGGGGTGTTAAGGATTATAGGGGATTAGGTAGCTAAGGTGCCTTTTTATTGTCCATGTCAATATGCTCCATAGAAGGTTGTCTCGGTTTTTTATGGCTTAAATGACCTCCACATAGTTGGCTGGGAGCATCCCTGTTTTCCCTGTTCTTTGGACTGTGCCGTACATCCAGCCTTCATCAATGCCTTGGACATTGACAATGGTGTCACCATCTTTGAAAGAGACCTCGTCTGCGTCTGCTGCTATGTAGTCAAACATGGCACGGTAGGACTTCTGTTGATGTCATTTGTAAAAGAAAGGGGGAAAAACATTAATCCATGTAGTGTGCCATGGTAAATTGTTTAAAATGCAAAACCTCCAAGGATGTGTGTTTGGGAGTATTTTGATGCACATAACACGTAACCAGGGCAACTAAATGTGACATTGCAGATCATCTATTCAAGGAGAAAGGTAAAGGGTGCCTTCAGGCTAGCTCTTTGCCCCACAAGTAGATCTGCATTCAGGCTACTTCAGCTATCATTCAAATACACAAATATTCCTAGCCCTTTATACACAGAAACGGGTACACAGAAAGAGCCTCCTAAAAGATTTTGGTATTTTTCAACCAAAATTGGATGTATCTTGGTAATGGCAGCGTTGTGTTGCCAGCTAATCTTTCTCACGCTAGGTCAGGTGGAAGGAACTGCAGAATGAACTCACCAAAAGGTGCCTTCATTTTGGCAGTTTCACGTCTGGCCTAGACTTGGAAGAATACGCAGAAACCCAATTCAGAAAGGTAGCCTGTGTGCAGGAAAACCCTTTGCTTTGCCGAGATTAGCCTTGCAGGATGAGGACAGATTTCACTTACCCCTGCCATAGAAGGATGAGAGGGAATGGAAGATAATGTTGTCTGCTGAGTGGCAGCAGAAGACGATCTTTGTTGCGGTAGCTCTACAGTTTTAACTTGCTTATACCCTCCTAGAAAATGAAATAAGATTGGATAGTAAGAAATCAACAGTGCTTGTATTTGCTTGGCATTATAATTATAATTCAGAAGATTTTTTTAAAGTGTTAGGATCTTGGCTACTGGTGAAATTTTATGTGGTAATAGCAACAATACGTTCAAAATTGGCATGAACTACTAACAACTTTGTAGCATACATTGATTTGGCTAAAGGTCTTCCTAGACATTTTTAAAGAAGTAAATGTGCTAAAATATCTTGATATTTTGCTAAAATTAAAGGAAAGAAGAAAAAGGAGGGAATTGAAAAAGCAAAATATTGTGTCACTTTAACAATTTATTTCAGTGTAAGCTTTGGGGGATCAAAATCCACTTCTCCAGACTCAAGGAGTGCAAATACTGTACTGTGATCTCTTATATTAATACATATTTCCACTGGTAAGCTCCATGACCAAGCGAGGATACAGATAATAGATACGTGATTGAAATCCTGTTGCTTATCCCAGTAATCCACACTAGAGTAGGCCCATTGAACCAGTGAGGATGTGGTGAGTCAATTCCTGTATAAGATTTATCCAAATGGGCCTATTTTGTAAATTACAACTAGAGTAAGCCTATATGAATCAATGGTACTAATGAAGGAGTTGTATCAATTCCCCTCCTGATTTAATTAGTCTACTGTTCTAAGCAAAAGGATTTCAACCAGTAATTTTCTAACATGAATGGGACTGGTAAAGTGTTAGTTACATGAGATTGCAGGCTTTAGCCAGGTGATAAACTGTCAGGCAGCCCCCAGAAGACGGGAATGGTAAACCACTTGTGAGTAACCTATATCTAGAAAACTCTGAAAAGGATCACAGAAGATTAGAATTGATTTGGCAGTACAGACGCATAATTATTTTATATCTCTATCTGTATCTGTATATTAAAATGCTAGTTCCCTATTGTTGTGACAACCGTCATCTGTAATCAGGCCACAAAATAACCTGCCATGATCATTATTCAAAATCGCTTGTGCTGCACAATTCCTAGTCTCGCCACTTGATAGAGCCATGCAGTTGCCTCCACTTCTGTGCAATGATTTACCGAACAGCAGCATTGTGCAACTTCCACCTTTACTTTGCAATGGCAGCAAAGATACCATTCATGGTGGAGAATTCTGTTGCCAATTGGGTATAAGTGGAGTTGGCTTTTATAATCTAAAGTGATTGACTTTCACCACTAACTCATTGGTTATGTTCTTTTTCTTGCCTTTGGCCTGGCCCTTCCCCCTTCCTGATTGTTTTCTTGCTTCCATTGTTATCTCTCTCTCCTGACCAAGGGTCTATGCATCAGGCATGAAAAGATCTCTCTCCCAGCACGAAATTCAAACCTCTTTCTTTTATTCTTCTGACTGTAACTATAGCTTGTAACTGTAAGTAAAGATTATGCTTAAATGCTTTTGTAGTGATTTTTATTATTATCCTTAAGCAAAGGATTAGTCTGTGTGAGGAGCGAGTTTGGTCTGAGACTTGAGCTATTCTCTCTTGCCTTCTCTGTTGCGGTTGTTTTTTGCCTTTTATCTCATATTCTGCTAAACTATATAAAGGAATTACCAAAATTCCACAATAACTCTTTTGACGGTGTTCTTGAACACAAATGATTTCCCCCCAAAACTGCTGTATCTCTCACTCTCATGATGGAGCTTAAGAAGGAACCACAAAGATACTTAAAGCACACTCTTTTGTTTTGCAATTTAATCTGAAATCTTTCAGAACTCAAAGGCCTTTGAACTTGGCTATGAATCATGACTCCACTTTGCCGTGGAATGTCTTTGCATGCCCCAGATTTCATTCAGTACTGGCACAGTGTTTATCCCTTCATACCTGTGCCACTTGTGGTATAGAAGCCTCCACTGCCATAGTAGGACAGGTGCTGAGCTGCTGGCTCTGAATGGTCAGATTTTTCATCTCCTGCACTGAGGCTGAGTGCACTGGCAGAACGGGATTGCTCTCGGCTGCGTCGCTGGGCTTGAACTGGGAGTCAGAGGCACAGAAATTAGAATGAGAGAGAATACAGAACATGTTTAGCTGGCGAGGAAACAGTCTACAAACCAGAACACAGTGGCAATATAGTTGGTGAAAGTTAAAGAATAAGAGCTTGTAGAAATAGAACATTGTATACTATCATAATGTAGAAATATTGCATCACACCCACAGCAAATGTCATGCAATCAAAGATTGGCTGACATACCACTAATCAAGTGTAAGCTTCTAGACTGAATGTTGTCTTCTGCTGGGTCGTAGTCAAACACTGATCCAGGATTAGTTCGCCACACTCGAAGATCTGCAAAAGACATGTTGCTTGTGGTGACACTGGCCTACACCTGATATGATGCCAGTGGATGCCTGAAAGCACCCAAAAACTCTACTTCTCTCTCTCTCCCTCTCCTTCCTGTGGCACTCTGGGCCATCAACCAGCTCCAAGGGGGTTTCCCAGCTCTTCCAAGCCAGATTGACAGTGCACAAGGTAATTACAGGAGCAAATGGGGACCAATCTTTGACCAATTGAACCACCATAAATGGGGGCTAGTCCATAATTCTGATGTCCTGCAAATTTTACATCACATTGTGATGGAATGACCCCTTAGAAGGTTCCCTCACTTCTGACAAGAACTACATTAGCTTGAAGGCACTGCTAATCAATGGCTAAATGGTTTAGACATCCGGCCTTAGGGTTCATCCTTTTAGCAACCACTCATACATCACTTATTTCACTAATTACCTAACATTTGTACTTTATGTTTTAAAGTTTTGTAGAATTTATTCTTTTAATGTGTTTACTTATACATACTGTACATATTAATGTTTTCTGCTACGCTATATGAAATAATAAACACCCAGAAGTTATTCTGTCAGTGAAATCACCTAAGTGGGTTGTAGCCCATTAATTTCTACTAGTTCTTCTTCACCTCTGAAGTTAAATTGTTCAAAAGTGAATGTTCAGAGCATTTACAATTCTAGAATCTCTCTCTGAAATCTAATGGGCAAAAGATACATTTAGGAAATCCCTGAAAACCCACACTTTAAATGTGACTTGGCTGAAATGCTAGATCAACCTTGGTGCTCCAGATGTTCTTGAACTTCAATTCCCAGAAGCCCTGACTTGGGCTTCTGGTAATTGAAGTCCAAGAACACTTGGAGCGCAAAAGTCGGCCATCCCTGTGCTAGATCAACAGGAGAGAAAATGTTTCATTTATGTTCTAATATTGTTAATAGCAGTAATAAAATGATTATATCATTAGTGAGCCTGTAGGTCAGTGGCAAAGTGCATTATTTTGGATGTATGTTCTGTCTCTGGCATCTGGTAACTGTGTGTTCTAGGTGTCCCAATTACCATTAGAGCATGGTTGCCATATTCTGTGCCAACACAATGTTCTGCATAACACTCAAATAACCAAAGATTTTAGTTTATCTTCAAATTATGCAGAGGTGTTTCAGGAATAGGTAATAAAGTAAAAGTTTCATGTGAGCTAGCATACGCTTCCTTGGAATGTACAAGGTTTTGTGCATGAGTGGTAAGAAAGAAGCAGATTTGGTTAACTAAACACAACTAGCACTACAGGATTCAGTTTAATGAGACAAAGTCTTATATTGGTTGTGAAATCACAGCTCTACCATTTTCTGCCCACTTACAGACAACTATGTAAGAGTTTCTTTTCTTTTCAAAGTCTTTTCTTTTATTAACAACTATGTAAGAGTTTCAAGAGATTAATTTACAAGGAACAGTTTGCCATAACATGTAATACCTGTGAAGTTATTCATTTCTTGGTCATAGTCCATCCTCTTTCGCTCCATTTCCACGACTCGCCTCTGGATGCCTCTGTAGTTGATATCGCTGAAGTCCTGTGTGTTCTTCTTTACTCGTTCTGTTATGGGGTCTGAAACTACTGGAGTGAAGCTGCCTTTGCTCTTTTCAAAATCTTCGTGGTATTTCACCTGGAATTTATAAGACAATGGTAGGCCCATTCCAGGTGCATTTTAAATGAGGGCAGGGGAACTTCCAGCCCACAAGCCTCATCTAGGGGCCCAACTAGACCAAAGTGCTGTTCCCTCTCAGAAAGGGAGCTGCTACAACCCATTACTACTCATCAGAGACAACTACGGGGATTTTCAGGCAATGCCCATTCTTACAATCAATCAATGATTGGTGACAGTGAACGTTCCTTTTCCTGACCTCAGTCAGTGCTTCCAAGAATATCTGGAGGCACTGAATGAGAGTGATTTGCTTCACTGTATGAACTAAGGCCGTGATGGTGAACCTTGGCACTCCAGATGTTCTTGGACTTCAATTCCCAGAAGCCCAAGCCTCCATGAATCTGCATGAATGGGTTTACTGCGATTTATCTGGCCCATGCCGCCCTTGTCGCTCCTAGAAACGGAAGTAAAACGCGCCCGTATGGGTGCGTTTTCCTTTCGCTTCCAGGAGCGATGAGGGAGCTGCGGGCTGAATGAATCACAGTAAACCCATTCGTGCAGATTCATGGAGGCTTGGGCTTCTGGGAATTGAAGTCCAAGAACATCTGGAGTGCCAAGGTTTTTCATCACGGAACGAAGGAGTGAAGAAGGGAGAGAAGTTTGTCTTCCAGTACTTTGCCTGGTCCTGAGAGGGCTGCAGGTGAAAGAAAACGACCCCACTCCCTTTCTGTTCCCCATTTCTGTCTTCATTATATCATTTGAGTTTCTGCCTACCTCATATCATTTTCAAGTTCAGAAATACACGAACTACACTAGGTACATCTGACTCCTGTAGACTTTGTGCCCAGAAAAGCTGATTCCTTCTTTTCCCTTTTAACATTGTGTTCAGAATACAGTAATTGCATTTCAACACTGAACATTATTTAATCAATCACAATGGGGTCTCCTTGTGCTCAGAACCAAAACTCTGACCATCTAAACCAGCTGTATTTACCGTGGAGATGTGTCGTTGTGACTCCCGAACACGTCTCATTTCAGGGGTATCCAGGATAAAAGCTGCTTTACCTTGTATTTGTTTCCGGAAACTATCTGAATAGAGGACCTGACAATATGAGAGAGTGTTAATTAAGATGGTCCAGCCAGTTAGAGAGTAATTTGAAAATGTTTTTATGTAGAGTAGATATGGAAGGAAGAATGGATGAAAAACACTGAAGAAAGTGGCAAAAACTAGTGTTAACTGCTAATGCACCTGTACCAACAGAATGTTTTGCATAACACTCAAACAACCAAGAATATACCATACTTCTCCTTCGTATAGTTTGTGAATCCCCACTCATGGGTTATGCGCCTGCGCAGAACGGAGATCGGAGGCTTGAAAAGCTATTGGTCTAAAGTTTTGGCGGTAAGACCGCCCACCGTACCGCCCACCCTGAGGCGCCCGCGCGCCATTTTACCTCACTTCTCTTCTTTCCGCTGTAGCAGCAGGACGATCGTCGAGAGCTTCTCAGTGTTTATCGCCCTTCTGAGGGAAAGCTTTAGCTAATTTCAGCAATTTTTGCCGGCGATCTTGTCCCACGGGCAGGATTGCCACCCCGGCGCTGTTTCTTCTTTCGAGTGGACTCAGTAGCCAATTTTTTCGCATCGATCACCGTCTCCCCCCTCAAGGGGGTGGCGGCTGGTCCGCCCTTCGGGGTATTTGCTTCCAGAAACTTCCACTGGAAGAATTTTTTCCGCGGTTGATGGCTGCAGCTTTTAAACAGTGCACGGCTTGCCTTAAGAAGTTCCCGGCTTCCGACGGCCACAGCCTGTGCCTCTTTTGTTTGGGAGAGTCGCATCAGAGCCAGTCCTGCCCGCATTGCAAAAAGTTTACGCGCCTCGCGGTGCAGAACCGAAGCAATCGCCTCAAGGCTCATCTGATGGAGCTCGCTCTGGCTCCCGCTGCGTCCGCTTCCACGTCTGCCGCTGCCTCCCAGCCGCCGCCGGCTTCTTCCTCCATGCTTCCGATTAGGAAGAAGAAAAAGAAGGACAAGAACGGTGAGAAGAAGCGCAAGCGTGGGTCGGAGAAGAGACGGTCGCTTTCTCCCACCCCGCGCACACCCACCTCTCCCGGGCCTTCGCCGCCGTTCTCGACTGCCCGATGTCCCTCTCCGGGGTCCTCCATCTGGGGAGGACGGTCGTCTTCCGGGTCACCTGAGAAAGGACGCAGGGCTGGGGCTCCAGCTCGCCCACTTCAGGTGCTCCCCTCTCCTCCTCGGGGAAGAAACTGTTCGCCGAGGCAGGCCTCCGTCTCCCCAAGGCCCAGGACGCCGACAGACGACGCGGTCGTCACCATTCCGACGACCGTTTCGCCGACGCCGACGCCGGCCACCGTTTCGACGCCCACCGTTTCGTGGGCCACCATCCCGCCGGCCACCGGGGCTCTACCGTCAGCGGACTCGGACGCATCCCAGATGGCTCTCGTTCGAGAAATGTTCCAGGTCATGGCGTCGTTTGCAACCAAGTTCCAGACCTCCATGCCTGCGGCCTCTGCGGCTCCGGTTCCGACCGCCGCAAGCCCCGGGCATGCCGGCCCTGCCGTGGCCCCACCGACCTCCCGTGGGCCGAGTGTCCGCTCCGCCGGCCCACCCAAACCGTCGTGGTGTGGTCCGGACGTTGATGCGGTGGACTCCCATCCCGCCGGCCCGCCCAGGCCGTACTGGCGCGGTCCCGACGTGGATGAAAGAGTTCCTCCCTCGTCCTCCGATGAGTCCAGCTCGTCGTCGGAGGAGGACGAGGGAGACGTCGACGCCGAGCGCACGCCGGAGCAGACTATCGGCGCGGTGGACCCACCGCGTGGTGAGGACCAACGCTCGCTGACCGCCATGCTCACGAGGCTGGGCACCGCACTGAACCTCAAAGTCGATCAACCGCCGCTGGAGGGTGAGGATCAGATGACCGCGAAGCTCGACAGACGTGCTGTACGGCCGGTCCACATAACCATGCTCCCCTCCATGATGACTTCGGCGAGGGCGACATGGAGAAAACCATTGGCGGCGCACTCCGTTTCGTCCAGGCTCGACAGCATGTACCGAGTCCTGGACGAGAACCTCGAGTTCCTGCAGGCTCACCCCCTGCCGAATTCCCTGGTGGTCAAGGCCTTCCAGCATAGGACGGCCACCAGCGGGTTCCCGGTCCCATCGACGCCGGAGGGAAAGAAACTGGACGCGGTGGGACGTAAGTTCTACGCCACCGGCTCCCTATTCTTCCGTGCCGCCAACTACTCGGCCGCCATGGGCCTGTATCAATCTCACCTCTGGGAGCAGGTGAAGGTTGAGATGGCGAAACTGCCCGCCGACGCCCAAAAGCGGATCGACGCGCTGTCCACCGAGGGGGACTTCGTCGCCGAGCAGCTAATGCGCACTGCCCGGCATATCAACGACTATGCGGCGAAGGACATGGCCTCCGCAATCTACCTCCGTCGCCATGCTTGGCTCAGGGACACCTCCCTCGATGACGCTATGAAAAAACTCATTGAGGAGTTTCCCTTCGACGGGCAGGGCCTCTTCGGTCAGGATACCGATAAGGTCCTGAATGAGATGCGCCAGACCAATTCCACGGCCAAGTTCCTGGGGCTCACCACGCCGGCTCCGCCCGCCAGGCCGAGGTTCCAGCCTTTCACACGGCGATTCCAGGGCAACCCGCAGCAGCAAGGACCGACGGAGCAGCCTAGATCCAGCTCCTACAAACAGCGGCGTCAGCACAAACCCCGCTACCGACCCTACGGACAGGACAAGCGTTCTGGCGCGAGGTCCAAGTCCCGCGTTTGAAGCTGCGATGGCCGAGTCTCTCTCGCTCCACATCCCGTACCTCCCCCTCCGGAACTTCCTCCAGGTATGGTCGGGCATCACGGACGACCAGTGGGTCTTAAAGATCTTGTCCTCTGGCTACGCCATCGAGTTCGTGCGGGTGCCTCGGGTAGGAAGACATCGTCTCACCACCTCGTCCCCCCATTTGGAGGAAGAAATATCAACCCTTCTCTCCAAGGGAGCCATCGAGCGGGTAACACCGTCCGACTGGGACAACGGTTTCTACTCGAGGTACTTCGTGGTCCAGAAGAAGGACGGAGGCCTTCGCCTGATCCTGGACCTGCGCCGCCTGAACAAATGCATCCACACCAGGAAGTTCCGGATGGTGACCCTGCAGACCGTCCTCCCCCTCATCAACAAAGGGGACTGGTTCACAGTCATAGACCTCAAGGATGCTTACTTCCACGTCTCCATCCTCGAGGAACATAGACGGTTCCTCCGCTTCCGCATCGACAATTCCGTGTACCAGTACCGGTGCTTACCGTTCGGTCTGGCCACGGCACCGCGGGTCTTCACCAAATGCATGGCTCCGGTGGCTGCATTCCTCCGCCAACGGAGCATCAGGGTCTTCCCGTACATCGACGACTGGTTGATCGTCTCCCCCACCAAATCGTCAGCCGTTCGGGACACACAATACACGGTCCACCTCATGGAGAGTCTCGGCCTCAGGATCAACTTCACCAAATCGAAGTTGACTCCCTCTCAACGCGTCGAGTACATCGGAGCGGTACTCGACTCGCTTGCTACGAGAGCCTACGCCCCCCAGAAACGCTTACAGGACATTGCGCAGGGGGTGAGCGAACTGCGCACCAAACCGTGCATCCGGGCGAAGAAGGCTCAGAGACTTCTAGGCCTGATGGCCTCAACGACGGCAGTGATTCCCCACGCCAAGTTGAAGTTCAGGTCCCTGCAATCGTGGCTCCTTCATGAGTTCGACGCACTTCGGGAGAGCCAGTCCAAACGGTTGACCCCATCTCCAGAACTGAGGGACCAACTGCTGTGGTGGTCTACACCACTCAACGTGGCCACGGGGAAGAGCTTCTACCCCCCGCAACCCTCGTTGCAGATACTGACCGACGCAAGCAACCTCGGCTGGGGCGCTGCTTGCGGGACTCTCACGGTCAACGACACCTGGACACCACACGAAACGGTGCACCACATAAATTACTTGGAACTGCTGGCCATTTGGAAGGCCCTGCGTTCCTTCGAGACTCTGCTCACCGGCAAGGCGGTTCAAGTGGCCTCGGACAATACCACGGCGGTGGCGTACCTCAACAAGCAGGGAGGAACACGGTCCACCACCCTCCTGTACCTTGCAGTGCAGTTGTGGGAATGGTGCCTGGAGAGGCACATTTTCCCAATTGGAGTGCACATTCAGGGCACACTGAATGTTTTGGCAGACCACCTGAGCCGTCTCACCTCGACGACCCACGAATGGGAGCTGGACGACGGGGTGTTCCAGTCGCTTTGCGAGGCCTGGGGAACGCCGAGCATCGACCTCTTTGCATCGGAGTCCAACAGGAAGCTCAGCAGGTACTGCTCCAGAGCAGGCATCGGACTGAACTCCGAAGGCGATGCCTTCATGAAACGGTGGGATCAGGACTATCTCTATGCCTTTCCTCCGTTTCCTCTGGTCCAGAAGGTACTCACCAGGATGTACCAACACAGAACCAATGCAATTCTGGTGGCGCCGGCATGGCCGCGCCAACCCTGGTTTCCGCTACTGTTGCGCATGTCGTCACAGTATCGCACACTGCCGGAGTCACTGACGCTTCTCCAAATGGAGCACGGTCAGCTGCACCATTCGGACCTGCCCAGCCTCCACCTCACCGCGTGGAGGATAACCCCAGACTGTCCAGGATCCTTGAGCTAGCGCGGCGCCCTTCCACAAGGAGGTCCTACGCTTCCAAATACAGGCGTTTTTGTGCTTTCCTGGCTTCCCAGCACATGGCCCCCCCGCAGGCGGGACTGCAGGACGTTTTAACCTACCTCCTCCATTTGGCGGAGTCTGGCCTTAGCATCACCTCCATCCGAGTGCACCTCGCAGCAGTGGTGGCGCACTCCCCGGCTGGTTCGCCTGCTGCTGGGGCTTTCCGTGACCAAACGGTGAAGCGTTTTCTCAAGGGACTACGGAACGCTTTCCCTCCGGTCAGGACTCCTACGGCTCAATGGTCACTGTCTACCGTGCTCAACGCGCTCACCAGGACCCCTTTCGAGCCCATGGCCACCAGCGATGTTCGCCTCCTCACATGGAAGACGGCATTTCTTGTGGCTATCACGTCAGCACGACGAGCTGGAGAACTGGTTGCCCTGAGAGCAGACGCACCATTTCTCCAATTCTTCAACGACCGCGTCGTTCTCCAAGCGGACATCACCTTCCTGCCCAAGGTGGTCTCCAAGTTTCACATGGCACAGACTATCTCCTTGCCAGCTTTCTTCCAGAACCCCTCTAATGCCCAAGAAAGGACTTGGCACACGCTGGATGTGAAACGAGCCTTATTGTTTTACACCAGCAGGACAAGAGAGTTCAGGAAGTCACAACGCCTCTTTGTGGCTTATGGGGGAAAGTCCAAGGGTGAACCCATTTCTGCTCAAAGGTTCTCCAAATGGATCACTTCTACCATCTACCTGGCCTACGAGTCAGCGTCACTGCCACCTCCACCGCATGTCAGGGCGCATTCCACCAGGGCGGTGTCCACATCCACTGCCTTCCTGGAGGGCACACCGCTTGAGGACATTTGTAAGGCTGCCACATGGTCCAGACCTTCTACATTTGTCCAGCACTACAGGGTGGACACCAGAGCCACTGCGGACGCCAGGCTTGGCCGTGTCGTCCTCACCAGAGGGCTCCGGACTCATCGCCCCTGACGGGTCAACCTACCGCATCTTCATCGCATCGTGGGATCATCTCATCCGACTGCCCACCGACCAAGTGAGTGTGAGCTTGCTAATCTCCCATGAGTGGGGATTCACAAACTATACGAAGGAGAAAGTTCGGTTTCACTTACCAGTGATAACTTTCGTTCTTCGAGTATATAGTTTGTGAATACACACTACCCACCCTGCCTCCCCTCTTGAGCTGCACGGATGAGATCAATTGGTTTATCCTGTGCTTGGCTTAAGTATGGAACTGAGGTAAAATGGCGCGCGGGCGCCTCAGGGTGGGCGGTACGGTGGGCGGTCTTACCGCCAAAACTTTAGACCAATAGCTTTTCAAGCCTCCGATCTCCGTTCTGCGCAGGCGCATAACCCATGAGTGTGTATTCACAAACTATATACTCGAAGAACGAAAGTTATCACTGGTAAGTGAAACCGAACTTTCCATTGCCTTTTAGCAACTCCAAATGGCACATAGACTTTATTAATCCCCAGCAGAACCATGACTCACTATACCCTATCATTTTCTAAGTGGATAACACTGGAGGTAAGAGTATGACAAACCCAACTCCACCCTCCTTCTAGTTTAGATGCTCTGGACAGATACATCAAACAGCAACACTAGGCTCTAAATACCAGACATGAGTGAGCAAGCTGAATTATCCACTCTGGAATGGATGCTCATGCTTTCCAATGAAATGTCTTTGTGGGTACAGTAGACCCTCGCATAACAATGTTACTTGGTTCCCCAAGTAGCGTTGCTAAGCGATTTTTGTTGTTGTCCGGGTTTCTATGGAGTTTCCCGCATAACGATGTTTTTAGCGTCGTTGTCTGGATAATGATGGTTATTTTAGCATCATTGTCCAGACAACGACACTAAAACATTGTTGTGCAGGGGAACACGTGGTGCATAATGATGTGTTGTTAAGCGAAAACGATGCTATCTGAACATGTTGTTATGTGAGGGTTGACTGTATAAAGAAAAATCTCCCTTTCCCCTGAGAAACAAACAGCACCAGAGGTAGCTTGCTGACCAAGATCTAGTGGGGATGCCTCAACCCAAAATTTCAGGGGCGTGTGCCCAAGCCTTGATTCTCCTTGGTTCTTGAACAAACACTGCCTCACTGGAAACTGGATCTCTCCCTCCCCCCTTTTTAGCTTGAGGATAAAAGGAGCCCTGCGGGCCCAAGGACGCCACCCAAGCTAGTCCCATCGGCACGGTCAACCATGGAAGGTGGGAGCCCAGCTGTGGCTCGTCCTGCGGTGGGGCTTGAAAAAGCCACCACCAGTTCCATTGGTGGACCCCTGTCCTTGGTGAGAGCAAGGGGGGAGAGAGACTGACTCCGGCTGTGGGGCAACCGGTGCGGCTTCCCCGGTATATGAACTCCTACCACTGCCACCTTGTTTGAGCTCCTTCCCCAGGCCGGCATTGGCCGCGGGGAAGTCGGAGCACCTGGGCTGTGCTGTAATTGATATTGTGATATGCTGAACTGTATTGAAATTTTTGTGATATGTTGAACTGTATTGGAATTTTGTATAGTGTTTCTGTATGGTGTTCTGCTATTTATTGATATGTTTTTGCTATTTATATTGACTCATGTAAACCGCTTTGAGTCGCCTCCAGGCGGAAAAAAAAGTGGTATAGAAATGCTACTATAAATAAATAAAAATAAATAAACTTAACTTGGGGACCGGGTCTTTTGTTCTACATTTAAAAAGGCATAAACCTAGAGTCCCATAAATCCAAGCAAAAAGTTACTAAATATTCAGTAAAGCTTATTAATTAATTCGTAGAGATACTTCCTTTCTGAAAACTACCGACAAAGGACACCTTGCAGTTCATCCTTCCTACTGCACAGTCACAAGCAGCAATGAAATTACACAACATTGTACCTGATCATATTGTTTGTGTACCTGTGGCCCAGTATTGTCTGGTCACCATTATCTGACAGCAGCTCTTCAAACAGATAATCCATTCCACCATCTGCTATCTGGTCCTTTTAAAATGATAGTGCCAGAGATAGCCCCTGGAGACTGACTGTACATGTCTCATCAATTAGAAATGGGCACTCTCCCCATAAAGTGAAACGTATAGCTCTATGCCAAATTAAAACTATACACCCTGACTCTAGATGCTAAAACAAAAGCCAAAGTAGGCTCAAGGCTTCAGCCAGACTGAAGGTAATGGGGATTCTGAGATCTATTTACATATCCCTTTCATGTAAACTCAAACATATGTGATACAATATACGGGGTACTCACATTTATTTTAATAGACTATGGAGAAATATAATGAAGGTAGGCCCCAACCTACTTCAATGAAGCCCAGCACCTGACAAAAGCAAAGACCAGCCAAGATAGTCCAGCTTCCTTAGACTAGACCTGTGTGGGCTACATTAACCCAGACGTCCTTAACCAACTTTCCTCCATCTGATTCAGCAATGGGAAAACTGTGTCAGAGATTGTATTTAGGTACAATTCATTTTACCATTGTACAATTTAGGTACAAATTATTTAGGTTTACAAACTAAACAAACATAAATTAAAAACAAAAAGAAGCACAACACAGAACCAAAGTCCATATTAGATAAGTAACTGCAAGGTACGACAAAAATAACACTTTTAGATGATTAATCTGTTATTTGAGGTCAATAGTTACTTTAAAATCCTTAAACTATGAATTAAATCTAATTTCTACACAGCTAGAGTGAGTTAGAATTAGAATTATTGTATATTTAAGTGGTATTTTAGTAGTTTAAATGTCAAAAATAAAGGTAACATTAACATTAATAAATTACATAATATTAATAAATTAGAATTACTAGGTTAGAATACATATTAATAAATTAAAAAGTTAATAACTGGTAGATGTTTTTAGCTTGAAGACAGTAAGGATTATGCTTTTTAGGGTGTTAAAAACTTATTATTCTACATCATCAATTTGATCTCCTGAAAAATACCGAGCTAATGTTTTCTTGATTGCGTTTAGCTCTCTCCATCTCTGGAGTGACAGTTGTTGGCGTTCCTTTCCCCATGCTTTCTTTGTACATGACCTATACAGCATACAAGAAATTGTCCAAAAATCAAAGATTAGATGAATGTTGATGAACCACTGTTTTTAGTAGTGTTTAATCATACCAAGCATGGCATGTGAGGATCAAAACATCAAGAAACAGAGTGATTAAAAAGTTATTGGATTAAGCAAAAAGTAACCAGAGAAAAGATAAAATATTTTAAAAACACAGTAACAAAAAGAAAAAAGGAAAAAAGGAAATAGTAGCAAAAGGAATGTTTTCTTAAGAATATGAAAATGGAGGTGAGATTGGGATAAATTAGATGCAGGACAAGGATGGTGTGTTATTCTTTTAGAAAAACATCATTTCTTTTCTTTTCTTTGTTAAAAAAAGTGGTTTGATTTTTCTTTCAATACCGAGCTAATGTTTTCTTGATTGCGTTTGGCTCTTTCCATCTCTGGAATGACAGGTGTTGGGGTTGCTCGCCCCAGATTTTCTTTGTACTGAACCTGAAGATTGTAGAAAGCAGCCAAAAAAAATCATAAAATATAATTGAAATAGTGTATCACTTCTGATGAAAAAAAATTAATGCAGGGAGACAGATTCTCAAAAAAAAAAATAGTGTAAAGAAATAAAAACTGGTGATAATAAAAACTATGCAATACTTAGTGTAACTGACAGCTTAAAAATGAAACCAGCTTTCATATAAATCTCTATCCTAGCCAAGTCAGGAATCTATATATATTTTAGCTACTGAGACTGGAGGTGCTTCCTAATGCGCCTTTATCCCAGCATTCTTTTGCTAGTCCCAATGATTTAGTCAGGTTTACATAAGCAATGACTTGCCATTCTGCATATGATTGCATTGGTCTGCTCTCAGTTGAAACTGGCAACAGGATGCTAACCATAGTATACTTATCCCACCTCTTCTTCCTTAATGGGGCCCTTTTCTTGTTAGGCAGATGTGGCGGGCATGACTAGACACCGGAGTGCATAGAACATTGTTACCTTCTGTTGTGTTCAAGTCTATGCATTGTGTTTCGTTATACTGTGCCTTTAAACCATACTTCAATGTAACCCGATCCAATCAGGACGCGAGCTAATGACCACCCGGTGGCAATAGCGAGCGCCCAGCTCACGGGTCATAAATCACCAAAGAGCGACAGCGCGGGAAGGTTCCCGCCACTACCTCACCTGGACAAGAAGGGCGTGACCAAGAATGACGTCACGCCAACGGTAGCCAATGGGCTGTTGTGGAGCCACATTTAAATGTATAACCACCGTATATATTGAGCTGCTCATCCGCCATTACCTCATGTTCCCTCTGACCACTCATGCAATAAAGATGTGTTAAGCCAATTCTTCGGCTGTTCCTCTGTCTTGGTTTTCATACACTAAATTGGCGACGAAGGTGGGATATGGCTTCCCACGAGACCAAGACACATGCCGGTTTCGATGTCAACAAGCCGGAAGACTGGGAGCTCTTTGAAATGGACTTCCAGGATACGCTGGTGGTGTCCGACATTACAGATGAGGGGAAGAAGAGGGCCATCCTCACTCGGATGCTGGGAAACGCCGCTAAGCGAGTCTTGGTGGACCTGGTAGCCCCGAAGAAAGTGAGCGAGCTGACGGCCAAACAGCTTCTAAAGGTGATGCGAGACCATTTCCAGCCTACGGTCTCGATGTTTTCGGCTCGAGACGCATTCTGGAAGAGAGTTCAAGCGCCCGGTGAATCCATCGCCGCCTTTGCAGCAGCCCTAAGATTGGCCGCCGGCCCATGCAAGTGGGAAAACCTCGAAATCACCCTCAGGGACCGTTTGCTGTGCGGCCTGTGGGATGAAGAGGTTCAACGGAAACTGATGAACCAAGAGCCGCCGCCGACGCTACGCGAGGTCGTGAAGGCGGCCCAGGCTGCGGAAGCCACGAGGGCCGGAGTTAAGGGGTTCAGAGAGAGACCCCCGCAGCCCGACAAGGCCCCGGCCTCGGTGCAGGCAGCCAGGCGCACGCCGAAGTCTTCCACGGAGAGTAGCGATGATGAGGACGTCCGGAAGGTGCGGAAGGACGGCCGCCGCTGCGACGGCTGTGGAGCAACCCACGACCGCATCAAGTGCCCGTTCCGGAAGGCCGAGTGCCACAACTGCGGACGCCGGGGTCACATCGCCAAGGTTTGCAGACAACGGCGTAGAGACCAGGGAAAACCATCGGACTGGCCGCCGAAGACCAAGGAGGGCGCCCGGCCCGCGAGGAAGCAGGACGGCGTGGGCCGCATCTCCGACGACAGCAGCGACGAGACCCCCGTGTACAGCGTGTCCTTAGGACACCCACGTTATTTTGTTGAGGTACTGGTGCAAGGGGCCCCTGTTAGGATGGAGATAGACTCGGGTTCTTCATACTCAATTATGTCCCAGCGGGAGTTTTTGGGAATTTCTCCCCACGTGCGCCCTAAGCTCAAAGCGTTGAGGTCCACGCTGCGGGACGTGCAGGGAAATAGCATTCCAGTTTTGGGGGTTGGAAATTTCAAGGTCCAATACAAGCAACACGCCGCGGAACTGCCCCTGGTCGTTCTCAAAGGGGGAAGTTGCAGCCTCCTAGGAACTCAATGGTTCAAGCCCCTGGGTTTGTTCATTGGGGGGGTGCATGCCGTCGGGACTGACCCAATACAGGAGGTGTGTGACGCGCACCCCGAAGTTTTCAAGAAAGGACTTGGGAAGTTCAAGGGACCCCCAGTAGCGTTCGACCTGAACCCGGAGGTCCGCCCTATCAGACTCAAGCCACGCAGAGTGCCTTTCGCACTCAAAGAAAAGATAGAGGCGGAACTGGACAAATTGGTGGGCCAGGGGATACTTGTTCCTGTTGATTCCGCGGAGTGGGAAACTCCGATTGTAACTGCGCTAAAGGCCAACGGGGAGGTTCGCATTTGCGCTGATTACAAGTGCACCATAAATAAGGCGATCCGCCCAAATGCGTATCCGGTGCCGGTAGTCAGCCATCTGTTGGCCAGGTTACACGGGGGAAAGTGTTTCGCCAAACTTGACCTTGCGCAAGCCTATCAGCAACTCTCTGTAACCCCAGCTGCGGCTGCTGCGCAAACGATAGTCACTCATAAGGGGGCGTTCCAGGTGACGCGCCTACAGTTCGGCGTGAACTCGGCGCCCGGGATTTTCCAGTCACTCGTGGAACGCCTCTTAAAGGGTTTGGAGGGGGTCTTGCCATACTTTGATGACGTGTTGATAACCGGGGGAAACGAGGAGGAGCTGGCTGAGAGGCTGGACAAAGTGCTGGCGGTGTTCGAAAAGGCGGGGTTGAGGTTGCGGCGAGACAAATGCGTTTTCTTTGCCAAAGAGGTTGAGTTCTTAGGTTTCCGGGTAACCCCCGAGGGGATCAAACCCTCCAAATCAAAGGTAGCCGCCATTCGACATGCCCCTCGCCCCACCTCTAAGCCCGAATTGCAATCGTTTCTAGGGCTCTTAAACTTTTACCACTCCTTCCTACCGCGGAAGGCATCAGTGGCAGAGCCACTGCACAAGCTACTTAAGAAAGACGAGGCGTGGAAGTGGGGCGAGAATCAAGAGAGGGCATTCGTTGAACTGAAGCAACTCCTAGCGTCTGACGCTATTCTAACCCATTTTGACCCCAAGAGACCGGTGGTTCTGATATGTGATGCGTCCCCGGTGGGGGTGGGGGCGGTGCTGTGCCATGTGCTGGAAAACGGGAGAGAGGCCCCAGTCGCATTCTACTCTAGATCCCTGTCCCAGGCAGAGCAGAATTACGCCCAAACAGACAGGGAGGCGCTTGCCATAATCGCGGGAACGAAAAAGTTCCACGATTTCCTCTATGGCCGCCCTTTCACCATTGTGACCGATCACAAGCCCCTGTTGGGCATCTTTACTGCAGACAAGCCCACTCCTCAGATCCTGTCCCCTAGGATGCTACGGTGGGCCATTTTCCTAAACGCGTACCAGCACGCGCTGGTCTACCGCCCAGGTAGAGAAATAAGCCATGCAGACGCCCTGTCGCGATCTCCTCTTCCCAATGTTAACAGCGTCGTAGCCGACGAAGAGCGAGACCGCTCAGTGCTCCTGATCGAAGTCCTGGATTCGCCCCCCATTGTGCCCGCGGATATAGCTCAGGCGACCGGCAAGGACAGGACACTTGCTCTTGTCAGCTCCTGGGTGCAGAAAGGGTGGCCTGCGTCCTCCCCGGCAGCCGAGTTCGCCCCGTTCTTCAGGAAGAGGCTAGAGTTGTCCCTAGAGAGGGGGTGTCTTCTGTGGGGCCAGCGGGTGGTGGTCCCCGATTCCCTGAGGTCCAGGGTACTCAAACTGCTGCACGTCAGCCACCCTGGGATTGTTCGATCCAAGGCTCTGGCCAGGAGCTATTTTTGGTGGCCCCAATTAGATGCTGACATCGAGCACATGGTGGGCACTTGCGAGAAATGCCAATGCTCCAGGCCCGAAGAAACGCGTCTGCCGCACAGGGAATGGGACGCGGCAAGGGGGCCATGGTCGCGGGTGCACGTTGATTTCGCGGGGCCATTTAGAGGGACACTTTTTCTCCTTGTGGTGGATGCTTACTCCAAGTGGTTGGAGGTAATCCCAGTTACAAGCACCTCGTCAGCAACGACGGTGAAGCATCTGCGGAGGGTCTTTAGCACGTTCGGTATACCCGACACCCTAATTAGCAATAACGCGAGTTGTTTCACGTCCACTGAGTTCAGGACATTCATGGAGATCAACGCCATTCGGCATATCACCTCTGCCCCTTTCCACCCGGCGACAAACGGCCAGGTGGAGCGCCTCGTGCGCACCACTAAGGACGCGCTGAGGCGCATGGGTCCGGGGGATCTCAACCTTCAAGTGTGCCAGTTCCTGCTAGGGTACAGGGTGACCCCCCTAGCTTCAGGGTATTCGCCCGCAGAGCTCTTAATGCGTAGGAAGCTGACAACGATTCTGACCAGGCTCGATCCAACGAGGGTAGAGGACACGGGGAGGAACATAGGGCTAGCAGCCACAAAGAGTTTCGCAGTGGGTGCCCCGGTGCATTGCAGGAACTACGCTAGCGCGGGGCCAGCCTGGGTCCCGGGCGTCGTCGTTGGGCAGACGGGTCCCGTGTCGTACTGTGTCGAGACAAGTACGGGTCTACTCTGGCGCCGACACGCGGACCAGCTCCGGCGCCGGGTCCCAGACGGCCGCCCCGCGGATGGCGCGGCAGTGACTTCAACGTTAGGGTTCTCCCCCACCCGTTCAGCCCAAGGGGGAGGAGAAGGGGATCGGTGGTCCCCACCTAGGGGGGAGGGAAAGGAGTCCGAAGCAGTCCCCGGAGATATCCTGTGGAATCTTTCTAATGTAGACCTAGGTGATAATTCTAATTTTCAGTTACAAAACCGGGGGGGTTTTCAGGAGTGGTCCCCCACCCTTCCAAGCGAGAAGCGGGGTTTTTCGTTAGTCCCCAGTGCCCCCGGTTTTTCTGCCCCTTCCCCAACAGCCGCTGAGCCGCGGCGAGTCACTAACGAGTCTCCCTCCCCAACGGCCGCTGAGCCGCGGCGAGTCACTAACGAGTCTCCCTCTCCCATTGCAGGACAAGGAGCCGGGACAAGCCAGCCCACAACACGCCCAAGGCGCGTTTGCAATAAACCATCTTGGATGAGAGACTTCGTCTCATCCTAGGGGGGAGGAATGTTGTGTTCAAGTCTATGCATTGTGTTTCGTTATACTGTGCCTTTAAACCATACTTCAATGTAACCCGATCCAATCAGGACGCGAGCTAATGACCACCCGGTGGCAATAGCGAGCGCCCAGCTCACGGGTCATAAATCACCAAAGAGCGACAGCGCGGGAAGGTTCCCGCCACTACCTCACCTGGACAAGAAGGGCGTGACCAAGAATGACGTCACGCCAACGGTAGCCAATGGGCTGTTGTGGAGCCACATTCAAATGTATAACCACCGTATATATTGAGCTGCTCATCCGCCATTACCTCATGTTCCCTCTGACCACTCATGCAATAAAGATGTGTTAAGCCAATTCTTCGGCTGTTCCTCTGTCTTGGTTTTCATACACTAAACCTTCCCACACAAGTGGTACCAATTTATCTACTTGCAATTTCTTGTTTTGGAACTGCTAGGTTAGGAGCTGGGACAGAGATGGGCACTCATTCCATCATGCAGTACTCAGGTTTTGAACCTTCCACCTCCCAGTCAGCGTCTTAACTACTTGAGCCACTGCAGTCTCTTAAAAAAACACCACAGGTGCCGCTAAAATCAGATATGTGAAGAAATGCAGTTTCCTTTAGAGATTCTCTACACTGCCAGGAGTCATATCTCACATGCTTCTTTGACAAGCACAAGTTAGGCAAATGATATACTTCAAAAAGTTACACACAGGAGATGACCATGTTTGTCAAAGGACCCATACAAATGCATCGATAAAGGCAACATCCAAAAAGCAGAATATTTACAGAGTGAATTAGGAATGCAAAGTAAGTAAAACAAACATTATTTGAAAGAGAAGGACTCTATCCAGTTGGCAGTATCTATAACTATGTATCACCTATTCCTTCTCAATCTCAGTGGAATGATGGCCCAATTACTTGAAAGCTTTGAAATAATTTTGTATGAAGTATCTTGTGGACTCTTTCCCATATTTCCCCAAGTATACTTGGGACTCTTTCCCCTATTTAAAAGGTCTGTTCCTGGTAAATTACTCAGTCTACTTATTCAGCAGTCTACCTAGGGATACAGAGGGAGCAGGGAAGTGCCCAACATGGAATTTTCTCCTCAGTCCCTCACAATAACACACTATGACTGAAGGCACATGTATGCAAACTCTGCTCTGCCTACCAATGTAATTTTCCACATGTGCATGGTGGAGAGAGGAATGGATGGACAGTGAGCCTAAGTCACAGAAAATGCTGTGTACGCCACACAGCCAATAAAGAAAGTCTGGAGAAGGCAAGTGCTACAAATGCCAATTAAGAAGACCAATTAAATCAGTGAAAATGTTCTTTACATTGATTGAAATAACAGAAGAAAGAGACATATCAGACAAGAGGCAGAATCAAATTAAAAACAAACATCGGCCAGGGAGGCGAGGCCAGCTGTGGCTGCTTTCGTCAACCCCTGCCTTGGCGGGGATAAAAAGGACGCTGCAGCCAGACGTTGCGTGACCTCCCCGCCGCCTCTCCCGGCCCCACTATCAGCCAGGGAGGCGAGGCCAGCTGTAGCCATTTTCGTCAAACCCCGCCTTGGCGGGGATAAAAGGACACTGAGGCCAGACACTGCGGGACCTCTTTGTTCAGCTCCTTCCCCGGCTGGCATGTGTCGCGGGGGAAGTTGAGCTTTATTTGGTTGCTATGTTGTACCTCTGATCTGTAATCTGTATTTTATATTTTTATTGTTTTCATTGTAATTTGTAACTTGTTCCTGTAATTCATTATTGTATTTTTTGAGATTGCTTGTAAACCAGTTTGGGTTGTTGGAAGACAAGGAAGGCGGTATATAAATACCTTAAATTAAATTAATTAAATTAAATTAAACAGATAAATGTTGTGGCACCTTAAAGAGTAACTGCTATATTTTAATGTGAGATTTCATGGATCAAGTCCACTTCTTCAGGGAGTCTGCAGTTTTTTGTTGTTATTTATACATTTGATTTGTTTCTTGTCTAACATGTCTGCACAGACTAACACAGCTACCACTCCAAAAACTACAATAGGATAAGGAGAGAAATTGTAGAGCTGAGAAAAGATGATGATTTGACTCTGTAAGATGCTAGCTTTCACTGGGCCGAGGCTGAATCAGGGAGATTGAGAGATGCTTAGTGGTCTCTGAAGGGTTCTTATTAGTAAAGAGATGCATCTACACTTCTGATTAAGGAACAATGTGTCTCACTATAGGAAATGCGCATTTGGGATGTTTATGCATTACGTCCTATGTCTTGCTATAAGTCTTGAATCATGAACCCCGATCTTTGTGTCAATGCATCAAAAAAACTAATTAAGGGCCCATTCTCTAGAATCCCACTACTAGGAAAAAAATCATCTTAGAAAACAAGAGCTCTGATAGACATGTTGCACTTTCCACTTGTGCCAACCTATCAGACCAAAAGTTGAATGGCAGACAAGAACAAATGCTGCATTGGTATGTTTCTGTAACTCTAATTGAACAATTATACTCACCTAAGAGACTGGCTGGTGACTGAAGGGTTAATTTTAAAAAAAAAACCTTCCTAGTCTACCTATAGTAATTATTTATGCACTAATTTACACAGCTTTGTCTTAAGAACTGACATGAATCATCAATTTCAGAGTCTGTCTGGATAGAGTCCTGTAGTCATTATTCAAGGTTATGTCAACTCCTTAAATGCTGTTGTCAAGATACATGTTACCTAAATTATTTCATGAGTAAAGGTGAGTATTTTATATGAGTATTTTCTATAAGGAACAGTATTGTAGGATTTCAGGTATTAGAGGGGGAAATTTCTGTAGTTTGTTAAGAGGTTATTATTTTTAAAAAACACCACATTAGGTTATTATTAATTGTTTTTAAACACCATTTTCCTTTATGTACCGAGCTAATGAACTCTTGATTGCGCTTGACTCTCTCCATCTCAGGAGTGACAGGTGTGGGGGTACCTTTCCCCAGTCCCTCTTTGTATAAGACCTACAGGATACAAAAGGGTATCCAGAAATTATATAATGGCAATGAGGGTATCCAGAAATTATATATAGATATGATCAGATTATAAAGTTAATGGTCGAAACACATCAGTACCCTGGTAAGATAGCTGGTTAATTATTTGCATCATCTAGAACAAAGACTTTCAATCAAAATCAATACAAGAAAAATAATCTACTAGGATGAGGCAGTTGGAAACAGGAAATACAAACCAAGCGCAGGGTTGGCTTTAAAAAAAGAGAGAAAAATAAAATTAAAAAGTAAGTCAAATCCTAGTGCTATTATGTTAAAGCTTGGGAGAGCAGAATGTTTAAAGGGTAGTTGTATGTCAAGAGGTGGGTTTGGTTAGAAGGTAAATTTACAACTACACATCCAACAATGTTATTTAAACCACTCTTAAGTTCCCCCTTTTGAATACCGAGCTAATGTGTTCTTGATTGCGTTTGACTCTCTCCATCTCTGGTGTGACAGGAGTTGGGGTACCTTTCCCCAGTCCCTCTTTGTACAGAACCTACAGGATACAAAGGGGTATCCAGAAATCACCAATAAGAAGTGATTGCAATTAAATATTAATAGTTCAAATATTGTTAATACTTGGAACACACCAGCTTCCAGTAAACCTAGTGGTCAGTGTCATCTGAAATAGAGACCTTCAATCAACCTGGGGAAAACAATGTAGTAGGATAAGAAGGTTGGGAAGCTAATTTTTTTAACATTTCTTATTTTGCTGAAAAATAAAAATGATAAGTCAAGCCAAGTATTATCATGTTAAAGGTTAAGTAGGAAGGGACACCTCAAAAGAGTAGGCCTGTTGTAGTAAGAAGTGAATTGGAACTAATTTGTTTTTGTTAGAAAGCATAAATCATCAACACAACTAAAGTTATTTTTAATGGTTGAAGTTTCTTTTTTGTCTTCTTTTGAATACCGAGCTAATGTGTTCTTGATTGCGTTTGACTCTCTCCATCTCTGGTGTGACAGGAGTTGGGGTTGCTTTCCCTACATCTTCTTTGTATAAAACCTACAGGATACAAAGGGGTATCCAGAAATCATCAAATAGCAGTGATTACAAAGAAATATTAATAGTTCAAATATTAATACTTGGATCACACCACTTCCAGTAAAGCTAGTGGTCAGATTGATTTAAGTGTCACCTGAAACAGAGACCTTTAATCAATTTTGGGAAGGACAATGTAGTAGGATAAGAAAGTTGGGAAGCTGAAAAAATTAATATTTCTGTGTTTGTTGAAAAATAAAAATGATGAGTCAAGCTGAGTATTATGATGTTAAAGCTTAAGTAGGAAGGGACACCTCAAAAGATTAGGCTTGTGATAAGAGGTGAACTGGTAATAATTTGTTTTTGTTAGAAAGAATAAATCACCAACACATCTAAGGTTATTTTCAAGAGTTGAAATTTCTTTTTTCTTCTTTTGAATACCGAGCTAATCTGTTCTTGATTGCGTTTGACTCTCTCCATTTCTGGTGTGACAGGAGTTGGGGTACCTTTCCCCAGTTCCTCTTTGTACAGAACCTACAGGATACAAAGGGGTATCCAGAAATCATCAAACAGCAGTGATTTTTAAAAATTAATAGTTCAAATATTGTTAATCCTTGGATCACATCAGCTTCCAGTAAAGCTAATGGTCAGATTAATTTAAGTATCACCTAAAACAGAGACCTTCAATCAATTTTGGGAAGGACAATGTAGTAGGATGAGAAAGTTGGGAAGCTTAAAAAAGATTAATATTTCTGTCTTTGCAGAAAAATAAAGATGATGAGTCAAGGCGAGTATTATGTTGTTAAAGTTTATGTAGGAAGGGACATCTCGAAAGAGTAGGCTTGTTGTGATAAGAAGTGATTTGATACTAATCTATTTTTGTTAGAAAGCACAAATCACCAACACATCTAAAGTTATTTTCAAGAGTAAAGGTTTTTCTCTTCTTTTTTTGAATACCGAGCTAATGTGTTCTTGATTGCGTCTGACTCTCTCCATCTCGGGTGTGACAGGAGTTGGGGTACCTTTCCCTAGTTCCTCTTTGTACAAAACCTACAGGATACAAAAGGGTATCCAGCAATCACCAAATAGCAGTGATTACACATAAATATTAATAATTCAAATATTGTTAATACTTGGATCCACACCAGCTTCCAGTAAAACTATTAGCTAGTATATTTCAGTGTCGTCTGAAACAGGGACTATCAATCAACATGGGGAAAACAATGTAGTAGGATTAAAAAGTTGGGAAGTTAAAAAAAAGAGAAAAATTTGAACATTTCTGTGTTTACTGACAAATATAACTAATGAGACATGCCCTAGTATTATGATATTATAGCTGAAATAGGAAGGGCAGGCTTGAAAGGATAGGTTTGTTAAAATAAGAAGTAAATTGATACCAATCTATTTTTGTTAGAAAGCATAAATCTTAAACACTTCTATGGTTATTTTCAAGAGCTGAAGTTTCTTTTTTTGTCTTCTTCTGAATACCGAGCTAATGTGTTCTTGACTGCGTTTGACTCTCTCCATCTCTGGTGTGACAGGAGTAGGGGTTGCTTTCCCTATATTTTCTTTATACAACACCTGCAGGACAGAAGAGCAGTCAAGTAAGCTAGCAATAAGTAAAATATCCTACTTTTGTTATTGAACCTGTATGGTTGATTTAACTTGTGTGGCGGGGATTATTTTGCTCAATTTTTGTGTTAATAGTTTGTATAAAGTATTTTTGTTTAATCTGGAGAAAACAAATGCTAGTGCTGTTTTAATGGTCAATTGTTGTGGGCATATTATTATTATTATTATTATTATTATTATTATTATTATTATTATTATTATTATTATTATTATTATTATTATTATTATTATTATTAAACAGTCCCGGTCATAAGCAAATGGATGGTTATATTGTGGAAAGAATTTGAAAATAAGATAGAGGGAGGAAGGGAAAATTATAGTCTCACAATGTGTGACTAGGTATAAGGAATGATATAAGAAAAGGATTTCACAAGATGTATAAGGATTTCAGCCGGAAGAAGCTTGGATGGCAGGGAAAAGATCATTTGCATTATAAACAGCATTAAAGGGACCCATGGTTTCCCCAAAAGTACCGAACTAAAGATTTCTTGGTTGTGTTTCACTCTCTCAATCTCTGGAGTGACAGGAGTTGGGGTTCCTGTCCCCAGTGTTTCTTTGTATAAAACCTGTGAGGTAACAAAGGGGTACAGTACAAAAACATGAAAGAAAAGAAAGAAAAAAAAAGAGCAGTTAATTAAAGGTCTGTCCCCAAAAAGATGGCCTGGATCTGAGTCTTAATGCATTGAAAAATGCCCTGTGAGATGCTGACCATGTCATATATTTCCAATATATTGAAACCATTTGCTGTGGTTTATTGCTTTTTCTGTTCTGCTACAATGAAAGATGGGTGCATTTACATAACGTTGAAAGGGTATAATCTGGCCAGATTCAAGGAGCTTTGATTCCCAGAATTTTTTTATGGGAAATTCAAGAATGTGCATGAATAAAAGGCAATTTAAGGTAAATCAAAGGGTAGATCATGTGCAAGGAACTAAGAAATATTTTGAGAAAGTGTGACTGAAAATTTGATTCAGAGTATGATTTAAAGTATGGGAGGTGGGAGAAGCTTGTAATTTAAACAGGAACAGTGTAAGGTTATTTAAATTTTTCTTCTTTTATCAGTAGATCTTCTTGCAGATTTTTCATTTTCTAGATTTTTTCCACAGGATGGTTTGAGCACTTCTTTTTGTAAGGCATGTGGGGAAATGAACAAATGAAAAGAACAGAGCAAAGAAACCACTGAGAAAGATCTAAATTTGCATGGGGCAGAAATAAAACATAGGTGAGCTTAGAATTGCAGTGAGAATTAATCGTGAATGTTTGAGCATGCTTAGAATTGCCTAAGATGTAAATGATTCCCATATATTACTCTACAATACAAAAATATTTTTTATTTTGTATTCACAAAATTATTTTTCTCATTAATTTTGGGAAGAGGAATTTTGGAATTACAATTCGCTCTACTTTTTCTTCAACCTAGCTGCAGATTCAGACCACGAATCTTTTATGACACCACACAGAAACAAGAGTAACTCTCAAAAATCAAGAGGTTTAACAAAGAGAAAGTGTTGAGACAATGAAAAAAATGGTTAAATATTGGAGATTATTGAGTTAAGAAATATTAAGAGTGCAAAAATGTAAACAAAATTGGAAAATGGAATTCGATAATGAACTTGATTATTTATTTTACAAATCAGTTATAAATAAAGAGCAGGCTGGAATTTTGACAATTAAGATTGAAATGCTAACTTTAATTAGATGAAAAGGAAGTTTTACTGAATGCACATAAACCTTCTTCTAAAATAACAGAGGGTGGTTTTCCTGCCTTTAGTTCTGCAAGTCCTGGGTGAATTTAGTGTGAAAGTGCATGTCAAATATCCTGGTTGCTAGATATGACCTATATAGATCATGTATTTCTTTTTGTACCTTAACAACATTTGTTAGTCATACCACCCATATTTATTTGCCTCATCTATATCTCACCCTTCTTTCCATGAGCTTGCTACCTCCCACCCTTATCCCCATAACAGCTCAAAGAGGTAGGTCATGCTGAGAGACAGTACTTGGCTAAAGGTCATCTAGTGTATGTCATGGCTGAGTATGGTGCATATGAACTCAGGTCTCCTGAAACCCAGACAAATATATTTACCACATACTGTACCACAAAACATACAGATCATCATCTTAGGCCTACAAAGTTGGAAGGGACTTTACAGATCTTTGAGTCCAGTGCCTTTCAAGGAGGCAAAGACTAGTGAGGAATCAAAATGCCGACCTCTAGCTCTGCAACCAGATAAACCACTGGGTTATCCAGATCATACATACTAATCTCATGCTTTACATAAGCATACTGAGAAGTAAGTCGCACTGCATACATTGGGGCTTGCTGCCAGCCTGAAATCCTATTTTTACTTATTGAATAGCAAAATCCAATGTGTTCCTATTAAGAGGTAAGTCCTAACTGGTTATGTGCTCAGGACAGTATATAGAAGGTCACAGTCTCATAGTAGCAAAAAGTCTGAACCAACTGATATTGTAAAATTAATGAAAGAAAGAAAGAAAATAATGGAATGGAATGGAATGGAATGAAAGAAAGAAAGAAAGAGAATCACTGGGGTTTGGATGACAAAGCAATACAGTATCATAACAAAAAATTTAAGCTAAAAAGCGATGATGGGCAGGCACTACTAAGTCCCATTCATTTTATGCTTTTCATCTAGAGAAAATAATAAATGAAAGTGGGATAGTCAGTTATTATAATCAAGTTTGCTTGTAAAAAAAGAGAGGATATTTTATATTACTGGAGAAGAGTCACACTCCTAATGGTTAATTACAAGTTTAATAATGTTAAAGGGCATTTTGAACTATAAAAATACCGAGCTAAAGTTTTCTTGATTGCGTTTTACTCTCTCCATTTCTGGAGTAATAGGTGTTGGAGTCCCAGTGCCTAAATTCTCTTTGTACAATACCTGTGAAACAAGGGAGTATAATAATAATAAAAAAGCTTTAAGTGGCAAATATTAAAATAAATAATCAACATGGAGAATCATTGCAGTTTGCTGAACTTCCTTACAGAATCTGAAGCACAGAGTCAAAATAAAACCCAAAGAGAAAAGTCTGCACACCGACGGTTTTTCATCGTTGTGCGGTTAGTCATGTGGCGAGTGACAATGCATCAGTAAGTGGAAATGACGCTATTCAAATGCATCGTTAATTGAGGGTCCACTGTACTACTATTTTTATACAATTTTATGTTTTTAGGGCAAAATAACACTTTGTGTCTAATTTTTTCCCCTATATACTTTTTTGTTCTGTTTTTTGCCAAGAATTAAAACAGTGGTTTAGGTAATGGAGCTAATTCTGTGACTCAGTGGCAGCTTCTAGGGTTACTGTCAGGGAATTCTCAACTTTGTATGATGCTTATTTTGAGGTATTTCCATCAGTGTACTTATGACAGCAAACGTGAAATATCTGGATTACCTCAACCAGTGGCTTGATATGGGTATTAAAAAGTATTGGGAAGATTATTGACCCCAGTAGGATGCCATCACAAAAGATGTAAGGGGTTGAATCAGTGTCCCCAAGCTGAATCATCTAGACACAACCACTGAAGAAGGACTGGAACCAGCAAAGTGATAGACCACCAATACCCAAACCTACAAGCCTATCTAGAAGGATACTGTGGTCAAGTGTATCAAAAGCTTCCGAGAGATTCAGGACACTAACAAGGTTACAAATGGGGGCAAATGGCTACAGCTGAATCCTAGCAAGACTGAGTGGCTATGGATAGGGGGTCCTGCGTTATCCCGGGAGCTACCATCTTTGGTTTTGGATGGGGCTGTTTTGCCCCAGACCAACCCGGTGCGCAACTTGAGGGTCCTCCTGGATTTGCGGCTGCTGCTAGAAGAACAGGTGGCGGCTGTGGCCAGGAGGGCCTTTGCCCAACTTCGGGTGATTCGCCAGTTGCGCCCGCTCCTGGACCGGGACTCTTTGCTCATGGTCACTCACGCTCTGGTGACCTCCAGACTAGACTACTGTAATGCGCTCTACATGGGGCTGCCCTTGATGACCATTCGGAGGCTGCAGCTGGTCCAGAATGCCGCGGCCCAGGTGGTGATAGGGTGTGGACGTTATGCCCATGCCTCACCACTGCTTCGGGGGCTGCACTGGTTACCAGTTTGTCTCCGGGTGCAATTCAAGGTGCTGGTTTTGACCTTTAAAGCCCTACATGGTAGTGGGCCAGGGTATCTTAGAGACTGCATTGCCCTAAGGACGTCTGTCCATCCAACCAGAGCGGACCGGAGGGGCTCTCTAATTGTGCCATCAGCCAGGGGGGCTCGCCTCTCTGGCACAAGGAGGAGGGCCTTCTCCGTGTCTGCACCGGCCCTTTGGAACCTCCTGCCTGTGGAACTGCATCTCCAGACGGAGTTGTTGCCCTTTAGGAAGGAACTAAAGACCTGGCTGGCGGGCCAAGTTTGGGGTGCGGGTGAGGATGGGGGTTCCGTTGGGTGGTTGGTATAGAGAAGTGTGCCTTCCCCCAAGGTCCCTTCGGTTCTTGCGCACCTTTTAGAGGTGGGTTTTTTAACTTTTAACTTTGTTTTATTATGTGTCTTTTATGTATTTACTGTCCGCTATGTAAACTGCCCTGAGTTGGGTTGTACCTGCGTGGGCGGTATATAAGCGTGAAAAATAAATAAATAAATAAATTACACTACACCAGTCAGCCTCCCTTAAAGGTCCATTGTACAGAGCAACCAGCACAACCTCAATCCCATGATGCAACCTAAGACCCAACTGAAATGGATCCAGACAATCAGTATCCTCCAAGAATGGCTGAAGCTGGTCAGCCACTGGTCAGCCTCTCAGGCAGTAATGGAATGTTAGTGACAGGCCTGAAATCATTATGCTGTCACTAAGGCATATGTCCTTCATTTAGAGATAAATTTATAACTTGGGTGCCCCATTCTATCTTTCTATCTTTGGCAGATTTCAAAAGCCAGGATGGGCATGGTACTAACATACAGGTAGTGGCTTGACTGTATGCGAGTGCCTTGTCTGCCTCATCAGGCTTTACAAGTTGAAACTGATCCACTAAACAGGACAAGGCAGTGCCTTGGACTTCTCAACCTGATCAATTGTTTAAGGAGTCAAGGTCCTTTACAAACTTCAAAAGCCTATCCCTACCCCACTCCCCCCAAAAAGCCCAGCAGCCAGGGACTCAGTCATACCTACTCAAAGCCTGTCTGAAGAGGTGGGTCTTCGGTTGTTGAAAGAAGGATAAAAGAGAGAGGCATAAGCTTAACCTCACAACATTAGGTTATAAATGAGGTGCTTCTCCTGCTCAGATCCTCAGGTTACTTTTCTACATACAACATTCTTAGCACCACCAGTCAGTATCTTTCTTCAGACTTCAGCACATACCTGTCAATATCCCGTATTGGCCGGGATTTCCGATAATTCACCGCCGCTTTTCCTACTTTCCCGCCCGGAGCCACCACCATCCCATAATTTGACGGCAGGGGAAAAGTAGTTACTGCACATCCCCTTCTACACATGTGCAGAAGGGACCTGTGCAGGTCCCATATTGTCCAGAGCCACACTTGACAGGTCTGCTCCAGCAGCTCTGCTAAGATAGGTTTGGGCCTGAATTTTCTTCTTGCTAACATAGTGAACATATCTGGATTCATGTACTCTTTTGACTCTTGAACGAAATGATAGCTTGAGATAATGGAATTAATTTAATTGGTTTTGGCCTTTAGCCTCCTTGATCTTACTGAACAAAATGGGAGAAGTTAAGAACCATAGAATAACTGAGTTGGAAGAGGTCTTTTAGGCCATTGAGTCCAACCCCCTGCTCAAATGTGGACAACAGAAATCCATCAAGGCAATAGAAAGATAATAGTGGCAACCATCCCATCTATTCTTTGTATGTTTCTGAGAAAGGAATTGAAAATGGGTGCTCAGATAAGATTATCTGCAACAGCACAACATGAGAAATGTAAGGAGAACATTCTCCCTGGGTATGGGAATGAGAGGCTAAATGCATGCCCACTCATTTATTTCAAGGAAAGTGATATACTTGAGCCATATACTGTATTCTTGTCTTCCTGTCAAAAATGTCAAAGCAGTCAGTTTTGCTTAGAAAGTCTAAAACAGTTTTAAATGCTAATATCTATTATCAATAAACCAAAATCAACATTTTACAATCCTCCTTTGGTGGCAGACATGTTAGGGTTTTATTTTCAACTTTGCACTCCACCAAAACATGGATGCCAAAAACTATTAGAGACACTTCTTGTTACAAGGAGATGGGGGATTTGCTTTGAATATCATTTGGGTTTTTAAAAAAGGTAATTAACTTATTTGGGGAGAGGCAGAGAGAGGAAAGAAGTATGGTGAGAAAAAGAAAGTTTCAAATCACTGCAGAACTGTAAGATATAGTTAGTGTTTTCACTTGCCACTTCAATTACTAACAGCTTAGTGGTTTTAAATGGTGAGGAGTTGATATTCAAAGTCTTGTGGAAGGATTAAAATATAAGGTATTTTAGCAGGAGGTGGCGACTGGTTAAAAGGATTTGTTTATAGAAATTTCGCAATATACCGAGCTAATGTGCTCCTGATTACGCTTGACTCTCTCCATTTCTGGGGTAACAGGAGTTGCCATTCCTGTCCCTATGTTTTCTTTGTAAGCCACCTGTGAGGGTACAATAAAGGATCCACAAAAAGACACTAAAATAGATGACATTATTACAGCTGGATTGTGACTAGTACTTTGTAGTAATGGCACATGTTTAAATCCCATGCTTGGACTAGTACTGAAAAGTGAGAGAAAGCTGGGAATGATGATAGATTATTTGTTAAACATGTGAATGAAAATGGAAGTCAGAAGTAGTAGTATGTTAGGGGAAGCAAATGTATGGAAGGGAAGAACAATGTTAATTTTAAGAAAGAGCATAGGGGTAGTTTGCCAGGGCTTTCTTCTTTAATGTGAATGAGATTGTAGATTAAAAAGGTTAAAACACATCAAGAGAATAGATGAGTGAGAAATATGTAGTAGAATGTAGAGAAGGGAAATTAGAATATTATTCAGAAAAGATGAGTTGTTAAGGGAGCTTTGACTCCATCGAGAAATACCGAGCTAATGTGTTCTTGATTGCGTCTGACTCGTTCTATCTCTGGAGTAACCGCGATAGGCGTTCCTTGACCTGTGTTCTCTTTGTACATAACCTGCGGAATACAAACACCCATGAAGATGAGAAGAGGGCAGGTGGCTTCTCCAACCCCAACCACCAAATAAAATAATAAAATAAAATAATTACCTATCTTTTATGCAAATATCATTTTGATCAAGACTTACTAACTTTGCTTATTAACATTTGGGCATGGTGTAAGTATAAAACTGTCCAATCAATCAGATATGTAAATATAGAGATGTAACATGTATTATATGAAGCGTTTTCAAAATGCTTTTAATATTCCATTCCCATAACATTTAATATACTTAGGGCTTTCCTTGATATTTTTGGGGAAAGCTTCAATTCTCTCTAATTACTGTACTGGGAGGGAGGGACTGATTTCTATTTCATTTATTGGGTTGTTTGGATAAGCCAAACTCTCTTCTTGATAAAAATTCATAATACCTTGGTGTCTTTATTAGAATTAACTTTGAGTTTTACACCATCATGAGCTGTGGTTGGAGCCTGGGACTTAAGTATTATGCAATGTCAGATAACTGTCAACTGTTTTTGTTTTGTTTTTTCAGTAAAAAAAAGAAGATCATAAAATTCTTGCATTAAAGTCCTGCATTTTGTCCTTTTAAAACAAGGAAATATATATAAAAGGCATTCAGTCATTTCAAAGTGTCAGAAAAGCATATGAGGTAAAACAAAAAGTTAGAAATTGGGAATTGTAGTGTTTGGCTTGTATTCAAAAAACAATTAGTATTGCAAACTGCTTTGGAAAAGGGGATGGAGGCAGAGGTCAAGAGAGGAGAAAATGTTATTAGACATTTAGAGCCAGAATCTGAGAATTTCCACAGCTGTAAGTGAAATCATGGTAAATTGCCTATAATTAGCAAGGTGCTGTTTGTGCTCCTGCTTGTACATGAGCAAGGAAGTCACTGGGATCCTCTTAATTAGCAGCAGATTGCTGTAGGAGATATGCAATTTCACTCACACCTGAGTAAATCACCAACAGGATTCTGGCTGATATATTTTACAGTGTCTTGACAACAGTCACTACATGTTCTTTTAATGAAATGCTCAAAGGACCTTTGTCTTCAATGGCCATGCTAGGCAAGTTGGTGATGGTGAACCTTGGCACTCCAGCTATTCTTGAACCTCAATTCCCAGAAGCTCTGATCAGCAGGAGTGCTGACTTGGGCTTCTGGTAATTTAAGTCCAAGAATACTTTGAGTGCCAAGGTTTGCCATCACAGCACTAGTGACTTCAACTGAACAGGTGTTTCAGTTTTTCATAATGGAAAGAAAATCAGCTCATGCTACTTTGGAAGAGCCAATTAAGATTTGATTACCTTGCTTTCTTGCAGGAAGCTCAGAATTTCAGACTCAAAGATTGGAGACAACAGAGGTTCAGATTTCAAATAAACAAACTTTAAGTAAATATTTGGAATCTTCAAAAATCAATTTACCTCAGCCTATTAGGTAAATATTACAGACAGACAAATAAATAACTGTCGGAAAGTGCTGGTGTAAGTGCAATCATGTAAACTACAGCAGCAAAATGTTACAATCAATCAGCTGCCACTTTTATTTATCCTTGCACACAAGTAGCATACTGTGAGGAATGCAAGTAGCAACCTGTTAATTAATACTAATTCATAATGTGATTTATACCACTACATTTAATCTTGGCATAAATAGCCAGTAGGTTGTTGGTTATAAATAATGTAACATAATATAAAAGTAATTAAATAGAGTAGAACCTTGGATAAAGTCCAAACTCCATTCCACAAGTTTGGACGTTATCCGATTTTGGACTTTATCTGAATCAAATGGGCGATGCATCGGATAATATCAAAAAATGGACTTTATCTGAGGTTCCTATACCAAATACCTCAGATAACATCCATTTTTAGCGGTTTTGGACTTTATGCAATGCATCATGTGTGCATGAAAACTGCGACTTTATCCGAATCGGACTTTATCCGAATCGGACTTTATTCGAGGTACCACTGTATAACGAATAACAACAACAACAAAAGAGAGGCCATGAGCTCTCAATCATTATAGATACACTGAACTTGTATTTTCATTGGGGCCTGAGTCTTTTTGATCATGTGCCAAGTGCCTCTGACTAACTGCATGGCACAGCTGATGTCACTCACAGGGATGGTCCTCCCCCGCAGGTGGGCGAGGCAACTTGACATAAGGAAGCAGAAGATTTGAGAGTATCATTGCCAGAAGGCAAACCTTTGTTTGTTATCCTCTTTTTGCTTTTCAGGTACAACATTTTCTGGCCTCAGAAACCAAAATCTGTTGGTCCCTCTCTGGGGCCAAAAATGTGCCTACTAGATTCTCCTCTCAAGGTATAAGTAATTGTTAAAAAGGCAGGCCATCAAAAAAGGTTAAAATGGTATAAAAAGTAGAGGTGTACCCTTCTATGGAGAAAGGTGTTTTAGCAAAGAAAAGAAAAGAAAGGTCCGTTTAGTAAGGGGAAGAGCGACACACTGTTACTATACAGCTCACACATAAAGAAGTGTACAAAAAAAAAATCAGCCACTACCGAGCTGATGTGCTTCTGTGTCTCCTTGACACGTTTTACTTCAGGAAGGTCAGAAATTGGAGTTCCTTTCCCAATGTGGTCCTTGTACTTAATCTAAAAAGTTGTATATAGTTTAGAAGAGACAAAGACAAAACAAAAATGACTTATGTACAAAAGAAACAAACATTTCCATTTTGCATGCAAGAACAGAGAAAAACGAGTATAGTTAAACCCCGATTTACATTTGCCTCATAAAAATTGACTAATATAATGATTTTGTGCTAAAACCATGTCCCGATTTACACGATTTCCTATGGGTTTGCTTCGAGTTACACATTCTTTTTCCTATGGGTTTGCTTCAAGTTACATAAAAATTCATTTCCCTATGGGTGTGCTTCAGTTTACATAAAAATTTCATTTTTCCTATGGGTTTGCTTCGAGTTACATAAAAACCTGATTTAAGCAAAAGCCTACGGAACGGACTTTTTCTTGTAAGTAGGGGTTTTACTGTATCATTGGAAAGCTACACAGTTATCAGAGCTGAAAGTACAGCTCACACCCATGTGGAAAGATCCTCATGAAGACTAATGTTCTGTAGAAAAGTAGGACACACCTATTGTGTATCAGTTTAAAATTGTGTGGCTTGCAGACTAATCAAGTCACCCTGAAAATGAAACATTTTTTTTTTTAGTGGAATCCCTTATCTGGCAGGACAAAAGCTTTGTACAAGAAGTAGCTTCAGCCATCAATAAATATTGATGAGAAAAGCTTCATTTTGAAGCCATAACATATTTATCCCATGTACCATTTGTTATAACATATGGTAGGGTGCAAATCTGCAAATGTCCTGCTTTAAGGTTTCTCATAGACTTCATAGGTTTCTCTAATGTGACAGCATCTGGATCCTTCTGTACAGCCACTAGTGCTTCTCTACCAGAAAGAACAGATCTAATAAAATCAGACATGCTAAATCTCACTCTAGCACAAACAGTCAAAAATAGTCAGGACTAACTTTAGTTGGATCAGGTCTAAAGTGTGGAGTCTTCTGAGTTTTTAAGTCTGGAAAGTTAATATACCAATTCATATATTTATTTCTGTATCTAGATGTCATTTTTAAAATTTTAGATGAATAATATCTGTACTTCTTAGGCACCTAATATCCACATTTTAAGAGACTACCATACTTTATCCAACATGGGTGAGGATATGTATTTGGGATTCAATAAAATTATTGTTGTGCCTTTCTAAAACAAAATGTAAAAAAGGAAGGACAGAAATTTTATGTAAGACAATCATAAACAGTATCATAAATGGGGTGGTGGGGGTTGAGTAGGATGAAACAGAAAGAAGAATATATATATATACACAACAGAAACAGAAATAAACAGATTGGAGGTTTTGAATTGCAACCAGTTCTAAAGTATAACAATTTTACGTGAGCATTATATGATGAACATCTTAATCAACATTTGGACAAAATTATAGAGAATGGGACTGACATAAATCAAGAAATGGTAAACATTAGTGTTGAACATTAGAAAATGTTAATAATTAGTTTTCCTAATGTGAATAATGTTTCAAATATGAATGTGAAAAATGGCAATTGATAACTAGTTAGCAAATTATGTTTTGATTAATGATGAAAGACATTATTTTTGTTGTTGTCACTGTTAACTGAGAAATTTTGGGTCAGTTATTTCAGTAGTGCTGTTAGGATAATGTAAGGTAGATTAAGTTTTTGAGTTGGAATAGCACAGGTAAAACTGTTAAAAACAAATCCACTATGTTTGTACCGTGCTTATTGCATCCTGGGTTTGTTTAATTCTCTGCATCTCAGGTGTCTTTTCAATAGATGTTCCTTTTCCAATATCTTCTTTGTATAAAATCTTAATCAAGATAATAAGATTGAGCATAGAAAATAACATTGATACAAAAGGACTACAAAACAGTGGAGACTCAAAAGTAACAAGAAAACTCTGACAGATTCCTTTACAAAAAACACATCCACATAGAAGTCATTTATGTTGAAAGAACATGCTGCGAAGTAAAGTAGCCTTAAGATAAATCAAGCTAAACACAATAACTTTAAGCAGTTGTAGTGATTAAGTGTTTAATTGTCTAAGTCCATAATAATAATAATAATAATAATAATAATAATAATAATAATAATAATAATAATAATAATAATAATAATAATAATAATAATAATAATAATAATAATAATAATAATAATGTGACATCAAGTTGTGTGTACAACTTTCCAGGGTTTTCTAGGCAAAGAATGCACAGAAGCGGTTTACCATTTCCTCCTTCTGGTGTGCCCTAGGACTGTGTAGCTTGCCTGTGACTTTATTGCTTGGCTCTTCTCGCATGAGGCACAGTGGGAAATCGAACTCTCAACTTCAAGCTCCACAGCCAGATACAAAACTACTAAGCTATCAAACCAGCTCAGGAGATTTTTACCTTGGTCCACATGATAGAAGCACATGACAGCAAGTGTGGGTGATAGATTTATTAATAACACCTTCATGCCATCAAGTCAATTCTTTCCCAGAGTTTTCTAGGTAGATAATATACAGAATTGGATTTCAATTCCCATTTTCTATTGGTGCTCTGGGACTGTGCAGTTTGCCTATGACCACACAGGCTGAGCTTTCTCCCAGGAAGCACAGTGGGGAATAGAACTCTCAAACTCTGGCTCTACAGCCAGATGTCTAATCAATCTATCTAGCTGGCTCCTGGTCAATACAGTGCAGAAACCAGGTCAAAAGGAAGGAGGCAGAAACTTTACAAGAAAGTTGTTTTTAGATCAATTTTATGACCAAGACTCAACCTGACTCATTTTTACATGCAATACGCTGCAGTCACTTTTGAACGTTAAAATTAAATCCCAATGGCACTGATTGGGAACCAGGAATATGACTGTTGACTTTCCATTATTTTATTAAGACTTTAATAGTCATGACTAATAAGACATCACATGTTGATAATATTTAGCATCTTTTGGAGAATTTTGAGTTCAAAACAAACTGAACAATGAGGTCATTGTTGGGACAAAGCAAGCCTACAACTCTACACACTCATACTCTGTATAGTCACATGACAAGGACAGACATTTCTTAATACTATTGTTATACACAACCTACCATGTAACCAGAAAGTTATCAAAAGAAAACAAATTTAAGGCACAGCAATGACCCCATTTTATGAGGACAATTACACTATATTGTTCTAATTCTGTACATTCTTACAGACGTTTAAGTCCAAGCAACATATTACCTTGAAAACTAGCCATGAGCTATGCCTTTTTTCTTTTTCTCTTCACCCTCTCTTTTTAAAACAAAAATAAGTTTAGATGACTGGATCAGGATTCTATAAATATGGCAGCTGTGAAGACATAATCCTGTTTTGGATCATGGACCACACACTTGCATTGCTCCAAAGTTCTCATTTTCTAAACATCAATTCTGGCACTTTAAATTGTAGCAATCTTTACAGATTGGATCAGGCTCATACTGAAAGGTTGCCACACTAGGGTTCCAATCCAAATCATATTTCCTGTGTCTACTTTTAGAAGTAGAGGAAGGAGGGGGGAAAACTGCCAGCTACATTTTCAAAATGATATAAAGTTTGTATGTGCAGTTTTCAAGAAATACTATTAACACTAAAAATATTTTCATATATGGAAGTGTTTGTAAAATTAGGGCAAAAAATATGAGGATGCCATGTCTTGCAATATATAATTACCGTGCTGACGTTCTTCTGGTTTTCTTTAACTCTAAGTATTTCTGGTGTTTCAGTTACAGCTGTGAGTTTTCCTTTATTGTCCTGATGGTCATGTTGATAGAGAAGCTGTGAAGGAATCAAAGTTATGTTTTTCAAAAGGATAGATCCTGAAGAATCTTCCCTTGCTTATTATTTGATTTTGCTAAGAGATACAAACAAACTATATCTTAAGAAGCTCATTTCTATCACTTCCATTTCAGCTTCAACATCATCATTCTTTATGCACCTTGACCTTTTTGCACAGAGGTGTCAAATGTAGGACAGAAGGACAACATCTCCTGTACATTTGCAGTGTTCCCCATCGTTACAGAGAATGGACATTCCCATGTCTAGTAGGTTGGAGCTGTGTGTGCACTCTGAAATGGGCAGACTAGAAGGGATGAAAGATCAACAGTCAAACAAACAACCATCCCTAAGACCCATGCCTCATGATTTTCATGCTCATGAGAGCTAGTTGAGAACATAAGAACAGCCTTGCTGGAACAGGTCACAGCCCATCCAGTCCAGCATTCTGTCTCATACAGTGGCTCAACATTTGCTTCAGGGTATTATTCCCAAGCAGATGCCTTCACCTGTTTAGGATTCCCTGGAAGTGGCATTGAGAGAGATCCTGCCTATCTCTCCAACCCGGAGGTTGTCCTTAGGTATCCATAATTATAGCCATTGATATCCTTGTCCTCCATGAACTTGTGTAATCCTTTCTTAAAGCTGTCAAGACTGACAGCTGTCACCACCTTTTCTGGTAGGGAGTTCCATAGAACAATGATCCTCTGGGTGAAAAAGTACTTTCTCTTATTTGTTTGAGAACTAGTACCCAAAAGTTTCATGGAGTGCCCCCTAGTTCTAGTATTGTGTGATAGGGAAAACAGTTTTTCCTTATCTACTTTGTCCACACCATGCATGATTTTATAAACTTCAATCAGGTCACCTCTTAGTCGCCGTCGTTCAAGAGTGAAGAGGCCCAACCGTTGCAGCCTCAGATGGTAAGGAAGGTGTTCCAGTCCCCTAATCATTCTGGTTGCCTCCTCTGCACTTTTTCCAGCTCCATAATATCCTTCTAGAGGTATGGTGACCAGAACTGTACACAGTTCTCGTGGGGCCTCACCATAGATTTATAAAGAGGCAAAATGACACTTGCTGACTTATTTTCTATACCCTTCCTAATTGTTGCCTACAACAATGTGAAGCCAAGGGTATACATCAGCATGTGTATAATGCACAACATAAAATGGTGTCAATATATTTTATATGTCCTTGCTTTCCACCGAGGAGTTCCCAAGTACTTCTAGATTCAGCATGAGGTTCTTTTTCAAGAACTCTCCCAAATATTTAAAGGTGCAGTTTGGACATAAGCCCTGTCCAACTGTGACTACCTAGGTTGGAACCTTTGCCTTCTGTGGAAGAGCACTAAATTTCCTTTCCTGATTTGTCAGTTGAGTATCATCTTGTTCTATTTGTTTGTGGTTCTATGTGGTTAATCAGTGAAGTTTCTAGATATAGAAAGTTTCCAATTAAAAAAAAAAATTTAAGCAGACTACCATCTTATAAAGTTTACAGGTTATGCCATATCTTATGTAAAAAAAGTTGTTCGCAGTATCTCTAGGAATAAGACACATGTTTAGACATATATGAAATAGTGGATGAAACCTAGTTGTAAGTCATAAGAATAGGCCCACTGAATCACTGGGGACTGAGTGAGTCAACATCTATGTAAGTTTCACTGATTCAACAGATTTTTGGATTTCAGCCATATCCAGATATAGCCATTCTTTGGTGTGCTTTGGACTGAGATGTATAACCTGATTTTAGTCATCATTTTTCACTGGAATTTTGTTCAATGTACCGGTAAATATGTTTAGTCTCTGTGCCCACCAATATAAGAAAAAGTGTGCTTCCATTCTGAGCCATCAAAAAGAATCAAAAACAAAATCCAGAAATCCTCAGACAATGCTAATGACTTGTTGGCAGGTAAAATCTACATGGATGGTCAGCAGCACAAATAGAGCTGGCATCATTGGCTACTTCTTTAGTGATGCTGCCATGGTGATGTGGTAAAACATCTCCATCTAGGACTGAAATATGAAGCTGTGCCCTTTCAAACCCATGGATTACAATTTCATATATACTTACCATGCTAAAGTTCTTTTGGTTTTCTCGAACTCTTTGCCATTCTGGTGTGTCTAGAACAGGAACATAGTATGCCATTGTTTTTTCTGCCTCTTCCTTATACTTTTTCTATTATTCCGGGTGAAAATGAAAGATGGAACAAAAAAGAAAAAAATATTTTGGAACAAAACTATGGATGCTCAGTGTCCAAAAGACAATTCATACAGCCATAATTCTTGCATATTCAGCAATTATGTGAAATGACTATCACACATTTTAATGGTGAAAAGTTATGATCAATATTAATTATACATGAGCAGCAATTGACATTATACAGTTTTTGGTATTCTGTTTCAATCTGTCAGATCCCGGTAACCAAAACCAGAGTATGTATACACCTGTTGCTTCAATATTTTAGTCTACAAATCTGAAGAAGTAGGCTATGTGTATAAAGAAGAAAGCTCACACCATATTCCCTGGCTAGTCTTAATGGTGTCACATGTATCATACAGGTACACTTTTCTAAAGAGCTGAAAGATGCAGTTCCCTACTGGATTGGGATGGGAAATTCTAGTTTGCCCTTATCTAGTACAGTACAGTAATACCTCATACAAAGTCCGCTTCGTACAACATCGAATTCATACAACATCGCCTAATTCCTTGAAAAAAGTTTCCTCATACAAAGTCACTGCAACTTTGTATGAGGCATTGAGGGTTTTCCCCAGGATGGTTTGTTCCCTAAAATCAGGGTTGTTTGACATGTTTTTGTAATGTGTTTAGCCTTTAGACAATGATTTCTTAAAGTTCTGTCAGTTTCCTGTCTGTTTCCTTGACTTTGCACTGAAGTCTGTGCGGTTACAGTACAATGTATCTCTATGGAAACGACGTTGTATGAGGCATCACGGCTAGGATTTCGCATGCCTCATACAAAGTCCAAATCCGTATAAAGTCCAAACTTGTGGAACCAAGTTTGGACGTTGTATGAGGTATCACTGTATGTGAAATGTTAGACAAGTCTGTTCTGTGCTGAGTTGTGCACCATGTTCTTGCTGATATTTTAACTTAAGGCATTTTCCCTCCAAATGTTACTCCCTCTGCATTTTGCTTATGGGTGTTACTAATAAAATGTTGGTCAACATATGTTAAGAAATCAACAAGGACATTGTGCACATATACATATGCAGTACCTTTTAATTGACTGTGGCCCTACAACAGGTAATAAGAAATAAACACAAAGTCTTTTTGATATACCCTGGAGGTGATTAATAAATCATAGGCGCTGATGAAGCACTATTAGGGGAAGATGGAGAACAGTAACCCATTACTTCTGAGACAAGATGCTCTAAGAATAATTCTCAAGCACTCAACAGGAAAGACAAAGGGAATGAAGTAAGTCATTCATTTTCCCCAAAGAGTTAATTATTTTAATTGCAAGACAAATTTTGCTTAGATTTTATCAATTGCTGTAAAATGTAATAGAAGTTCTATGTGAAAATGAAAGGCAGGCATTAACACTGTCAAAACAACATGGTATCTCTTTAACAGATCTATATGCAAAATCTGTTTTATTTAATCAACTTCTATATCACACTTACTTTAAGGAGCTCAAGGCAGTGTACATAGTAGTCCCAAACAATCTTCCACTTAGGTGCTGCCTCGACCCTGGCCTTTTTAGCTGCCATAATTTTATCTGTCTGTCTATTTTTATTTATCCATATCACACCCTATGTGGTTGTCACTTTCTCTTAAAAACGAGTTGCACTTTAAAATAGCAGATCTCTCTTTTAAATATGATAAATCAACGTTAGCAAAGTTAGTTTTAACCAGAAAAAAAACACAATTACCTGACTTGCAAGGTTTCTCACATGATGGGCATGAATGATATCTGGTGTATCAACAACAGTGGTATAGTTGGTTTTTTCCATTTCAGCGGAATGTTTATATTTAATCTGGGAATGGGAAAAATCACAAGCATAATGAATGCAATGGTAGTTACAGCTTCTTCTTCATTCCTCCTTAGAGGAGTTATCAATCAGATTACCCTTAGAATGGCCCCACATTACTAAAATATTATTGTTCTCACTGACTTGGCTAGCAATGTCTGTGGCATTCTTGGCTCTCATATAGTCAGGTGTTTCCAGAGAATGTGATGTCAGACCTCTTCCTATGATTTCCATCTCTAGATCTTTCTTATATTCTTTCTGTAGGTGAAGAAGGGTTATAATGAGTCTTCACAATAGGGATAGCTATCAAGAGAAAGGCACACCCCAATTCATAAGGCTGATTTGACATCACTCATCTGCCCACCCATGCATGCTATAGACTGGGTGGACTAAATTGAAGAATCATGCAATCATGGTAGAAAATATAATTGCTGCATAAAGGCATAAGGATGCCAGTCCAAAAATATTTTCATATAGTGCTGAAAATGTGACAAAGTTGTCTCTTCATGTCACTGATATTCCCAATATATGGATCCTTTCATAGTTAAGAAGGAAGAAAATGCAAGCGCGGCGCCAAAATGGCCGCCGCGCCCTTTGCGGGCCCCCCCCCACAGGACAGAGAATCCGGGTAGTTAGGGGCGTGGCCAGCTCCCTTATAAAAGGGGTGGCCACGAGGCAGCCGAGCTGCCATTTTACCTCAGCGACGGAGCGGAGAAGTCTTTTCCCCTGTGTCTCCGTCGCTCTTGAGCCTACCGGGAAGCCTTTTGGGTAGCGATTCTGCCTTGCCGGCTTCCCTTTGCTTCGGTGGAAATGCCTTCGAAGAAGAAGGCAGCTCCGAGTGCAGCTCGCGCGGTTAGGAGGCGCAACCCAGGTCGGAGGACCGCGGTGCTGCCTCCTCAGCTGCCGCCTTTGCTCGCCCCTGCCGGGGCCGGCGGAATGGGGTCTATTGCCCCTTCGCCCGGAGTGGGCAACCAGAGTGCGGGCGCGGAAGGGGTTCCGGCCCGCGGCCCGCGAGCGGTGGACACCGCTCCTCCACCTGCTTTCGGGTCCTGGGTACAGGGGCCTGTACCCACGCATGGACCAGGCGGGCCAGCCGGCCCTTCGCCCCAGGTTAACGTGGAAGTCAGGCGGGGGGCCCCCCTCCTTTGGGGTTCCTTTTGAGGCGCTGTCTTCAGGAGGACAACAGCCGACGGGGAGGGTTGAGCTGCTGCAGGCGCGTGGCGCGGTTTCGGCCACTGCCTCACAGCTCCCCAGCCAGCGGCCAGGTGCAGGTTCTCCGGGGATGAGCTCTACGTCGGTCGTGAGCTCCGACGCCCCCAGTGGGCCGGAACCCCCGGTGGGGGCGGCCCGCGGGGGTGCAGCATGTGAGTATACGGTGTAAGCGAGTACATCCACACACATTCCCAATATGGGGGGGGGGGCTTTCCAATCGCTTTGGCCTCGCGCGGGTGGTGCGGCGGTGCACCCGCTGACGCCTCACCCGGCGATGACAGCTAACACCCAGGGCCCCGTGGTGGGGGGTGTTCCCTACCCTTAGGGGAATGTTTTGGGTGGCCGGGTTGGTCCAAGCCCCTATTCCATACCGATGAGTGACCACTTGGCACAGGCCGCCAGAGAGTAAATTTGGCGGGGGGAGTACGTGGATATCTTCTCATTCCTAAACAGTGTGCCCACCAAGGAGAGAGGGAGGGGCAGAATGAGAAGGATAGTGGCAGGCACGTTGTCGCAAGCCACCAAGTATGTGGGCCAAATGGTTGCCGGCCTGCATCGTATGCATGGCGGTGTACCTTAGGGCATGGCCGGATTTGGCAATTCCGATGGTCCAGTATTTGGACAACGCCTACCGGGCGATGATTTACTTTCCGGGCCCAGCGTGGTTGGCTTGTGACGAGGGATGCCGTAGGCGAATTTCCCCGCACCCCGAGATTAGGCAGGATGAGCCAGGCCAGAGGCTGTGGCTTTTGTACGTGACGCCCACGCGCCCTGCACCCGGGGAGATATACCATTGTGGGCATGCGGTTCAGCGGGCGGCCCCAGCACAGGTCACCTGCCAGGGGGCGGGGCGGGGGGTTCCAGCCCGCCGGCTGTGCTGGACTTTTTGTCCAATGGCTCCTCTAAGGGGAAGACTTGCAAATACAGACAGGAGTGTCCCACCTGTGTTGGGCCCCATGCGGCCTCTGCCTGTCCCAGGCCTAGAAGGATGCGGGGCAGAGGGTGGGGCAGACAGGGGGCTGGCAAGACTGCCGCAGATGGATCTAGTTCACCGAAGGGCTCCCTCCCCATTTAAGGTGGACATGTTGGAGCGTTGGCTCACATGGTGCCTGAAGGGTGAGGATGCGGGTATCCTTCAGGGTTCTAGACAGGGGTTCCGGATCCCTTTCATGGGTAATAGGTCCCCTCAGGATGCCCCCGATCTTTTATCCCTTAAGGGGAGGGAGGAGGTGGCTGCTGCCAGCTTTGACGAAAGGGTCTATGCGGGCAGGGTCGTTGGCATTGTCCCGCACCCCCGTCCTGGGGAGCATATTGTTCAATGATGCCATGCCTTTTGGCTATTCCTTTGGGGCTCGGTATTCGAGCGTTTCACCATTTTCCTAGATTGCGCTTTTGTCCGCAGGTCAGGGTCCCGGTCTGTAGCCCATTCCCTGGATGGTTTTATTCGGGGCTGAACGGGGCTGGGACACGTACCCACGTCTCCTCATCACATTTCAGACGCTAATGGAGGAACTTGGTGTCCCTTTAGCGCCCGAAAAGACCGAGGGCCCATCTCCACAGCTAGTATTCCTGGGGTGGAGAGTAACACGATAGCGCAGGATTCTAGGTTGCAGCAGGATAAGGTGTCAAGGCTAGTGGCCCTTGTCTCGGTCTTGCTGGCCGGGCGCATGGCATCACTGAGGTAACTTCTGGTGCTACATGGTCACCCCAGTTTCGCTGGCAGGGTCGTCGCACCGGGCAGGGCATTTGCTCTGCGCTTGTGCGACGCCATGGCGGGATTATCCAGGCCCCATCACAGGCTCAGATTTACCCAGGGTATCGGGGCATACGTGCTTGTCTGGCCATAGATTCAGAGGTAGTTCAACGGGGTGTCATTTTGGGGTCTGATTTCCTGGCTCCCCCTTGCTTTCAGATGCGGTCCGATGCCTCATGATTCCTGGGTTTCTGGGATGTACTTCAATTGGAAGTGGGCCTATGGTGGGTGGCCACCATCCTGGGCAGGCAAAGGGTTGCCTGCATGGTCTCACGTATCTGGAATGTTTCCCTATCCTGGGTGCTTTGATGCTATGGGGCAAGAGGTGGGCCAACTCGGTTGTGCAACTTGGGCATGGCAACGCGGCTGTTCCGCATCGTCACTGCACAGGATTCCAAATCGCCCGGGGTTATGGAGCTAGTTAGTTGGTTTGTGTTATGCAACCTGTGCCTCAACGTTCCCTTCAGGGCCAGGCATGTCCCAAGGGTTGATAATGATATTGCTGCTGCTTTGTCCCGCCTGCAGATCTCCCGGTTCCGTGCCTCGGCCCCCGGATGCGGAGGAATTTCCCTCGCCACTCCCGGATGTGAGATGGACCGTTGGCAAGGAGAGGTGAACCGGGCGATTGGCCTGTCACTAGCGCCATGCATGAGTAAGGCGTATCACCACACATTTAGTTCCTTTAGAGTATTATGTACCCGATTCTGACTGCCAGGAACCTGGCCTTTTCCAGTAGCCCATGTTCTGCGGTTCACGATTTACCTGTATCCCCAGGGCCTTGCACCACGCACCATAGCATCTCAGCTGTCGGGTTGGCTTTTATGGCCAAGGTGGGAGGTCGTGTGGACAGCACCAATGACTTCCGGGTGAGACATGTTGGGAGGGGTGGGTGCGCGTGCCCGGGCGTTTCCCGGGCGACCGCCACCCCATTTACCCAGGGGGTTTTTGACCCAGTTGGCCCGGGGCTGGCCTGGCCTCTGTTTTGATAGATGAGGCAGCCCACTTCATGCGGCTACAACGGTGGCCTTTTTGGAGTCCTCCGCGTCGGCGAGCTTGAGATGCTGAGTAAGGCGGATGCAAGAGTTTCCCAGGGTTTTTACCCAATTGGCCCGGGGCTGGCCTGGCCTCAGTTTTGATGAATGAGGCAGCCCACTTTATGCGGCTACAACGGTGGCCTTTTTGGAGCCCTCCGCGTCGGCGAGCTTGAGATGCTGAGTAAGGCGGATGCAAGATTTTCCCAGGGTTTTTACCCAATTGGCCCGGGGCTGGCCTGGCCTCTGTTTTGGAAATGAGGCAGCCCACTTCATGCGGCTACAACGGTGGCCTTTTTGGAGCGCTCCGCGACAGCGAGCTTGAGATGCTGTATAAGGCGGATGCAAGTGTAGGGCACTGGAACTCGAGGATGTCTATATTGCCAAAGACTGGGCCCAGTTGAGGATACGCTCCTCTAAGACAGATCAGCATGGCGTAGGCAGTGGTGTAAGACTGCTACGGTGTTCTTTGGCAGACATCTGTCCGGTTGGTGCCCTACAGGAATTCATGGCACTGCGTGGCAGGCACCACGGCCCGTTTTTCTGTCACCAAGATGGGTCTCCCCTTACTAAATTTCAGTTTTGGAAGGTGACAGCCAGAGCCCTCACCAGGGTGGGCCTACCAGGTGCCCGTTATGGCACACATTCATTCCGTATTGGTGCAGCCGCTACAGCAGCTGCTTTTGGGTACTCTGGGGCTGACATACGCAGCATGGGGAGGTGGGGCTCGCAATGTTTTCAGTTTTATGTGCGCCCACTCCTGCCATGAGTACCAATCCAGTCACCTTACCGCCTTTTTTCTCAATTTTCTTGCAGACCCTGGGTGTCGTATTACACCGGTGACAGTATGGCTGGTGGGCCACAGCTATGTGCACAGGGCAGCGCGTTACGCTGCGGCGACAGAGTGGACCCCGACTGGGACTGGGTGAACACGCCAGTCTCGCATGGCATGGTAAGCCTGGGATGTTATGGCGGGGGCTGCGGCCTTTCCCTTTTCTGGCCTGAGTGCTGACCCGCCTGACATTCTCATCATCTACCTTGGGGGCAATGATTTGTGCCAGGTCACCGGCTTATCGCTCAAGCATGCGATTTGCGAGGACCTCGCCTACTTGCATTATGTCTGGCCTGCCACAACCCTAGTTTGGTGGACATTATCCCGCGCCTTTCTATAGAGGGGGCGTTCACCTCCTGGCCCTTGACCGCGCTAGGCGCACGGTCAACGGGGCGGTGGCGCGGTTTCTTGCTGACAGGGCTTGGGGACGGGTCAGTCATCACCCCGATATCAGTCTACAAAATTATGACTTGTACGCAGGGGATGGGGTCCATCTGTCGCGAGGAGGTATGGACCTCCTGTTAGGTGATTGGCGAGCAGGCCTGTTGACCGAGCTGACGGTCTGGGTGGGGGCGTCAGGTCTTCTTTGAAGCCCCTCCGTGTGGCGGGTAGCACTGGTAAGGTAAACAGAATGACCCACAAGTATCCGGCAGGTTCGCAATTGACTGGACAACACTAGACAGGAATAAATTAGTTAAACGTTGTCCGGTCAACGACGAATCAGGCGATGGGGTGATGACGATTGCTAACCAGCATGCATCACCCCTGTGATTTCACGGATACGCGTCAGAGGGTGGGGTCATGAGTTAGTTATTGACTACGGTCAACAATTTGTTTGTTGTCAACAAACAAATTGATACAAATTGATACATTGTAACCAATTGCCGTTGGCAATTTTGGGGTGGTACCTTACCAGTGTTACTTCGGCCTGCTTGCCTTAGGAATTATGATTGGTCGTTTTACCAATACAAATTTATAATTCGGACTAGGGCATTGAATCAATAAATGTGGCCCTATGCTGTTATCCACTCTCAATGTTGTCTGTGTCCGTTATTGGGGGGGTGCGCCTGCAATGCAAGTGCGGCGCCAAAATGGCCGCCGCGCCCTTTGCGGGCCCCCCCCCCACAGGACAGAGAATCCGGGTAGTTAGGGGCGTGGCCAGCTCCCTTATAAAAGGGGTGGCCACGAGGCAGCCGAGCTGCCATTTTACCTCAGCGACGGAGCGGAGAAGTCTTTTCCCCTCCACCCCCTCCCTAGTTAACAGTGTGATATTTTGGTCGCTTCGGGGCCGGGTGGGAATTTTTGGCTGGGACCCATATTGGCTTCCGGGTCCTGGCTTTTTTGCCCATCCCACACTGTTGCTATGGTTTGATACAGGGGTCTTTCTGTGTTCCTAATGTTGACTTTGGTCACATTGGCGGGTAGCACTGGTAAGGTAAACAGTATGACCCACAAGTATCCGGCAGGTTCGCAATTGACTGGACAACACTAGACAGGAATAAATTAGTTAAACGTTGTCCGGTCAACGACGAATCAGGCGATGGGGTGATGACGATTGCTAACCAGCATGCATCACCCCTGTGATTTCACGGATACGCGTCAGAGGGTGGGGTCATGAGTTAGTTATTGACTACGGTCAACAATTTGTTTGTTGTCAACAAACAAATTGATACAAATTGATACATTGTAACCAATTGCCGTTGGCAATTTTGGGGTGGTACCTTACCAGTGTTACTTCGGCCTGCTTGCCTTAGGAATTATGATTGGTCGTTTTACCAATACAAATTTATAATTCGGACTAGGGCATTGAATCAATAAATGTGGCCCTATGCTGTTATCCACTCTCAATGTTGTCTGTGTCCGTTATTGGGGGGGTGCGCCTGCAAAAGCACCTGTGGTACTAGAGCTGACACCAGTAATTTTTAAGATCAAATGTCATTATTATTTACTTTAGGTTACCTACAATAACAAAGACATTTGATTGTAAAAGCACTGCTACCAGCTTTAAAGCAAGCAAAAAGCAAAGCAATCACACTTATATACTCCCCCATATAGTGCTTAGTGCACTCTCTGTGTGGTTCATAAGTTAATTGGCATTTGCCCCCAACATGCTGATTACTCATACTTTAAACCCATAAGTACTTTCCAGCTCTTAGAGCATTTTATCCTGGCCTCTGAATATACACTCAGTCAAAGCACCCAAAAACCTTATTTCAATCAACAAAATGGCAACCTCCTCCTCCCATCTTCAGCCTGCCAAGGGAGATAGGATTGCTGTGATTTGTTTTCTTTAAAATAAGTACTAAAACCAGTTAATATTGGGCATCGTCAATCTTCATTTAGGGGTAATTAATGGATGAAATTGTATAAGCGATCTAAATAGTGGTTACTGAGAGTTGTTCAAAGGGTAATATTTACAGTGTAATCCAGAAGAAAAGATAACACAGTGGTGAATTCCTGACCTGACACATGACATCGGAAAAGTCTCCAATACTTCAAACTGCCCAATGGCGTGTCTCACCTCATTTAAGATATAAGTTGCATTCTTTGCTCTGGTTAGCTCTGGGGTCTCTTCCACAATGGTGAGACCTTTACCTCGTATGCTCTCTTCCAAATCTCTCCTATATTCTTTCTAGAGAAAAAGATAGGAATGGGGGGAAAGAAAGAAAACTGAAGAAACTAACAGAAAGAAAGTGCTTTAAGAAAGAAAAAAGGGAAAGAAAAGGAAGCAAGCAAATAAATTTTCAGATTAATGCAATTAATAGTTATGATGATTAGGCATCTATCCTCTATCACAAAAATCTCAGACTGACACACCATCATTAATAAAAAATAAATGCATATGAACAAAAGCACATGGGTTCCACCAACAGGAAAACATTGATGCCGATAATACAGTTAACAAGTAGTAAAGGATGAGGGAAGAGTGGTGGGGGGAAATCTACAAGGCACAAACGCAAATGAGATGCATGCTTAACACAAACATTTAAGCCTGGAAAAGGCACTAGTGAAGGGGCTGCTTTGGTGAGAATAATTAGTGAAAACTAGTTGTGTTGTTTGGCGAAGGGGCAGCGATACAAATGTGAAAAATAAATTTAAAATTTAAATTAAATAGTGAAAGATGACAGAGTTGTTGCTACCTCGCTTGCTATGTGAGTGGCATATTTGACATGCAATTGAGATGGTGTAATCTCCAGGCCGGAAAGGTTTTTGCCTTTAATGTACTCTTCAAAGTCTTTTTTATATTCTTTCTATTAGATTTAGAAGGAGATGAAAAAAGAAGAAGAAGAAAAATTATTTTGGAAGCATATAAAAGACATAGGGAAAGAAAAGGGGTCAGTTGTGACAGCGACACTCCAATTTGGTAACTAGGTATAAATCCAGTCATGTTCTTATAGCTCATTTTATTACTGGGTAATTGTGGTATTCCTAACAGCAAAAGAATGAGGTTCGGACTTCAGACACACATGTATATATACAGAACACAATGCCCATAGAAAGACAGTTACACTCAGTTGACAAGAATCTTCATAGCCATGGATGTGTCATCACTTTAGTATTCACCAGAAATTTTGTTGTCTAAAGAAGGACCATAGGATATGCATTTTTGTATCATGTAATTGGCCCAGGATTTTTTTTCCTGGTCAGACAATAAATATAAAGAATTAATACACTACATAAATAAATATAGATGATTAATACACTACTGATTTTCCCCCTTTCCCATAAACCGGGACAAACAAACAACCCTGTTCAGAAGCAGAATAACTGATTGTACATCCCTAGTCCTATGGCCAACTGTCACACACTATTACTATGTAATTTATAGATGTATGTTTCACCTTGTCTAAGTTTCACATTGCAACTGAACAGTGTCAAAACCCCAGTAAGATGAATAAATAACCACATGAAAGGGCAGACTACTATAACAATGATTAGAAAGAGGTCTTTTCAGCAGAGTAGCAATTTAACTGAACCCCAAAGGAAAAGGCACATGCCCCAGCTCTGCTTGGATGCAACTAATCCTTTAACCACAATTGACCACTAGTTTATTTAAAACCTGTGTGTGTAAATTTGATAAGATAAACTGGACTCTTATTTAACCACCAGTTTACTCAAACCAGTGTGAGTTAATACTTATTCACAGTTTGGATGTAAAACTGTATAGACTGAAACAATATGCAGAGGAAACTAGAAGATCTGGCATTTGAAATCATTTTAAAAGATGATCATACAGATGCTGTGGACAATCTCTAAAAGCATCTTGCCAGTGTGCCTCCAGGTGCAATTCAAGGTGCTGGTAATTACCTTTAAAGCCCTACATGGTAGTGGGCCAGGATACTTAAGAGACTGCGTCATCATAAGAACATCTAGCCATCCCACCAGAGCAGACCGGAGAGGATCTCTAATTGTTCCATCTGCTAGAGAGGCACGTCTCTCTAGCACCAGAAAGAGGGCCTCAGTGTCTGCTCCGGCCCTATGGAACCTCCTGCCAATTGAGTTACATCTCCGGACAGAGTTGCTGCCCTTCCGGAAAGGCCTAAAAACCTGGCTGGTAAAGCAGGTGTGGGGTACCAATGATGTGGTGACCCCCGCCTGCTGGCTGATCTAGGAAGAACGCTCTCTCTCTTTAAATCGGTAAGGGTTGGGGTAATTTTTGATAGTAGTTTTTAATGGGTTTTTATAGGTTTTTAGAGTTTTTAACTGTGATGCTGGTTTTTATTCTTTGTGTGCCGCCCAGAGTCTCTTGAGTTGGGCAGCAATATAAATCACAAAAATAAATAATAATAATCTTAAGTACCAAAGAGGAACCCAGAGCTTTCACTTCCCTACCTCTAGTATTCTTGCACTCTGATAATGTAACAGTGTTAAATATTGGGGACAGTCAACCTGAGGCACACTGGGCATCAGGAGCAAAGGCTGTGGCATGCAATGGAGTTGGCTATGCAAGCACATTAGATACCCACTCTTATTAAATATAAAAAGCCATGATAGAGCAAAACTGTACAACAGAGTGGCTTTATCTCAGACCCTGATTTTGTCCCCTAGTACGCTTTGGAACAATTGTACAATGAAAAGTCAGGAGAAACAATCAATTGACTTACCCAAACAACATGACCAAGCACCTATACAGGAGTATTTCACCTTGTCTAAGTTTCACTCTTGGATGGAACATTGCTAAAACTTTAAACAGATATGATCTAACTGGATGATGGACTTAAATGACAAGTCAAGGGGTTGGTGGGGAGAAACAAACAACAATAAAATTGGGGACAAAGAGGGAATAAGAAGGCATTTATCACCAACTACATCTTCCTGCTACAACATTCCAGATATGTTTTTGTAGCCTAGCTACAAGCCAGGAGAGCTTCAATGCCTTAACAATCCTAGATTTAATTTCACTCAGCACTTTGAATAAATGGGCTGAATGAATAGACCATTGGATATGGAAGGTGTCAGTCAGTACCTAATGTAGAAAGTGAAAGCAAACTGTACATTGCTTAATGCATTCTTATTAAATTTTAAATGCTAGGGTAGGGGAAGAGGTATGAGGAAAATTGTCTACCCCTGGTGCCAAAATAACTGAGCCACATTGACTGGGAAATCATTTGCCGATTCACTTCAGAAACCAGAATATCCATCCTAATTCTCTTGTATTTAGCAATCATGAATCAATGTGTGCTAGGTATCTATCATCCCATATGGGTCACTATAGTAGACCAGAAATTTGATTGAAACATAACTACAGATATGACTCTGAAATTTGATTCTGGCTGACAATGATACAATCATGATGACAGTATTATATTTTCATTTTCTGAATCCAGCAATGCTGCTTTCTATGATTGAAGGTCCATACCTCACTTTGCATCTGCTGAGCCTCTTTAGCAGTGAGATACGTTGGTGTTTCAAAGTCAAGCATGGGCTTCCCCCTTTCCTTTTCATATTTTTCCTTGTACTTCACCTGCCGAGAGGAAAGCAAATGTTATCACAATGCATTTGTTGGGTATACCATTGAAATACTGAAAGGGGTCCTGGGCATAGACCCCTTGGTGAATTGTGCTCACACAATCTAGCCACAAAAACTGGACCATAGAACAGGAGCAAGAAGTACTAAAGTCCTCCTTCTAACTGCCACAGTCAAGCTGGATGTCTATTTTATCATGGCAACAGGACTGCTATCACTTCTGCATGTATCAGAGCTCCATGTCGCCACTATTGCATACAAAGCCACAACAACATGGATCATGCAGTTCATTAACATGGCAGTACCATGAATGTATCTAGGCCGAAACTCTTGTGTTGTTCAAATCAGATCAAAAGAATTATCTGGAAGCTAACATAAGTGCTATACAGACATGCTTTTTGGACTAGTCTGCTTGAGAAATTCTGGAAAAGGTAGTCCAAAAATGCTATAGTCAGAATTCTATTTGTGATTATGAAAGTTTTGCATAAATTGCTGTGGCTGATAGTGACTAATTGATGAGACACTAAAGTATGCCTGGTTGTGAGCCTGACTGCACTACAAAGATGCACCCTGGCACTTTATAAACTAACTGCAATTAGTCAAAGCAAATTATGTAAACCATATGCAGACATTAATAGGATTTAAGCCTATACACATACACCTCTCTATCTAGGCATATTTATACACATGTACATAAATAGGAAGTATATCTGTAACTATAAGTAAGTGTGGTGGAGGAACATTGCTAAATGGATAATGGCTGAGACTGAGAAGTAAAAAGTGAGAAATATTTATTTGACTTACTATGCTCTGAAGTTCTGAGGCTTCCTTTAGATGGATCTGTTCAAGGTTATCTGGAATGACATGGTAGTGGCCTTTACTTTTCTCATATTTCTTCTTGTACTGGTACTAAAGGGAAGACATCAAAAACCATGATGAATATACGCTACGATACAATTCAAAACTGAACAATGCAAATGAGACCTTCTCTTGTTAACATAAACATCATTGTGTCTTTTAATAGCAGGGTTATATAACTCCAGGAGAAAAGGGGACTAATTCTTTTAAAAGTTTTAAAAAGTTAAAGTAGTACTACCAAACAGTAGTACTGTAGTCGTAAGCTTTAAAAAAGGAAGAAAAAAGATGATATTTTTGTTAGTCAAAAATATGAGGCAAAATAGTTTTTATTTTGCTATTAAAATTTGGTTAGAGGTTGTACAATATTAGCAGCTCCAAGATAATATGAAATTTTCTAGACTAGAGATATTAATGTTGCTAGTCTGGATGGAGAAAGTTTATTAGGCAAGAGAGAAGAGATCACTACCAGGTGATTTTCTAAGAACAATCAAGGAGGAAAGTTGTTACATAAATTGTTAGCAAAGATTGTCATAAAACGGCAGATGGCTATAAACTCAAATAGGAAAGATCTGGGCTTAGGTAATAGGCTTACACTACTGGCGAGCTGGCTTGTATTCAAGACATGATGCATTGCAAGAGATTCAGACATATCAGTCACTGGTTTGTGAAGTTTCTTCAGATCTGCTTTATATTTGACCTGTAGTGAGTAGTGGGGAAAGTCAATCAGTCTTGATAAAGATTAATACTATACAGGTGAAAAAATATTTAGGTATAACAGCCATTAAGATGACACCAGTGGAATAGTACATGCTCCAATGGAGCCCCTGTAGAAAGTTTAACCAGCAAAAACTTACTGATTCTAATATTTTACTGATAATTCTGGTGGAAAGTATCATGTTGAAAAGAAATGAGGGAGTTTTGGATCCACAAGATCCAAAGCTGCCCCATTTTCTCATCAGCCTTAGTGAGATAGACAGATAGAAAAGAGGGCAAGGGAACCCCCTAATCAAAGGAACCCATTTAACTCTCCTGTCTGGCTTTAGGAACTGATAGTTCCTCTAGCACAGTGATGGTAAGCCTTGGCACTCCAGGTGTTTTTGAATTTCAATTCCCAGAAGCCCTGATCAGCAGGAGTGCTGACTTGGGATTCTGGTAATTGAAGTCCAAGAACAACTGGAGTGCCAAGGTTTGCCATCATGGCCCTAGCAAATAGTACATCTTCTGACAATAGTAAGTGAATGGGCCAATAAGGCTAGAAGAAGGTGGATCAAAGAGAAAGGCAAAGTAAGTTTAATTGGGAAGCAATGAAAACATTTGGGTGAAAGACTGCAAGTTTTTAAAGACAGAGGGAAGCAATGGGAAAGCAAAGGACTTTTGATGCTAACCCTAATTATAGATCAAATTAGCAGAGCAGTGCACACAAATCATCATATGTGTCCAGTGGCTTCCTTTGAAAGGAAACCAAGTCTGGGTTGAGAATGTTGCATATGGGATACCTCTCATGATGTTGAGAAGTAGTCTATGCATTATACAGGTATTATCAACCTACTGAAAGGCCGAAGAGTCAGACATACCTCACTGGCGATGTTATGAGCATCTTTTAAGGTCTTGTAGATCTTGCTCTCTTTCATGTCATATTGTGGCCTATTTCCTTTCTCTTTGTCAAACCTTTCTTTATATTTGATCTATTTCCAAAATAAGAAGAAAAAGTATTAAACACTAGTTCTGAATTTGAGTTTGTCCTGTGCCAAGAGAGAGCAAGAGAGCCCACACACAGTTGTCAACACTGAACAAGCAAACAGGTCCAAGAATGCATGGCATAAAGATCTAATTGAAGATATCATTACACAGGCCAATAAACATGTACTAATGCAGTCATTATTGAATGGATGCATGCTACATTTACAAGGCAAAATTTGCTTCTTTCATTCAGTGGTTGTGTGTCAGCTCCACATTTGAAATACTGTACAACAAGAAAGCTTAATGAACATGTGACAAAGCACAGCTACCAAGGGACCAAAGGTTTAAGATTGCATGATATACTTTAAAACACATTTTCTAAAATGGCAATTTCTTCCAGTCTTGGTTCTAAATAATGGACAATAGAAACACATCTGTGTAAAATCTGATTGTTTTCAATATTTCTTTCCTGTCCTTCTGAGAGACTTGAAGCATCACTCTAGCCCAGGGGTGGCCAACCTTGGCGCTCCAGCTGTTCTTGAACTTCAGTTCCGAGAAGCCCTGATCAGCTGGTGTGCTGACATATGGTAATCGAAGTCCAAGAACACCTGGAGAGCCAAGGTTGGCCACCCCTGCTGTAGCATCTATGAGTTCATACCTTGCTCGAATTCTTAACCAGTATGACTTCATGGGTAGGCATGATTCTTTTTTTAAAAAAAATTGGAGCTCAGCTTTACTCTAACAACTATGGTAATTTAATTTAACAAACAAAGAATATTTAATCTAATTTGTAACTATAATCATTTATTTTAAGAGAAATGGCTGTGAATTAAAAGACACAGAAAAGTTAGCAACTGAAAGTAAAGGAGTTATTAAATGGCTTGCCCTCTAAATCAAGTAAAATGCAATGCATTAGGGCATTGCAGTCTAACTAATATGGGAGGACAGCGGGAGACGGCGGGAAAGAGGGTAAAATATGGTAATTTCCCAGCCAAAACGGGATACTTGACAGTTATGAACTGCAGACATTGTTCATATTCAACTGAGAAGTAGCTTTTGAGCTGAATGTTTACAGTTTATTGCCACTATATCTGTTCCTATTGCTTCTTTACACTAACATTATGCTAAAAGTGATGCACTCAAGACATAAAGGCTCTTCACCTATGTTAGCAACAACTTCATAAAAGAAAAAAGAAGAAGACAATAATCATTTGGTGGGAACATAGCAAGTTTTCTAGTTAAAAAATAAGCCCATTTAATTGTCCAATCAATTTCAAGTCCAACTGATTTCTGTGAAAGTTCAGCATATTTTTAGCCACATAAATCAATGAGAGTCAAATGTGCTTAATTTTAAATTGATTGTACAGTAGACCCTCGCATAACGACATTACTTGGTTCCCCAAGTAGTGTTGCTAAGCGATTTTTGTTGTTATGTGGGTTTCTATGGAGCTTCCTGCATAACGAAGTTTTTAGCGTCATTGTCCAGATAATGATGGTTATTTTAGCATTGCTGTCTGGACAACGACACTAAAAACATTATGCGGGGGAACACGTGGTGCATAACGGCGCGTTGTTAAGCGAAAATGATGCTATCCGAACGCATTGTTATGTGAGGTTTGACTGTATTCATCCCTCCCAAGAGCTGATTGGAATAACTGATGAAAGGAATAATCATGCTAAAGATCAGTACGCATGACTGCAAACAAATAAAGATAATTTAACATTAGAGAAATCGAAGAGGATACATTGCAAATTTAAATCACATCCCTTGATTTTGGATCTTCCAAACAAGTTGACAAGTTTTATCAGTATAATTCATGCTGGATAGTCTCATCTTTTGAACTTGGAAAGACAAAAGATGCCGGTGATCATGTTCAACTAGCATTTGGGTGTACAGAAAAGAGACAAGACAGAACACTGTCAATATCGATGCTCTTCAGAAGGAACAAGACTGTGCTCACAATGACACAAATGGCATAGTGTGAGGAGGAAAAACCATTTATGGCCCTAATCCGTACAACATGAGTGGCTTCCTTTTATTCATATGTTCTCTTGATTTCTAAAGTGCTTTCCTGTGTAGTGTAGAGGCAGCTTGCAGCAAAAATAATAAGGGGGGCATTGGCACACCATGGTTGAGATGGAGTTCTCAGGGTAGGCTCTAAGCTGAACTGATGAGCCGAGCTGAATTCTAGCTATCAGACAAATATACAACTCTAGTATAAGAATGTGATGTAAGGTGGGAGGAAAGGGGGATTAGTGAACCTCAGGCACAAGGGGGGGGGGACCAAATGGAAGCAGTCTGTACAAACAGGAGTTCTGTTTTTCCCGCTCCTGCAGACAAGACACCACCATCACTGTGTCTTAGACACCTGGAAAGCTTTACACACTCTCCAACTTCCTTATGAAAAGGGCACTGTGGTCCATTTATGTCTGTTTTGCTAATGGAGGGTTAAAGCTGAGAAATGATCATTCACCAAAATCTACCCAACAAGCATAAAACTAGATGCCACAAGTTAGCATGTTGTTAGTAGAGCCAATTTCATAGGTTCTGACAATTATCCAAATATAATTCTGATTGCTTAGAGAGTTTGGCCCTTGAAAAATTAATGCATTTTCATGTCATAATAATGTTCTCTCTTATCGTTATCTAGTCTGACCCTCTGCTAATGATTTAACTAACAGTTTTCACACAGGGCTTACCCAGATCTGACTCCTAACTACTATGCCACACTATCCTTAATTAATCAGATTGTTTTGTTTTGGGATTCTTGTTAAAGTAAGCTCTTATGTCCGTACACTTTTAACAATGCTGTTCTATTAAAAATGGTGAAAATGTTTGTGACCTTCCCTCAATAGAAAAACTTTGTTTAAAAAAGGTTCTTCTTCCTATGCATGTGACACTTATCTCTGACTCTGAGACCTCAAAGATGTTAGATATGCATTCCCTTTCAATCTATTTGGAAACTGCTCCCTCATCCACATGGGAGAGCTAGGTCAGATATTCCACAGGAATAAATGGATAAACCATTTGCATGCAGAAAGTCAAAATACAGAGGGTGCCAAAAGTGTATACACATTGTAAGAGATGTTATCTATCTCTTACTTTTCAAAGTTGAATTGAATTATGGTAGCAATGTGTAGTATGATGTTTGCTCAAAAGAATTAATTTTAGCATCACCATGCAACAAACAGGGCAGTCAAACAAAATGGCAGAAGCAAAGTTGTTATTCGAGGAGTACAAGACCATTTTGAAGAGGTGTGGTTGAGTTTCCCCATGTTCACCTGACTTAACACCCCTTGACTTCTACCTATGGGGGACCTTAAGGGATGTGGTGTACTGTAGAAAACCACTGGCAGTACTTTAAGAAATTGAAACATCATGTGCAGGGATACAAGTAAACACTTTGGTCAATGTTGCTCAAGTAGTAGTTTGCCATAATCAAAAATTTCTGGATGCTGATGGTAACCACTTTGAACACCTCTTGTAATTACAGAAGTCAAACATGATTTGTATTCATCTTTTGTTATTGGTATATATTGAGTACTACAATAGTAATACATGTTTTCGCTTTGTTAAAATGTATATACGATTTTGGCACTTTCTGTTTATACTGAAACGCCTGAACATGGCCTGAGATGCAAGTTTCTCATGACTTATATTAGTGACTTCAGCAAGAGTCTTTGCTTGTTGAGTGATGCTGCAGCAAACTGACTTTATAGAAATAAAGTCTGGAAGATGAGATAATGCATCTTAACAGAAAGTGAGAAATGTATTCCAAATATAACAAGACAACAAGAAGATGTTTGGGCACAACATATGATACACTAACAACAGTGACAAGATGGTATATAGATGTCATATTGGCTGCATAGGAAATAGACTTCTTAGGGTACTACATGTTAAAAGCAAATATACAAAAGGGGAAAAAAACCAACCAAGAAAAACACATAACAGATAACACTGGTTCCTTTTAAAAACAGAATGCTATCCCTAAAAGATGCCCCAAAGTCACAAGATGCTGAATTTCCATTACAAACATTTGGACAATTTTAAAAACCAACTTTTAAACAACCAGGTTTTCTCATGGGGAAGAAGGATGACATGCAGTTTTCATTGCATGCAATCATGACAAAAAGAAATTTTAAAAAGCCCTCCCATTTTCCCTTAGGAAACAAAGACAAAGTTGGGGCAAAAGAAAGTTTCCTTTCTAAACTCTCTGAGAGTGAGTGGAGAATGGATGCCTTATCTGTTCTTCTTCTTCCGTGTCTCGGCCAGTCGTGAAGCTGCCAAAATGAAGCCACCTTTTGGTGAATTCATTCTGCAGTTCCTTTCGCCTGACCTAGTGTGAGAAAGATTAGTTGGCACAAGGTGGCTGTTGCCTGGGGTACGCCAGATTGTTGTTCAAAAATATCACAATCTTCAAGGAGGCTCTTTCTGTGAGTCTGCCACGAAGCAGCTTGGAATTAAGGGGAGCTTCTCCCTTCCAGCAAGGAGAGGCAATGTGTGAATGATGGAGGTGGAGACATCGCTGCCTGCAGGCTTTGCAGATGGGTTGATGGTTTCATTTTAAGCCAGGCCTGTTGCAAAGCCTTCCTTTTGTTTCTTTGTAGTAGTGTTGAGTTTATCAGGGTGTGATTTGGTGAGGTAGCTGCTGGATATGTGCCACAATTCATGTGAATCAGCTGTGCACACAGTGGTGTATCATAAGGCAGTGCAACCAACATTATTTCATGTGAAAAGAGCTAAAAAATGCCTGCAGGGGTGCCTCGCCAACTCAGCCAATCTGTGTACAACTGGCAAGGCATAGGGAGCTAGGGACTCACCTGTCCAAGTAGAGAGTGACCAAGGAGGTCGACCTGCTCTAGTACCAGGCTTGCAAGACTCCACCTTAGGCCCCAACACAGTTTAAGGGATATTTAAATAAAATATAGTCCAAGCTTTAATCCAATTTCTTGTGTCTTGCTTGTATATTTGCCCTGGCTTAAAATGGTAACCAGGAAACATTTGACCCAACAGTAGTGTCCACAGAAACATCTGCAAATGCAGACAGCACTGGATCTTTGGCTATAAACAGAGATGAGCACTAAACCCTAGAGTCGGATATGACTGGCTTTGCAACCTATGCAAACATTCCCTTTTCCTCTGTAGCACATGACATGAAACTGCATGGATGATAAGAGTTACATTCAAGGTTGGGCAGCTGTGCAGAACTCACAGAGGTTTGGATGGCCCAATGAACTCAGTTCATGACCTAGGGCAATCCCACACTTACCTTAACCACAGCTTTGTTAAGGTTGACTAAATGAGAGGCTAGATTAGGAATAATGGGGAAAAGTAAATAGTATGTATGTTATGAAGGTGTAGGTTTGTGTCAGGAGCCTGAATAATTGAAGGTTTATACAGGTCTTTCCCAAGACTGGTTCTACCACAAGTGAAGTAACCTGCTTCAGGCTACACCATCCTGGCTGGCCCTACTATTGGGAAGAGTGAGGTGGCCACCTTAAACAGTAGATCATAAGAAAAAAGTCAATTATTTCAACTGATGTATTTTTTTAATGTGAGGTGTTAGGAGGAGTGTTTATGCAGTTTATTCTTCATATACAAAAACATCATAGCTGGCTTTCCATACAACCATTTGTATTGAATACTGTATATTGTTTGTATTGAATACTGTATAATTATTGTGTATTGATTATATTATATATTTGTATTGTTATCTGTGTGTGTGTGTGTGTGTGTACACACACACACACACACACACACATTGTATGACTGTTGTTTGAGCCACCCTGAATCAGGCTTCCTGATTGGGCGGCATACAAATGTGAAAATTAAATTAAATTAAACCATGATGGGGTCTGTGTGTGCTCTATGCTGTTCTGCCTCCAGGAACCTATCTTGGGCAGACCCTGCACATTGTAATGGAAGGTGACTTAACTGATGGTAGGAACTAAATGAGCCACCAAGATTTAGTCTTCCAGGGAAGGACATGTTTGATAGAAGGGAGGGAAAGGGAGTGAGGTTTAGACTCTACTTCATGGGGGCAAAACATCTTGGCTCAACACCTACCTCTTCCACTGTAACCTGGCAAGCTGCCCCCAATCAAATACTGAAATGAATTAATTAACAATGCGCAAGGTTACTACTAACTGCCAGAGTTAATATATATGACTATCAATTTTTTGTGTGTGTTGGTGGTTGGGGTGGTTTTGGGGGGCACACACACACACACACACACACACACACACACACACAATAAACACACACACACACAACATAACCACACACACGCAATACACATAAACAACACAACCACACACACACACAATACACACAAACACACACACAACACAACCACACACACACACGCCGAAGCAGCACGGGGAGAGAAGGGGCTCCCCCTCCCCCCGAAGCCTCGATGAGGCCACACATACACACAGCCTAGAAGGCCGCGCCGCGTGCGAAAGGCCCAACCGGCAACAGGTAAGTGGGGCAAGGGACAGGGACTGAGAGGGGGGGATTGGCAGGGGGTCGGGTTCGTGTTCCCCCTTTCTCCTCCCAGACCAGGGTGGGCGGCGTGGTCCCCGGGCTCATTCCCCTCCCCCTCAGCCCATGTCCCCCAGCCCACTTACCTGTGGCTGGCTTGGCCGTTTGCTCTCTACGCCTACCCGGCGCAGCCTTCTGAGCTGGACTGCTCACCTTCCATGCCTCCGTGGCATGGCCTGTCCTCCATCCCCGCCAGCACCGAGGCCTTGACCAGTTGGGCGGGAGGCACCAAAAGCAGGCGGCCCAGCCAACAACTGATGTGCCCACCTGCCCGCCATGGAGAGCTGGGGATGGCTTCCCTCTGGGAGATGAAGTGTCTCCCAGAGGGAAGTGGTTTGCGCATTGGCCGGCTTTTTTTTAACGCACGTGCCGGCTTTCTCGGCCTCCTCTGCGCTCATGTCCTTCAGCCTGATTGGCTGAGGGGTGGCGCAGCGCAGAGGACGCTGGGACGTGTAGGCTTTTTTATGCTCGTGTTTGTGGGGCATTTGCCCCACTCTCTGTTTTGGGACCCTTGCGGCGTTGTGAGTTCGCTTTTAAGGTAAGTGTGGGCAGCTCGGTTCAGGATGGTTGGGCCAGGTGTGGGCGCTAATGCCGGACATTCACCACCCATCTACCTTCTTATAGGTATAGATAGGTAAATGTAAAGGTCTTCTTTGCTTGAAAACCAGTCGTATCCAATTCTATGATGTGGTGCTCATCTCCATTTACAGCCAAAGAGCCAGCATTGTCTTCATCTATAGTCATTTCTGGAGTCATGTGCCAGGCATGAGTAGTCCCCAGAGCACACAGAATGCTGTTACCTTCCCATTGAAGCAGTACCTAATATCTACTTGCAATTTCTTGCTTTCAAACAGTAGTTGGGACAGAAACGGGATAGCTCATGACAAATATAGATTAATGACATTCTATATTTTCATAGTATGTCTGCCTCAACCTGGAGAGGTGGTTTAATTCAATGATACACAGTTTTTATTCAAACATATTTTTGCTTCAGATTTCAAAGTTGGTTAATTACATAATATAAATTATGCAGTCTTTTTTGTGTATATAGCCAGATTCCCCACTCACACATGCAGAAGTTTCAAGGCCCCTTAAACTTTACCCTCAGTAAAAGTTGTCAAAATTATGTGTTAATCCAATCTTGTATTGGAAAAATTCTTAAGCCCATTTTTGCATAAGAAAGAAAGGGGAGGTCTCAGAAGAGTAGCACATTCCAATGACAATTCTGACTTGACTTCGTGTGCTGGGAATATAACACTTAGCAAAACGGGCAGCTATGGAGGACAACTTCTTTGAATCCACCTTACATGACTACTTAAGACATTAGCTTTCTTAAGGTGTCTCATCATGGGCGTATCATACGATGCAGCGCCATGGCCCCTCAAGTGTCCTTTGATGTATTCCGCCTACAAAGCGCAGCAAGAACAGCAAAGGTTAGAAAAGCAGACATCTAGTCCTGAGGGACTAAGCAAAAAGCCAAGATAAAAGCGCAGAGAATGTTCAGGGTTATGTCTCGAGGTAAAACAGCATGAATCAAAGGTACACTTGCTTTTGAGGAATTCATTCAATGCTTGGAGGACACCAAAGAAGTAGTAGCTGAACACCGAAAGATAATTAATTACTTCAAATGTAGTTTTGAAGTAAGCATAAGAAGAAATTCCTATGCCACCATCTGCACTGAAATATATAACACCACAAGCATCTGCCTCCAGAAAATGCAGAATAAATGCCTTTATTTTACTCAGTGAACAGAGCAAAAATGAAGAAGTTAAATTTATATGAAGCAGATTAGATTAGATTAGATTAGATTAGATTAGATTAGATTAGATTAGATTAGGGTAGGGTAGGGTAGGGTAGGGTAGGGTAGGGTAGGGTAGGGGACGCCATTGGGGGGGGGGGGGGACAATCAGGACTCCCGTCCTGGGCGCAGAGATGATGGGGGCCCGGCAGTGCCGGGAAACCACTGATCTGCGCATGCACAAACAAATGACGCATGCGCAGGAAACCATGGGGGTGTGGTGGTGCCGGGAAACCACTGATCTGCACATGTGCAAACAAATGATGTATGCGCAGGAAACCTCAGGGGCATGGCCAAAATGGGGGGGGGGGGGCATCAGGCCTGGAAATTTATGATGGCAGCCCTGGATAAGGTAGGTAGGTAGGTAGGTAGGTAGGTAGGTAGGTAGGTAGGTAGGTAGGTAGATAGATAGATAGATAGATAGATAGATAGATAGATAGATAGATAGATAGATAGATAGATAGATAGATAGATAGATAGATAGATAGATAGATGGGAGGGAGGGAGGGAGGGAGGGAGGGTATCATTATGCTAAATTAATAAAGAAAGTCAAACACAGATTATTTCTGTTTGTCTCACCCCAGATGTGCAGCAAATTCCAGTTACATGGAAATTAAATTGTTGCCATGGCTGCCCTTATAAACAATGTCATAAGTGCCATGTCCAGATGTGAATAAAAGTGCAGGAGCCATATGAAAATTATAGGAGCCATCAGTGGCTAGGATTAGATTATTGGCCTTTCTTTTGCTTACTAAATGCTATCTCTTCCCACAAATAACTTTTTTGCCTGCAGCTTGCAATAGTTGTCTTCTGGTGTCTGAGCTAAAGACATGTGTTGGGGTGGGGATGGGGGTGGAGGAACAGCTGTAGGGTGAGAAAGATGCAGTAACATACCTTTTTCTAACATTGTGGTCTTTGGATCTGTTAGACTATAAGCTTTAATGCTTCCAGACAAAATGACCAGTTGACTGGAAATTACAGCAGTTGTCACTGCACGCCCTTTTGACAGGTATATTGGAAAAGGATTAACACACCCAATGATTTTAAACTTTCTCAACAGCCATATACTTTCTTGAAAACCCTTCTCAACCACCAGATCAGCTTGCAGCAAACACAAAGCTGGAAAACTCATGTTTGGCGCTCTCTTTTGTTTTAAGACAGACAACATTTTGGGTCTAATGAAAAGTATTTGAATCATTCAGTTGTGATTTTAAAGTATTTTGTTTAGTGAAAATGGACATTTTAGAATAGGGGTGACCAAACTTTTTGGGCCATGGGCCAGTCATGTGGTTCAACGGGCCAGTCAAGTGGTTCCTCCCACCAGAAGCAGAAGTAAAACATGCCTGCACATGCGCAAAATGCTGTCATAACTGCACCCGCAGCTGCCATAAACATGTTTATGACAGCCGCCGTTGCATTTTCGGCAGTGTTTTGTGCATGTGTGGGTGCATTTTACTTCCGCTTCCGTGAGTGGCGAGAGTGGTGTGGGCCAGATAAATTTGGCATTGTGGGCCCAGATCCAGCCCACAGGCCGTAGTTTGGGCACCCCTGTTCTAGAAGCTTTATTTTAAACTGGGCTGAATAATCCTAACCTAGCCAAGGAATACAGTAGATTGGCCAACTCAGGCCTAGACCCCAATCCCCCAAAAGGAGACCTCATGACAAAGAAGCATGCTCTCTTCCTTCCTCAAATAGAGGCACAGCACCCAGTTGCTTTTCTGTTTTATCATCAGCATTTTTATACTTTATCTAGCTGGTTTGTATTTATTTAGTTATATTTAATATTGCTTGCAGCAGTAAGTTTTATGACAAATTTAACAGGGTATTATTTGTTACTTTAATTGTTTTGACTGATTCAGGAAGATTTCAGTCAGACTGTATACTGGCTGAAGACTTAATCTGCAGATGGAAATCAGGAGCTATTTCTTGTATTAATTGAGGTGAAATAATTAGGGGAAAATAATAAGCAACCACACATATATACCACCCCATAGTGCTTATTGCACTCTCTGGGTGGTTCACAAGTTAATTAGCATTTTGCCCCAACATGCTGGGTACTAATTTTACCAACCTCAGAAGGATGGGAGGCTGAGTCAACTTGAGCCTTGGCCAGGATCGAACTCACAACCTTTTAGTTGCAGTACAGCAGTTCTAACCACTGCGCCACAAGGGCTCATAAATAATACAGGTTAAGAGCAAAACAAACAATGAAAACAACAGGTAAGTGGTGAAAACAAATTAAAACATGCTGCTGTTGCTTCAGGTGGATTTTTTTTAAAAAAAATTATGTGAGATTGGAGACAATTGTTAGCCCTGCTGTAGGTCATTAACCCCCCCCCCCCCAAAAAAATTTTTTTTATTTATTTTTTTTGATACTAACTTACCAGTAGGATGAGACCTTATCAGTAAAAAAAAAAAAACCTTTGGAGACATGGAAATCCATCAGTGCAATATGGATCCATATTTATTCCCCTAAAGCTAGTGAAGAAGGAGCTCTATAAACCAAGGTTTCCCAGCCTTGCACCCCCAGATGTTCGTGGACTTCAATTACCAGAAGCCCAAGTCACCACACTTGCTGATCAGGGTTTTTGGGAATTGAAGTCCAAGAATACCTGGGGGCCCAAGGTTGAGAAACTCTGCTCTAAACTATTCACTTCAATCAGAAATGAAGCTCTAGTAAATGGCTAAGCTAACTCTATTGAAGTAGCCTGCTTTTGGTCAAAACTAGTCTAATTATTCTAACATTTTAAATTTTAAAAAATATTATCTATATTTCCTATACAGTGGTATCTTATACAATTATTTTAATCTGTTCTACGGGGCTCATTGTTGTACGAAACATTTGCTATATGATACATGCATCGTATAGCGATTTTCCCTATGGGATGCATCATACAACTGTGGATGCCATTTGGACATACCTGGCTTGTCAGTTTGGACACCTCTTTAGCAAGTTCAATGTCTGGACGTCCAAGCATTGTGACTCCTATGCCAGCTTCTCTGTGACGTTTTCCTTTGTATTCAATCTAAGACACATAACAAGACATTTTGAGGGGGGGGGGAAACAACAAAGCTTAGTTTATGGCTAAACAATAGAAATCTTTAAGATCCTTATGCCTGTTTAATACGACAAATTGCTGAGCCATAAAACTGACATGTACTCACGTCGCTGACTAAATGGGAGACTTGTGTGGCTTTCCTAATATCTGGCCGATCTGCCACCGAAGTATAATGCAGATTGGACTTGGCATCTTTCTTGTATTGGATCTGGGTGAAAACAAGCATACAGAGAAGTGACCGCTGCGGTGTTGGATCCAGAAGAACAGAAAATCAATTGGCATTTTGTCAACTAATTTGCTATGAACAGGAGGGGCTCAAAGTATATAAATTAATAGCGTCATCAAGATAATTATCATAAGACAGGAGGGAATTACGAAGAAGGGTCATGGATTGCAGTACCTCCCCAGGAGGAATTGCACATGTGTACTACAGTGTTTGCTCTCCCCCCATGAATTCCTAGGAAAGTCTGGCTACTCTTGATTACACTATTTTTCTTTTCCTTTCCATAGAGATCAAAAGCAGCTGTTTGTTTCTGCTGATGAAAATAAATGCTGACACAGAAGCAGCTAGCCCGTTTCTTCCCACCCAACTAGCCCTCACACACACATATTTCAGCAGACTACTTCCTTGTATAGCAACTGTGATTTGTCTAGGTGAAAGCAACATACTGCACTTAGAAAGACCATCAGAGCAGGACAAAGACAGAAGTAAAGTCAACATTAATTTAACCATATACTGTATATACATAAGCCTGGATTTTTTTTGTGTGGGCTAATTTGGGCATGTCCAGTGGTGGGCATCAACAGGTTCGCACCAGTTCATCAGAACTGGTAGCAGAAATTCTGGCTGGCCCCACTCATCCAAACTTTGAAATAAAGTAGTGGTGCAACGCAGGGCTTTCCCCCTGGTCACGCCCACCATACGACGCCCACAGTGTGGTAGTAAAAAAATTTGGAGCCCTCCACTGGGCATGTCTATGTTTATACCTCAAAACTGCATTCTGAAACTCTAATGATGGTAGAACCAACTCATCCCTCAAGAGGAACCCTGGTTTCCCAGAATAGATCTAGTATCAGGATGGGATGAACACAAGTGTTGACTTACCATTTAGTGATTAATTCAAAATCTCAGCTGTAGTTGGTACTATCACATTTAAAATAGGGTTGAAAGTATAAGGGGAATATGGACTAAGACAAGAAGGAAAGTTTCAAAAGCCACACTTAAGCTTTTATCCAGGAGTTAAACAAAAGTAATGCAATATGCAAAGACAAAGCTCGGGGTGAGAACTGACTTTCAAAATGTCCATTCTTGATTTTACTGAGAGAGGTCATGAGTAACTTACATTACTCTGCTTCTTTGCGACATCCATGGCATGCCTCACTTCAGGAGGTTCTAGCATTATTGAATAGTTGGATTTGCCTTTCTCTTTCTGAAATTCTTTTTTATAATTTGTCTGTTTAAAATACAGAGAGTTAGAAAAATTCATTTTGCAAGCAAGATATACTTTACTGACATTTAAAATAAGAAATATAAATGATTACTGGTAAAAAAAAAAGCAATGCAATCATTTAAATTGTTTGTATGTTTGCAGGTTAACTTGCTTTATCTCCTTAGTTGGAGGAGACTTCCTGAATGTTCTCAACTACCTACTGCTATTTATTTGATTAAGAGGCAGCTCTGCTGGACACAGAAATGTCAACAAAGCCAGTAGCAAAGACTGCCCATCTGTTGCTGCAATTTTACACACACACACACACACACACACACACACACACACACACGCACGCACGCACGCACGCACGCACGCACGCACGCACGCACGCACGCACGCATGCGCGCGCACACACACACACACACACACACGTGAAGTTTGTGGTAGAAGAACAGGATAGTGCCACATTCCATCACTATGGCTTTCTCATAGATATTCTCATTAGTTTGAAAAGCATACCAAAATATTTGCTGTGCATTCATAATAATACTCCTTACTAATCGTCTTACTCAGAACAATTTCTAAAGTTCATTTACAGAAATATTCTTGCAAACATTGCCTTTCTAATACAGTACAGGATGTTGGTTATGTTACATACAAAAAAATTCAGGATCCCTCTTCAAACAGCACTATTAGAATTACACTTATCTCTAACTGTGTGAATTAATCCATGGTAACTTCTGCACTGATAAATAGGCATCAACATTCTTGGAAGCAGTAAGCAGCTCGTAATGAGATTTGCAGTGGAAAGACAATCATTTCTATAACCAATTACAAAAATCAAACACAAACATCTACCCAGCCTACAGTGTGAATAAACCGATGCAGAAGCAGCCCACCTCACTGACGTTCTTGGTTACTTCTTTGACATGTACAGTATCCCGTGTTTCCGGCAATTTTGTAAAAGAACCATGTGGACGGATCTTCTTGGCTTGTTCTTTGTATTTGTTCTAATTAGAATGAGAGAGCATGTTTAGAAAAACTGCATGTCTTTAGAAGGAAGAAATTTTGAAGCAAAATGATGTTTCAAAAGACTTTTTGATTACCTCAGACACGAGAGAACTAACAGACTTTGCAAGAAGGATCTCAGGAGTGTCTGGAACTGGATGGATGATTCCTCTTTCCTTGTTATGCTTCTCTTTATATTTTAACTGGGTGATGGAATGGAAAAGGTAACGTTCAATCAACATTTATGCACAGGAATCTACAATTCACCACACATGATCACATTTCTAATTCCTGTGAGAACCCTTCTTTCAGAACCAAAGGATAAGCTGTACCACAATTTTACACTCAAGCAGTGATGCACTGCAAAAAAAAAAATACTACCTACTCTGTGGGCTGGCCAAATCTGTGGGCAGGGCCAAACCTGTGGGCATGGCCAAACATCCTGCATTATGGGCTATGGAGGTGGGCATGGCCAACCAAGTGGGCATGACCTGGGGGAATTTCTGCTACCGGTTCTGCAGAACCTGACAGAACCTGCTGCAGTGCATCACTGCACTCAAGTCCAGAGTCAGAATGTTACTTTTTAAATAGGAAGTAAATATATAATTCACTGGAATCCCCACCGCAAAACAATTGGTTCTTGTCAGCAATCCAAAACATTTCTCTGATTGTTCATTACTTCATTGGTACAGTACTTTTTTAAAAATGGTATTGGAAATTCCATCAAAAAACACAAAAACAAAAGTTTGTAAAGAGTCACCTCCAAATGCTTCCCAAATCACATTAAAGTCCCAAAAGTGTCAAGAAAAAAGTAGCACTTCCTGTTACATAGAAAACCCCTACACTGCCAGCCATTACTTTTTTAAAGAGGGGAGCTATTTTAATGCATTTGCTACCCCCATATTTACTGTGTTACTAATGAAATCTGACTCGGGATCAAAAGAGATGATGCCAGCAGTTTTAAACTTAAAGGGAATCAGAAGGCAACAAAATTTATTCCTGCAAAGACACATTGTTCATATGCTATATTTAGATGATTAACACACCAATAGATCCTCTTATGCGATTCTGGGAAGCGACTGATTTGTTCCTGTGGTTCTGCTTGACTCCGGATCTGCTCAGTACTTAGCCAGAGCTCAGAGTGACATCAAAGAAGGGAAGTGTCAAACATGAAGTTGAGCTGTAAGTTGCCAAAACCAAGCAGGTCATGAGAACTGTAAATACTGGTAGAGACTTGCTTTACTCTTTACTGCTCTAATTGGGACAACATCTCCAGGCGTGTTTGACTTCTGCTTCCGGAAGCGACGAGGGCAGCGTGGGCCGGATGAATCACAGTAAACCCATTTGTGTGGATTCACAGGGTGCTTGGGCTTCTGGGAATTGAAGCCCAAGAACATCTGGATTACCACGGACCTATACAATTCTTCCTGGGAGTGTCAGCGTATAAAATATATGACAATGAAGCTTTAGTTGAAAAGATGTTTGACTACTCACATCACTTGATAAAATTGCATTCTGCAAAGCCAACACTGTGTTCTTGTCATCTGTTACAGACAGCTTGCATCCTCTCAGCCATTCTCTGTCAAGTTTGTACTCATACTACAAAAAAAGAGGATAATAAAAACAACAGCAGAGCCACACACTCCAAACAGTCTGCAGTACCATGTTAAGAAAGAATGAAGACACATGCAACCCACACCCCAATTTCCTTACATCACTCTGTTGTAGAGACGTTTTGGCAGCTTGGAGAAAATCAGGTCTGTCCACAATCCAGTGCCAATGTGCCTTGGTTGCTTCATATTTCTTCTTGTAATCCAGCTGTTTTAAAAGAGAAATATCAACAAACAGAAATGTGATCTTCTTGTAAAAGAGCCATTGTCCTTGGATGTGTAAACAATATACTCTTTTAACCACTCCAAATACTTCTCTGTCTGCTGGGGAAGAGGCAAATGCAAATTTTATATCTGCGGATCCTGTAATTTGCACTAAAAACTACAGACGGGTCTCAATGGGCCTCTCAATTTTACTGGTTAACAGGGATGTAAGAGACCACAACAACAGGGATTTTCTGTGCGTGAGATGAGAACGAGAGAGAAATTTGTCAGAAAGAGAGAGTACATTTTCTCACACGCTGTACAAGACCCAGAGAAACAAAGAATTTATATGAGGTAAAGTACTTTGATTTATAAGGCCCCTTATAGCACAAAGCACATTAAGCTAAACTGCATCCTGCCAACTTCTACATCTCTGCCTGGACCAACTTTGTTCTAGTATCAGCAGTAGCTACAACATTTTAGTATGTTTGTGTTACAATGAAAAAATGTTGAACAAGCAAAATTACTGAGTTGTAGGGACTGCAGAATTTTAAATGATGGTTTAGGCCCCTCCACTAAAAAAACCCCTATATGTGGCTCTTTATAGATGATATATGGAAATCCATACCACCTCATTCACTCTTGTTGATGTTCTTTGCACAAAGGTGGTTTCATTTCCTTCTTACATGCTTCTAAAGATGGCATGATATGCACATCTACTCTGGCTGGTTTGTTTGTTTTTCTTATAAACATATGGCCAGTTTCTGAAAGTGACTGTTGACCTCTATCACTGAAAGCAACTAAAGCTATGCTACACTCTTGTTCAGTTGGGTGACTGGTTCTGCAATTAGTAGCATGCCTAATGACCATAAGAAGTTTGATATTGTTTTTACAACTGGAGAAACCAACAAAAGTGGCAAGCATGGTGTTTTCCTCCACTAATGTAACTCGGGACTTAGACAACAGAAACTGATCATCTAAAATGGCCTGCACTGAGTGGTCCCTAGGTGACTTACACTGAAAAGTGGTATTTTGTAATGGCAAAGCAGAATATAATTGTAATAAGAAAAATAAACAATTGAATTGAACTCACATTGCTGTTTAATTTGTAGGCCTCCTTAGCAGCCTTAATATGAACAGAATCTGGTACAACATTGCAGTGGGATTTATTCTGCTGATAGGCTTCTTTGTATTTCAGCTGTTGAAATAATAAAATTAATATTATATTGTACATTTATATAAAGAACACAGCAACATAACACAACCACATTTAAACAGAAATCACCCTGAAGAATAATATGTCTTAAATATGATATGTTTGCTTCATTATGTTACACTGCTTATAAGAGTGTATTTTAGTGACTCAAAGGAACTCATATTATACTATCTCGTTTCACAAGCTCCTAGAAAATATGCAGGCCATAAATATACTCAAACAAGTTAGCTGGAAGCCATTTAAGGTGTGCCCAAACAGCGTAAAGGAGGGAAACATTCAATTAACTTAAAACTGAATACATCATATAGTCAAAAGATAACTTATTTCTTACACTGCTGCAGCTTAAAATTAACTGGATAATAATGAACCCTCTGTTTGACTTCTTGCCAAACAAATTGACTGATATCTGCTAACAAATAACACGTAAACATGAGTTCAGGCTTTGTATTGGCTCTAAAAGTGAGTCTACAATTTTTTAATTTATTTTGGTAACCATATATTTCTGGAAAATTCTAACCATACTCATTAACACTCAGGTATATATACTCCTTTTGAATTTAAATAGTTATCCCAGCAGCAATGATGGGGTACACAGAAAGAGTCTCCTCAAAGACTGTAGTATTTTTTAACCACAATCTGGCATACCCCAGGCAAAGGCCACCTTGTGCCAGCTAATCTTTCTCGCACTGGGTCAGGTGGAAAGAACTGCAGAATGAACTCACCAAAAGGTGGCTTCATTTTGGCAGTTTTATATCTGCCCTAGACACAGCAGCAGAAGAAGAAGATGATGATGATGATTTTCAGTAATTAAAGATCCCTGGGGGGCCCAGCAGTCAAGTAACTCCTACAACTTCCCAATAATGAAAAGAATTAGAACAGAAGCCTCATGACCTTCATGAGAGAAATTGGAAATGTTTAATTCTCAAAAAAACAAAAAACAAACAAACCACTGTTGCTGATTACATCATCATCTTTAGGTGGCCCATGTTAATGGCAATAGGATTTCAAATAATGAGACTTCTATCACTGAAGGTGATAATGCAGAAGGGTTCCTCTTCTTCTCTATTCATATCAAAAAGCAATCAAGTGGCACTTTCAGGGCAGAAAGATCAGTCAGCAGGGCACTATCATTGCTTGGGGTGTCCAAATGTGTTCACAGGCCTCACATTGTTGAAGCATTAATTCTTACAGATTAGAGGGCATCAATACATTCCTGGATTTAATTTAAAACACACTGCTTACTTACTTCACTTATCCTGTCCATGACTTTGCGGACATGGAGTACCATGGGGGTATCGTGAATAGTTGTATAGCCCTTGGGTATGGTCTTGTTGTACTCCAACTTGTAAAGGATCTGGCAGATACAAAAATCAAGTTAGAATATCTCTTAATTGTGAAGAAAATTCAAAATAAAGGAAAAAAGAAATGGTGTCATAACTGATAAATGCTGAGAAATGACAGAAGGATAATTCACAGTGTATTATGCAAATGAGATTCAAGTATAAAGAGAAATCAGAGGGTCACCTTATGCCTGTTGTGATGTTTCTACCTCATTCCTGTGCTATCTCCCTATTATCCATTATATGCTTAAGAGAATTATAAAAACAACATGCCTTCCTGGTCAAATCCACCATGTGAGCAGAAGTGCACACAGCTCTTCTCTGTTTACTTAGAGTTTAGTCTCCACCTATGCTGTCTTCCCCTCCTCATACATGCCACACACATACACACAATCATTTACTATTTTAAAAAGTGTGCTTGATCAATTCCATTAAATAATTAATTAATCATACTGGGTTTTGTTTTTTTTACTTATACATGTTCAATAGGTAAGTAGGATATACAATCCTCTCATGTTGGACATAGGGCCCAACTATACATTACAGGCCAATGAACACTAGAAGAAGGCATTCCTCAAGTCCTGACTGCGTGAGATATTCACAGCAGGAGCTCCCCCCACTCCAAAAACTAGTTGGCTTTGTGTTGGAGGAGTTGGCCTTTGGGCCATGAGTGCATTCTTCTTTGGCAAGTCTGGTTTTTTAGACCAGACCAAGTGCTTCAGTCACTCCTCTTGAACTATGCTGTCATTAGAGGATATCTACTCTGTTTGAGGTTGAACAGCAATACACAGTTGCCTCTAATACATAATTCGTCCCTTAACCCATAGGGATAGATTAACGTATTAACAACTCTGGCTTTAAAAAGTGCCCCCTCAAAAAATATAAGAGAAAGATGCGGCATAGTTCCCAGTCCTTGCATCAAGTTCATAAATCATTCTGTGCCTATCTACTGACTTCCTGATTACCCTGTAGGATCAGCATGGTTAACGTAAGGAAACTATGCACTTGACAATGTGGTATGACATCGCTTGTCAGATCCATGAAGACCCAATACAAATTCCCACATAGGCATAGAGCCCTATTCTCATAAGAGGCAGTTGGTTGTCATTTGAGTTCCCTCCAAGGTCCCTGATTTGCCTGAGTGTTCTCAGCCAGCCAGTCATTTCCCAGTCATTTCCTCTACCTCACACGTCCTGACTATTAAAGTGCATTGCCACCAACCAAAGTGGGCACAATAAGATTCTCTCATATTAAAGTCTTCTTCCTCTAGGCTCTTAACCCTACAAATCCTGATTATCCTTTTTTAATTTACACATAAATTAGCCCATACTTGGGATACACTTACCTGGGAGAAAGAACCACCGAACTAAATTGGCTTTATCTTTGAGTAGGTATGTGCAGGATTGCAATGTTAGCCTTTCCCCCCTTTTACATATCTATACAGATAGTAATCCAGAAAGACATTTAATGTCCCCCTTTTTACAGTTTCTGCACTTACATCACTGATTAGCTTGTTGACTTTGGTAGTCCTCAGATGTTCCGGGGTATCCACAATACTTGTAAACTTGTCCTTCTGCTTTTCGTACAGCCTTTTGTACTTGTACTGTTGAAAGAAAAACAAGGAAGTGTAAACAGCACCCCAAACACTACAGATACACCTTTTAAAAGGAGAGCTAGTGTTAGCCTGCCTGCTGTCAGCAGCTGTCACAGAAGTCAACCGAAACTGTGTACGTGGGGAGACATGCCCACACAACGGAAATGCCAGTTGATCTGCCTTTGTTACACTGACATCAAAGCATGTGTGTGAGGTGCTTGATTTGGTCTGGGAAGCCTCTGTTAACACCAGCCCTCAGATATGTAGCTACGGGGATGAATTGTTTTAAAAAAGCATCATCACTGACCTGTCCCAAAGACTTGGTGTAGGATAAAAATGATATAATCCTACATATCATTTCCTGGACAGGATATGAAAGGGATAAATAAAGGTACTAAACACACAAAGTTTAGCACAAACAGAGAACATCTCAAACTCTTCATCTGTGCTTATAGTCAAAGGACTTGCACGAATAAGCAGAATAGGTGAGTAAAATTTTTTAAAAATGTGTTAAATACATTCAGCCTAGCTGAGCTCACAAGGCCTAACAAAATAAAGGAAGCTATGCTACGTTTTAACTGTGGACTGCATTCCCTTGTTAAATTTCTGAACTGTGGAACAACTGATGGAGTTGATTTGTGCTTTCTGTTATTACAGTAATAGCCCATAAGAGTGTTTTGGTTAACTTTGCACCCAACTGACATTTTAACTATAATTTATGGCAAAAATATTTTATTGCCAACTGTATTGAAGATTTATTTAAAAATAGAAAATGAATTATGGTATATGGGAGGGTAGGTATTCCTTTTCGGAGCTTTCTGCATCACTGAAAATCTTGGCTGTTTCTGTTCAATCTGGAAAAGTGCTCTATATTTTAAAAGTGATCTAAGAACAAGCTTGATATATGTTTTGCTTAATTTTCTTTATACTTGGTGCATGCAAATACATAGAAAGATCACACAGAACATGCATAAAAAACAAAAAGAAATGTATGGGCCACAAATGACAACATGCATAAAATAATTACAAGAATGCTCTAAGAAATGACTTGGTTTTCATTGCCACAAGTAAATAAATGCTTAATTGTAAATATATGTAATTTATTGTGAAGCTTGTAGCTAAATGAACATGTTTAGGAATTTTGCTAGCAACACATTTAGGATCTAGATGGAAGGTGTCAATGGGCATCAAAATATTGTCCACTGTCAAGTGTTCTTTGTGTTGGGCTAGCTGTCTATTCTGGAATAAGTACTGATTATCTTTTATTAGCTCCACATTATAGGCCTCATTTTGTAATAACTGTCTTCAGTGGCAATCCTATGCATGCACATCTCAGACTGAAATTCATCACATTCAAGAATACTTACTTTTGAACAGAATACATAAAAGTGTGTTGCAAATCAGATACTGTATATTTTGAACTTTATAAAAGAGCTGATGGAAACCTGGGAGAAATTAATTTGGACAGCTTGAACAATGAATGCTGTTATTGAAAGTTCAGCAATTGAGATGGATTATACTAGTATATACATACCTGCAGAAAGAAGATGATTTTTTTTGGTACAAATGATGCCCAGTGATGGTATGCATAAAACAAAAACCAACAGGGCATTCTAAATGGACAAGATCTGATGCTTCCTAATTTCTATTAAAAGCTGAAAGAACAGGTATTTCAACTATTATTGTACAGATTTTATTGATCCTCATCATAGAAAATCTGGTACACAGAAGATACTTTATTGATTGACACTATTAAAATTGACACTGTAAGGTTAGCTCATTTCCAGGAGTCCAATTAGTATCCCTCCTCTGTATTTCCGCATTCCTCCTATTCCCCTTATAGCTTTTTATTAATGGGTGGTGGTAGAAGGGTGGGTAGGTGGGTGGTTTTTTTTTTGGTTTTTTCACTTGTTCTTTATATGTTTTTAATTTTGTATGCCGCCCTGAGTCGGGTTTGTCCGAGTGGGCAGGATAAAAATTGAAGAATTAAATTAAATTAAATTGAATTGAACAGATCACGTGCTAGGATACTCCTGTAACAACAATCTATGAAGACTATTGTCTTTATAAACTATCTAATATGGGTATATTTGAAATGACTATTATAGTTGCTAGCCAGTTGAAAATAATTAGGATGGTGTGGAGGGAGGAGCAAAAAAAGGTTTGATTTTCCCCATATATGGGGATGGAGTGGATACACTCAAGGTTTACTTTAGTAGGCACTAGTAATGAAACCTGATTCTTAGAAACAGAAACAGAGCTATCCACAGTCATGGCTGAATATCATGTTTCTCTGTTTACCTCAGGTTACTACTAGGTTGTATGAAGACACTGTAACAGCAAGGCCTCAAAGGACCCCCGTTTCACCCTTTCTTACCACTGTATTGTTGATGGCAGCCTATTGGCTTCTCCTCACAGATCTTTATTACAGTCACTAAAAACTTTGCCCACTAATATCTACAGACTCCCAATTTGGATCTGTAGGGCATGAAACTCCCTTGCTCTTTTACTGCAATGCCTCATGTTAGGGTGTGACAAATTGTTAGGATGTGACAAAGACAGAGGATGTTGGGAATTTATTGTGATATACACACATATGTTGTCATTACCGTTGTTGTTATTATAATGCATTACCTGGCTCCACTGATTTGTGTTGTACAAAGCCATCAGCATATCTGGTCGTAGAATTTCATTACATCCATGCTCCAGGAACAACTTGGCACTAGATTTATATTTTTTCTGTCCATGCAAACAGCAACGAAGCACAAAAGAGACTTGTGAAGACAACAAGAACAGCTCCACGTCCCAAAGTGGCGAGATTCAGCCATGTAAGATACTCCTATATTCTTAGCATTGCACCAATGAACAACATGCCCACAAATGACAGATTCAACAATGATATAACTGAAACAAAACCAGCCAGAGCATCTTTGAATATTCAATCATCTTAACACACAAACACACAGTGTGTTCGGTTAACGGTAACAATAAAATTGCCTTGAACTCTCTCATATCGAGACTAACTTTGTCATCTAGACTGAGTTTGCATCTAGACTGACAAAATATGCTTTCTCTGTGCATTGGTGCATATTTTATGAGAATGTGGAGTATCACCAGGCTCACCCAAAAAAGTCACTGTGCTCTTTTAGGTGGCAAAGTACAGACAGCAACTTATAACAATCACAAGAAAACATTTTCAATATCAGAGGAAAAACCTATGATATCGTTGCCCACAAGCATCTCCAAGATGGACATCCGAGCATGACAAAGGCCACAAAGTGGATGGTCTGGCCAACACTGCCACAGTACCTGACTGCTAAGTTCGCCTCCCCATTTGGCCAGCAAAGTTTTAGGATCATCCACCACAAGAGAATACTTGTCTTTCTTCTTCTCATACTCAGCTTTGTACAATTTCTGCTCATAGCAGCACATGGGACAGTAGTAAAGTAAAAAGTGGAGGCACAAAGATAGGTTGAGATCGATGTTTCAACACATGCTTATAAAACCAATTTACTCACTAAAAAGAAGGGTGGGGTGAATAGGCAGTTCTAAAAAACCATGTAGCTCATTCATAATTTTAAAGGGGCAATATTATGCAGGTCTACTTGTAAATAAACCCCACCAAGTTTAATGAAGCTTACTCTCTAAAAGTATAGATAACACTGCCACCTCAAAATTAAAATACTATAGTGTTATCAGTCTGCATGTTCTATTCTACCACCCTCCAGCTACTCACAATTCTAATTCCATCTGTATTTATGAGATATGAAAAGTCACTGAAAATCTGCTTTAGAGATAAGATACACAATCTATAAACTAAGCTGAATTAACAAGTCAAGACTTCATCCTTTTGAAATAGCACACTATATGGTTGCCACAGCGTATCACAGAATTAAGCCATTGGTTTCAGAAGGACTAATGATGCTGATCTCTGTCCTACATTGAGGCCAATAAGCTTAACTCATTGCTACATATACTACAGAAGATTACTTTTATTTACATATCAAAAAATTGTAAAAGGAAAATACTGCAACCTTTTGATAAATAGATAAGTGGCTAGATAAAAGTCAATCTATTATGTTAATTATCCAACCGGTAAAACAGAAATTACATATATACTACCCCTAATAATTAATATTCTCATTCATCACTAAAAGTTTTATGCAGACTCTACATATTTTAATATACATCAGTTAACTTTTCTCTAGTAGTTATCTAGATACAAAAGAAGAGGAAGAACATTTCTCCAATACTTATCTGTAATTCTTTTATACCTGATTTTCATAACATAAATCTAATTTTCATGTAAGCAAGTCATTAGGGACCATAGCAAGGAAACGCAAAAGACAACTTGTAGACATCCTCTCCAAATTATAGTTCCAAACTGAGAATCTTGGAATTTTCACACCCTTCTGCTCATGCCATGTTCAATGGGAAATAGATGAAGAAAGGTGGAGCAGACACTTGCAATTTCAAGGGGGGCAGGAGGGAAGCTAAGGCACTGGAATCATCTTGGACAAATCTCAACTCATTCTCTGTACTTAGACTATCCTGTGAAAAGAGACTTATTTCCATCTAAATATTTAAAATCCTAATTTCTTTCATCAATGTGTTTTGTCTTGGAATTCTGAGTTGAATTGGTCTTTATGAATCCATGATTATGCAATCAATTTCCCTCTTGTGAAAAAAGAAGAGTCCTTTCCCTCTAGAAATGACCTCCCAACATCTGCTTAGATAGGTTAGGATACTCTCTGGATCACACCCCAGAGGTAGGAGAAAAGGGTCTGCAAGAAGAAGAGTAATTTGATCCAGTGTCTCATCCCTGGTTATTGGAAGGACAGTTGTCAGGTACAGGATAGGTACAGGCCATTGTCTGTTGTCACAACAGGCTTCTGCTCTACTTACCTCATTCATCAACTGAGTAGCATGCTTAAAATGCCTATTAATTGGAGTGTCAGCAACATACTTGAATGTGGACTTAATCTTTTCAAAAGATTCTTTGTACTTGTACTAGAGGGAAAAAAGAGGTGGGAAAATCACTTGTTGAAGCAAATGGTTATACAGGTATAGTAAAAAACAACAACAACAACAGGTATGGAAACACCCATAATATTGATCAGGTGTAAAAGTGTAATGTCAGCTTTATTTTATACCTGCCTGTTTGTCCGGCTTCGCCTGGAGTGGTTTAGAGGGTTTTGTTGCCCCCCCCCATGTGTTTCCTACCTGGCCGGGGATGGGTATTCGGTTGTTGTTAGTCTTCGGACATCCGGGCATGAGCGGTGCTGGTTGCATTGCGGTGGCACATGCGTGCTAATGCGCGCATGCGCACCAGCCCATTCAGTCCCTCATCGGTGAGCGTGCGGGCGTCAGGGTCATGCTACCTGATTTCCATGCATGTGTGCTAGCATCTCCATCAGGTGCCTGATTGTGACACCTGCACACTATTGCGTGCAAGTGCACTAACGCCGCCACCATTATCCTTGCAGGTGGGGCTGGTGCCCAACCCATGGTGTCCGGACCCCGCTCTTTGACTGACGGGATATGCAAGGTAGGCACAGTTAAATTTTCAGGGGGTGGGTCACGGGGGGAACGTATGCAGGACATACTAATGTACGTCTCTGCTTTATATTTATAGATGGAAAGACATTTGCAAGGGAGCTGCTAAATGAGTGAGGGACAACTTCAACTTACTTCTGTGTGCAACAGTTGATTTAGTCAGCAGCATCAACTTGTGTACAAATTCAGTATGAAATAAAGGGTCTTGGGTTTGAGTTCCACACATTAGTGAAGCATCAACAGGGCACTGGATGTTTACTCAGAAGGAAGTCAGATAGTACTCAAAGGAATTTACTCTAAAGTATGTGAGTATGTAAGTTGCAGTGTAAAGGGCATTGTTGCAGTAATCAGATCAGGTAGTATTGGATGCATAATGTTAGCACTCCAGCTGATCAGGGCTTCTGGGAACTGAAGTTCAAGAACACCTGGAGTGTCAAGTAATGGCAAGTAAACATGAAAAATAGATGACCCAGATGACTTTTCTTATTGCTAAGCAGGGACACAGTTTCCTCACGATCTCTCAGTGTGTGTCTGTATGCGTGTGTGCATGCATATGTGCATATGCATGCCATTCTCCTTCCTTTAAATGAGACATAGACACTGACATCCCACATAGTTCTGTCCTCAGCATATTATACATTGTCTCCCTGCTGCACTTTTAATCTTATGGTTAGCTAGAGGTTCATCTAAGTTATGTGGCAGAATTGTTCTAGTTGGCTGGATACTGTTAGACAGCAATCAGTAATTCCATTACTACTATCTCAGCATAACAAGCTTTTGAAGATAAAGAACAGGACTTTGATTTTGAACCTGTCTCATACACCTATCCATATTTGCACACAAGGCTATTATCTACTCACACATACTTAATCTAGTTTGTTGGGTGTAGGGAAAGAACCCTCTTTTTCAGCTGCCAGCAACAAACATACATACCGGACTGTACAGTGCTTTATTCTTTTCCGCAAGAACAAGGTCAGGTGTGTCCCATGCATAACAACCAATGCCTTTGAGCCAAGTTAAGTCTGACTTATATCTAACCTGTAAAGATAAAATAAGATCAAATCCTGTGACATCAGGACACCAAGGTATGTTATTTGTGCTATACTTAAAATCACTGGAAAAACCTGAATAAATTTTGTCAGTTGTTAAAAAATACATAACCCCAGTTATGTTTTCTGAAGGCCAAATCACACATTCAGGTAAATGTATATTTCTTTCTCTTACAATGTTAGAGAAGCCCATCTTAGAATAAACAGGTAGGTTTTATTCTCTTAAAGGAACTTCACTTCTAAGCACATACTATGAACTTTATCATCTACTCTGTCCCTTGTTTTCACTCAAAAGGGCAAAATAATGTCAACTAAAATAGAAAACCAACCACTGTTCAAATGCATTTTGAATGAACTTCCTTGTTTTGGAAAGCTTAATTCACATGAGATATCGAAATATCAGGTCAGGTTCACACTTACATCACTGACTGCATCGGTGACTGCACGGTGATGGAAGTGATCTGGCCTGTCTGGAATTGATCTCCAGAATCCTAGTTGACTCATGTACTTTTCTTTATATTTCACCTGAAAAATACATACATACATACAAATTAAGTTTTAAAAACAGAATATGTGAAGCTAGTGAAAAATACAATAAATCACACAACAAGATCAAGGATATTTACTCATCCAGTGGAATTTGCTGCTCCTTTGTAGGTGGGCTTATAGTTATAGCCTCTATGACAGTGATGGCAAATCTCAGCACTCCAAGTGTGCTTGGACTTCAATTACCAGAAGCCCAAGTCAGTACTCCAGCTGATCAAGGATTCTGGGAATTGAAGTTTTAAGAACACCTAAAGTGCCAAGGTTCGCCTTCACTGCTCTATGACATTTCTAATGTCTTGGTGTAGCTGTGCAACCTTATATAATCACAGCTAGGTACATCAAACCATACTGAAAGAGAGAGAGAGATGGGACATGGTGGCTAAGACCCTACTCATCCGAGCAGGATCAGGGACAGATGGAAGAAGGACATGTCTGGCTGGCATGGTGAGTAGGGCTGGCATTCAGCAGTGGTACATGGGGATGCAGCTGTACTATTTGTGGCCACACTAACATGTCCACATTGTCCTGTTGAGCTGCCTGGCCTCTTTGCAATGGCTGGAAGCCATATATACAGGCAGGCTGGCATGCCTCAGAGTGCAAATGAATACACAGCTACTTCTTAGAGAGGAGTTGCATAGACATAGTGCAACAAGAGGCTCCTGGCTGGGGGAAGCACCAGAAGAAGGGTGCATGGAAAAAACCCACATGTGAGAAAGGGAAGGGATTTGGAACAGGATATGTGAGAGAGTAATAAATTCTACAAAAAAGGCAAAAGGTGGTAGAGAGGTGATTATGCAGGGTGAATAAGTATTAACTGCAGGTTTTGGTGAATAGCACAATCAAATAGGCAATTATGCTGATATAGACCCATCCCCTATTTTGAGGTCTAGGAATTCAGATCAACCAGATGCACTCAGGCAGCTTAGGTGTGCTTACACCTGGGGTCAGGGAAAGTGAAAAGCATCTAAGTATAAATAGAGAAATAACACACATGACATAATGCTTATCTAGCACATTTCATATTTACAAAGGTGAGCTTATTAAGGAGGCAACATACGTACTTTGCTAATGTCATCAGTGACCTTGCGATGATATACAATATCCAGGGCATCTTTCACGGTATGGTATTTACCCTTCTCTTTCTCAAAGGTTTCTCTGTAGCGCAGCTGAAAAAAACAATGATATGGGGCAAGTCATCCGTTGTGAAAAGTTTTACATTGTTCATAAAACATCACCTCCACAAAGAACTGAAGCAGAATTTGGGTCTGCTCACTCTCCCAGTAACAAGCAGGCAAGCAGGCAAAGGTCTGAACATAAGTACCACACAAGCAGGCCCCACTTATTGAATCCTAGTTTCGCACTATACTGTTAAAATGTTTTAAAAAATCACATTGTTCTGTAATTATTCACACAGAGTTTTGGCACCCTTCCTAATCCAATACCTGCTGTGGGAAACCCAGTGAGAGGATTTCCCAGTACTTTTAGGCATGGTTCTAGGGTGCAGAGGATTGCAGACAAGAAGGGTCTCAGTGACTCTGGAACAAGCTGCAGGATCTAGTGAAAGTCCATCGCTGGACCTAGGCCATTCAAATGGGGGGGGGGGGATAACCTGACTGATTTGGAAAGAACTTAACTTTGCTGTCCAACCTAGCTAGAATGTTCTTGGTCAGCTCATTATGTCCCACATTGCTGGGTAATTAGTTACAAAGAGGAACCTGGGGAATCCACTAGCTGACTGAACAACCTAGGTAATAGGGAGCACAAGAAATCACTTGTAATTGTTATTTGTACAGTTACCACATGAACGCTGACCACTTTTTATCAGATACAGTACTTACATCACTGGCATTCAGGTAAGCTTTCTTAGCTCGGATGAGAATTGGTGTGTCAGGAATGGTCACATACTTGTGCTTCAACTTATCATATTGGGCTTTGTATTTTTTCTTCATTAAGTTGTAGAGAAGAAAGGAAAAATAGAGAAAAGCATTAACATCGACATGCTGTCTTGATACAGTCTCAATAAGTATGATACAGTCTCAATAAGTAAAGATTTTGTTAAATACCAGTTGTATTAGCATCAGAACTGAGACTAAAGTATCCTGCATCCAGCCTTACCTCACTGGCAAAGTCCTTCACATGCTTAGCAAGTGCCAAGGCAGGTGTCTGATCCCCAGCATGGTGGTGAGGCCTTTCCTTGGTGGCAAGTTCAACATACAAATACTACAGCAAAGAAATAATAATACAATATTAACAGTTGTTTCATGTACATAAAACAGCTTATATTGCACCAGAAGAGTGGACAGCTTTTGATTCCATAAACCTTCTTCTTTTGTGTCTAGGTCAAACTTTAGACTGCCAAAATGAAACCACCTTCTTGGTTTTGTCATTGGCCAAACTTAGATCCTGATCTATACATGTTTCTGGTAGTGATCAATAGCTTAACACTGATCTCCAAAAGCCAACTTGCTCTAAGTTGTCCAGTGCATCCCAAAGAGTGTCAGAGGGATTTCTATGTGACAGGTGAATGCCTTTACCTGCATGCTTTGGGTCCTGACTTAATGATGTACCAAATAATGTTTCCATTTATTCTTACAAATTGTAAAGAGGTATAAAGAAGAAAGGTGGTATCTTCAATACTGAACTGAAGGTCATTACAACAATTAATTCTGACTTCAGGTACTAAAATATCTATTTGAATGCATAAACAGTAGACATGGAGACTGAGGGTTTGGAACAAAGATAGAACTCCTGGAGGTGGAGGAGAACCTGAAGAATTTACTAGGCTGACTTAACAGTTAATAAAGCACAGAAAGTACCATAGGTAATTACAAAGCAGAGGAAATTATTCTGAACAGTCATTTGTACATTGGCAAAGTGCATGTCTATGGCAGGGTGGAAAGTTCTTAATACACTCATTTTGATATGCTGAACAGATGCAGTGATAGATAATTGCTACCACAACTTTGTGATACATACTCAAAAAAGTGTAGCACAAAACAAATCAGAGCATTTGGTGAATTATCCTACAGATCCCTAGCACTGTTGTGTTTGTGTAGATCTTGTTAGAGGAAAATTACACAAATACAGATCTGAGTGTTAAAATTTCTATTAAGATTACAATGCATTTTGAAAAAGTACACTTACTGTATTTCCTCTCTGCTCTCATTAAACCAGCTGGAAATACTAGTTAGATATATCCAGACCAATGGGATAATAAGTGTTTGTTGTGCGTTTCCTTACATTAGTTTTTGCAACTCATGTCTCTAGTCTAAAAGGACTAGATTAACTTGAAAACAGCTCAAAAGTATCATGACTTTCTGAGTGAGAATGTAATGTACTGTATGCTATGCAAATTCATTTCTATGAACAAAAGGTTCTTACCTGACTTTGTATTTTCTGTCCTCTTTTGGCCCTTTCGAAATCTGGTGTATGAAGGACAGTTGTATACTTTGTTTTTTGTTTGTTGCCTTCAGCTCTGTATACGAGCTGGAAAGGGAAAGAATAGTGCAGTTATGACTTATGTAAGAAATCTTTCCAGCATTGGTACTAATGCATTTAAAAGAAAAAAAATCAAAATAGTTAACAAATTGGCATTAAACAAAGTAAAGTCTGATAGGGCTGTCAATTAATTCTCATCATCTGCTATCATGAGATAAGCTTATTATGCATCCTTGATAGATGGTTGCATAATGTGATTAGAAGGTTTGGTTCTTGGGACTTAGTTTCTTGAAGTTCTCTGAAGGGCTTAGGAATTTTTTTACATATAATATGCTAGGAAGATGCCCAATCTAATTACTCTTAACACATGCTTGGTTCTGGTGGTGCAGTTATGAAAACACTTCTACTATAAAATTTTGTAGTGCATACATACCCTATTTGCTGGTATATAAGATTCACTCCTCCCATAAAATACACTTGAAAAATAGTGTGTCTTATCTTAAACTATAAAACCAAGGGTTAACCGTTGGAAGTTCGTATAGGTTCCTAAGCCTGGCCCTACTAACCTGTACCCACCCTTCGTGCACATGGCTGAACTGGGTCCGCAGGTCAACGAAGGATTGAGAAATGCGCCAGTGGGGCAACAGCCCCACAAATGCAAAAAAAGGGAAACAACTTCATTTCCCAATGTTCTTTGTGCTGCGCTGCGCCACAGCCAATCAGGCTGAGAGGCGTGACCACAAAGAACATTGAGAAATGCGCCGTGGCCAATCAAAATTGAGCCGCAGAAAAAAACGCACCACAACCACAAATCACAAATCCATAACTACAAGCCCCAGAGTCCTGCATGACATGAGCGCGCAGAACGCTGAGGAAGCTGGTGCCCGAATTTTGTTTTAAAAAACTCACCGCCTCATAGCCATGCAAACACCAACCGCCCTTCTTTCCATCACCAACGGCGCCTGAAGGTCCCAATTGGAGTTTCCCCTTTAATATCAGTAAGTGGGGGCTGGCGATCCCCCTCTCCGCTGGCTCACCTGGGGTTGGGAGGTTTGTGGGGACAAAAGGGATCTGTCCCCTCAACCCTTCTGGACCCAGTAGACCAGGGAGAGGGGATCAAATCCACCCCCCAAAAAAACCTCCATCTTTAAAGAGAAGAAACCACCCTTAGCCCATGGGCTTCCACCCTTAGCCCATTCTCTGTAAACGGTTGCATACACAAATGACCTAAGTTTATCTTACACTCTTTTCAACTGTAATATTTTTTATAGCAGACAGAATGCAAGCATCAAACTCACTTGACTCAAATGGGTCTTCAGCTCCTGGATGTTACGGTAAACAGGAGTGTCCAGAACGACTTGGTATTTATCTTGTGTTTTCTTTGCAGCTTCAGTATAGACATAATGTGACTGTAAAAGAAAGAACTCCTGTTACAAATGGTGTACAGTGAAACCTCTTTTAGCTTTAACAATACAACAGAAATGTAAAACCCAACCCAGAAAGCCTTTAAAGAGCATGGCACTGATGAAAATTTTGTCCACTGAATTAAGGAACAAAGACATGAGTCAACATAGATGGTGAGGGAAAACATACCCAAAGACTGCGCAAATGCCGAGCACGGACCATATCTGGAGTTTCATACAGGAAGCAGCCCAGCCCTCTCAGCCACTGTAGGTCACTTTTGTATTTTATCTGTCAAACAATGAAAGGCATTTCAGATACTTTTTCTGTTATAGATAACAAAATAATTTTGAATGCTTTTAGAAGAAATTGCCTGCCATTTGTTAAACTTTCCTCCATGCACCTTTAAAGATATAGAAGTTGCTTTTTTTAAAAGTGGAACTAGGGTTTCTAGAAAACATAAAAGCAGTATAATACTATATTCTACCACTTCATTGGCTGATCCAAACATCAGATTAGAGCAGGGATTCTCAACCTGAGCCCACCAGCTGAATGAGGCTCATGGCACCATTTCATGTGGTCCCCCACCGCTTCCACCACACCAGGAAGTCCCATGTGGTGGAGGATGGGCAAAAAGGCCATCCGCCTCCCAAAGCTGTCTGAGGGACCATGACCCAACCCCTGGCTTTAAAAGGCTGAGAACTCCTGCATTAGAGAATCCCCATGTAGTACTCCAACCCATGCAGTTATACTTAAATATTTCCATAAAGTTAAGGCTATACAGTACTTAACCTTAGAATCATACCAGGCATGTAAGCTCTGAGTGGTTACACCTAGGGAGGCCAAAGAAAAAGCAATAACCACATCGAAAGCTTTCTCCACTGTAGCCTCCACTGTTTGGAATGAATTGCCAGTGGAGATTAGAACTGTTCCTACATTGTTAACATTTCGTAAGTCATGAAAGACTTACCTGTGTTGGCAAGCCTTTCAAGACTTATAAGATCAGGAAAGCTGCGTAGAGTTGGCCCTGGATTTATTTTTATTATTATTCACCTCCACTTACTGCTGCTGATAGTGTTCACTATGAATATTTTTATGGTTTAAAGATGTTTTGATGTCATCTAATTTTGTTTCTTGAGTTTTTAATGGTTATCACTGGATATATTCAATTTAGAGCATATTTTCAAAACAACTGCTTACATCACTTGTAATATCTCCAACATAGCGGCTATGCATTGTCTGAGGAGTAAATGGCATGGAAATCATGTGCCCTTGAGCCCTGAAAAAGTCAGTCTTGTAGATCAGCTGAAATGCAAATGGAGAAAAATAGCAAATGGAGAAAAAGTTATTTATTTATTTTTTAAAAAATCACATCAAATATTATGAATTTTCTATTTGTATAAAAGAGGCATACATCACTGATGGATTCTTGATTTGTTTTCACTTGGCGGATCATTGGAGTATCAGGTGTGGTATGAATCTTATCCTTATTTTTGTGATATATCTCCCGATACAGCCTCTGTAGTGAAAGAGAAAATGTTCCACACATATTAAGCCAATATAAGAAAAATGTCCAGCCTTCGAAACAGTTGATGGGTAAATGCAAAGGCAGCAGCCAGTGATCCGTCAGGGGGTGCTCTCCCTGCTGGATTGCTGGCTGCCACCTGTGTATTTCCCCCTCCACTGTTTCGAGAGCTGACACAAAACAACGGAGGGGGTAATACAAAGATGGCAGCCAGTGATCCATCAGGGGTGGCACTCTCCCTGATGGATTGCTAGCTGCCGCCTTTGCATTTTGTGTCAACCTTCGAAACAGTTGAGGGGAAGATGCAAAGGCAGCAACCAGCGATTCATCAGGGAGAGTGCCAGCCCTGACGGATTGCTGGCTGCTGCCTTTGTCTTACCCCCCACCCCCCAAACCACCCCACCACCAACACAGAATCCATACCTGCCTGGCAAAGCCAGGCAATCAGCTAGTACATTATAAAATGTGGGGTTATTAGTATGCTACAATATCATATTCTTATTTTATGGTGAATCTCATAAACCTCCAATAGCAATCTTGCATAATTTTATGGAAAGAAGCATAAAAATTCTGTAAATGTGCATTACCTCGTTAAGAATTTTATTGACTTTCCTTGTAGTTACAAATGGAACAGCTTTGGGTCCGAAATTATAACCTTTACCCCTGAAGTGTTCAAAAATTTCTTTATACTTCACCTGAAAAATAAATGTATACATAAATATAAGTTTCAGACACCTGTAAAACATTTCAATGTTCATACAATTTTTTAAAAAAATGAATAGAATAGAACAGAATGACAGAGAAAGAGATATGCTTTCAAAAGTAACTTTTTGAACTACATTGCCCTGTGGCTATGCTGGTTGGTGAATATGGCAGTTGATATTAACATATACAAATGCTGGCAAGAATCCTATTCATGATAAAGGAAACTGTGTAAATTGCAAATCGCTGCTTATTAACTGATGCTGGCTGTGTTCCTGAATGGGTATGAAATTGTGTGATTGGGCAGACATCCAAGGACAGAAGCCCACCTTGTTAAAATAAGTTGCAGTTTGCCACCAATAGTGTGCCATTTCCCTTAATCAATTAATCATGTGCCATCAAGTTGATTTCAACTTGTGACAATCCTTTCCAGGTCTTCTAGGTTTGGAGTACTCAGAATACCTTTACCATAATTTTGTGGAAAGAAGCTTGGCATGTCCCTAATGGTGCTCCGTAGCAGGGTGGATGTTGTAAGCTCTGATGGGACGGTCTGCACAGCTTGCTCAAGGTTAGCTCTCCCCCACCCAACCCGATACATTGATGAGTTGAACTTCCATCCCCTAGCTCTGCAACCAGGTATGAGCTATTCTTTGTACAAGCATACATCACCAGTAGGAGTCTGGCTGTTAAGACATCTAAGACTACAATTAGACAGCTATGTTTCCTATTTTCTGGTAGGCTTGAACGATTGCCTTCTTAGCAGTCCCAATAGCTTACAGGATTGTTTTTACTTCGGGCTTGAATTTTTCACGTTCTTCTGTTTCTATAAAAAGTTTTTGTTTACAATAAGATTAATAAATAAAACACACCTGGAATTAGGTTTGGGGATTACACAAAGGAATGGAGCAGAAGAAAAATGAATGCCTTCTTCTTCTTGTGTAATTGTCAAACAAAAACCCTATCTAAATGTATTTTTGGATTCAGCCCAGAGTAGAGCAGCATAGAAGTTTGAAAATTAAATTAAATTAAATTAAATTAAATTAAATTAAATTAAATTAAATTAAATTAAATTAAATTAAATTAAGCCCTGCTCGGAACCCATGTAAGTGGAAGATATACCATTTTTTTACCTTCCATCACAATATAGGTGAAATACATTTTTACCAGCAACTAGAGTTGACCCATCAAACAAATGTGACTTCTTTCAATGGGTCCACTACACCAGAAACTAGCCCAAAGATTTTTCATCAGAATATCTTTCAAAATTCTTTGCTCAGGACTTCTTAAAATAGAATGCATGATCCAGCCCAAATTAAACAATTTCAAGTAGCACTAATTTCAAAGGATTTTTTTTTAAAAAAACCTCTGTGTGCTTAGATATATTCTGTTGGAACAAGAGGAAATGAACAGAGCTCAGCTTTGATTAACTCATGACCATAGTATGTAGGAAACTACAACTGCATCAAACAAAGTGGGCTGGATCTTGAGTGACATGGGCAAAGTTTTTTTGATCTCTCCTCCCAAGTGCATCTCCAGACCCATAAAGATAAACCCAGAATACCTTCGTGCATGGTAGTTACAGAGGAGTAGAGAATGACTCCATTCAACAAGCCTGCCTTGCCCAAACAGAAATAGTTTACTAAATGAAAGATGACTCCATACAAGAGGGATCCGGATCTGGCCCATACCTTCACTCCAGCCACCACTTCTGGTGCCACCTCTGCCTCAATCCTTGTCTCCTCCACTTGGTTTGGTATGTCCCTAATGGTGCTCCATAGCAGGGCAGATGTTGTAAACCTTACAACATCTGCCCTGCTATGGAGTGCTGCTAGGGACACGCCAAGCCAAGATGAGGAGACAAGGATAGAAGAGGAAGCAGTGGAGGAAGCAGCCATGGGGGTGTTTCCAATGGCTGTGGGTGCATTTCTTTCATTCACATGATGCAGCTCCTCCAGGCCGGTAAGCAGGGGACCCGGTGTGTATGGGGGGCTTTTGGGGTGTGTGGTGGACTCGGGGTGGTCACTGCCACCACCAGCCTCTCAACAGTCTGACGGAGCATGTCCCGGCCCCAGTTTACGGCCCTCCTCAATCAGAGGGTTCAACATCTCGAGGTGGCATGGCCTCCACCTGTGTCTGAGGCGGCTGCGGCGCAGTCAGCCTGCTTGGCAGCCTTTCCTCTGGCTGACTGCTCAGACCTTGACAGGTCATTGCCTCCCTTGTCTGGTCCTGTGGGCTCTAATTCGATCCTGAGCCCCGATGCTACATGGCAGCCAGAACCCCCGGTGGGGGCGGTTGCTGCGAGTGCACCTGGTGAGTATAGTGGTCAAGTAAGCTCACACTACGGGGGGTCATGGCATCCAGCCCCTATGGTTCAATGGCCCCGGCATTTCCACCCCACAGTCCACCGCTCCCGGCCCCAAATGTTACTCCATGGCAGGCACCTTATCCACCACTGCCTCCCGGCATTCAACCCACAGGGCCTAGTGTTCCTTATCCGATCTGGCCTTACAGCCCTCTGGTAAATCCGGTTTCTCATTCTGCATCGTGGTCGTCACTCCCGACCATTGGTCTTTCAGTGCCATTCGGGGACCACCTCCTTCCGGCCACCAGGGATAAGATCTGGTGGCGTGAATATGTGGATTTGTTTAGCCTCCTGAATAGGGAAATGACTAGGGAGGACAAAGAGAAGGAGGACGACCATGACAAGGAATTGACCCGTCGCCGAAAACCTCCCCGCACATGGGCTAATTGGCTTCCGGCCTATTTGATTTATGTTGCGGTTTCCATTTGAGCCCGTCCGGACCTAGCGATACCATTGATTCAATATTTAGACATAATTTACAGGGCATATGTCGACTTCCCGGGGCAGTCATGGCTTGTGTACGACGAGGAATTTCATATGCGCGCAGCCCTGCAAACCAAGATTCCTTGGCACGATCCTAACCAGTTGCTTTGGCTTCTGTATATGACCCCATCCCACCCCATCTCTGGTGACCGCTACAAAATGAAGCTCCCCATCTTTTTAATGCGGGCAGTTTTAATGTGGTTAGTTTTAATAGGTGGGTGGGTATGTTGGGTTTTTTAATTGTTTTTAATATGTATGTTTTAATCTTGTTGTGAGCTGCCCTGAGTCGGGTTCGCCTGACTGGGTGGCATAGAAATTTGAACCATAAATAAATAAATAAATACCATTGTGGCCATGTAGTTCAGCGTTCCGGCCCAGCGCAGTTTTGCCACCAGCTGGCAGGGCAGGGGGTTCCAGCCCGCCTGCTGTGCTGGGATTTCTCTTTCACTGGACGTTGCGGCCGGAAGCAGTGCAAGTTCAAACATGAGTGCTCCATTTGTTCAGGGCCTCATTCAGCCAGCTCCTGCTTCCGGTCGGGCGGGCCACGTGGGCGGGGCCATGATCAGCAGGGCCCAAGGTGTGCCCCCCCCAGATGCGGCTACCACTTCAAAAGGGTCCCTCCCCAGTTCGAATTGAGGTGCTGGACAGTTGGCTTAACATCTACCCTAAGCGGGGGGATGCTGCCTATTTATCAGCTGGTTTCTCAATGGGTTTTCGAATCCCTTTTGTGGGTGCGTGCGCGCCACAAGATGCATCCAATTTGCAGTCTTTGCGAGGCAAGGAGGACGTGGCCCAGTCAAAAAAAAATTAAGGAGGTATGGGAGGGGCGGGTTGCCCTTTCACCAAGCCTCCTTATCCTAACGTGAAAGTATCCCCCCTTGGTCTGGTACCCAAGAAATCTTCGGGTGACTTCCGCCTTATCCATCATTTATCTTACCCAGCGAGCTCATCGTTCAATGATGCCATACCGGACAAACTTTGTTCTGTCTGGTATACCTCTTTTGACCAAGCCTTAAGGATGGTCCATGCTTGTGGTCACGGGGCATTGCTGGCCAAGTGTGATATCAAGTCCGCTTTCCAGCTCCTCCCCATCCACCCTGACGATTTTGAGTTGCTGGGCTTTCGTTTTGAGGGCAAGTATTTCGTCGACAGGGCCATGCCTTTTGGTTGCTCAGTATCATGCTCCGCATTTGAACGTTTTAGTTCTTTTCTTCATTGGGCGCTTGTTCACAGGTCTGGGATCTGCAATGTTGCCCATTACTTGGATGATTTTTTGTTTTGGGGGAGGCAGGGCTCAGGGATATGTGAACAACTTTTGCTTTCTTTTCAGGAACTGATGGGTGAGTTGGGAGTACCATTGGCTCCGGAAAAGACTGAGGGGCCTGCAACCACACTTACATTCTTGGGGATAGAAATTGACACCTTAGCACAGGTGTCACGGTTACCCAGGGACAAGGTTGAGTGCATTTCGGAAGCCATTCTTTCCATGCTGGCCAAGCGCAGGGTTTCGCTCCATGACCTGCAGGTTCTTCATGGATATCTCAACTTCGCTTGCAGGGTGATCGCACCTGGCTGGGTTTTTGCAAGGCGCCTGTGTGATGCCATGGTTGGTTTATCCAGGAAGTACAACAGGGTTTGGCTCACATTAGGGATGCAGTCCGATCTTCGGGTTTGGCTCGCATTCCTGGCTGATTTCAATGGGGTGTCCTTTTGGCATTCTGAGCTTTCCCTCATGCCAAAATTCCAGGTGTAGTCTGCCGGAGCCTTGGGCTACGGCATCTACTTTGATGGCCGCTGGTGCTGTGGCCGGTGGCTGGAAGCATGGCAGGGTTCTGAACTGCTTCAGGATTTGACATTCCTAGAATTCTTTCCCATTTTGGGGGCCTTGTTGTTATGGGGAAAATTCTGGGAGAATTCAGTAGTACATTTCTGATGTGACAATGCTGCCGTGGTGCACCTTGTAAACGCCCAGACCTAGGGTTCACCTAGGATTATGTCCCTTGTTCGCCAGTTTGTATTACGCTCCTTGAGGCATAATATTGTTTTCAAGGCTAGGCACGTTCCAGGCATTGAAAACAGTATTGCCGATGCTTTGTCCCGCCTGCAGATTTCACGGTTTCAGGCACTAGCTCCAGGGACCAGGGAACTTCCCTCTCCACTTCTGGCTGAGATGTGGACATTTGGTGAGGTGAAGTGACCAGGGCCATTGGCCTGTCCCTTTCTAGCTGTACCCGCAAGGCGTATCAACGAGCTTACCAGGCATTTGCTATTTTTTGTCAGGGCGTTCCTTTGACTGATTTGTGGCCGGTGCCAGTGGACCATGTTCTCCAATACATGGTGCACCTGCACAGGTGTGGCCTTGCTGCCCGTACCATTGGTGGCCGGCTTTCCACCTTGGCTTTTGCTGCCAGGGCTCGGGGTTACCCAGACACCATGGGAAATTTCCGTATACGCAGAGTTCTGGGGGGCTGGGCTCAGGAATGCGGCCCTCACCCAGACATGCGGCAGCCGGTATCCCTGGAGGTTCTATTGCACCTGTCTGAGGCTTGGTCAGCTCTTTGCAATGACCAATTTGAATCTGCCCTCTTTCATGCTGCCACCACAGTGGCCTTCTTTGGAGCTTTGAGGGTGAGTGAACTGGTATCCTTTTCCCAGGCAGACCATTCACGCAGGCCCCTGGAGTTGGCAGATGTAGCTTTGTCCACTGATTCTGTCACGTTGGCCATCCGCCACTCCAAGGCAGATCAGCGGGACAGGGGCAGTACAGTGATCCTGCTTAACTGTGGTATCCAGGCGATTTGCCCAGTTTTGGCTTTGGCATCCTTCCTGGCTGTGCGTGGCTCTCTGCAGGGACCTCTTCTCTGGGGGATGCACCTGGGGCTTGGTGATGTGGTGTACCTGATGTGGTGTGGTTTCAGAGGGATGAGTTGGCGTGATTTGATCCTATTTGTCCTTGCTGCCTGGAGTTGTGTGCCACCTGAATTTTAGTCCTCCACCTGGGTGGTAACGACTTGGGCCAGGTCACCAGCTTGGACTTGGTGGTATCTATCCGCAGGGATCTGGGCCTGATCCAACAGCATTGGCCGCAGGTCCGATTCATCTGGTCCTACATCATTCCCTGTGCCTTTTCCCGGGGAGGCAGTAATCCACACCGCATTGACCGTGCCCGGCGGTTGGTGAACTGGGCTATCGCTCGATATTTTTCTGAGCAGGGTTTGGGCACGGTGGTGGAGCATCCGGCGATACGGATTGAGCAGCCCAGCTTGTATTGCGTAGATGGGGTGCACCTCTCCGGGTGTGGCATGGATCTTTTTCTGGCGTCATTGCAAGTGGGCCTGGTGACCGAGCTGGCAGTCAGGGGGGCGTGAGTCGAAAAATGACTCCTCCCCGTGTGGCGGTTAGCACTGGCAAGGACAATCAGGCGGCCCCTAGGAAACCGGCAGGTACGCATTTGGTTGACCATCAGAAGCACAAGATAGAGGGAGAGTCGGGCTGGCCAATCAAATGCGGACCATGAACAAGGTAATGCTAAGTTCGGAGACTTGCAAAACTTTTGACAGTTCACCGGATTTCCATCAGAAGCTGGAGTCAACAAGTATCACTTCTGACTGGGGTCAATAATTGGTTTAAGGAAGTAAACAAATAGATATAATGTAGCAAATTAAGTTCAGGAAATAAGGATTAGTCCTTACCAGTGCTATTCCAGCCCGTTAGCCTTAACTCAGTTAAACAAAGTTACAAGTTAATAAAGTGGCCCAATTTTAAAACCAATACAGGTGTCTGTCTCTTTATTGGGGGGTGGATCTGGCAATGTCCAACAGAGTTTTGCATAAACTCCAGACCCTGTTATACATCATGTCTACTGTTTCTTTGCTACTATGACTAATGTTAATCATCATAGCTGGTTCACATTTACTCCGGGTTTAGTTATTTTGTTATTTTACATATTACTTGTATAATTAACTATACATTCATTTACCTATGCAGCTACATGTATTGATTATTAGGAATAATAAAGCAAGAGTTAAAACAGTTGACTACTCACATCACTGCCAATGTATTGGGCATGCTTAGCATGCTTGAAACCAGGGGTATCTGGTGGGAGTTTATATCCAGTGGGAAGTGCGCGCAAGCCCGCATTTCTGTAGAGACCCTGTGAGGAACAAGAAAAAGCAAAATACATAGACTTGGGACAATGTCAAATAAATCAATTAGCACACTACAGAAGAAGAGGACAGCAGAATAGTACCACAAAGGGGTGGCTTTTAGAAAAGATGTGTAGTCACTATCTTTAGTTCTTGAGTTCAGTTTCTCAAGATTATTTTTCTCTAAACAGGCAACTTAAAGCAACCCACTCAGTATCAATATATCTGATTAAACAAGCAGGACTTTGTACCAAGACCTCAGCTCTGTCCCACTTCCATGATGTACAATATCACCATCCCACTCCATGTCAGCCAGGGGATTTACAGAGTTGAAGTATGGAGAAGTAATTTATCTAAAGGCTGCCAAAAAAACACACACAAGCCAGTGTGGATTGGCCATGCTGGGGGCATGAATGCAATCTTGTCTTGCTGGTACCATTTATTATTTTCTATTATTCAGATTTTTTTTTAAATGCTGAGATTCTGCCACTAACCCCTCTGACTCCTTCTCCTTCACTTCCCTTGTCATATTCACCAATATAGTTCAAGCACTTACTTCATGTTGTATCTTGTAGGCACGGTTAGCCCTCTCCAAATCCACAGTCTTATCCACAGGTGTATATTTCCCTTTGATATTGTGCACATATTCATGGCGGTAAACAGCCTAATGAATATACAGAACAAACTATATTAAGCTGAGACTAAATAACCTCATATCAAAAGTTGAACAGGCATATGTTAGGTCTACAACACAGAAAGAAAGGTAACTTTTCAAAGAAATTTCTCAGTGCTATGTGACATCATCAGTGTGTTTATTTCCCATAACAAGAGCATGATTTGCAATTCCAGTGTAAAAATATAAGGAAATCACAAAAACAAGAAGAAAAATGGAAGTGGGTTGCAACTTTATTGTAATGAACTACAACACAATTAAGGTCTCATAATTGCCTTTGATCTAGTCATTACTGAACACACCCACCAATAGCTCAAGCTGATGAGCTCATGTGATTGATGATTGCATATATTTAAACTTAGGAAAAGTCATGATAAGCAGAAATTCCCAAGCATTTCCAGAGCAGTGTAGCGAAAGCTGATAAGTGTACAGTTCAGAACACCTAATCAGCAGTTGTCTGATGATCTGAGTTTGGATATATATAACAAACAGCTCACTGAAGCTGGTATACACCTAAGCTGTGACTGAGGGCCAAATTATATTTGATGTCAAATTCACCTTGGCATTTATGGTAGGATGGGTGTTTTTTTAAAAGTGCATGTCACATTACTGGGGAGTGGAGCTGATAATTAGCAGGATCAAAGGAGGCATGGAGAAGTTCCCTAAGGCTTGCCTCCTGAGCTGCAGGACATCACTAGCTTCACACCTGAAATTTGGAAGCAATTCTCCCCACCCACTTGCACCAAATGAAATCTATGCTAGCTTATTGCCATTGTCCTAATGAAAACTGTAAATATTTTTGCCATATTAGAATAAAACTGGATCATTCCTGTTCTAATTAAAGCTTGATCAGAAAATTAATACATTCCTAATTAGGCCAGGGAGGACAACTCTGAATGCTAACTGCATCTCTGAATTGTTTTTGAACAGAACACATAATTTTCTTAATGGTTGGTTGCAGCTAAGATACAGGTATATGTTACTACTCTGGTGCTATTGCTTACAACAAAGGTAAACAGTGAATTATTGAAAATCAAAGCTGCAAGCCTTTCCTAGAGCAACAATAAAGACAATAGAATGAACAGGGCTCCATATGCTTACCTCACTCAGATTCTTTCCACTTTGGACATTCTGAACATATACAGGTGTGTCCAAAACGACAGAATATTTGCTCTTCATCTTCTCTGCCTTTGACTTGTATTTCAACTGTGAAAGAAGGGAAAGACATATTTGATCTTATTTTCAATGCACATTAGTAGGTTTTCTAGAAAGAACCATTAATTGTACAAATCACTAGTCTTGTCCAGCTAGATATCTTGATATCAGATCCTCTCCAAGTTGTAGAGAGAGAGAGATTGACATGAAAATGCCTCAAACAGCATCATTTACAAACCAAGGTCAAAACTAAAATCATCCTAAATGATTAACTGAATGTTGTTTTCATTTACTTAGCAAATATGCCACATTTCAAAAGAAAAGAAAAGAAAACACCAAATAAATATGAAGTGAACAAGTATATAATTTAAAAAGCATAGTCTGAATTCAGAGGAGAGTATCCTGTTTATAATTTAATTCAACAGAGACAATGCAGCAGAATTTTAAAAATAGCAGAGTACAACAGCATGTGAAGCACAGGATGGAACATGATACAGTAAAGCCCCTACTTATGAAAAAGGTCCGTTCCATAGGCTTTTGCTTAAATTGCTTTTTTATGTAACTCAAAGCAAACCCTTAGGAAAAATTATATTTTTATGTAAATCAAAGCAAACCCATAGGGAAATGAATTTTTACGTGACTCAAAGTAAACCCATAGGAAAAAGAATCTTTATGTAACTCAAAGCAAACCCATAGGAAATCATGTAAATCAGAACATGGTTTTAGCACAAGATCATTATGTAAGTTGAATTTTATGTAAATAGAGATATATGTAAGTTGGGGTTTTACTGTACTGTCCTGTTCCATAGGCCAGATTTTTCTGTCAAAAGAACAGTTCACCCTAAAAGAATGCATGGAAAACTGCAAATGTTTGGATTTTGCTTATTAATCAATACATAGATGAGGTTGAACAAGAAAGTTGAGGAAGTATAAAACTGGTGGCGCAGTTGTTAAACTGCTGTTGTGCTACCAAAAAGTTGGAAGTTCAGTCCTGACCAGAGCTCAAGGTTGACTCTGCCTTCCATCCTTCTGAGGCCATTAAAATGAGTACCCAGCATGTTTGGGGCAAAATGCTAATTAACTTGTGAATGCCCAGAGAGTGCACTAAGTGCTATAAGATAAGATAAGATAAGTTAAATCTTTATTGTCATTGGCCCCTTGCGGGAACAACGAAATTTCTCAGTTGCTATATATCAACTCGAATAAGGCATACTCCTTAATTTAAAAGAGCTACAGAAACACCAATTAAGATCGTACCATACAGTACAATTTAAAAATTTAAAAACTTAAAAACCTTAAAATTTCAAAATTTTAAAATTTTAAAATTCCAAAATTCTGAAATTCTAAAATCCTAAAAATTAAAAATCTAAAAAATTAAAAATTTTCAAATAAGATAAGATGACTTCAGAGTCCAGAGTTTCCATTTAAGGCCAAAATTGCTCTGGAGAAGAAACTGTTCTTGAGACGGCTTGTTTTTACCTTCATTGTTCTATATCTCCGTCCCAATGGCAGAAGCTCAAAGAAGCAGTGGCCAGGATATGGTGGGTCTCCTACTATATCTAATGCTTTTCTGTGGCACCTGATAGTGTAAATTTGTTCTAAAGTGGAGAGTGGACAGCTGATGATACTCTCCGCTGTTTTAATAATTCTGTGCAACATTATCCTATCCCGATGAGTACTACTCCCATACCACACACATAAGCCATAAGTGAGCACTCTCTCAATAGTACAGCGATAGAAGGCAAGCAGCAGTTTTTGTGGAAGATGGTTTTTCCTTAGAGTTCTCAAAAAATACAGTCTCTGCTGCGCCTTCTTCACAAGCCCCCTTATGTTGGCACTCCAGGACAGATCCTCCTGTATCTCAATGCCCAGAAATCTGAACATTGCTACCCTCTCCACACAGGTTCTGTCAATCAAAAGTGGCTGGACATCAGTTCTATTGGGCGGTATATAAGTGTGATTGCTTTGCTTTGTCTGGAAGGTCTTCTGAGTGCTGAATTAGATTATTCTTTAATTCTAGCACACTGCCACAATCCAATATTTCTAGATATTATGGACTACAACTTCAGTTACTTCAGTCGCTAGCCATACTGGTAGAAACTGATTAGAACAGAAGGCATAAACATAAGGAGAATATCATTATTAGTCTACTATCTCCTGCTATGGCTGATAATAGAGGAAAACATCCTTATTCAGTACTATAAATTAGGTATCCAGACACTAAGTTAGGCAGTGGGTCTTCTGCCTCACATGTTTTGCAAAGAGAACACAATATAATTACAGTGGAAATAAATAATTTGTTTGTTTCATTTTATGCTCCCTCTTTCACAACTTATTTCTAGCAAAGAAGTATGCCTGAAAGTGATATGACCTAATGATGAATAAAAAGGTGCCAATTGTAAATTATTTACACTGTTGGCTGATGAGATAATTATTCTTATACATGCTTAGTGATTTTTTACCCCTGGAAAACTGTGCTTAATATTCACAGGCTTCCCAAAATCATATGTTCAAGGAAAAAGATAGCACATGCATAATCATGAACTCCACCTAGTCTGTGTATTTTTATTGCTTGGGTCAAACATACTTACATGATCACGAAGGTCATAGGCATGTTTGGCATGGAGAATTTCAGGAGTGTCCCAAACAAAGCAACCTATGCCTTTGAGCCAGTTGAGATCATCTTTGTACACAAACTAAGAGGTTGGATTTTTAAACAGAGAGAGAGATTAATTAGCCATTTTGAAATTTTCAAACAAGAAAACAATTACTTTATCCCTGAACTGAAGACAATTTACTAAATTATGCTAGTCTCCATTCTGTAGACAACTATCAAATACTGTATATACTCGAGTATAAACTGATCCAAATGTAATCCAAGGTACCTAATTTTACCTCAGAAACCAGGAAAACTGATTTATTCGAGTATAAGCAGCAGCTACTAGTAAGTTTCAATTATCAAAATAAGCCAGCCTCATATGACCAGCATTTTCGTTTTAATCCAAGATTATCCATTTCTAACAGGAGAGGCACAGGAGAGCCCGGTAAGTGCTATGGGTGCCCGGGAAGAGGGGGAGAGTGTTTCACCCACTGTAGAAGTGATCAAGGCAGGCACTTCATCTGTCCGGATCACTTCTACACAAAAACACATTGCAGATCTCCCACACAGCCAGAAAATAGAGCAGATGACTCGAGTATAAACTGAATCTCCTTTTTTCAACACATTTTTGGTGCTGAAAAAATCAACTTATACTCAAGTATCTAATAAAGCAAAACTGTGGGTTCAGTGTACGGAATGGGCTGCCGCACCTCTTGACCAAAGCCCATGAGATTTGGCACACACATACCTTGTGCATGTGAGCAGGTCACTGTCAGGATCCCAAAGCCCATGGGGGGGATGTTTCCCCCCTAAATTGATCTGCAAAGGGGGTGTATTTGACAGGAGGGTTTGTGTCTGCCCCAGTGCTAGGCCAACCAGGGGGGGATTGCGATGTCATCGCTGAGCTCACATCACAGGCCTGCCCTTGGCCAGTGACATTTAGCTAGCCAGGTTGGGACCACCCGGGCGAAGCCAGGCACCCCTTCTAGTATACGATAAGTTGTTGATATTTATGTTAACATCAACATTAATTTCTCCTCTCTTCCACCAGTAAAATATGACAGAAAACAATGATAGGAAAACAGGTTGAAATGTGGACAAGTTAGTCAGCCAAGTGCTCCTTTTATGACTAACTGTCACTGAAATAGAGCATAAAGCAAGCAGTGAAAAATGGGACAGATAGTTTGAAACAGCCTGTTTAGTTCAGCTACAACCATCTTTTCCTTCTTGTTGTGTAATGGCTGAAGTCCTATTGATATGGCATAACATAAAGTTATGCCTGTGGAAGTTCATGGGAAGTTACAAATTGCACCAGTTATACAGCTGTGCTTATAGCTTCTACCTTGATGTGAATTTTGCTACTGCTTTTGCAATTTGAGTTAGGCAGGCATAGCTACACAATAGGATCCTGGCCAATCTTAATCTTAAACCACTAGTTTTAGTCCACAGAACACAGATTCTGGATCCAAACTGTAGCATGCCACATTACTGAATGCTTATCTACTTTTCTGCAAGCTCTCTATCACAGAGATTATTTATAAACTTACATCACTAAGTTGGTCGTTGACTTTTCGAGCTAGAGCATTGGCATGAAGGTCTGCGATATTGGTCCATTCATGGAGATGGATGCGGTAATCAACTTCACTGACTTTCTTCTGTGTGTTCTTAGCATTCACAATGTCCACCATGTCTGGCATGATATGGATTTTGGCCTTATTCTTTTCATAATTTTCTCTGTACAAGCGCTATGAAGTTAAAATAGCAATGTCAGCAACTGTTGTCATGTGTGTGTGTTTTTAAAGCTATCGTTCAAAATATTGCCATGACTAAATTTCTAAAGCCAAGGGATAATACAGTAGAAATGGTACGAATAAATATTAAATATATTTTATTTATTTATTTATTTTAAAATGCACTCCTCTTATCTCTTAACTGAACCCAGACTAGTGTACAAAACAGAAGAAAAAAGGGGGGAAAGAAAGAAAAAGACATTTAAAATATTAATATAACCAGAAAAGAATGACTGACATACTGCTACAACATATCGAAATCAAATCCTGACCTTAGATACAGTTAAAGGGACGTACCAGGACTTGGTTAAGACATACAGACACACAATTTCCAAGATAAGAACAGATGGATTTTATTATTACCGCTACCTAAGCCATTGCCCAAATCTCACTCTAAATAGCCCCACATCATTCAGCTACCCAAGAGAAATTCCATTTATGGAGGAAGAGAATTCATCCTCAAACCTTTTGGAAACAGGAAATGAAATGAGATTTAAAAAGGATAAGAACTTTGATCGTGTTTGATTGTTTTCAGAGAAGACCTCAAATTCATAAACTATGCCATCTCATGTTTGAAAATTACAAAAGTACCAACAGGGGTGACTGGGATTCTAACCACTGTGCATCGGTTTGAAGAGGGGAAAAACAGGAAGTGACTACTTGATCCTTTTGTTTCCAGCTTTTTCTTTTTGCTCAAAATTCCCAGGCTAGCTTTCCCATCCAATGGGAGAAAGCTGTGGGTACCTGATCTTTTCCTCTACAATTGGAAAAGCAATGACACATACACTACAATAACATTTAATTTGCCCTCTGGTTATTATTATGTGTGTCTGAAGAAGAAAAATCATCTTTATAATTACAGGTACTGCTATAAACACATGTAGCTACACATATGGTTGCTGGGTGAGTATTCTTGATTAACCTGATTATCTCTGAACTGTAGATCTCTAATATTACTAGAACAGAACAGAGAATTATTGGTAATTGTTCTCTTTGACCCTTGGACAAAAACACCACGTTGCTATTTTGCAAGGAATGTGGAGTCTTTGACTGGGATTACAGCTAGAGGAGGTTGCAGTAATCCAAGTATATTTGACAAGAAACAAAAAAGAGTGAACAAAGCTAAAGACAAAAACATCATGGCATGTTAAACATTAACTGCTATATTTTAATGTGAGCTTTTGTGGATCAAGCCCACTTTCTCAGACCATGAAAGCTCACATTAAACTATAGTAGTTAGTCTTTAAGGTGCCACAATGCATTTGTCTTTCCTTTTTATTTTTGTTTTGTTTCTTGTCTGATGTGTCTGTACAGACTAATGATGCTACCATTTGAAATCCAAGTAGCTGTTCTGTTTCTGAAACCTGGATTTCTTCAACCTGCTGCATCCCAGAGAGGTTCTCCTTCTAACATAACCCTCCAGTATCCTGTTATCCAATGGAAACCAATCTCTGTAGCGCTTTTCTGGGTTTTTTTATTCCTTGGTGAAACCAAAATTTAAAAATGCTGTCTTCCCCTCTCTAAAACTAGCTACTGCAGATACTGAGAGAGAAGTAACCTTGTAAAAAAATTTAATATGATGCTGTTAGACCAAAATATCTCTTACATTAATATTTAGCTTGCCAACTCTAAGGCATCTTGCAGTGTTGGGATCATCCTGAACACCACGAGGTACAGTGTAAAGGGCTTTGAACTTGTCATATTCCTCTCGATACTTTACCTATGCAGAAAAGAAAACAGGAGTTAGTCTAGAGCAAGGATTCTCAACCTTTGGCCTGTGGGCTGGATACAGCCCACAGCACCATTTCATGTGGGGGGCCCCACCGCCTCCACCACACCTGGAACTGCCATGTGGTGGAGGAAGGGAAAATGACCATCCAGCCCCTGATGCTGTCTGAGGGAGCGTGACCCAGCCCCCAACTTTAAAAGGTTGAGAACTCCTGGTCTAGAGTTATACACTGGCCAGCAGTCAAACAATACTGTGTTGCAAATGAAACAACTTTCATCTGTGGGGAAAGCGGTGGGCGGGCAATTTCTCCTCTCTCTTGGACCTGTTACATGCCCTCAAATCTGTCCCAGAAAGTAGAAAACTCTTTGGAGCAGGTTTTTGGGTGGCACAGAATCGTGCCAGGAGAGAAAGAATGGGAAGCAAGCCCCACCATTTTTGTGGAGGCTTCATTTTAAGCTCTACCCATTTAGGAATGTATTACTTGAGTGGACTTACAATGCTGGCATTATACTTCAGTTGTTTGGCACGAACAAATGGTACGGCATCAGGAGGCAACGTGAAACCAATGGACTTCACTTTATCCCAGGCTTTCTTGTACACATTCTGAAAGTAAGAGAATCAAAATGCTTCTGTGTAGGTTTTGTCTACAGTCTACTTCAGTATAACACAGCATCCAGTTAGTATTGCTAGTAATATCTATTCACCTAGGTTTTAGAGGCTATAAGATGCTTTAGCATCATCATGCCACAAAGCAGCTAACCTGCCCCCCATTCTTATCAAGAGTGGGATTGTACGACCCACTCCTGGCAGCCCTCTTGGTTACTGTTTTACTCAGCACTTTTTGCCCCAAAGCATCCATAAGACCCTGCTCCCTCCAAAAAGGCCATCTCATTATTCATTTGGCAATAAAATCAAAACACTTACACTGCTAAAAAGGTACTTGAGTTTCTGAATCCTGTCGCGATCTGCTGTTTCCACCACTGTGGTATACAGGTCCTTGGTTTTGTGGTATTCTTTCTTGTATACAACCTGTGATCAAAGGGAGGGTCACCAATTAATTTGATTTTTGTGAACCACATGGGGGGAAAAAGATTGAGAGAGAATTTGGGGTGGAAAAGAAGGGGAGACCATGACTTACGTCACTAGCATTGATGCCACTCTGGACATTAGTTACATAAACTGGAGTGTCCATAACCACACCAAAGTTTTTCAAATTATCTTTTCCTCCTTTTACGTATTTCAGCTGTAAAACAAAGGTAAAAAGGAGCATTAGCACCATGGACAGGCAAATTCAGTAGAAACAATTTTCTACTTGATTTTTGGCATATATGCATTAGGAATTTTCTGAATACAACAGACCATCATGATCTAGACTAGTGGTTCCCAACATGGCACCCATGCCCCACAGGGGGTCTTCATATCCCATAAGCCTAAGTCAGTACATTGGCTGATCAGTGCTTTGGGGAATTGAATTAGGCTTCTGAAAATCGAAGTCCAAAACCAAAGCCTGGGAAACTCTGACCTATAGAGATGAATTCTAAAGATTGGCTAGTGTATCCCTGGCACTAAAACAACCCTTCAGACGTTGTTTGGACTCAAACTCACAGCTATTCTTGAAAGGGCTGGTGGGAGTTGAAATAGCAATGACAATTACACTTACATGCTGCCCCATAGTGTCTAGGGCACTCTCTGAGTAGTTCACAAGATAATTATCATTTTGTCTCAACAATCTGGGTACTCATTTTACTAACACCAGAAGGATGAAAGGCTGCTGGGATCAAATTTGAGCCTGCTGGGATCAAACTCAGATTGTGAACAGAGTTTTAGCTGCAGCACTGCAGCTTAACTATTATACCACTGGGGTTCCAATACCACAAGGGCTGCATTTTGCCCATTCCTAACCAAACACTTCCATGGAAGTTTATACATACTAGAAAGTTGTTTTATTTCAAGGAGGGAAAGAAAGCCACTGCCATCTTTAATGCATTTATCTCTTCACATAAGGGCAAGACTTGGGAAATCTCAAAAGTCCTAGGGAACATTCTCATGCCAAACCAAGTGTTTCTAACCCATTATTTTTTCTTATTAGGTCTGTGACCATATAATAAAGATTGATTATCATCTATCCCACTTAGCACTGTTTCCAAAGTCCCAAACACACATCTGATCTAACTGTATTCCCTGATATCCCTTCTTTATTCTATGAATGAGATATAGGACATCTCTGAACCAATCAATAATTGTAAAAAAAAACTAATGAGGATACCACTTCTGCTTTGTCACCTCCCCCCTTCATTTGCACAATGCACATTTACTTACCTGACTCTGAAGATCATAAGACTTCTTAGCATGTAGGATTTGGGGAGTGTCCCACACATAGCACCCAATCCCCTTCAGCCATGTCAAGTCATCCTTGTATACAACCTGCAAATGATGGGGAAATTAGCAAGAGTAATGATTTAGAGTGCAGTTAAACTTCCCTTGTATTTCTTCACATGTCCCAATGGTATCTCCAGTCATGGCACACTTAAGATCCAGTGCAAATGTCAAGAAGAGGGGGATAAACAGAAATGTAAACTATGTGTTTATTCCTGTTACCAGCAAAGAGGGAGTGTCTGCATAAGCTGCAAATGACTTACTATTTCCACATGTAATGGGACAGTATTTAATATTTATAGAGAGCAATAGTGAATTTAAAGCATGATAACATTGATCATTGCAGCAACCTAGGTAGACGAGCATTCTTCTACTTACTAGGACAGAAAAGGGCAAAGATTTGTTGAATCTCACCCAACTCCCTTCCAACACACTAATCTATGCCTATTGGCTATTTCTGGGAGCATAACAAGGACCCAACATCAACATTTCCATTAACAGGACTGGGATAGTCACCTCAAGCCACTGATGGAAAGGAGAGCTATGCACCAAATAGCCTGTCCCATTTCTCTTAAGCTAGTCTGCTGCTGTCAAGTACAATGGAGGACATGAATGGCCAGTATGGAAGAAAGAGTCAATTACAATCCAGTTGGGTTTTGTACATGGAATGGAAGGGAGCGCCATCTTGTTCTTTTTCTATGCCAATTATCTCTTTGATGTTTCTCGCTAGCAACTGGTGTTTAATGCCATACTGCCTTCAAATGTAGGAATCATGTTTCATCATGATGGAGAATAATTTTGATAGATGTATCCTCCAAGCACTATAGCACTATCCTCTGAGTAGCTATAGCACAGAAGGAGAAAGAGTTTTCCATACCATCTCATAGAAAGCTCATGCAGATGTTCTAACTTGGACAACCTGGATGATTCAAAAATATACTTTGCCACTTCTCCAAGCAGGCAAAGGGGTTAATGACTTGTACATCTGCTTTCCCTACTTTTCTGAAGCAAAATAAAATAGAAAGATGTTACCAAAGTTAAAGAAAATATATTGATACCTACATCACTTAGGATTTCTTGTGCTCTTTTAGCTAGAATAACATGATTCTCCTCAGGTAAACAGTTCCACTGGTGCAGGTAGGTTCGATATTCGAGGTCACTGAGAATATACTGGCATTTTTTAGCCAGCACATGATTTATCATGTCGCTTGGAATATGAATGTGTGCCTTGTTATCCTCATAATTCTTCCGATAGGCCAACTAAAAAGTAGATTAAGATGGAAAATATTATCACAAATATGTATTTTGCCCAAACACTGGGTAACCTTTCAACCATAACGATTTTGAGCCAAGGAAGAACTCCACCCAATACAAGAAGGGGAACAGAAACTCCTTACCGCGCTTCTTATTTTTTGGAAAGCAAGAGAATGCACAACGCTTGGGAAGTCTTCTATCTTGTCCCCAGCCAGATAATGTCCCCTCAGCTTCTCATATATTTCTTTATATTTCAGCTGTAATGTGCAAATATGGGAAATGTTAGACAAGAAAAATAAACATTAAGGAGGAGAGGCATCATAGTTAATGATGAAAAAGAAGTTCACACAAACCTGACTGTTAATGTGATCGGCATGTTTGGCACCAACAATGGGAATGTAGTCTGGAGGAAGAGTATACCCAATAGGCTGGCTTGATTTCCATGAATCTTTATACACATACTATATGATGAAAAGGGAGAAATTAAGTAAGCAATACATTTTGTAATTATCTATCCATCCATTCATTAATTGAAGCAATCAAACAAACCAGAACAAACAATAAAGCAAGAGTCTTCTATTTCTATAGCACCAAATACTCTTCTTTTTATATTTCTATAGCACTACACAAGATCTGTTTTTGTTTTGATTTTATTGAAAGAAAACTTAAAGAACAGCCACAAAATTATAGTACTGTACTGTACTTGTCTTTTACAGGGAATGCATAATCTGATATTGTATCTTCACACCATTGTAATCTATACCAGATTAGATCATTGCATCAAAAATTGACTGGTAGATAAAAAGTTCTCTCATTCTTATTAAGATAATAATTAAAAATAAATCATATTTTGGGGGAATCACATCAGAAGTGTGGCCGTTTAAGTAATTTGAACTTGTGAGTTAATGTTTCAATGGGGGCAATGTGCCATATTCTATTTCTTCATGCATGCCCATCTAAGCACTAGGATGCTGAAGGATACTTAAGGTTTTATTCCTATTTTCACAAACACGAAACAGGTTTCATCTTCACTGTCTACCATCATCTATCTACCACAGGGGTGAATAGTTTCCAAAGACTGAAAGTTACATCTTAGCCAACCTCAAAGTTTGGAGGGTTGCCACCATTATCCTATTCTTCCATATTTTTCCTAAAAATAATGGTGTGTGTGTGTGTGTGTGTGTGTGTGTGTGCTTCCTTGGTCTCTGTAGTGGTATTTTTTAAAGGTAAATTTTGAAATGATGGGGAATTTCTGAAAAGATGACCATACTTGTGTGTCACAAAGTTTTTGCTAATTTCATCTTGAAGATGCCAGGGGACGAATCTGAGAACCTTTTATGTTGCAGATGTTCTGTCAAAGGAATGGCTTCACTCCAGCACATTCTTCTATTATGTAAAAAAAAAAAATCCAACTGGGCAATAACGTTTGTCTGTTGTAGCAAGAGTTTTGTGATACCTCTATAGCTAAAGCATACAGTGTGGCCTAATATTTCACATGGACCGTTGTACACTGGGGGAACTGTAGTCCACAACAGTTTATGGCCTAGACCAGGGATTCCCAAACTTTTCACACCATGGGCCTGACTATGCCACCTGGACAGCTGAGTGGGCTGATCATATGGTTCCTACCACCGTAAACAGCCATAAAATGCTTCTGCAGCTGTCATAAATGCATTTACAACTGCCATGGGTGCATTTATGGCAGTGTTTACGGCAGGTGCAAGTGCATTTGCGCATGCATGTTTTACAGCTGTTGTAAATGTGCCTGCTTCTGCTTCCAGGACTGGAAAGAATTGTGGTCCACATGAAATGGTGTCACGGGCCACACTCCAGCCTGCAGGCCATATTTTGGCAACCCCGGCATAGACTGACTAGCAAATTTAATAGATCATAAAATGTTGTGTACAATAACAGTAGTCTGAACATTTATTACAAACAGGCTTCCCTTTTTAACAGATAGTGACAGTCCTTAGATGAAATGTAAGGTGTAAAGAGACGTGGAATTTCAAAAGGCACATAAATAATATATATATGAAGACATATACATTCATCCATACACAATGGCTTCAACACAAAGTAACACAATGATGGTTTGTACTTTTGTAAGCAAATTGTCAGAGACCAAAGCCACACCAAACTTACATCACTGTAGAGCTTAGCCATCTTTTTAGAAAGGCTCAGGGCTGGAGTGTCATCAGAACCGATGTAGTGACCTTTTTCACGGTTAAATGTTTCTTTGTATTTCACCTAAGGAGAACATGTAAACATAGTGTTGTTAATCCGGATGTATCTTCCACTGTTCACTGTTTAATGCTCAATCATTTGCTTCTGCAGTAATTCTTATAATCTGGTGCAGTTACATTTTGAGAGAAAATAAATTATATACTCAGCAGCCCGATTTAAAAGGGACACTTACATCACTCTGGTTGATTGCATTTGCCCTTGCTAGGATAACAGCTGGAGGGTCTTCCACAGATGTGAAATTGACAAAATTATCAATGGCTTCCTTTGTGTAGATGCGCTGTAGAAAAAAAGGACAAGATGATAAACATACATAGCATGTAAGGAAAATGGATAGGATGGCTACTGTGAGTATGGGGGGAAAGTTATTTACCTTGTTTATCAAGTCTTGGGCCTTCTTCACTTTCCGATGTTCCACTGAATCTAAGGGGACCCAACCATAGCCACGAATCCATTCTAGATCAGATTTATAAATGTTCTGTAAAAATGAAGAACAGGATGAAGACGGCTACTTCCATCTACGTAAACAAAAGGGCACAACCAAGTCTTTTTTATAAATGACATTTCTTTTAAGTACAACAGTAGACCAGATTCCTAAATGAATTAAATGTGTACAATCTAGTTGCATAACTTCTTACGTCACTCTGAAGTTCATATGCCTTCTTTGCTTGGATGCAGTCATTCTGGTCAGGATGACATGTCCATTCATGAAGGTAATGACGATACGGAATATCACTGACCAAATGCTGGCAATCTTTGGCTGCAACAACAGACCGTATGTCTACAGGTATGTGGACATTGGTTTTGGTTTTGTGGTATGCTTCTTTGTACAATCGGTCATTCTGGATCTTGCCAGCGTGCTCAAACCACACCAGTTTTGGGTCTTCTCTCATATTATTGACTCCAACATAATGACCCCTTTGGTTGACATATTCTGATTTGTATTTTAGCTGAAAAGTAAAGCACAGGTATTTGAAATGACAACACTGGACACCACCACCACCACCCTCAATTCTAAATAATTTAAGCATTCTTGCTGAGATACATTGGCTGGAATTTGTCAGATAATTGCAGCTAACTGATGAAATGCCAGGTCACATCTCATTTGTTCAATTAGCTGAGTAACCTGCTTCTTCTTCTTCCATGTGAAACTGACAAAATGAAGCCACCTTTTGGTGAGTTCATTCTGCAGTTCCTTTCAGCTGACCTAGTTTGAGAAAGATTATCCGGCAACACAAGGTTGCAGTTACCAGGGTATGCCTGGGTGTGATTAAAAAATACCACAATCTTTGAGGAGGCTCTTTCTGTGTACCCCAGTGACCTGCTAGGTGACTGAGATACATCCTGGCACTTTGTCAATTAGCAGTAAATAGTGAAGGCAAGTTACACACATCTTATTTGAACACCAGTAAGATCCTGGTTGTAATAATGTGTTTAAGTTATAGTAAAATATGGCTTTCGTTTTTGATGGCCCATATTCTCTAGAAGAATAAGACAATCTAAAGAAAAGAATAAGATGCTTTGCAAGAGAATAGGTCATTGAGGACAGAACTACTATATACAACAGGTTTAGCATATCATTAGAAGCAGAACTCCCTCAAGATGTAAAGTATATTTGTTTATCCCAAATGGAGTTTGCCTCAGTCTGCATTTTGCAGATAGCTTCTTTAGGACCTCAATAAATGTTAGAACATCTCACCTTCAAAAAAGCCACCTGCCCTACAGTCCATGATGCTATAGAGTAGTGATGGCGAACTTTGGCACTCCAGCTGTTTTTGAACTTCAATTTGCAGAAGCCCTGATCAGCAGGAATGCTGACATGGGCTTCTGGGAATTGAAGTCCAAGAACAACTGTAGTGACAATGTTCACCATCACAGCTATAGAGGGTGCAAATTGTGGAGGATTTGTATGCTTGGAGGGAAGACATTGTTAAAAAAATAAAAACACATTTCCCATACTATGTAATTTGCCACTCAAATGAGAGGTTCGAACATCATTACAAGTACATAAGATTTAAATATTAAAATGTTCAATGGCCAGGCCATTTTGAAAGTGACAAAATCTTCATTATTGCAAAAGCTAAGGAGACTCTACCTCACTTTGGACATCATTTGAATGCTTGGCATGAACAAAAGGCACACTGTCAGGAGGCAAAATATAACCAATCGATTTCTGTTTTTCCCAGTTGTCTTTGTACAGATGCTGAAAAAGAGAATTAGGAGTGCAAGGATCAGTGGCAATTAAAATTATCACTGTTCCCATTTTAAAAACAGGTGGACCTCAAAGACTATTAATACATGGACTGTTTCTACAATTCAAGTACATTCTCCAAAACCCAACTACTGAGAAACAAGAAGAAAGTAACAGCATACTTAGAAAATCCCAAAGGTTTGCAGTAATAAGGCAGGGCGGGTGTGTGTGTGGGTGTGTGTGTTCAGATATAACTAAAACAACCCACAGAAGAACACTTATGTTTGAATATTTGAGGAGGGTGGCCTTTGATAGTATAGGACAATTTGAAAGAAGCCCTGGCTGACATGTGAATTGAATGTGAAGAAAGGTATCTTAAAAGAGAACAAATTTTGGGAAATATGGAAACCATTTGTGGAATTTCTCCTTGTGAGTGATAAAGGGGATAAGCCGGTACCTCAACATATGAGTTTCTGGGAAAATTAAATTAGAAATTCGATCCTCATGGTTTGTAAATATCACTGGCTGTTATAATTTGTAATACAACAAATTAATGTAATGTGATTTTCTTTTTTCTGATTTGTAATTTCTTGCATTTGTTGTATTTTTTTAATTTGTATTTTTTTGAAAAACTTAATAAAAATATTTTTTTTATATAAAAAAGAAGCCCTGGCTGTCTGGAACGCAGACATAAGCATCCTTTGTGCAAGGGCTATTAACTGTTTTTAATATTGTTTTTTAATTGTTGCTTGCTGGACTGTGTACACCGCCCAGAGTCTGTTTATTGGGGCAGTATACAAATCTATTGTAAAAAAACAACACATTTTGTTACTTACATATCTATGTAGCAACATGCCTATTAGTCTTTCTGAAATCTAATAAAGCCCTAACTCCTTGCACTTCATCAATGCCTGTACCAAATTATAAACCTCTCTGCTCTCCACTACGCCATAAAGTATGTACATACGTGATTGAGAATTCTGGCTGCTTCTTTAGCTGCTTTCAGTTGTGGTGTCTCTGTTAATGTATAGTTTGACTTGATGTTATTCCAATGTAGGTGGTACTTAATCTGAAAAATAAAAATAAACATGTGAATGTATTAGGGATTGGCAAATTATGCAGATGTGTAAATGAAATGTTGACAAAATAGCCCACACATTTTAGATGCTGATATAAACCCATAGGCATTTCAGTTGTTGTGAAAGAGAAAAACACAAGCAAGTCATGGCATTGAACCATGAAAACCAAAGTTTTCAGAACTTTGAACTTATTCTACCTCAGTTAACTGTGTTACTTCAGTCTTATCTCAGTGACTCACACACCAGCAAACCTGACAGAACGTATAAGTAATCCAGCATAAGAGATGTGAAACATCCAACTAGACAGTAGCAACTGTCACCATCTGTCTCAGAAAAGGCATAATTTTGTAATTTCCTAATTGATTATCTGCTGGAATATTCAATGTGCATGTTACAGAAATCATTATTTGCAATTCTTTAACACTGGTACATCATGACAACTCAATAGGGGACTTTGTAAACTATGACACTCTCCTTCCACTAAATCTATATATATTTCAGGGAATGAAAATATATCTTACTTTTCTGAGCAGTATGATCTGGCAGCAATTTATACAGCTCTGTTGTTATCAATGGATGTTTTATCCCTTTAAACTGGCTGGGTGTCACAATTTTTTTGAATTTCTTTTCAGTAAATCTATAGGGATTTTCTGACTTCTGAAAACCAAAATGATTTTTTGCACAGCCGTCTGCTCCCCTCTTGAAGGATTTGTGTTTTTCTTCCTTACATGCATAATTACACTTAAATAGGTCAAAATGGGCATTGTTACTTACATCGCTCAGTATCTCCCCACTTTGCTTGGCTGTGATATAATCAACCCTATCAGCCACTGGAGTAAATGGCTGGCTCTCAACCTTTGTACGATACAGCCTCTGTAGAAGGAAAATATAAATGTGGTCACCTAAGTCATACAGACAATGAGTGTAATTAATGAGGGACACAGGATTTGGGACCATCTCTTCGTGGGAGGTTTGTTGCTGCCACTTTCATTTTCTCATGGCTATCCTTCTGTTTTGATTAGGTTGAAGATCAAACTAGATGTTAAGGGGTACAAATTTCCTGTGGTTAAGCCATTTCCCCCTCTCCCAATGGGATTTCCTCAAAAGATCCCTGCCTTGGCTACCAGACTTGCTCATATTTATTTTCTTTTTTTAAATTTTAATATTTTATTTAAATAATTAAATATTGACAAAGGAAAACAAAACAAATAAAGAAGAGTACATAACAAGTAACAACAACAAAATACAAAATACAAAACCATTAGTAAGATATACATATTTGTCTTTGAAGTTATTTATACAGTTTAATACTTTTATCCTAATATTGTTTACGTATCCCTTTATAATCAGTCATCTAATGGTTCTACTAATATTTTTTACTTATTACATTTTATAACTTACATAACACCCGTGTGATATTTACATTACATTTGTCTTGGAGGCTGAAAATACTTATAATTATACACTGGATTTCCAAAAAGCTAATTGGTCATTTCCTTTTTGTATTGCATATTCTTCAAATTTTGTATTTTTCCTTTTTAGATTATCATCTGCCATGTACTTTCTATTCCAATTATCTACAGAAATGATTTGGAGCCAATTCAATTTTAATTGCTTATATATCCAATTTTTTCCTTTTATCTTTGCAAATCTTGATCCAATCATTCAACTTTGATGCTGCATTATTATTGATGACTTCCTCTGTTCTTCTACTCATTTCTATTGGGAAGTTTTCGATATCTTTTAATTCTATAATAGGAGATGTATTAGGAGCTAATTTATTTTTCATCTCAGTCCATGTTTTCATTGTTGCCTTTAAAAGTTTATTCTCCGAACTAATAGTTACTTTATTTCTATCCAAAAAAGCTGCTCTTCCTATAACTTTTAGTTCTTGCATTTCTATTTTCCCCCATATAAGTTCCACTTTAGCTATTAATTAAATAAATTTCTCACTTGAAATGCCTTATAATAATTTTGGATATTAGGAAGTCCTAATCCTCTTTTTTGACTCAAATACCATAAACGTTTTGTAATTCTAGGTCTTTTACACCCATTACAATATTTGTTTATCAAATTCTGAAACACCTTCAAATCTTTTTCTTTCATTTGAATTGGTAAACTGTCGAATAGAAAATTAATTTTGGGCAATAGCTTCATTTTTGCCAGAGCGATTCTGCCAAACCACGACAAATTAAGTTTATTATATTTTTGTATCATTTCTTTAAGTTCTTTTATCAACTTGCCATAATTAAATTTTTTAAAATTCTCAAATTTGTCCAAAATGTTTATTCCTAAATATCTTACTTATTCCTTTATTTGTATTTTATAATTATTTCTAATTTTAATTATATCCTCCTTATTAATATTAAGCATAATTGCCTCTGATTTCTCCCAATTTATATTTAGACCAGTAACATCGTAAAAGTCTTCCAAATGAGTTTGAATTATTGGTATCACTGTTAATGGATTTTTTTATTGTTATTAAAGTGTCATCAGCATATAAATTGATTTAACTTTATCCACACCAGTTATTTCAATATCATCTCTTATCACATTTGCCATTAGTTCCATTGCCATCACAAATAACACTGCAGATAAAGGATCTCCTTGTCGAGTACCAGCTTCTAATTTGATTTCTGGGGTGTATCTATCATTAACCTTAACTTTTGCTATACATTGTTGATATAAATTTTCTATAATTCTTCTAAACTTAATTCCAAAACCATAATTTTCAATCATTTTCTTAATAGTTAACCATTGTAAAGAATCAAAGGCTTTGTATATATCCAATGCTAATATTCCTACTTTTTTCTTTCTTATTTTTGCTTTATTTATTAAGTCTATTACTCTTCTTGTTAAATCTGTCAAATTCCATCCTTTAATAAAACCCGCTTAATCATTGTTAATATACTCACCAATAAAATTGTTTAGTCTATTAATTAAAATGGCTGTAAAGATTTTAGCGTCCTAATTGATTAGGGATATCGGTCGATATGAGTCAATGTTTTCTAAAAAATTTCTTGGCTTTGGGATTAGAATTATATTTATTTTGTTCCAAGACCTTGGGATTACTCCACCATCTATTATATTATTAAAAAGCCAATAAATTTTAGGTACTACCATTTCTCTAAATTGTTTATAAAATTCAACATTTAACCCATCTTCTCCGGAAGCTTTACCAGTTTTTAATTTATCTATTGCATCATTAATTTCTTTGCAGGTAATTTTTCTTTCCATACTCTCCATGTGTTCCTGACTTATTGTCTGTTTTAGTCCTTTTTTAAAACAAGTATCTAATTTAACTCTATTTTCTTTTCTGAATACAAACTTTGAAAAAACTCTTTAACAATTTCAATTTTCTGTTCAATTTTATTATATCTGTTTCCATCTTTACCTATCAAAACTCCTATCTCTTTCTTATCTTTCTTTCTTTTGGCCGCTTTTGCTAATAATTTTGAATTCTTATTACCAAATTCAAAATATTCCCTTTTAAGGTATATTAAATTTCTCTTTATCTGCTCAATTTCTTTACCTGTGACTTCTGCTTTTAATTTTTGTAATTTATCAAAAATGATTCTATCCTTCGTTCTGGCATGTTCCACTTGTAATTGTTTAATTTCTTCCTCCATTTTCTTACGTTGTTCTTTACCTAATTTATTTTTGATCGCTGAGAGTTGTTGGGGTGGGGTGGGGGTGGGGGGTTGGTATATTGTACATTGTTAAGTACATTAAGTTTTGCTTTGTTACGTTGTGATTCTATGGTATATTTATTTTGTACTGATTTGTAATTTTTTAATTTGCAATTGTATGCTATTGTATTTTGTGTGATTGTTTATATTGTTATATTGTATTCCATTTGTTATACTGCATTTGATTTATCTGTTGTAAGCCGCCCTGAGTCGGCCCTGGTCGAGTAGGGCGGGGTATAAATCGAACAATAAAATAAAAAAAATAAAAAAAAATACATTCACCTCTGAATATTGATTTCATTGCGTCCCACAATATTCCATCAGGTACATCATTTGTATCATCAACTCCCATAGCTGTTCCCAATTCCTGATTATTTCTTCTTTATCTTTTTGATTATTAAATAATTTTGCATCATATGTCCCTCTGCCATATTCTTTTTTTAAAAATTCTCTATATTGATGTCTAAAATTATTTTGGCATGGTCTGACTCTTTAATTGCATCAATCTCTATAGTTTCCAAATTATTACATAAATTCTCAGATACAAAAACATAATAAATTCTAGAGTATGTGTCATGCGGTCCTGAATAAAATGTATATTTTCTCTCTTCTCCTCTAATCACCCTCCAGGTGTCGCACAAACTTAAACCTTTCATCCATGTATCTAAAATTCTTTGGGATTTGTCTTTATATCTTGTTATATTTGTTGTGTCTTTATTTGATTTTATCAGATTGAAATCTCTTGCAATTATTGTTCTCAGTATATTCTGCTTAATTATCAATTGACGAATATTTTCTAAAAGAAAATCCTGATTTTCATTGGTGGCGAATATATTAACAAACAGAATTTCTTCATCTTTAACTTGACCTCTTATTAATAGGATCTACAATACTTTTTATCTTACTGAATTCTTGTCTTTTTGAAAACATAATTGCCACACCTCTTGATTTTGATGACCCACAAGATCTTTCATAATTCTAGATCCACCCTAATTTCAAATTATTATAGTTTTCTGATTTCTGGTGCGTCTCTTGAAGAAAGATTACATCAGGTTTGTTTTTCCTCATGGCAGATTCTAATCTTTTCCTCTTAATCTTGTTGCCTGTACCATTAACATTCCATGATAATATTCTTAAATCTTTCATTGTCAATAATTCAATATTTTATTATTTGGTTCCAGCCTCCTATAGACAAGTGTGGTTCTAAACATTAAACAAACCCATAAGCCTACATAAGTTACATAACTAAAACAGGATGAACAACAATTAACATAATTCTTTGCACTCCCCATCTTTCCTACAAAAAGAACCCCTGATAAACAAGGATGGGGAGGGGGCAGGTGATAAAACTATGAATGAACAGCATATCTGTCGCTACTGACTACTTACAAAATATACTTGTCGCTATATTTTATGATTGTTCTATCACATTCAAACAACATTACTGCTCATAAATCCCAGATACAATCAGAGCTTCTTTTACATCCTTCCACTCTTGTGAACCATGCTCAAGTATATTAGCATCTGTTAAAAGATCTAACATTTGCATTCCTTCCTTAAGAATATATTTTTTTGCTTGATATGTAAATATTAAGTTTTGTGGTGGTCTCCAATTGTATTTTACCTCTTTATCCCTTAACAATTTAGTTATTGGCTTAATTTGCTTTCGCCAAATTCTCTCCTCCCTAGGCAAATCGTGATAAATCTCTATATTGTTGTATTCTAATTTTGGTACATGTCCATTGTTTTGATTTGTAGCATTACACAGTATTTCAGCCCTTCATTTGCAAACTTTAATAACACATTCTGTTTACCAACTTATTTCTTTTTGGACTTAACCTATGAACACTGACAATATCCTCAGGAATAAAAGTTTTATCCGTTTTTAGTTCATTTAACCACCCTAAGATTCTTAGTTTCAGTTGATCTGGAACAGACTTAGAGACATTTTTAATTATCACATTTTGCTTTAACACACTCTCTTTAATCTTCTCTTGAGTGTCATCAACTCTTTTCCCTAGTACCTCAACTTCCTTAACATTAATGTCCAGAGAATTTTCGCTACCGAAGTTAATAGACATATATTGATAATTTAACCTTTTAAGATTAAGCATACATATAACTGATACCTTACACCCCACATAAAGTAATTAAAATACCAGCATAACAACAATAGTGACATTGTGGTCCTCCCCACCTTTTTGTCAAAAACAAAAAGGAAAGCCCTTGGATATCAAGGAGGGGAGGGGGAATGTGGCAAGATCACAGAGCGAGCATCATGATTGCCACTATTAACATTTTATCAAACTGATTGAACATGACTTCTAGCCTACTTCTAAGTTACTCTTTTCATGAAATCCAGATGTTAATAATGCCTCTTGTAGTTCCACCCATTCTTTAGATTTATATTCAATTATTTTCATACTAAAAATTGCAAATCAAATGAAATTCAAGATACAGAGGATGAGGAAAATCATGCACAATGAAAAACAGATACAGTATCTTTCACTACTTGGGTTAGCACCTTTTCTAAAAAGATGTTAATCATATGATAATCATATCATTAGTTTGACCCTCACAGTTAAGCCATCAATGCTCAGTTAAGGTCTCTAGTCTGCTAAGAAGGAACTGTTCTTGTTGTCTGGAAAAAATAACTTATAATAACTAGGTCTTAAGCTTGGATGAGCAGCTGAGCCTTGAAGGATAGATTAATCGGTTAGAAACCTAATGCAAAATGTAAGATTCTAGTCTCTTTTGGGTTTGTGTGTGTGTGTGTGTGTGTGTGTGTGTGTGTATGGGGGGGGGGAAAGAGGATATCACAAAAAGTGAAGTTGAGGGGGAGTGATGAGAGAGTTTTATATTCAAGCATAACTTAGTCAAGCACATTACAGTAGGAAATGTATCAGGCATTTAATTTTATTTGAAATAAAAATATTTTTCTGGGTGAAATTCTAATTATTATTACCTCACTCAAAATATCCTGAGCATGTTTGACATGGTTGACAGAGACTGAATCACTTGGTAACCAGCCAATTCCACGTAGCCATTCCAGGTCAGATTTATAAATAGCCTGTATAGATAAGAAGGAAATGAAATGTTACTCACAACACTTTTTTTCAGTCTGCACTGTTACATATTCAGGTTGTTTGCTTTTACCTCAAATGGTAAAATGGATATACAGTAGAACCCTGAATAGGGATTGCCCCATACAGCGATGAAATCGCATAGCAATGAGGCTTGGAGGGGGAGATCGCTCCTATGGGGAAATCCGTACAACGATTTTCCAATGGGAAAAAACACTTAGTGCCAAACATCGTTGTACTGTTTTCCCATAGGGAAGATCATACAATGACGAAAACCGCATAGCGATCAGCTCCATAGAACGGATTAAAATCGCTATACGGGGTTCTACTGTACAGTACATTTCTAATGGTCTACAAAGGCTATCAATTGAAAAGAGAAAATTTCAGACACAACATAGTAAAAGGTAAAGGTCTCCCTTGCTCGAAAGCTAGTTGTATCCGACTCTAGGGTTCAGTGTTGATCTCTGTTTTATAGCCAAAAAGCCAGCATTGTCTGTACACTGGGAATTAATATAATTATCCCTTAGTTATGCTTGTTTTCAATAAGCTACCCAACATAAATGGATGTTTCAAATATTTACCTGTGATAATTCAAATAATAATGTAAAAGGTCAGACCTCAATTTTACACTAAAAATAAGGATGATCTATTTGTAAAGATATGTATATTGGTTTGTGGTCTGAATGTGTAATTTTTTAAAAATAGTCTGACTGTTGGTCAAGAAACACTAAATTTCCCTGATATAGCTATATAAAATAACTCATTTAATAAATGTTATTTCACAGAAGTAAAGCATTTATTACTTACATAAGAACAAATCATAATTACTCAGGCAAAATGCCCAGCTCAGATTACTATAAAGCCAACAGTAGAAGTCTACCAACTTCCATGAAAAATTAAAAAGACCAGCAAATCAAAATCTACAACAAAAGAGGCATCGTTCATCAACTTTCTACTCACATCGCTCTGTAGTTCGTACGCCTTCTTGGCTTGGATAACATCATTCTGGTCAGGCAAACACGTCCATTCATGCAGGTAGTTGCGGTAGTCAATATCACTAACCAGCTTCTGACACTTCTTGGCCAACAAGATGGACAGCATGTCCACAGGAACATTGAACTTGGTCTTAGATTTCTCAAAGTACTTCTTATACTCCCGGTCACTCTGCATTTTGGCCACATGCATGGCCAACACCAGCTTGGGGTCATCGTGAATGTTTCTGAATCCCACGTGGTGTCCCACTTGCTTACGGTAGCCTTCTTTGTACTTGTACTAATAGCATTTTAAAGAAATGCAGAATTAGACTTTTGATCTGTGCTATCTCAAGCCACAGAAGGGTTTACAAAAAAACCTAATTTCCTGCCAACATGTTATTAAACCAAGAACGCAGTCCCCACTACAGTAAGCAAAATGCTTGAGGCCAGATTAGCTAACATTAGGACCACTGAAGCTGTGTTGAATCCAAGTTTCTCCAGCCTAAGGAAATTATTTCAGACTGCCCTCTCCTTACTTTTTTATATTTATGATTTATTAGCTGCATTCCTCAGCTGGGGGAGGTTTTGAATTGGCATAATTTGGCTCCTGCCTCACTCTGCTCCTTAATTTCCCCTTCTGGTGCCCTTCTGCTAGCAAATTTTAGCCCATAGAATAATTCTACTGGCAGATCCCTCTGATGGCAAATCTATGAGGTTAGCCAGGAGAAGCATGTTTTATGGGCACACACGCATTGCAGACTCAGCTATTTCTAGCGCACTGCAACCAGTGTCTTTTAAATTAGACTCTACTGTAAGATGACAATTGTCTTACAATTCCATTACATTCAACTTCCACTGAAATCATTAGATTTCCTTCTATATTCATGTTCAGAAGATCCCCTTTATATAAATGGTTACTGGCACTTTTCCTACATTTTTTGCTTTTTTCAGAAACTGTTATTCACATTTGCATCAAAGAAATAGTATAGTACATATCTTACATACTTTTTTGTCAAAGCTTCATTTATTAAGATAAAAACTGGTCTTTTCAAGTATCCATTCAGGTTCATAATTTTAGTGATAGAAGGCAAATAAAAGAGTTAATATGGCAAGCTAGGCAAATCTGACTTAAGATTTAACAGACAAAATTTGAAGGTGCCATTCTCCACTTCTGGAAGGCTGAAGCAAATTGCTCAAGGGGGAAAAAGTAACCCTCTGTGATGGGCAAATTAAAAAGGAAGACATTTACTCTCATTAATTTTAATTGTGTGAAGTAGAAATGTCCAGTTAGATTTTTATTCTATGATGTAATGCTAATTACCAGATGTCCAGGTATTAGCCAGGCATTCTTTCACACACCCACATATTGACACCAAGATTTGAAGACCCTATGTCTGAGAATCTGACAGATACATTTATCTCACAGGAAGAGAGATAAGAATCTCAAGCACGCATGCAGGTGCAAAGATGCAGCTGGCAGAGCCCAGATGCCCAGTCTTAATGTCGCCAAGATGACATAACTGGGAGTTTTGACATTTTTCCAATGGTGGGTGTATGAAAGGAAAAACATATAAATACCGATACCTTTTAGTGTCCAGGAGTCAGATTTTCTCATGCCTAAGAGAAATGCTGCCTGCCTGCCTGTCTTTTCTTTTCCTTAGAAATCGGACAATGCCGGTCTGATCTCTATGGAGGGGTCGATGGCCCCAGACTTTAGTTTTATTTAGTCAGCTTAGTTATTCATGTTTGTTTTATGATTTATATTTTGTATTTTTAAATGTCTATTTTAACTGCATAATAATCTACCTCATTTTTGTAAACCAATAAAAGCTGCTAATTTGATGATATTAGTAGTTTCTGGTTTGTTCTCCTCTAAGCTGAAAAAGGGGAGATTTTTAGAAGTCCAGCACAAGCCATAAATTTAAGGTTTTTTCAGGAAGGCTAGATTCCAGCAGCTCAGAAGAGGACTGGGCCTCCCCGAAGATTGTTTTGAGAACAACTTTATCTCTGCTGGTACCTTCCTGCACTGAAGCAATTATTAAATCTCAAGGTAACGCTGGACTCTCAGAGTGCCTTAAGTGGGAGGGGCGAGTGTAGAAGAAGGCGATGTTTGGGTTTTAGAAGAAACAGTCTCATAAATCCCTCATTGCTATTTTTAATTGTCAGCTGAGGCTGATTAATCAGAGAATCAGTGTACCTCAAAACACTGCCTGCAAAAGATACCCTGAGCAGGGATGTCTCTGAGAAAGTGTTACACTGCCTCTGCACTATAAATCTTTTAGACTGCTTTCTGTAGAATCTCACAGGGTAGTTTAGTCTAAGCGAGGAGAAGCCCGCGACACCCTCAAGCAAGCATCTGTCAACAGTAAGACACCAGTGGATACCACTCCATATTTATTTATGCTGAGTTTGGTTTGGTGTAATTTTTTGAATTTGATATTCAAATAGATTTACACCTTGCACTTTAGGAATCTAGAATTCCACATTCTTGACAAATATCTGTTACTAATTTCTTACATTTCTGGTAAATTGTTTACCTGCATTTTATCAACAAATTTAAATATATTGTTCCCCATTTTTTAAAAAAATTACAATAATAACATGTCACCAGAAAATACTCATATCCACATAGATTCAACATTCCCACTAGAAGATAATTTTTACTATTCTCTCATTTCCTTTCTTCTCTGACTTCCATCCACAAAATTTGGGTAAGAGTTTAAATTTATGCTTTCTAATCAGAATAATGTTCTGAATTTAATGAAACACACTCAGTGTACACAACTGCAAATTTAGGCTACAAATATGAACAGTATTGGATTGTACTCAGACAAATATTTATTTGGGAATAGGTCCCACTGAACACTGAGATTTTTATATTGTACTTCAGAAGGTTTCTTCAGCATGGTTGATATAAAACCTGGGATATCTGTCAAGCTATATGTAGGCCTTATCTTGACTTGAATTGAAACTTGAACATTTTTTCTCTCTTGTATTTTAGTTCCATTAAGGTAAAGGTAAAGGTTGCCCTTGCTCAAAAGCCAGTCATATCCGATTCTAGGGTTCAGTGCTCATCTCTGTTTACAGTCAAAGAGCCAGGAGTGTCTGCATCTGCAAACGTTTCCGTAGACATGTGGCAGGCATGCCTCATGCGCGGACCACTGTTTACCTTCCCATTGAAGTGCCACCTATTTATCTACTTGCAATTTCTTGCTTTCTAACTGCTAGGTTGACAGGAGCTGAAACAGAGACAGGAGCTAATTCCGTTGTGCAGTACTAAGGTCTTGAACTGCTGACCTGCCAACCTTCCAGTCATGAAGTCCAGCATCTTAACCATTTGAGCCATCACAGTCCTAGTTCCATTAAATCTGACCTCAAATTTAGAAATGCCAAAATAACAAATTTTATTTATTTATTTATTTATTCATCTTTAAAATTTGTATTGCTGCCCTCTTGCCAGGGGGGACTCTGGGTGGCTCACAACAGGATATAAAAACATAACAACCTTTATAATAAAAATAATTTTAAAAAACCCGTAAAAAAGTTAAAACCCATTAAAACCCACCCACCCCATCTGCAAAGAGGGAAAGTTCAGATAAGCCAGCGGGCAGGTGCCACCTCCCTAGCAGCACCCCACACCTGCCCAGCACCCCACACCTGCCCAGCCACTACAAATACACTACAAAAACTCCACTTGCATGCTTACATCACTCGCTATTTCTCTTGAGGCCTTGGCTGTCTTGATTGGGATTGCATCTGATCTGTAATCAATATATTGCTTTGCTGCATCCCAATCATCCTTGTAAAGGTTCTGCAAAACAACAACATAATGTTATCACTGTACTCTTTACATTATTGAAAGGATGTGGTGTTCACTTCTATTTTGTATAGCCTTTTGTATCATTTATTGTCTCACTCATGCAGAGAAATTAAAGTTCAGCTGAGCCTAGCAATTGTGACATGTTGTAGCTTATGCACTGAAGTACTGACTGAAATGCAAATTCAGGCCAATTTGTAGAAGACATTGCCCCAGGTAAAACACTAGCTGATTGCTAATGTAATCAGCACCGATTGGTTGCAAAGATGACTCATTCAGTGCAAAGTCACAGACCTATGGGAAGTGTGTTGGCAAGACTTGATCCAAGATATTACAACAAGTCATTATCCTAGATAAGGGTGACTGCACTGTCACAAACTGCTATTATTAGATCTCCACTTGTTTGGTCATGTTCAGCTATTGTATGCACTACATTGAGGGTAAGAATGCCTTCATTTGTGGAAAAGTGCAGCAAGGAACAAATTACCACAGTGTTTCTCAATCTTGGGCCCTTAGGTGTTCTTGGACTTCAGTTACCAGGAGACCAAGTCAGCAAACCTGCTGATCAGGGCTTCTGGGAATTGAAGTCCAAAAACATCAGGCAGCTGAAGGTTAAGGACCTACAGTACCAGACAATACTTTCATGATTACAATTTATAATTGAATTGCAACCAGGAGGCAAGTCATTCTCATATTTTATATACAATGCCAGAATTACAAAAATAATGATAAAACCTACAAAGAGATAAATAGAATGATACTTACCTTGCTCACGTTGATAGCATTAGTCTTGGAGAGCCTGATTTCAGGTGTGTCTGATGTCACGTGGATCATAGTTTTATCTTTATCCCATGCTTCTCTGTATTTATTCTACAATGCAAGCAAATAAACAAAGGATATAAAATTATCCACAAATTTATTTTGCATCTATGCCCAAATTCTTATTTTCACTATATGAACACATATATTTTGAATTAATACAAACAGGGGCTTCTGTTTGCAGGCCAATAAAAGCATGGAGTGGATTTATGTAGCTGTTGTGTATGTAACTTTAATTATTACTGTAACGTTGTGTAATTGTTATTATGGGATCGGGGTGATCCTCCATTTTGTCTTCTTCTTGGTACTGAACTATCGCCGGACTTGCGTTTCCGCCCTTTCTAATAATAATAATAAGTTTTATTTCTACCCCGCTTTCCTGGCACAAGTGCCACTCAAAGAGGCTTACAACATATATAAATACAGTATCACAGATATAATTACACAGTTACAAAAAAACAGATTGAAAATTAACACATTACAAGTAAAAATGTCCCATATAATTAATTTCAAAAAATACAAGCCCCATACTGCCCCCCTCCTCCAGCGGTACCACCCAGAAGCTCCCACTTCCCCGCGGCCAATGCCAGGCCGGGGAAGGGGCTCAGGTGATGGCTGCTTCCCTCTCCCATGCTTGCGGGCATCCCTCTTCTGACTCCTGGCCAGACAGGATCAGGGGGGAGGGGACGGCGTCCGCAGGTGCCATCAATTCCTTCCCCACGCCGATAGCAAGGGCCATGGGGAGACTCAGCAAAGTCCGAACACAATGGGAGTCCTCCGATACTGCGGGCATCCCTGAAAAATGGGCCCTGGTGTTGATGGCGTCCTTTTCTGCTCTCCAGGTGGGCGGGCCCAGAGAACAAAGGCAGCTGAGCGGCGGTGGCGGCTCCCACCTGTCTCCACTCCCGGAAGCCGATGGTGTGGACTACTGGGTGAGACAGGGAGCTCCTTGAGGGGCAGGCGTCGGCAGCGTCCTTTTCTGCTCTCCAGGTGGATTGGCCCGGAGAGCGAAGGCAGCTGAGTGGCGGTGGCGGCTCCCACCTGTCTCCACTCTTGGGAGCCGATGGTGTGGACTCCCGGGAGAGACAGGAGACACACAAAGTCTTCACTCAGGTCTGGTAACCCCTCAATCACCCCACTCCTCTCCTAACCAATCATATTGTTTCCCGCCCAAATGTATCCATTGTGCAGTGTATATAAGGAGCTGTTGCACCATTGCTGTTCATGTTCGGTTTGCTTACAATAAAGCTGTTTTTGGCCCTTTCATGCTGGCTGCTTCTCTTCAATTTCCGAACATCAAAGTAGCTCATTAAAATTACTTTGTATTTCTGTAAGGGATTAATTAACATACCACACTGAATAGCTCGGCATTGGTTTTGGCAAGCACCACATCTGGTGGATCAACTACTGGGGTGTATGGCAGGCGTTCAGCAGGGGTGCGATACACGTTGTCACTCAGGATTTCCTGGGCAAATTTTACCCTCTTCACTATTGGAGACTCATTTGGCATCCATCCAATGCCCCGGAGCCATTCCAGGTCTGACTTATACAGGGCCTATAAAAGACAAAACCAGGAAGGAAAATACAGAAATTCAGTTTCTCTCAAAACAAATATGCTATGTGGAACATAAAATAAATTGGATGCTAAGAAACTCATGAGGGGTATGCCTCACTTATTCAAATGAGATTTAGGTCTTACTATTCAGTGGCTAGGGCCCAAAGTTAATGTGAACTCAATTTATATCAAATGTCATCAGCAGATTGTCTAGTGCAGCGGTGGCGAACCTATGGCACGCGGCTGCCCCAGCACAGAGTTCATCCCACTCCTCTGCCCAGCAGCCCAATGTTCCTTCCTCCCCTCAGCACAGAGTTTGCCCTGTCCCTCTGTCCAGCAGCCCAATGGGAGCACTTCCTCCCTCCTCCAGCATTGAGTTAACCCTGTCCCTCTGTCCAGCAGGCCAATGGGAGCACTTCCTCCCTCCACTGTTGCCATGTTGGCACTTTGTGATAAGTGGGTTTGGGTTTGCAGTTTGGGCACTCAGTCTCTAAAAGGTTCACCATCACTGGTCTAGTGGTAGTCTAGTCTAGATCAGGAGTGGAGAGCATGGATGTAGCTGCTATGGGATTTATTTATTTTTTAGCCCCTCTCCTTGACTTTCCCTTCACCCTCCAGAAGTTTACCATGGGGGGGGATGGCAAAAATGTTGTTTTCTGCCAAGAGCAGCTATTTTACAGAAACCTGCCAGTTCCCCTCAAAAACCCTTAGCCCTCACCAAAAAAACTAAAAGAAAGAAACAAAAGGACATTGCCCACTTATTTTCTGTTGCATTCTCTCGCTGTGTGTTCATAGTTGTGATGCTTGCAACAAGTCCTTAAGTCAAAAAAACTAGTTTCTGGGCCTTGTGAATTCAGCCCTCAAGTCTCAAGATGACATGAACAGAGAATTTAAGTTCATACAAGAGTGGAAAATCTGAAGTCTTTAACCATAAATAAAGCTCCTTAGAGCACAACAATTGCAAGCAGGCTCAAGGAAACAGAAAGGTAACAGAGAAGGAAATCCAGAACATTCCACAGATTACAAGGGATCATTTTTCATCTATTATGCCAACATAAGCTCTTGCAAAATATCGATATACTTACATCACTCTGCAGGTCATATGCTTTCCTTGCCTGGATCACATCATTCTGGTCTGGCAGACAAGACCACTCATGCAAACGATGGCGATATTCAGTCTCGCTTACTAAGGACTGGCCTTGCTTGGCTGCTTGGATAGGCACAGCGTCAACTGGTATAGTGATCTTGGCTTTTGAATTATGGTATGCCTGCTTATATAATCTTTCGTTTTGCATCTTCAGAACTTTAGCAGCAAATGCAAGTTTAGGATCTTCGGTAGCCGAAGGAATTCCAATATAGTGTCCTTTCTGCTTCTCATGGGCTTCTTTATATTTGTACTAAGCAGGGAATGAATGAAATTAGGACCATAAACCATTAGAACGAATCCAAGAGAAAAAAGCTAAGTACATCTCCTCAGTGTTCCAGTTTTCAGTAAGCTAAATAAACATTCCTCAACAGGCTCTTTCTTCTATAAAACATCTTGGCCACAATCATCTTGTGTATTTTTTATAGTTTGTGCAACTTGCCACATCTAATGACTGCTAATTGATGAGGTACTGGGGCACATCTAGATTGTGTTCCTAGTTGCATACCTGGCTCTACAACTTAATTGATTAGCTACAATTAACCATGGCAAGTTACGCAATCTTATTTCAAACACCTAGAGATTCTACTGGCTATAAAGTATTAATCAGTCATTCTCACAGGTCCTGAGCCTAAGCGGCATCACATACCAATATCCCTCTCTTCTGGCCATTTTTGTAGCAGGTTGCTCCATTTTCTTCTTTTTCTGGAGTCTTTACCTGTTGCAAAGTGCTCCTTTTTGAGCCCTTGTCAGAGGTTTCTGCTCTTTTTCAGTGCTCTCTTTTTTGCTGTTCCCAGAATATGTAGACACTGGGAATGGCATAAAGAAGAGGATAGCAGCAGTCACAGCTGCTTCTGGTGTAAACATCCATCAGTGTCCATCAGTTGACAGTGATGTTCAATACCCACAAGTTATTTTTCTTCCTTGTTCAGCAGATGATTGGTGCAGCCAGGCAATAATCACCTAGGGCAGTGATTGCCAACCTTGGCACTCCAGGTGTTATTGGACTTCAATTCCCAGAAGCCCTGATCAGCAGGAGTGCCAAGGTTGGCCACTGGTCTAGGGAATCAGTGGGGGAAAAACTTCCCAACAACTGTCCCCAGATAATTGGGAAGTGTTTAATTTGCTCCATTGTACAGCCGCAGCAACAATTCACATTGTTTACTTCGCAACTATTCCCTACAAAAATCTCTTACATTTGGTAGATAATTGCTGTAGTGGAATAGGGATCATCTACTGAATTTAAGAGAACAAATTACATATCTCCTGCTCATTCCAGCAAGCAGAAGTGTTTGTTACAACTGGAGACCATAGCTGCACAACAAATAATTCACATTTTTCCTGCTGAAGAAAAAACCCTATTGTTTGAGAAATTATAATTTGGAGGAGCAAAATGCCATTGGAATGTGAGGACTACACAAAATGGCATTTTGTTTCTTCCATCCCACCCTGCCAACTGCACGCAACCTTTTAAAAAACCACCCTACACCTCACCAGAAGGACCGGTCTAGACAGGTCCTACACCATAAGATAGTATTTTCAGCCAACCAAAAATATATCTTGCTATGAGCTTTTCAAAGTGAAAATTATTGGTAGTGACTCAGATTGACTTGAGCAGTAGTAAAAAAACAAAAACCCTTTTTGTTAACCTATGTTATTTCAAAATAACAATCTAAGTACAGCAATTCTGTTTACATTTACTGTTGAGTACGATATCTGGATATAGTAAGGCTCACTTCCCATAAGTATGCAGAAGATTGCTTCTCTCACCATCCTCACTAATGATTTACTTGCTTTAGACATTATGTGAAAAATCAGTGATGTTTTTTACAAGTCAATCAAAAATCTTAAAATGATACCTTTTTTTAAAAAATGAAAGTGTTAAATATCCTTTGAGAGTAGAAAGCAACTTATGTAATCAGCATCAAGTTCTTCGAACTTTACAAATATTACTCACAGGTGTACATTTCTGAAAACATGCCACAGAATTCTCTTGGATTTGTGAAACAAATACAAGGCAGTATTATGACCTGCCTGACTTCAGCCCTATCTAGAAGTATAAACTTTCAAATACATAAAAATGAAGGCATAGAAAGAAGGGGAATAAAGCACTCAGAGTATTGCAGACACAGTACAGGCTTAAGCTTAGGAAGTACAATTGTGAGACAAGGTTATCTGTTCCCACACTTTGCCTGATACTCTTGTGACCTGAAATGTATGTATGCATGTATGTATGTATTACTTTTAATTCTAAATTTGATAATAAGAGATATCTTACCTCACTGGCAATATCTCTGGAAACTTTAGCTTGCTTGATTGGGATAGCATCTTCTCTTATGTCATAACCTTTTGCCTTTGCTTCATCCCATTCTCCAGTATAATGTTTCTACAATCAAAAATAATGCATGATTTTCTATGTAATAAAACGAACAATTAACTAAAACAGAGACATGAATCAATTAACAGTGCGACCCTGTGATTGTTTACTCGGGGATAATTTCATCCTAGATACATATGCAAAGGATTGCAGTGAAAAAGCAGAAGAAGAAAAAACGTGGATTTGTGTTAATGAGAATGCATCCACAAGAATAGCACAAATATCTTTATCTCTCATATACGTCTGTACTGAGCTTGTGTGCTGGTTATGCCTACAATTTATAAACTCACATTCAAGGAGCTGGAGAGAAATGCAGAATTAGCAATAAAAACTATATAAATCTAGTCTGTTTTTGTTGTTACATGAAATCAAGTTGCCTCCAATGTAGGATGGACCAATGAATCTCCCAAATGTCCTGTCTTCAACAGCCCTGCTTAGCTCTTGTAAACTCAAGCATGTGGCTTCCTTTAGACTAGAACAGTGGTGGTGAACCTATGGCATGTGTGGAGCCCACTCTGTGGGTACCCGTGCAGTCACCCCAGCACAGAGTTTGCCTGTCCCTCTGCCCAGCAGCCCAATGGGAGTGCTTCCTCCCTCCCCACAGCACAGAGTTCACACTACCTCTCTGCCCAGCAGCCCAATGGGAGTGTTTCCTTCCTCCCCTGTTGCTGTGTTGGCACTTCGCTATAAATAAGTGGATTTTGGGTTGCAGTTTGGGCACTTGGTCTCTAAAAGGTTCGCCATCACTGGACTAGAGAGTCAGTCCAAAACACATTTGGTCTTCTTCTTTTCCTGATGCTTTCAACCTTTCACAGCATTATTGTATTTTCCAGAGAATCTTGCCTTCTCATGATGAGCCCAAAGCAGGTCAACCTTAGTTTCATCATTTTTGCCTTCAGAGTCTGTTCAGGCCTAATTTGCCCTGGAACCCACTTGTTCATCTTTCTGGCAGTCGAGGTTATCTGCAAAACTTTCTTATTTCAAATGAGTGAATTCCCCCCCTCTTATCTTTTCATACTGTCGAGCTTTCACATCCATACAGATCAGGAATAGAAGACTGAGGATAATCTTGGTCTCCAGTGACACGTCCTTATATTTGATAATCTTTTCTAATTCCTCTGTTGCTGTCCTTCTGAGTCTCAGTGTTCTTCTGATTTCTTGGCTGCAGTCTCCATTTAGATTGATAATTGAACCAAGGTATACAAAATCATTCACTATTTCATATTTTTCATAGTTAGCATTAAACTTGTGCAGTTCTTCTGTAGGTATGATTTTTGTCTTCTTAATGTCCAACTGCAACCCTGCTTTGGCACTTTCTTCTTTCATTTTCACTACAAGTTGTTTCAGATCATTGCTGCTTTCTGCCAGTTAGATGGCATCATCCATGTATCTTAAATTGTTTATGTTTCTTCCACTAATTTTTACCCCTTTCATCTGAATCTAGTCTGTTTTTCTGAAGGATATAGTCTGCATATAGATTGAACAGATAAGGGTGTAAATGCACCCTTATCTGTTACCTTTACCTATAAGACCTCATTCTTTCTTCCCATATTCTATCCTAACATTAGCCTCTTACCCATTGGCACAATCCAGGGTTGAGGCACCTTATTTTCCCCAGAACAAATAGTAGTTTCTCATGACTCACACAGCCAGAAGCTTTGCTGTAATCTATTCAAGTGAAGACTGATCTTCAATTTTTTGAGTGTGTTCAAGTACTCAGTAGATATGATCTTAAGTGCCTCTTCCTAGTCAGTATCCAGCTTGAACATCAAGCATTTTTCACTCCATAGGATGGGGGAGGACTTTGTTGCAACACCTTGACCCTTGCTTTGTTTGCATGGGAAATTGCACGCAGTCTGAACTACTGTAAAATGCTCTACATTGAGCTGCCTTTAAATGTGAGTCAGAAACACCAACTGATAGACTGAGCATAATATGGATTTGCAGTGGGCTGCACTGATAGGTTTCTGGCATGCTGCATAATTCCAATTTGACCTTTACATCCTCAAACAGTTTGAATTCAGTTTGTCTGAGGGCATGGCTAGGTTTTAATGACACTTCCTATGAGTTAAAACAATATCTATTAATTACTGTCCTACAATTAACATCTGTGAAGGCCCCTTAGGCACTAGAAACACATCCTTCATAGTAGGTTCCCTTTGCTGCAGAAGTCCTTCCAAGAGATCCATTCTGGACTTTAAAAACACTTTTTAAACAAATATATTTTATTTGAGTTTTACCTGAAAAGCTTTTTTTTAAACCTGTGCTTTCATCACTGTTTCGTTTTAATTATTTCACTAGACAACATCTTGGGAGGAGGAGAAATTTTATATGTACCTTTATAAACTTCTTAAGTAGTAGCTCTCATAGTCACTAGCATAATGAGTTCATCCCTGTTTTAATTTGTATCAATGAAAACACGACATGTGCACCTGCTTTGTGAACAATTGTTAAAGTATATGTTATAGGTTTTGCCAAATATATATATATGATGTAATGATATTCCAAATTATGCATCTTTTCTTTAAAAGAAAAAGAAGGCTGAAAGCAAAGTCATCATTGTTATTATACAAAAGGCCAAATTACATAAGGACTATATTCTTAAATTGTTGGTTTCTAAAGGCAGTTACTAATGGAAAATGTAACTCAGCAATCAAATAATTATAAATATACAAAATACACAAAATATCCACAGTTGCATTGTTCCATTATTATCTTACATTGCTTGTATTCAGAGCATTAATCTTGGACTGTAGCATTCCAGGAGTATCAAAAGGAAGGTGGATCTGAGCCTTCTCTTTATCCCAGGCTTCACGATAGAGATTCTGTGGATGAAGCAAAAGCCACATCATTCCATTGCATTGTGGCATTTTCTCCCAGTTTCCAAGGCAAGCTGCTATCTCTAATTGATACCTCACTAGCCGTTCACCATATTCTAGATAAGGTCACCTACCTCACTGATTTGCTGGGCATTGATCTTAGCCATGACCACAGGGGGTGGATCTGGAATGCTGGTGAATTTCAGTTCATCTGGACGTAGTTTATACAATCTGTCATTCACTAGCTCCTGGACTCTCTTCACATGGAGCACTCCTACAGAACCTTCTGGCATCCAGCCAATGCCACGCAGCCATTCCAGGTCTGATTTGTAGGCATTCTGCAAAAAGATCCCATTAGAAACCCATCAACAGTATGGTTGAAGATCTTCTCTTTGAGCTATTAAGAAGACTGTAGTATCCCTCTGCCCTTAAGCAATGAACCTGGTCTTCATATGGAACCATTCAGCTTCTACGGCTTCTGTTTTACACAGTTACGGGCAAAGTGCCTTCCATACTACATGAGAATATATTGAACAGCCAGCTTATCCTGAGACTCCATATGCAGGCTGGCAGCTAGGGGATGAGAACAAAGATAGGATCCATAGAAATGGCAGTATTTGAGGACACAGTGCCTGGTGGCCATTCCCAGGGGTCTTCATGATTCACAGAAGATGTATCTTGATTTGGTTCTTCTGGGCCTGTGATGGCAAACTTTGGCACTCCAAGTGCTCTTGGACTTCAAATTATCAGAAGCCTACATTGAAGTTCAAGAACAGCTGGAGTGCAGAGGTTCATCATCACTGCTCTAGGAAGTCAGCCAGGAAGAAGAGGGCTATGCCAGTGGCAGGATTTCCATGTACAAACACAGAGGTAGGATGTCCCTCCCCACCCACCCAGATCGACCTCTGCACCATAAGGTTCAATGTTCAATCTGCTTCAGAGCTTCTCCAGTCTACATTAATGCACACCAAGCATCTGTGATCTTGTGTATTGTGGGGGAGGATGGTGTGGACATGTTTACATTATGTTAGGCTGTAACATCACTGTAGCCAACTTTGTTGGAGGATGTGTTAGGTACTGTGCAGATTCCATCAGAAGAATGATGCAGATGAGCCCATATCCCAACGGTGCTGGGGAATCCCTTAACGAATCTTATGGTGCAAGGTAAGCAGGCTGTGTAGTACAGAACCAACCATACAGGCCTTCACCCGAAAGAACAGGGGCAGGGCCAATTACCCAGGTAGCACTCATCATCCTGTCATTCTACTGGGCTTCTCAGAAGCCAGTCTGGGATGGTGTGTAAGTATGTGCAAGTAGGTCAGCCAATGTCTGGATCTATTGCTGCATATCACACCAAGTTGATGCAAAGAATTTAAAAATGGCCACTGATTTTTCAATCTGATATGATGCAGAGTGTGTTTCTTCTAATGTGGTCAACTAGTTTCAGTACAATATAGTGGTGACAGTACTGGACTAGAACTAGATCCAAATTCCAGTCTACATTCAGTAATGAAAGCCACAGGATGACCTTGACCTAGTCTCACTTCCTCTCAGTCTTACATAACAAGCTTGTTGTGAGACCTAAAGTGAAGAGAAGTCAGGTATTTAAAAAAGGATTATGCATAATTGATTAAAAAAATACATTAAAAGTTCAAGTGGTTTAAAATGAACGTTTTACATGCAAACACCCCTATAAAGATGAAGCAACTATGCCAAAATGAAGTTTGCTTATAGGTGCCTTAGCCCACAGGGACTAGTTCTGTGCTGCTACCATGGATGTAGGATGCATAATTTAACATGTCACTGGACGTATAATGTTTTGTTTTCTTTTTTTAAAGCCTTTGATTAGCAGTAGCTACATGTGCAGGCTTCAGATCACTGCCGATTAAATTATTAGATTACCAAAATAGATCATTAGATTACCAAAGAGATTAAAGAAACTAGCAGACTAAAAATCTACGACAAAAGAGGAATTGTTCATCAACTTTCTACTCACATCGCTCTGTAGTTCGTATGCCTTTTTGGCTTGGATAACATCGTTCTGGTCAGGCAAACACGTCCATTCATGCAGGTAGTTGCGGTAGTCAATATCACTAACCAGCTTCTGACACTTCTTGGCCAACAAGATGGACAGCATGTCCACAGGAACATTGAACTTGGTCTTAGATTTCTCAAAGTACTTTTTATACTCCCGGTCACTCTGCATTTTGGCCACATGCATGGCCAACACCAGCTTGGGGTCATCGTGGATGTTTCTGAATCCCACATGGTGTCCCACTTGCTTACGGTAGCCTTCTTTGTATTTGTACTAATAACAGAAATACAAGGGAAAGGTTTTTTTTTAAAAATCAACTATATAGGTTTACTATTTTAAATATATTTAAATTGTCAGAGATTATGTTAGTTACTAAAATACATACATTATATATTAACCATTTTATTTCACTGTGAGTTGTAGTAGATTAAATTTCAATTCTTCAAACATAGGAGGAAAAAAACCATGATGTGTGTGTGTAAATTTCTCAGTCATATATCTGCAAGGATGCAGACTTTGTTCCAGCAAAACTCAAACTGAATACTAACAACTTAGAACATTTGTTGTTTGTTGTTGTTGTTCAGTTAAAATGCTTCTTGCACATACAATGGTAACCTCGTCCTCTGGGAATTAGTCTGCTGAAGCTGCCTCTCCAGATATGTTGGATGATAGATAGCTAGAGGACAAATGACCACTATGTAAAAACTGCCTGTTTGTGATTTAAAGTTAGCTTTCTCCTATTTCTTAAAACATCATTCATCCCTTTTATATTCCAGAAAATATTTTTTGTCAGAAAAATCAAACAATAGACCATACCTCACTGGCAATATCTCTAGAAGCCTTGGCATGCTGGATTTCAATGGCATCCAGTCTCAAGTCATGACCCTTTTTCTTGGCTTCTTCCCAACCCAATTGATAATGTTTCTGTGGTGGAAAGGAATAATGAGATATCCATTATACATCATGCTAATTCAGTCACTAAATATTACCCATGTTTAAGATTATTATGTTGCAGAGAGCAAATAATGGTGAATTTAATAGAATGTTACAACAGGGAATTATCATTGCTTAGTCCAGTGAGGTGCTTTCACTGGATCCCATTGATTCTACCAGATCATCAACCCTGCTCCACAGTGTTGGGGACCCCTGTGGTACATGTTTTCTGATATTGCAGTGTTTTGCAATGGAAGGATGAGGAGGGAGAAGGCCCAAACAACTTGCACTAGATGTTTCTCCTAATACCAGCCTTTATATAATAATTTTATTTTAAAGATATCCATATGCAATCACACTCTCTTTATACTCATAGAAGCATACAGTTTGCGGTCATTCTGCTGGATCATTTAATCCACCCCAATGTTTGACACAGGAAATCTAGGGCTAGACTGCGACTGTGCAGTCTCCAAAGAAGTGTGAGCTGCACTCACACAGCCCTGGACCTTGGACCCACATCTGCTCTGAAAAGGGCCACTTTTTCTAATGAGCAAAAAAAAAATGCACATTTTTTAAAAAAAGTTAAAATTTGGAGATGTAGAAGATCCCAGGTCACAAGGGATCTTCTGATATAATCTTTCAAAGAAACTGAACAGTTATCTACATAGAGACATTCATATTTATTTATTTCATTTCTTACTTTGCTGACATTCAGAGCATTTACTCTGGACAGTAATATCTCAGGAATATCAGGCGGAAGGGTGTACTGTATTTTTTCTTTATCCCAGGCTTCACGATATAATGCCTAAGGAAGAAAAACACAGAGAGATGTAACTCAATATTTACATTACAGTGTACTGTACTGGGATGGAGTTGGTCCACTGGATGGAGTAGGACTCAGGAGACCTGAATTTAAATCCCTACCCACCCATGGAAACTCTTGGGGAGAACAGAACTGATAAAATCACTCCTTAAATATTTTACTTACAGTCCTTTGAAAGCCTTATCAGGATTTCTATAAGTTGGTAAGTTGACTCCTGGCAGGTCCTTCAGCTAAATAAACTAACAATGCTATATTATAGGCATAGTAGTAGTTCTGGCAACATTAATTTTAAACACTAATGTTTTCACTCCTTTAACTCTGAGCAGATATGCTCCTCTTAAAATATATATTTAAGTACCCTCATCCTAACTTCTATCTTTTGCTGTACTATGCTAATCTTGGACCATAATAAAGATATGATTTGATTTTGACTTGATGGCACACAACACACAGAAACCAACTACTATTTTTGAGGCTCATTCTACAACCTGGGGATATTCATCCAAAGAGATAGCTTGCAATAAGAAAATCTATATGCAGTAAAAACCCTACTTATGGGGAAAAAAGTCTGTTCAGTGGGCTTTTGCTTAAATTGGGTTTTTATGTAACTAGAAGCAAACCCATAGGAAAAATTATTTTTACATAACTCGAAGCAAACCCATAGGAAAAATAATCTTTATGTAACTCAAAGCAAACCCATAGGAAATCGTGTAAATCGGGACATGGTTTTAGCACAAAAACATTATGTAAGTTGAATGTTATGTAAGTCGAGGCATATGTAAGTTGGGGTTTTACTGTACCTGGAGAACAAAGAAGAAATAGAAGTTTTCTTACCCCACTGTGAAGCAGAGCATTGGCTTTAGCCAAGACAATTTCTGGAGAGTCCACCACAGAGGTGAACTTCAGAGATTCTGGCCGTTGACGATAGAGTCTCTCATCCACAAGCTCCTGTGCTCTCTTTACCCTTTGGACATCCACAGAATCTTGTGGGAGCCAACCAATCCCACGCAACCATTCCAAATCCGCCTTGTACACATTCTGTGAAGCAGAAAAGTGATATAGGGTATCTCTTAAAAGGTAATCTGATTGTAGGGAATAGAAGAGACACTGCTGTGAAAAATATAACTTTTGGAGAGAAAAGTAATCTGAGCTTATTTTCTGTTGGGTTATCACTCTGAACAATCTGCCTATCACACATCTTTGCCTATAAGCGTTTCCACACATACCTCACCCCTTTACACTGACATAAATGGGACACCCACATTTACAGCCAGTTTTATATGCACATAAGAACATACACGGGGCACTGGGTGAGACCAACCAACTCTATCCATACATTCTTAAATAAAGCAATGCTAATTCTTATCTAGACATATGAGGGTGTTGACAGGCCTTCCAAGAGCTCTGATGAAGCTTGAGCCATTTGATAAGGTGACATTGTTTGGGAAATGGGATACAAATATTTTAATACAAATAAAGGGTGTTTTTTTTTTTAATTCATAGACTGTATGGCAGCCTGACATTTGGCTGCGGAGAGGCCTGAGTCAAATGGCCCTACTGCTCCAAACCCCACCATAGTGCCTAGATATACATGTTTGATTTTAATAAATAAACTTCATTTAGTAGAATATGAGAACCTAAGAAGCTGCCTTCTTCCAAGTCAGAGTATTTGTTCATCTAGCCCAGAATTATCTACTTAGATGGATATTCTTCCTGCATTTGAAGGAGAGGTATTTTCTATTATCTGCTACTCAATTCTGTTAACTACAGATACCAATGACAAAACTCCAGACTTACTGAATGAAAAGTATAACATTTGTGAGCATACACTGTATAAGACACACTCTCCCCCTTAAAATACACCAGAAAAACAAATTGCATCTTATACTCTGATGAATCTTATAAGTTGGCAAATACAGTATACAGTAAAACCCCTACTTACATAAAAAGTCAGTTCCTTTATGTAAATTGGTTTTTTACTTAACTCGAAGCAAACTCATAGGAAAAATGAATTTTTACATAACTTAAAGCAAACCAATAGGAAAAATGAATTTTTTACTTAACTTAAAGCAAACCCGTAGGAAAATGATATTTATGTAAATCAAAGCAATCCCATAGGAAAAATGATTTTTTTTACGTAACTCAAAGCAAACCCATAGGAAAACTGATTTTTTACGTAACTCAAAACAAACCCATAGGAAATTGTGTTATGTAAATTGGGACATTTATGTAAATTGGGACATAGTTTTAGTGCAAAAATTATTATGTAAGTCAAATTTTATGTAACTCGAGACATATGTAAGTTAGGGTTTTACTGTATTCTATATCTCATCCCCATTAATTCCAGTGCTATACAGTAGTTTTTCTTCTACATACATCACTTTGTAGCTCATATGCTTTCTTTGCCTGGATGACATCATTCTGGTCTGGCAGACAAGTCCATTCATGAAAGATATGCCGATAGTCCACATCACTGACCAACTTCTGACAATTCTTAGCCATCAAGATCGAGAGCATGTCAACAGGGCTATGGATCTTTGCTTTCCATTTCTCAAATTCCTTCTTGTACTCTAAGTCACTCCGCATCTTGCCCACATGTGTAAACCACACCAATTTGGGATCCTCTTGAAGACTTTTGACCCCAATATAGTGTCCTTTCTGCTTCTCATGTGCTTCCTTGTATTGATACTGTAAGGGGAAAAGTCAAAGTTTTAGATCTATATTAAATATTACACAAAACACTTAATAACTACCCAGCTTACAAAATAATAAAAAGAAACAGAAAATGTGCCAAAATCAAAAATCATATTAGCAAAATCCCACTGTTTTAATCCTCATGAAGCAACATATATATTCTGAGACATGGTTTCTGGAATATTTTACTACTCTAAGAAAAACTGTGATGAACCCCAGGGTAGTGAAATGCTCTCAAACAACTCTGTATATGAGCCCAGAAAAATAGCACTTTCATTTGCTACTCTGGTTTAGGTTGTGTCAGAAAAAATCATGAGACATTTTTACCCCTAGTACTTTCTATTTGTTGAGGGAAAAATATATTGGGATTATCTTTTTTTTTAATGACTGAAATCTTCTTCCCTAGATCATTGATGTTGGGAAAATGTTATTCATACAACAAAAAAGCCACACAGTGACAAAAATCAATATATTTCTTAGGATATTATTATTTCTGGACATGCTTGTATATGTAGATCACCTTTTTAAGTTGGGGGCCAGATCATGCCCCCTCAGACTGTTGGCAGGCCGGACTGGTGTCCCCCCATGCTGCTGCCGCCAACACTCCCCCCTCATGATGCTGCTCCTGCTGCTGCGAACACTCCCCCAAGCCTCCACCACTGCTACCAACAATCTGCTATCAACACCACCACCAACACTCCCCCCACACCACCAGTCTAGCCCACCAACATTCCCCCCATGCCACCGCCACCACCACTGCCAACAATCCCACTACATGCCACCAGTCCGGATAGCCAACATTCCCACACACACACACCAACACCAATGCCAACATTCCCTCCACACCACCAATCTGGCCCACCAACACTCTCTCCCATGTCACCACTGCCACTGCTTCCTGCTTACCAGCCTGCCGTGAAGGAGGAGTCCTGACTGTCCTTGCTCACACTTGGCCAGAGCAACCCCCAGGAAAGATGCGGGCAGCTACGGGCTTCTAATTCTTCCACTTCTACCAACATTGCTGCCATCCTTGTCCCTTCCACCTGGCTTGGTGTGTCCCTAATGCTGCTCCATAGCAGGGTGGATGCAATAAACCTTCTTACAACATCAGCTGTGCTATGGAGTGGCGTTAGGGACATACCAAGCCAAGCGGAGGGGACAAGGATGGCAGCTGTGGCATTGATGGCAGTGTCAATGGTGGCAGGAGTGAGGGCACTGGGTGGATAGAATGGTGCCGCAGGCCAGACCTGGCCTACAGGCCATAGGTTGAGAACCCCTGATGTAGATAAAGAAAAATTTAAATCCTGGTTTGAGAACCTCAAGTACAAAAGTTTAACCTGGCCAAGATCACATAACCCAAGACTGGTCACAGAAACATCCCTTCCCGAAGCCCTGACCCAAGGGTGATATAGACAGTTATTTGCCATTGTTTGCAATCATTCATCAAAAGTGACAGCAGTCTTCCCTTTATGAGCTACAGAAATCCTGTTTGGAATAGTGAGCACTTCATGAAGAGACTCATAGCTTGCTGGATCTTGAGAGCACTGCTCTTCCAAGCATCAACCCAAGCCTTTTTCCTATGCAAGCAGAAGCCAAGAAATCCATGCCTCTTTCTGCATAGAAAACATTGAAAGAGATTCTGGGAACGGGTCTAAAGATGTCAAGGAGTTCTTGACTTCAAAATCTCTTCCAATCTTTATTGTAGTATACTATGAACTAGAATAGATGATATGGGATACTGTAATTTGTTAATACAGGATAAGATTAGAACAGATTTCTTGCAAACAAAAACGTCTATTTTCCTTTAATCTATTAATATTTAATTAAATAAGCAATAATAGATAATATTAATTTTCACTTAATTTTTCCAATATTTCATTCTTTCTTTAGCATACATTTTAAAACTAATAAGGAGGACAGCTAGGATTCTTTCTAGAGAGTAACACCAAACCTTCTACTTACATCACTAGCTATATCCCTTGATGCCTTTGCGACTCTGATTGGAATTGCATCAGCTCTCAAATCATATCCTTTTTGCTTGGTATCCTCCCATCCTTGGATGTAAAGTTTCTGTAGAGGAGATGATTTAAAAAGCAATTGAAATAAAATACAGTTACATAAAATTATACCAACATTTTTCATATGAAGTATAATAGTTCTTAAAACAAATCCTCTATTATGAAACATTCAGATTTTAGGGGGAAATCCATCATTCAAAAATATACTTACATGGCTAGTATTGGCCGCATTTGCCTTTGCAAGTAAAATCTCTGGGGTATCTGGCATGATGTGAATGTTTTGCTTATCAACATCCCAAGCTTCAGTGTATAGCTTCTGTAAGGAGAATAGAAAATGTTAGTGTGCTCTATTGTCATAAAGTATAATCAATATAAAGTATTAACATATGGTCTGAAGAAGTTAATCACAAGTATTGTTCAAACCAACTAGATTAATATAATAATACATAAATGGGGCAACCAACAATGAGTAAGCATAAATGAAAAATTTGGACACCAGAGAAATAGCAGTTCACAAAAATATCTCCATGGGTAGAACCAAAACTAGAAATAATGAGTGAGATATATTTTGATATATCCACTACCATTATTTGGCAACTACCGTATTTTTGGACCATAAGATGCACTTTTTCTCCCCCAAAAGTGGGGAGAAAATGAGGGTGCGTCTTATAGTCCAAATGGTGGTCTTCGGCCAGCTGTAGCTGTTGTAAAAGGATATTTTACAAGAGCTGCAGCTGGCCAAGACTACTACTGCCGCCTCTCAGCTATTCGGGGCAGGGGGGAAAGCATATGAAAAACAAGTGGCCACTAGAGGGCGAAAATCTTGATTTCCCATTTAAATGCATTGGAAATAAATGTCTTGTATTCAAAGGTTCTCTGTTTGTATGTTCCCAATGCATTTAAGTGGGAAACCAAACCTGTGCTTAAAAAGAAAGGGTTTCACTTACCTTGATGCATTTGTCTCTACTCCACATGGACAAAATGGAAGGGGAAAACATGCTTCCTGGTTGAAAGGAGAGCAAGAGGCTAGGCTAGAGTATCACTTCCTTTCTCAGTGCAATTGGCCTGCCTGCCCATTTCTCCTGCAGCGCCAGCACTGGCTGGTGGTGCAAAATACAGTATTATTATTTTTTTGTTTTCCTGCTCTGAAAACTGTGTGCGTCTTATGGGCAGGTGCGTCTTATGGTACAAAAATACGGTAAACACTGACATCAAAGTTTATTCTGAGCAGCCCAATAAAAACTTCACCTTGCTTATTATCTCAGCATTACGCTTGGCCAACTCAACCTCGAAAGTATCAGGGATACTGGTAAACGTCAGTTGATCAGCAGGTTGACGGTACTTCCTCTCACTAAAGATGTCTCCAGCTCTCCTCACATGCTCTACTCCCACAGAGCCAATAGGGACCCACCCAATTCCTTTCATCCAATCCAGATCTTGTTTGTAAAGGACCTGCAGTATGAAAAGCCGTAAGTCAGTATATGTTTAAACATTAATTGAGGTGCCATACTTGAATGAATTTTGCAGCTCTTACTCACATCACTCTGCAGATCATAGGCCTTTCTAGCTTGGATGACATCATTCTGGTCAGGCATACACAGCCACTCATGCAGATAATGGCGGTAATCAACATCACTGACAAGTTTCTGGCACTTCTTGGCCAGCAAGATTCCCAGCATATCCACTGGACTGGAGAACTTGGTTTTCCATTTCTGAAATTCTTTCTTGTATTCCCTCTCACTCTGCATCTTGCCTGCTTTTATGGAATGCACAATTTTAGGGTCATCTTCTACGCAGCGAGCTCCAATATGGTGGCCAAGCTGCCTGCGATAGCCTTCTTTGTATAGGTACTGAAAGAAAAGCAAGTAAACCAATTTTCTAGGGAAACAGTATGGCAGATATAGTACTGTGGAAACCTTTCTCTGTGTATTAACTACATAAGAATGGAATGTGAAGTTTCTGATCAGTTCCAGACTGCTTTTCAAGCATTTCCATCAAGAATGTTTTTAAGAGAACAATTTCAGCCGTACCTTCACATATTACTATTGGTTGAATTCTGGCCCATTTAAATTGCTAAATATTCTTCAGAAAATAATGTTTTTGTTCTGAGCAGATTTAAAAGTCAATCTCCTATTAGGTGCCCATTCCATGTTAATACTTATTTTAAAAAATTCTCTGTTAGTTTTGCAAAATGTATTTTACACTTTCATTTCCTTCGCCAGTGAATACTGAGAGATGTAAGCTGAAATTTATGGATTTTCTTCCTGCCCCTTCAATAGTCACATGAATTTTTCATCTGTAAATTACTTTCCATTCTCTATTCATTAAATTAAGTATCTATTTTTTTTAGCATTTTTGCTATACTCTCTTCTCAATACAATGTAAAAAAACTGAATTTTCTCCTCAAGTGTTCCAGGGCAAATTGGCCACTAAATAAAGAAAATTAAATCATCATATAACAGTGGTGCCAATCCTATGGTACACGTGCCAGAGGTGGCACTCAGAGCCTTCTCTGTGGGCACCTGTGAGTCACCCCAGCACAGAGTTCACCCCGCCCCTCTGCCCAGCAGCCCAATGGGAGTTTTTACTTCCTTTCTTGTCGCTGTGTTGGCACTTTGTGATAAATAAGTGTTTTTTGGGTTGAGGTTTAGACACTCAATCTCTAAAAGGTTCGCCATCACTGTCATAGAACTTCACTGTCAAGTACTTTCTTTGATAGAACAAACATTTCCATGGAAACAATTGTACTATATAGTGTCTACTGTTTGCCATGTTTGAAACCAACATCTCCATTCCTATTAAGATTCTTGCTACATAGAGAACAAAATAGCTACATACGTCGCTGGCAATATTTCTGGAGGCCTTGGCAGATTGAATTGGAATAGCATCAAGACGTAAATCACAGCCTTCCTTCTTTGCTTCTTCCATAGCCAGTTTGTACAATTTCTAAAAGAAAAAAAGAACCTGCTTAATTCTCTTGCATTAGGTTGTACATACAAGTTATTTTCTGAAATTTACAAGGCTAAAGTGTACAATAGCTAGACTTGTGCATCATGGTAAAGCAAGCTGTGGTTTTTTGAATTCTAGCTTATTGTTCTGGTGAGACCTGTCCCTGAGAACAAAGCAAACCATATTTAAAAGGTCATGTTTTGTTGTTTGGCTTATAAACATTGGCTGGTTGAAAGTAAAGCATGTATACAGTTCTCTTTCAGGGACTCTCCATGCTATGGGTAGCCTGGGAAATTTGAAAAACAATTTTGACAGAAGTCTTCCAGGGAAGACAAAATTATTCAACAGTTCCTCAAAGGCAGGATTTACCATTAATAGTGACTGCAGTGCAGATTTATATCCTTTTTTAACCAGAGGAAAATGTATTAAACTGGAAAAGCAAATCATCATTTATTTGGTCAGGTTATGCCTACCGGTACAGCAGTTTATGGTAGTGTGCTTAGACTATACAGGTAGTTCAATGTGATGGGTGAATACAATCAGCCATGTTATACTGACCCAATCTCTTCCAGGGCAACTAAATCTCAAGAAAACGATAACCACAACTGGTCTGTGAAGGTGGCATCTTCACAAAATACACCACAAACACTGACATTGCTTGTAATTGGTCAAACTAGGCACAGTTTCTCTGGATCTGCTTGAGAAAACAGGTCATCTCTTCACCTCCATACTCACCTCACTATAGTTCAGTTTGTTGAGTTTTGCAAGCATGATTTCAGGTGTGTCAGGCATGATGTGGATTGTTGTCTTGTCTTTATTCCAAGCTTCTGTGTACAGTTGCTGTGGGACACCAAAAGAATAAGAAGTAATTATTACTAAGATCCATTTGTTGGAGTTGTATTTATAACCTCACATGTTGGCTGTAGCTGGAGTGACTGGGAGGGAATTTTCTGGGCTGAGGTGACTATTTATCTATCCAGCATTAATCACTTGTTTATTCCAGCCTCTGAATTCAAAGACATACCCACCTCTCTGTTCTGCATATGTGCAGTAAAGCAGCATGCACACGTCTGTAAATTCAGGTAAGTGTAACTAAAGAAACATTTTTTTAATTGTTTCTCCAACAAATGTCTCAGAGTGAGTTATTGAGAGTTTAAATGCCAGTTAATGAGAAGCAGATGAACTCTTGAAAACCTGTAGCTATTTTCTTCTGTGAATATCTAAACCCCTACTACACAGATAAATAAATTTTATCAAGAACTCAAAAGTTTGCAACAATGTATGGGTCTAAAGATCAAAGAAATAGATAGCAAACCGGTATTTTTGGAGGGATGCTGTTTTTCAAAGTGTTTGCAATTTTTCTTCTTCTCTCCCCTCTCCCTGTAGGAATGCATTAGATTGACCTGAGTAGATTTATATATTAAACACATTATGTAATATTAAGGGTTCCAAGCTGGAGCAAGTTTTGAAGACATGCCCTCAGACTCAACCAAGCAACAGGGCAGAATCCTTAAACTGATTAATTTAAGTAACCTTTTACCTCCTAAATTGACCAAAAAGTCACCCGTGGTTCAGGTCAACCTAATACCTAATTATTTTCTTGTGTATTCTAATACTTAACTCTTTCTGGTTAGAGATTTCTTCCTGGAAGAAAATGGAACTTTGGCCAAGGTAATCCTCTTTGTCAACATCCTTGGTTTGATTACATTTGTTAATTAGTAGCCACGTAACAAACAGGAAACTGAGTTAGCTATTTTAGTTTAGCAACGCTATTTTCTGCTTATAAAATTGGATAGGAAATAAACTGAGGACAAGCCGTTTATCCTGATTCCTAAAGTCTGTCTCATTCCTTCTCTCCGTTGGGCAAGGCTCATAGCAACATCTCCCACCCCTGATTTTTAACAACAATGTCTAGCATTATATATATATATATATATATATATATATATATATATATATATATATATATATATATATATATATATATATATATATATATATATATATATATATATATATATATATATATATATATATATATATATATATATATATATATATATATATATAATGTCAGAGCTAACTGAAGACAAAGTGTTGTTTCCTTTCTTAGAATCCTAACCAGATTGCTCAGAATGATAAATGGGAGTGGGGGTGGGGGTGGGGAGATCGTGATCAGAGCAAGGTATTTTTTGTGAAATTTCCAAAGTTAACATGTCTGAATTTCTCTCAGTAGAAGGATACACAGCATTTTAGCCTCAGAGCCTTAAAGGTGCATAGTTGTTTACAAAGACATGGACTAACAGATGCACAGGCCAAAGCTAAATGGAAAGATGAGGATTCTATAGGAAAAGCAATAATTTTTACAAAGCTTCTCAGATAAACAGATATTCTACCAAAGGGATGCTAGAAGAACTCGAGAGATCCTATGCTTTTTCCAGCTCTAAATCAGGTGGGATTTTTCATTGTGGAACTTGTACAACTGTCTGAACAACAAAGGAAATTATGGACAGTACATTTCTGATATATTAACAGTGTTTGACAACTTAAGTTTAACTGGCTTTAAACTGACTGATAGACAAGAAATGCTGTTTCTCAAAGTCTCATTGGGAAAATATTTTGATGCTTTTATATCTAAGTTTCCAAGAGAGTTTCCAAGTTTAAATCTTCATGCATATTCTTAGGTACATTTTGGCTAAGAATGAAATGTCAACCTAACCTTTAAATCTTAGGGTTGCTGTCAGAATTCAATTCATGGTATTTTTGTATTTATTTCTACATATTTTAAATCCTCAAAAATGTATATCCCACATTTTTATAAAAATGTGCTGATTCATTCAGTTGGAATGCCTAATAAGCTCTTTCACCATTCTGTTCTTGTTGTAATTTTCCTAGTTTTTGGTCCTTACATTGCTTGGCCTCATATCCTCATATTGTCACTTAGTTCCTGCCACTTTTTACTTTTGACAATATGAGGTAATTGACACTTGTAAAAAGTAAATCACAAGAGTTGGGGGAGCCAACTAGAATAGTGGGAAAATGGGAAAATGAAGTTAACAAATGAGAGTAAGGAGAAACAAGAAATCTAAACACAGTGAAGTTGGCACTTTTGAAAAGACAGCTCAATAGAAAGGGTCTAAGCAATGAATTCCCAGTGAAGTATTTTATTGATCATCTTGTTCACTGTATCCACTACCCTTATTTTTTAAATAAACACTGACACCAAAGAACATTCAGCATAGTCAAATCAAGACCTCATTTCAAGACTTACCTTGCTCATTGTCTCAGCATTACGCTTGGCCAACTCAACCTCGAAAGTATCAGGGATACTGGTAAACGTCAGTTGATCAGCGGGTTGACGGTATTTCCTCTCACTAAAGATGTCTCCAGCTCTCCTCACATGCTCTACTCCCACAGAGCCAATAGGGACCCACCCAATTCCTTTCATCCAATCCAGATCTTGTTTGTAAAGGACCTGAAGTATGAAAAGTTATTAGTCAGTATATGTTTAATTATCAATTGTGATGCTATATTTCTATACATTTTGCAGCTCCTACTCACATCACTCTGCAGATCATAGGCCTTTCTAGCTTGGATGACATCATTCTGGTCAGGCATACACAGCCACTCATGCAGGTAATGGCGGTAATCAACATCACTGACAAGTTTCTGGCACTTCTTGGCCAGCAAGATTCCCAGCATATCCACTGGACTGGAGAACTTGGTTTTCCATTTCTGAAATTCTTTCTTGTATTCCCTCTCACTCTGCATCTTGCCTGCTTTTATGGAATGCACAATTTTAGGGTCATCCTCTACACAGCGAGCTCCAATATGGTGGCCAAGCTGCTTGCGATAGCCTTCTTTGTATAGGTACTGAAAGAAAAGCAAGTAAATCAATTTTCTAGGAAAATTGAGCAGCGGAACCTGCATTAACTCAGTAGTAATAAGAGAAGTTGGTAGATAAGTATGAATTCATCTCCATTCTCTCAATGTTCACTTGCACACTATAGCTATACATTACATTTCATCCACCACTCACCAAAGTATCTAACACTCAATTTTTTCATCATATTCCCTGTACTCTTTTCAATACGATAAAGAAACATGCTGCTGCTTTTACTTTTCAAAGGTCCCACAGCAAACTAGCCTCTATGTAAGCAAAATTAAATTATAATAGAACTCCTCTGTTAAATACTTTCTTCTATAATAGCTAAGCATCCACTGAAACAATCATCCATTCTGCATAATGGTGCTCACAGTCAGCCCTTTTTCAAAGCTTCTCTCTCTCTCTCTCTCTCTTTTAAAATTCTGACTATTTAGATAAGAAAAAGATGACATACATCACTGGCAATATTTCTGGATGCTTTGGCAGCTTGAATTGGGATAGCATCAAGACGTAGATCAATGCCTTCCTTCTTTGATTCTTCCATAGCCAGTTTGTACAATTTCTGAGAGACAGAGAAAAGAAAATGTTTATTTCAATGACTCGACATTACCAATATACTATAGTTTATGTCCTGTACTTTACAGTGGTACAGTTTGTAGTAACCAGGTTTTCATATTTTATTAAGCACACTTTGATTTATTCACTTCTAGCTTATAGCTGTGCTGGAAAATGACCTGGTGAAGAAACTAAATCACAGTTGGAGTTACAAACACTGGCTCCTGAATTTTGTAGTTCCTGAATTATCACTTTATGATATTTTTCAAGGTTTAGCAAATTCCCTTGGGTTTTGATGTGCAACCAGAAGTTTTGGTGCCAAGAGTTAACCTGTACTGTTGTTTTTTGTGAATTTGTTACCATGTTAATAAGCTTAAATCATGTGAGATTGGCACACACTGAAGATACAGAAGGAATAAAAGGGAGGGACACATGGCAGCCATATTGGTTCTTTGCTGAGCCTGCTCTTTTGTGTTTCTTTCTGCCTGTGGATGAACAGCTGGGAGCAGTATAGGTGTTCAAGGCAGGCATGTTTGACCTCTTCCAGCAGCAAATACCTGCAGGCAGGTTCACCTCATTCGAATGGCAAGTTTTGATGTTCCCAGTCAAAACCCTAGTCACTTTGCTTCAGTTATGGCCTCTCAGGGATCTCCCAACTGTTGCAGTTTGGAGAGGTCAGAGTAGATGGGTTTCATGGAAATAGCGCATAACCCCAATACATTTAAGCCATTATGATAAAAAGTATAGAAAAACCCCATTTTACAGAAGCCTCATTTTACAGAAACCCTGTTTTACAGAAGGGTTTTCTGCTGAAAATGTGTCCCGTTTTACAGAACGCAATTTCCCAGAGCGCATTGCACTTGGTGGGCTATAAAAGACTACCTGCAGCCATTCTGGGCCCTGTGGGTGGCAGTAGAATGGTCTGGAGAGGAGTTAGAGTGTTTTATTCTTTATTTTTATTATTATTATTTTTTGGGGGGGGTCGGGAACAGCTTTTTTTGTTCTTATGGAAATGACTCATTTTACAGAACAAAATGAGTTAAGGAAAAAGCCACAGAACAGCCTTTTTCTATAAAACGGGGTTTTACTGTATTCAAAATAATCGTTGGAGATGTAAAAAAGCCATTGGAAAACATCTTCATTTATTGTGGAAATGTAAGACTGTGAAGAAAATTTGGGGAAAGGTTCTTGCAGAGATTAATGAAATATTGTCTATTAATTTTGAAATGTGTCATAAAATAGATTTATTATCGAACTTTGGAAATATGCAATAAATATGGTAAAAGAATAAAATAATTATAATATTAGTTATAACATTAAGATTAAATATAGTCAAAAAATGGAAAGAAGACTTTGATTTTGAAATTGATTGGTTTAAAGAGGTATCAAGTATAGCCTTAATTATAAATTAATATGTGAAATTAAAGTAAAAAGGGGGAGAGTGAAAGAAAATGATTTTAGAAATATATGGGGAAAATATTTCGATTATTTATTAGTGAAAGGGAAAGACACAAAACCAGGACAGGATATATTGCCATTTTAGAGATGAAAAGGCAAACTATAGCAATGTAAGCTATATAGAAAATAATCCTTTGATAATGTTTATTAGTTCCATGGGGGATGGAGCATGTAGATATTGTGTTTTATATAACATTATATATATATATAATCATCGACTTCAACTCGTATCCGAGAATGCATTTTTTCCTGAAGCAGGAAAAATGTCACTGGTGTGAATTTATTTAATGTGGATCCCATCTTTTCATGAAGTGACCCACCAACTATGATCTCAGAACCATTACCCACAGCACACATGAAGCGCGACATGCAGGATTTAATACTGGGACTGCAATGGGCTGCCATAGCCTTGAGGATATGGACAAGGTGTGCCTTCACAGCCAGGCAGTCTGGCATGGCCTCATCTGCATCCATGACCTTGGGAATCAGAGTTCCTCCTCTGCTCATTTGCTATTGGGCCCAATATAATGGTTTCCAGTGGCATTTCCTCTACTGAGGATGACCATCATCCCACCTAAAGGGGATCATCCGCAATACTGTAAAACTCAAGAAACCAACGGAGGCAGAGAAAGGCAGATGCTTCAATAGGCCTGTAGGTCATTTCCACACTCCCACCAAAACCCACATATTTAAATTGTGATACTTGAGAATGGGGTTGAAGGAATTACAACAAGCACAGCATGAGTGTTACAATTAAAAACAATGGGAAATACAGTATGGAATAAAACATTTTGAACGAAGGACACCCAAGAACGGATGTTGTTTATGGGTTTTTTCTTTTTGTAATTTTGTTATTATAAAATGAAAAGCAGGTAACATTTTACAGAGTACAGTGATATCTCCAGTCCAAACTTGGTTCCACAAGTTTGGACTTTATATGGATTTGGACTTTGTATGAGGCATGCAAAATCCTTCCTGCGATGCCTCATACAATGTCCAAATCCTTGCCGCGATGCCTCATACAACGTCATTTCCATAGAGATACATTGTAGTGTAACAGCACAGACTTCAGGGCAAAGTCAAGGAAACAGACAGGAAACTGACAGAACTTTAAGAAATCATTGTCTAAAGGCTAAATACATTACAAAAACATGTCAAACAACCATGATTGTCCAAGAACCTGAAGAATGCTGCAAAAATCCCAGGAATGCTTCTAAAAATTCTGATGAAAAAAATCAAAAAAATCCAAAATCACGCTCAAAACCACTCCTAACCACTCTTTGCCTCGTGCAAAACCCACAAGAGCAATGCACGCATGTGTCCTGCCTTTTATACTGCCCAGGCACAATGCAACCTGGGGAAACCCCAATGCCTCATACAAAGTTGCAGCAACGTTGTATGAGGCAACTTTTTTCAAGGAATTAGGTGATGTTGTATGAATCCAATGTTGTATGAAGCAGACTTTGTATGAGGTATTACAGTATATGGATTTTCTCTGTATTGCAAAAGTAGATGCATAATGCTTATAAAACAGCTCCATCCCTTTAAGTTCTACAGTAGGTATGAGCAATGTTAGTGTCCATCTCCATGACAATATTGAGGCTAAAGTTTGGCTTTAGTTGACCTCCAACTTCCTGAGAATTCTGTTTGAATATTTGACTTTTTTTGACTCATTGAGCCCTTTAGAGTGATATTTTGATGATTTTTGTGCTTGATATAACATGCCCGAGTATGCCAATTTTATTTATTTTAATTTCCATTATACACTTCTTTATCTTTCTGTAGCTGCTTACCTTTCCAAAATAAAAATATGCTGTTAACGGGCTTTTCCTTTGGGTTGTATTAAGTATGTAAAAGATAGAGAAATTGCTAGTTGACAGAAAAATGTTTACAATGAAAGACACAACATTTACATGGATTTTCACCACCTCATTAGTCAGTGGTTCCCAACTTTGTGTGCGTATTCTTTCACTACAACTCCTAGAAATCATGGCCAGCATAGCCAATGTTGAAACCTATGGAGAGTTTTAGACTAAGATCTTCCTTGGCCTAAAAGGGCAGGATTCAGGAAGCACTGTTTGACGTAAATAATGGGAACATAAGAATTGCAAATACTGTATGACATGTGCAAAAAATATTAATTTTTCCACCTACAAAATTATTTTGGGAAGGAATTTCTTTTTTATCAGATTAAATGGAAATGTTTGAAATTCTCACCAGATGATTTTTCAGAACATTATTAGTCTAAACCACAGTTTATCGGCTCTGAACACAAAATCACGGCTTGTCTCTACTTTACCATACTGTTTGCCATTACTAGAAGAATAATAATCCCAAAAAGGACGAACTGAGAAAAGGCCAGAAACCAGATAAATATAATGGCCATCTTCCAGACAAACTGTGGTTACACGAACATACCATGGCTTCCTTAAACCATAGCTCACTATAGTATGTGAATGTGGTCAGACATGCTGCACTGGACCAAACTTTTTCACAACAACTAAGTCTCAATAAACACTAAAATCTCTACACGGTGACAGCTGCATCCATACAAAATACACCACAACCACTGACATTAGTTCTGATTGGTCAAAGTGCACACAGATTCTCTGGATTTGCATGGAAATTCATCTCCTTTGTTTCATACTCACCTCACTATAATTCAGTTTGTTCAGCTTTGCAAGAGTGATTTCAGGTGTATCTGGCATGATGTGGATTGTAGTCTTGTCTTTATTCCAAGCTTCAGTGTACAGACGCTGAGGGGAAACAGAAGAGTAAGAGGCAACTGTTGTTTAAAAAATTTACTCAAACTTCTAGGTGGTTTAGCAGAGATAGGCACTTGAAAAACCCAGTTCCCATGAGTCTTCACTGCTTTGAGCAATGTAGAACATTGGGGCAAATCTAGGGAAACCCAAGATTAATCTTCCTTCCTAAATAATTTTTAGTCAGAAATTAAATCTCAGCCCAACCCTTGTATCCAAGAATTCTTGTCAACATTCTTTCCATACTAATATTTGTGCTTATTTTATAAATAGATCTAACATCCCACATTTGCATCTGAAATATGTTCATTTATTACTTAAATCTTAAATCTTTATCATTACAGCCGATGGCCGGATACACACAGTTTAAGAATCAAACAGATAGTGTTATATATAGTTCGCTCAAAGTCCCCATTTTGTCACATTACAGTATGATTCCAGGTATATATTAACATGTAACTCCAGAATTGAATTATTACAATCAATTTAAAACTCTGAAATTATAAGGAGAGTTACTAAATACTGAATACTGTATAAATCTATACCTATAAATCCAAGCGTTAACCATTGGAATGTGACAAAGGCTCCTGCACCCATCCACACTGCACTCACCCGGACCCGTCACGGAGGTCACTAAATGTTTGAGAAATGCACAAGTGGGGCAAGAGCCCCACAAACACAAACAAAGGGAAACAACTTCAATTCCCAATGTTCTCTGCGCCTCGCCACAGCCAATCAAGATGAGAGGCGCAAGCAAAAAAAACGTTGGGAAACACAGCACGGCCAATCAAAATTAAGCCGCAGAAAAAAACGCCGCACGAAAGCAAACCACAAATGCAAAACTACAGGTCCCAGTGCCCTGCGCGACCTGAGCATGCAGAATGCTGAGAAAGCCGGCGCACGAAAAATAAAATTACAAAACGCAATGGGAGCGCAAGTCCCCAGCAGGCAGACTCAGCGCCTCACAGCCACACAAAATAAAAAGCCACAAAATGCCACCATGAGACACCCACGGTCCTTCTTTCCCAGAACAACGGGGAGAAGAGGGACTCCCTCTCCTCCACACTACCCCGCCAAAGACATGGCGAGACCACCACCAGCCTCAAGTAAAGTTGAGCCGGGGTGGGAAAACCCCCCCCCAAAAAAAAAACAGGCAGCATTTCGTCAGGGGAAGCACCTTCCCTGGCGGATGACTGGCTGATGCCTTTGTACTTCCAAATACAAAAGCAGCAGCCAGCAATCTGCAAGGAAGAGCCCCACCCCTTATGGATCGCTGCCTACCCATCTCCGGTTAGGTAAGCCAGGAGAAAAAGGAGACAAAGAGGAGAGAACCAACGTTAGGCAGAGAAAGCTCTTCTCTGCCTCCTCCTTCTCCCCCGACCTACTTAACTAACCTTCCCGGGAGAAGAACGGGCTGACTGCCTCCTCCTCCATTGCTCCCCCATTGCTGCATCAAAACCAAAATTTGAAGCAACAATGGGGAAAAGAGGAACCGACAGGCAGCCCATTCTTCAAGCTAAAGTAACCACCAAAATTAATAAAAATAATAAAACAAAAATAAATAAATAATTAAAAAACATTAATAAACAAAAAATAAACAACAAAATACACAAACAAAAACATCCACAATAACACAAAACCACATACAAAACACCCAACTACAACACGGAAAAAACCACAAATTACACAAACAACAACTAATTACACAAATAAACAACAATGAAATGAGAAAAATTAAACAAAATCAGAAATAACCAAACCAATAAAAGAAACCTAAAACTCAACCAAAACAAAAAGAACAAACAGAAACACCTCCCAGCCCACCACCACAAAAACAAAACAAAGAAAAACCCCAGAAGAAAGAAAACCTAGAGAACTCACCAGCATGTCCTCCCTCCACGATGACCGGAACAGAAATGAAGAAACAAAGAGACGACTTACCAGAAGAAGCCCCACCCAGAGGCCAGGAGAGAAAAAACAGTGAAACTTTTTAAAAAAAACCACTAGCAGCCCCACCTGCAGGGCAGAATAGTAAAAACAACTCAAAAAGACACAATAGCCCCATCTAGAGGCCACAAGAGTAAAAACAAGTCAAAAACATAACAATAAATCACAATTTTACACAAATCACAAACATATGTCAAAAAAATAAATAAAAAGATTTATAACATCCTGTGTTGAGTTTTAACTCAAATAAAAACTCAAAACATCTAAACACAGTTTAAAAACATTGAATTTAAAAACATGTACTTTCACATTTTTAAAAATATTACCTACGATACAACTATTAACAAAAAAAACCACAAACTAAAACATTATTTAGTTAAATAAAACAATTTGAAACAATTATATCATCCTTTGTTCTTTTTTAATCCACAAAAAAAAAACCCAAAAAGCTGATCACAGTTTATAACAGCCCGGCATCACTGGGCAACCTATGCTAGTACTGAATAAAACAGTCCTTTTATTTAAAAATAACTGTGCGGTGAAATTAGCCCAGACTGATAACGTGTATGTATCTGGGTTAATAAAACACAAAGTTACAGGACAAAGTGTATACCTACCTAAGAGCCTGAGGCCTTACTTTTGAACATATTCACCTTGTTTTTGCGTATACAGGTTGATCTCCACGCAAATTTGGCCACAGTGGCCGTCAAATCACTGGACTTATCAGACAAGGAGTCTCTAAACCTTTGGTTATTGTTAAGCCTTAACTGAGGGAATGCAACAAAAAGCTCCTTTCTGACTCTATCATATAGTGGACACTCCAAAAGAATGTGCTCTGATGTCTCAACCTTATTAAGCTGGCACAGACAAATGCATTCATGTATTGGGGTTTTCTTAAAGAGTCCCTCTCTAAAAGCCGAGGGTAACATATTAAAGCGAAGAAGAGTGAAAGATCGCCTATGGTTCGGATCACTCAGAATAAATAAGTAAGCTGCAGGCCTAACACTATTTAAAAGCGGATGGTCAAAAAATGGGTTGGTTAGTTTGCTTAAGTCCAGTTGATGATGTATGTCCTGGATCCTTTGTTTAATTATCTCCCTGGCACGGGTATGCCCAAGGGAGATAACATACTGCTTGGAGAGGCCATATGATTCCAAAACCCCTTCCAAGGTAGAAATCCATGTGGCAATGCTAGTTTCAGACTGCATTAGACAGAGTAGGCCAGTAGGATAGAATAAAAGTTTTAACCAATACATTGCTGCACCAATCAGTATCTTCGCCTGAACTGTATATACACCAGTTTCTAGCCTCACAGCTGCATTGGAAATACTAGTTGGAATCTGTAGGATTGTTCTTAGAAATTTAGATTGGATAGTCTCAAGTGCCTTAATGCATGTGCCCACACTAAGAGAGGCCCCATAGAGCATTTGTGCAAGTGGTTTGGCTGTAAATAATTTAAGGGCAGCGTTGATAGCCAACCTCAATTGCTCCCAAGCCCTACTGGATTCCTCAGCCTTTTTCATCTTTACTATTTTCTTGTACTGGGATTTTACTTGGGCCAACTCGTCCCTAATACCTTCTGTTGGACTGAGGCAATAATCCCTATGCTTGGTTCTGAGGGTGTTCTTGACCTGTCCACACTCTTTGTCAAACCATGTTTTATTTGCTATAGCTGGCGCCTTTCTTTGCCTTACGTTTGGTCCTTTGAGGGCCAGTTGCACTTCCTCCATCAGTCATTCGAAGGATTCTATACCTAGTTCCAACTGATCACAATTCATAAAATTTCAACAGCCATTATAAAACAGTTGGAGGCAAACAAATCTGTGATGGTCTATACTATACTCTCTTTCCATTTAATTGGGTTAAGCATTATTTCGTTTTCTGTAGGCCCCTCGTATTTGTCATTTAACCTAATATTAAATTATGGTAATCTGAATAAAAGATTAAGCAGGAGATGGTCACTGTCATAAAACGATGAGACCTTAAATGACTTAACATATTGGACCATATCTTTAGAGACAATGATGTAGTCAATCACGCTCATTCTGCCACCAGACCAGAAAGTGTATTCAGCTGAGCAGTCCCCACACAATGATCCATTGAGTACACACAAGTCTAGGTTAGACAACATTTGCTACATCAGACGCCCGGCATAATTATTACTTCATTGCCAAACATTACCAAATTTTGGATTATTAATACACTCTTTCCCTATTCTGTTCTTAGTGTGTTTTTGATTCTTCTTTAGACTCACTTCCTCATACCATATTTAATTCCTGCGATGCTCCCTCCTGCTTTTCTTTTCTTTTTAAAAATCTTTCAGTCAATAAGAGGTGACTGATACTTGTAACTATCACATGGTTTGAGAAATCCAAATGAATTAATGAAGCAAATATCAGCATGGCCAAATCATGGAAAGAAGATCTAAACCCATGGGGTGGCACTTTTGAAGAGAAACCTACATGGATGGGGTCTAAGTGGTGAATGCCCTGTTACATACATTATTGATCATCTTGTTTATCGCAACCACTACAATTACAGTATTTCCCAATTAAACACTGACACAAATAAAGAATATTCAGCATAGTCAAAGCAAGACCTCATTTCAAGACTTACCTTGCTCATTATCTCAGCATTATGTTTTGCCAACTCAACCTCCAAAGTATCAGGGATGCTGGTAAATGTCAGTTTATCAGCTGGCTGGCGGTATTTCCTCTCACTAAAGATGTCTCCAGCTTTCTTCACGTGCTCTACTCCCACCGAGCCAATAGGAACCCACCCAATTCCTTTCAGCCATTCCAGATCTTGCTTATAAAGAACCTGAAGCATAAGAAAATATTGGTCAAGGTCTGAGTTCAAACATCAGCTGGGGTGCCACACATTCATACCTGAATATATTCTGCAGCTCCTACTCACATCACTCTGTAGATCATAGGCCTTTCTAGCTTGGATGACATCATTCTGATCTGGCAGACACAGCCACTCGTGCAGGTAACGGCGGTAATCAACATCACTGACGAGTTTCTGGCAGTTCTTAGCCAGCAAGATCCCCAACATATCCACGGGACTGGAGAATCTGGTCTTGGATTTCTCAAAGTCTTTCTTGTATTCCCTCTCACTCTGCATCTTGGCCACATTCATGGAATGCAGAATTTTAGGGTCATCCTCTACACTGCGAGCTCCAATATGGTGGCCAAGCTGCTTGCGGTAGCCTTCTTTGTATAGGTACTGAAAGAAAGGCAAGTAAATCATTTGTTTAGGAAAATAGTACTGCAGCAATTAGGAGCGGCACCCTTTTTCTATGCACTAACTCAGTAGTGATGAGAGAAGTGGGAGGTTAAGTATAAAATTTCAACATTCAATGTTCAATTGCATGTTACACCTGTAAATTACTTTCCATTCACTATTCACCAAAGTAGTTGTGTAGTTCACTCAGACTGGCTAGGTCTGATGGGCTCTAGGTTCTTTTTAGGACAGTGATGGTGAACCTTGGCTCTCCCGGTGTTCTTGAACTTTAATTCCCAGAAGCCGTGATCAGCAGGTGCTGATGTGAGCTTCTGGTAATTGAAGTCCACGAATAGCTGGAGTGCCAAGGTTTGCCATCTTGGTTTTAGGATCTCAGAGACAAAAAAAGCACTCAGTGGGTGAAGAACAAGGTTTTATTAGACAATTCTCTACGCAACCCAAGCATATTCAGAGACAGATAGAGCATATCAGGAACCAAGAGACAAAAATCAGAATGCAAATAAGCCATTTGCTCTTCCTAGGTTCCCTCTGTTCCTTCTTCTCCATGTTAATATTCTTCTGCAAATGCCAGCACACTACAAGAACAATAATAATTTCTGACATGAAACTATTAGGGGCTGCGGTTGCTCAGTAGTTAAGAAGTTTGCCTTGTTAGCTGGAAGTCCGGCAAGTCAGCAGTTTGAGACTTGGGTACCTCATGACAGTTTGAGCATCCATCTCTGTCCTAGCTCTTGAGGACATGAAAGGACATACCTGTCAAGTTTCGGGAAATTTCTGTCAAATAAGGGAAATTTCCAGCCAAAATTGAAAACTGGACACCTATGCTTATCCTGTGCTGGCCTCCAGTCTAACTCCAGACTAATTGCAGTCTAACTAATACGGGATGACGTTGGGAAAGAGTGTAAAATATGGGGGTTTGACAGAAATTTCCCGAAACTTGACAGGTATATGAAAGGAGCCTCATTCAGCTGCTCCCTGAGTGGGGTTTCTCCAGCAAAAAAAAAAATCCGTTCAACCCAAAATAATTTATGACACAAAATTATTATAGTGAGAGATTAAACAGTGTATCAGCATTTGTGGAAGAATATTATAATTACAAGGAGTTTAGTTTGATATTACCCATTTTCCTGTCCAAGCTTTGAGATAGTTAAAATCTTATAAGTCTGTGTATTGAAATAAGAGGGAAATGCTTGGTGGGTAGTTTGTGCATTTGTCAAGATTGTGTCAACTGGTAAAGAAAGAATGTTTTCTCATCAAACTTATCATTTAGTAAAATTTAATTGATGTGAAGTTTTTGGCAGCATGTCTGTGAAAACATCTGTGTTCTTGGCTGGTTATAGAGTGGGCAATAACAGCTGCAATTCTTAAGATAAAACACCTGGGATGTATGATGAGTGGGAAGTCCCAGACCAAACAAAGGAGAGATAAGCCAGGTTACGGTGACCCTCCCTATGTTCTCAAGCTTTGTGACTGGTGATGGTGAGGTAATAAGTCCAGCTGCAGAGGAAGAAGCATCAATTAATTATCCCAGATAGTGGATTTGAACATCCTTCAAGTAAAGGGCCTAGAGCCAAGGCTGATGACACAGCTTCAGGGTATAAAAGAAGGATTATTATACCCAATTTCTGAGCTCTTTGACCATCAGTAGCATCCCTTGCTACCTAACCTGAGCTTCCAGGTAGCTGATGAGACGGGAAAGAGGGAACCCATGCTAGGTAAATATGAACAGCTTAGTTGTGTTTTGATCCTTGCCTTTTATTTTCGAATTTGCTCTTGTACTCTCTGTCTCTGAAAATGCTTTCCTTGCCTAGAAAATTGTGTGAATAAATCTTTATTTATTTACTCACTGAGTGCTCATTGTCTCTGAGATCCTAACAAGAACCTAAAGCCCATCAGACCTGCTCAGTTTGAGCTGGCAACACAGCAGCTAACACTAAAGAAACATGCTGCTGTTTTTCCTCCTCTAGGGTCTCACAGCAAACTAGCCTCTAGAACTCCACTGTTAAGTGCTTTCTTTGATAATAGCTACAAACATCCACTGAAACAATCGTCTGTTCTGCATAATGGTGCTCACAGTCAGCCCTTTTTCAAAGCTTCTCTCCCTCGCTTTTAAAATTCTGACTATTTAGAGAAGAAAAAGATTGCATACATCACTGGCAATATTTCTGGATGCTTTGGCAGCTTGGATTGGGATAGCGTCGAGACGAAAGTCAATGCCTTCCTTCTTTGATTCTTCCATAGCCAGTCTGTACAATTTCTGAGAGACAGAGAGAAGAAAATGTTTATTTCACTGATTCAACAATGCCAATACAGTTTAAGTCCTGAACTTTACAGTGGTACCGTTTGTAGTAACCAGGTTTTCATATCTTAGTTAACCACACTGTGATTTATTCACTTCTGGCTTACAAACACTGGCTAGTTTAAACTACAGTTTCTGTGCTATTCGCTCCTGTAAATTTTCCACCCTATTTGTGCAGAGAAACCAAGGAAACATTTTTGCCAGATTTCTACCAGCGAAGAAGAAATTCTCCAAGAGCTCCATAAAGATGAGCAGATTGGAGAGCAGATTTGTTCATTTTCTCCCCAAGTGTATTTTTCTGCTCTGCTATCGGACACTCCCGCTTGCACACCTCTGCACCTTGCCACTGCCAGAAGGAGGAGGAGATGGTCTAAGCCAGGTGGGGCCACTTGAAGACTCTCGCCTTGTTCTGGGCCCCTCCCGCCCGGGAAATGACTTTGCTGCTCTGTTTGATGCTTCGTGGTAGTTTGAATTTGTAAAGTGCATTATTGACTATTTTGTGTTTTTTGTATACTGCTTTATTGTGTGTTTGTAACTCTGTATTGTGTTTTATTTTGTATACCTTACTAGCTGTGTATTTTTGGATGATATTGTGTACCTATTGGATGTAAAACCACTTTGAGTTGCCCGCTGGACTGAGAAAAGCAGTATATAAATTAAACTTTATTATTATTATTATTATTATTATTATTATTATTATTATTATTATTATTATTATTATTATTATTATTATTATTATTATTATTATTAAGGGGATTGTGCCTGCCACCATTTTACTTTCCTGCAGTACCTTCAATTTCCTGCCATTTTAGGGTACTGTGGGGAAGCAGTAAAGGTAAAGGTTTCCCTTGCTCGAAAGCCAGTCGTATCCGACTCTAGAGTGCAGTGCTCATCTCTGTTTCTAAGCCGAAGAGCCAGCGCTGTCTGTTTCTGCAGACGTTTCCGTGGTCATGTGGCAGGCATGACTAGACACCGGAGCGCACGGAACGCTGTTACCTTCCCACCGAAGTGGTCCCTATTTATCTACTTGCAATTTCTTGCTTTCGAACTGCTAGGTTGGCAGGAGCTGGGATGAAGATGGGAGCTCATTTCCGTCCTGCAGTACTCGGGAATCGAACTGCTGACCTTCCGCTTCCCAGTCAGCGTGTTAGCGACTTGAGCCACTGCAGTTCCCTATCACTATAGTGCAGAGAATCACTATTAAAAGTAGAAAAGTGGTTTATGCATTTGTCTGCAGAGGTTGGGAATTCAATTCCCCAGTGGGTACTAGATGATCCACAGGGTCCCTTCCAGCTCTACTGTTGTAAGAGTATTATTATATTTAAAAGTAAGTTAAAGAAGACTCTCAGGGTGTTTCTTTTTTTTTTTTTAATGTATTTTGCAACATCTGACATATCACTAGATGTTATTTTTGAAGGTGTAACAATTTTTCTAGGGTTCAGAGGTACAACCTGAATTTTTGGAGTCTACTATATAGTTAAGCAGTCTGGGTCTTTGCTGCCCTATGAGTTAAGTCTGAGTCATATGAGATTGACACATACAAGAGATAAAAAAAAAGAAGAGGAGGGATGTATGGCAGACATTTTGGTTCTGTGTTAAGCCTACTATTTTGTGTTTCTTTCCACCTATTTTATGCTAAAATCCTAGTCACTTTGGCCCAGTTAAGGCTTTGCCACAGTCTCCCAACTGTTAAAGTTTCAAGAAGATGGAGTAGATGGGTTTTGTCTGTATTGCAAGAATTGACATAAAATATTTATAAAATAAATAAAAAATAACTCCATCTCTTTTTTGCTCTACAGTAGGTATAATGTCAATTATGTGTCCAACTCCATGAAAACATTGAAGCTAGGGTTTGCCATTGATTATCTTTCAATTTCCTGGTAGTTTTAATTGACATTCATTTTCTCTCTCTCTCTCTCTCTCTCTCTCTCTCTCTCACCTAGTGCCAAATCACTACTGTTGGCAGTGAACAAAAGAAGATAAACATAAACACGCAATCTCAAACCATAAAAAATCTCCAAACTTACAAAAAATGACAAAAAGATAATGGAACTATGAAACTAAACAAAGAATTAATTAATCAATTTTAGGAACTCTGTTAGATGATTTAATTAATTAAATCATCTAATGGAGATCCTAAAATTGAGGGTCATATTGATGTCTCAAGAGTAGGGTTTTATTAAGTTTTTCTGTGTAAGTTTTTGTTTTCAGTAATTTTTTAAAAAGACTGGGAAACAAAGCTTGCTACACCTCCAAAAGAATATAGTTTCATATTGAAGGGGCCACCACAAAGAGAGCGTTGCAATACTCTTTTTTTGAGATTACCAATCCCTGAACTAAAGTTATTAGGGATTTTCTGTCCATATTAAAGCTCAATTGGCCAATCTACTGAAAATGGGGGGACCGCTCTGATTACAGCAGATATCAGTTGTTCTAATGATAGTGCTGAATCAGAAAGCACTCTCAAATTGAGAATGTGATCTTTTGGGTGTACTGTATGTGTAATCCATTTAGAACATGAAAAAATTGCTTGTAACCGATCTGGAAACCCTCCCAACATTAGGATCTCTGTCTTGTCATGATTCAGATTCAGCTTCTTTGCCCTAGTCCAGCCCATTTTTAATGCCAGACAATGAGTTCAAGGGTCTGCAAAGCATCTACTGCAGACAAAGGAAAGGAGAAACAAGAATTGTATGCCATTAATGTATTGACCTCTCCCAGTGGCTTCATGTAGATGTTGAATATCATTGGGAAGATGATCAACCACTATGGGATTGCATAGCAGAGGTCCTAAGGGGTTAAGACAGCATCCCCAAGCTAGGAATGACTACTGAAGGAGGACAGAAACCAAGGAAGTGCTTGGTCTCGATCCAAAGCCCTCATAACTTGTACAGGAGAATACTGTAATTAACCATAGCAAAAGCCCAAGAGATCCAAAAGTACCAACATATTACACTCCCTATGTTAGCCTCTATAAAATGCCATTGTGCACCATGACCTGGTAACATGATTCCACCCAACCACATTTGAAATAGATTCAAATCTTCCTCCAAGAGTGCCTGTCACATATTTGCTACAATCCTCTTGATCAACTTGTCCAGGAACAGAATGTTAGTTATATGTCTATAGCTGCTAAGATTCCTTGCCACTAAATTTGTTTTTCTTCAGAACAGGCCATATGATAGCCTCTGTTAAACAGGAAGACATATAGCCTTCTTGAAGAGACACATTAATATTATGTGTTGGACCATTAAATCATACTATCTTTGGCATATCTTAATAGCAAGGACAGACAAGGACTGGCAAGATTAGTGGCTGCTTTACAGTGTGCAATAGTCCTGTCAATGTCATCTAGCAATAAAAGTTGATTATGATCCAAGAAATCCTGACTAGACATTGCATTGGGCATATCAACTCAGTGTATTGCATTATTAACGGAGGCAAGGTCCCAATGGATGGTTTCAGTTTTCTCACTCATTGTTGGGGACCTTTAAAATGTCTTTTCGTGTGTGTGTTCTTAATACAACATTACTAATAATGCTGAAAAATATTCTTTCAATTGTACATTAATTCATTATTCTGCAGCTGCTTGCCTTTCCAATCTAGTGGTAGCCAGTGACAGGAGTTACTTAGTAGTGTCCATGCATGGGGTATAATTGAATATGGGAAGATGGAGAGATTACTGGCTACCAGAGAAATAACTGTATAATGAAAGGCTGAATATTTAATCAATTTCCAGCTATCTCATAATCTGTACATAAGAATTTCTTTTCTTATCAAATTAAATAACTATGATGAAATTCTCAGCACAATACTAGTTTAAACCACAATTTGTTATGAGCTCTGAACAGAAAACCATGATCTCTGCTTTGCTCCTCCAGTTGCCATACCTGGAACAAGAATCCAAATTCTTTCACAGCAACTAAGTTTCAATGAACACTAAAATCTCTACACTGTGACAGCTGCATCCATACAGAAAACACCACAACCACTGACATTGCTTCTGATTGGTCAAAATGCACACATATTCTCTGGATTTGCATGCAGCTCCTTTGTTTCATACTCACCTCACTATAATTCAGTTTGTTCAGCTTTGCAAGAGTGATTTCAGGTGTATCTGGCATGATGTGGATTGTAGTCTTGTCTTTATCCCAAGCTTCAGTGTACAGACGCTGTGGGAAAACAGAAGAGTAAGAGGCAACCATTGTTAAGAAACATTATTCAACATTCTAGATCGGGGTTCCCAACCTTTTCAAGCCAGGGGCTGGGTCATGCCCTCTCAGCCAGATTCAAGGGCCAGACGACCACTTTGCCCTGCCTGCACAATGGGGGTGGCCATTTTGTCCCAACAGCTTCAAGGGGGTGGCCATTTTTTCTCTCCAATGCCTTTGGAGGGGTGGGGAGCCACATGAAATGGCACCAGGGGCTGGATCCGGCCCATAGGCCTTAGGTTGGGAACTCCTGTTCTAGATGGTTTGGCAGAGAGCACTTGAGAAACTGAATTCTCATGGGTCTTCACTGTTTTGATTAGAGCTAGGGAATCCCAAATTTAATCTCCCTTGCTTAAATTTTAGATCTCAGCCCAATCCTTTTATCGATGGATTCTTGTCAGGAATCCTTCCACACTAGTAATTTGTGCATACTTTACAAATAGATTTATATCCCACATTTGCATCTGTGACATGTTCATTTATTACTTCATTACCAAACTTAGTTGAGATTATGAATACAATCTTACCCTATTCTGTCCTTGGTATGATTTTCATTCTTCTTTGGGGCTCACTTCTTCAAACCATATTTAATTACTACCAGTTGTGATGCTCCCCCTCCCTTTTTTAAAAAAATATCATTCAGCCAATAAGAGGTGACTGATGCTTGTAAGAGTAACTCACGTGGGTTGGGAGATCCAAATGAATTAATGAAGCAAATATCAGCATGGCCAAATCATGGAAAGGAGATCTAAACCCAGGGGGTGGGACTTTTGAAGAGAGAACTACATGGATGGGGTCTAAGTGGTGAATGCCCTGTTACATGCATTATTGATCATCTTGTTTATCACAACCACTACAATTACAGTATTTCCCAATTAAGCACTGACACAAATAAAGAATATTCAGCATAGTCAAAGCAAGACCTCATTTCAAGACTTACCTTGCTCATTATCTCAGCATTATGTTTTGCCAACTCAACCTCCAAAGTATCAGGGATGCTGGTAAATGTCAGTTTATCAGCTGGCTGGCGGTACTTCCTCTCACTCAAGATGTCTCCAGCTCTCTTCACGTGCTCTACTCCCATCGAGCCAATAGGAACCCACCCAATTCCTTTCAGCCATTCCAGATCTTGCTTATAAAGAACCTGAAGCATAAGAAAATATTAAGGTCTGAGTTCAAACATCAGCTGGGGTGTCACACATTCATACTTGAATATATTTTGCAAATCCTACTCACATCACTCTGCAGATCATAGGCCTTTCTAGCTTGGATGACATCATTCTGATCTGGCAGAGAGAGCCACTCATGCAGGTAATGGCGGTAATCAACATCACTGACAAGTTTCTGGCAGTTCTTAGCCAGCAAGATCCCCAGCATATCCACGGGACTGGAGAATTTGGTCTTCCATTTCTGAAAGTCTTTCTTGTATTCCCTCTCACTTTGCATTTTGCCTGCTTTTATGGAATGCAAAATTTTAGGGTCATCCTCTACACAGCGAGCTCCAATATGGTGGCCAAGCTGCTTGCGATATCCGTCTTTGTATAGGTACTGAAAGAAATGCACACACGTAAATCAATTGTCAAGGACAACAAATTACGCTGTAAGAATGAAACAAACATTTTCTTAACATGTACTTGATTGCCTTTCAAGCATTCCAATCAAGTCAAATTGCAGAGAAATTCTGATTGCATTTCATGTCAACATCTTCATATTTTTCCTCTCTTTTGAAAAAATTATTTCAAACCTTCCTTTAGTTCTGATTATTTATGAATTATATGCGATGAGAAAGGAAGTGTATAAATTATTCCTTTATACTCTCAATGTTCACCTGCCCTTTAGAATTATAAATTACCTTCCATTCATTGAAGGGCGTGAGCCAGATCAAACCAGTACGCACCTACTGGTAGTAAAAATGGCTGGCTCTACCCACCTTTCTGCCCCACCCACTTCCCTGCCCCACCCACTTCCTCCTCCTCCTAGAAGAGGCTTCGGAGGTGGCTGGCTCCATTTCCCCCTTCATCCAAGGCTTTTCCTGGGCTCAGTTTCATGCCAAAGTGCATCCCCAGCCACTCTGGAGTGGTTGGGGAGGCACTTCGGGGTGAAACAGAGCTCTGGAAAAGCCTTGGACTAAGTGGGAATTGGGTTCGGAGGGGGCTCTTTGCTGTAGAGCTATGAAAATAGAAGCCACTCTGGAGTGGCTGGGGATGCGCTTCACGGTGAAACGGAGACCTGGAAAAGCCTTGGACAAGAGGGAAATGGTTTCAGAGGTTTGCTATAGAATGATGAAAATAGAAGAGGCTTCTATTTTCATAGCTCTATAGCGAAGAGCAGTCACATGGTCACCACTGCTTCCATCCACTGTTCATTAAACTAAGTAATACAGTACTGCATTTTCTTCAGTATATTTCCTGTACTCTCTTTTCAATATGATAAAGAAACACATTTTGTTATATTATGTTCCAAGGAATTAAGAACAGGAAGACTATCGCCATGATGATAGCCAATATCCAGAACAGATACGGCACCTGAAGAAGAAGAAAGAAACATGCTGCTGCTTTTCCTCCTCAAGCGTACTAGAACAAAGTAACCTTTATGTAAGAAAAATTAAATTATCATAGAATGCTAAGTGCTTTCTTTGATAAAAACTACAAACATCCACTGAAATAATCATCCATTCTGCACAGTGGCATTCAGTTAGCCCTTTTACAAAACCATTTCCCCCTCTCTTTTAAAATTCTGACTATTTAGGGAAGAAAAAGGCTACGTACATCACTGGCAATATTTCTGGAGGCTTTGGCAGATTGAATTGGAATAGCATCAAGACGTAGGTCACAACCTTCCTTCTTTGATTCTTCCATTGCCAGTCTGTACAGTTTCTAAGAGAGAAAAAGAACATATTTATTTCAGGTTCTTGATGTTGCCAATATACTATTTAAGTTCTAGACAAACCAAGACAACAGTTTTGCAAGATTTCATCCAAAGAAGAAGAAATTTTCCAATGGTTCCATAAAGGTAGAATTTACCATTTGCACTGGTTGGAGATAGATGTATTCATTTTTTAATCCTTAAGGGTATTTTTCTGAACTCCCTTTGCAGGTGGCAACAAAGGGAATTGTGCCTTCCACCATTTTACTTTCCTACTGTATCTCCATTTCCCTGCCTCTCTAGGGCAGGGATTCTCAACCTGTGGCCCATGGGACAAATGTGGTCCATGACACCATTTAATTTGCCCCCTCCCCCACAGCCTCCACAACACCAGGAAACGCCAAGTTGTGGAGGAATGGCAAAATGGCCATCCGGCCCCCAAAGCTGTCTGAGGTAGTGTGGCCTGGCCCCCAGCTTTAAAAAGTTGAGAACTCCTTTTCTAGGGTATGGTAGGGAAAGTGAAACTAAGGTCTGCCATTGGTTGTTCTTCAATTCCTTGACACTTCTATTTGACTAGGAAAATGTTTTCTATTTTAATACTGCTACACTTATTGGCAAACAACTACTCTGGGCAGTATGCCCGATCTGGACCACTGATTAATAGCAACAAAGTATTGGTGTGGCCTGAACCATGTTAGAAAAGGATTTTGGTTGGGGTCGCCAAACTACAGCCCACGGCACCATTTTATGTGACCTGCTGCTGCCCTTGCTGCTCTGAAAAGTGGAAGCAGACGCATTTACGACAGCCGTTAAATGCACCTGTGCATGCGTAAACGTGCCCACGCCTGCCATAAAATCACCCGCTGCTGTTGTAAATGTGTTTACAACAGCTGCAGATGCGTTTTACTGCAGCGTTTATGGCTGGAAGAACCACGTGACCAGCTAGCTCAGTTTTCTCGAGGGCTTTCCAACAGTGTCTTCAATTTCCTGCTATACTAGGGTATTGTGGGGAAAGTGAAATTCAGGTCTGCCCTTGGTTGTTCTTCAATTCCTTGAAATGTCTACTTGACTAGGTTTTTATTTTATTTTATTATATTATAGTGGCAAACCATTACTAGGGGCAAAAATGTTAAAGTCAACATCAATTCCGAATGCATGAAATAAGAATAACCAAACTACCAAAAGCTTGCCAGGAAGATAATGGAACTAAACAAACAAATAAATAGATAAATCATGTTGACCCGTAACGTAGAACATATAATTATTGGTTGTAAAATTAATACCCCAGGAATTGGATGTTATTCAAAGTTTCTTTGTAACGTTTTGTTTTCAACAATTTTTGGAAAAGATTGAGGGACAAGGCCTGACACGCTTCCAGATGACACGCTTCTTTGCCTGGACAACCTGAGAAATAAGGCCTGGGTGTACCACTTAGTTGTTCTTGCAGAGAGGCACTCTAAATGGTAGCAAGGCCTCAAACTGCTTAGAATTTTATATGTTAGAAACAAAATCCTGTATTTGAAAAGTAAAGTGTCATTGAGTCAGTGAAAGCAAAGCAGGATTGCAGAAATGGTCAAATTTTGATGTTCCTAAAATCAACCTAGCTACTTACTACATTCTGGAACTGTTGGAGTTTCTGTTCCATCTTGAAAGATAGTCCCATGTAGAGGTCATTGCAGTAATTGAATTACTGTATGAGATTGCCAATGCGTGAAACAAAGTTGTTAGGGATTTTCTTTCCAGATAAAAGTGCAACTAGTCAACCAGCTGAAGTTGGGGGAAAACCTGCTCTGACTATGGCAGATTTTTTTCTTCTTCTAAAATAACTGCTAAATCAGCAGGCACTTCAAATTATGAATGTGATCCTTTGGGGGGGGGGGGATTGTAACCCCTTCCAGGCCAGGGAAATTTCTGCCTAACCAAGTTGTATAAACTGCCAACAACAGGATCTATATACCTTGCAAGGATTCTCTGTTAACTTATAAACTGGTCATCTGCCAGACAAACTGTAGTTACATCAACATACTATGCTTTCCTTAAACCAGGGGTGCCCAAACTTTTTGGGTCGTGGGCTGGTCACATGGTTCAGTGGGCCAGTCATGTGGTTCCTCCCACTGGAAGCGGAAGTAAAATTCCTCTATGCATGCAGAGTACGCTACTGTAAATGCACCCTTGGCTGTTGTAAAAATGTTTACGACAGCCACAGGTGCATTAACTGCAGCATTCTGTGCATGCATGGGCACATTTTACTTCCACTTCCAGGAGTGGTGAGGGCCAGATGAATTAGTGTTGGGGGCCAGATCTGGCATGTGGGCAATAGTTTGAGCACCCCTGCCTTAAACCATAGCTTTCAGTGATTTGTGAATGTGATCAGACATGCTGCACTCGACCAAACTTTTTCACAACAACTAAGTCTCAATAAACACTAAAGGCTCTACACTGTGATAGCTGCATCTGCACAGACTACACCAGAATCACTGACATTGTTTCTAATTGGTCAAAATGTACACAGTTTCTCTGACTTTGCATGGGAACGCAGTTCCTTGTTTCATACTCACATCACTGTAGTTCAGTCTGTTGAACTTTGCAAGCATGATTTCAGGTGTATCTGGCATGATGTGGATTGTAGTCTTGTCTTTATCCCAAGCTTCAGTGTACAAACGCTGTGGGACAACAAAAGAGTACGAAGCAACTAGTGTTAAAAAAACATTATTCAGCATTCTTGGTGGTTTGGTAGAGATGAGCACTTGTGTCCATTGAAGATGAGTCTTCAATGCTTTGAGCAATGTAGAGCATTGGAACAAAGCTTGGGAAGCCCAAATTTAATCTCCCTTGCTTAAAATTTAGGCAGGAATTAAATCTCAGCCCAACCTTGTATCCAAAGGTTCTTTTCAGGATTCCTTCCACACTATTTTTGTGCATATTTTACAAATAGATTTACATCCCACTTTTCTAACTGAAGAGGCTTTCATGGCCTAGTGGTTAAGATGCTTGATAACTAGAAGATCAGCAGATCAGCAGTTTGATATCCAAGTGCTGCATGATGGACTGAGCTCCCGTTAACCACCTCATCCCTACCAACCTAGCAGTTTGAAAGCAAGAAAGTACAAGTGCATAAATAGGTATTGCTTAGGCAGACAGTGATGGCTCTTTGGTTGTAAATAGAGATGAGCCAAATGGATTAATGAAACAAAGATCAACATGGAAAAGATATCTAAATACAGAGGAGACATCACTTTTGGGAGGAAAAACTACATGGATGGAATCTGAGCACTCAAAGCTCTGTCGGTTATTTTACTCATCACCTTGTTTTTTTCAACCACTACAATTATTTCCCAACCAAATACTGACACCAAAGAACATTTAGCACAGTCAAACCAAGACCTCATTTTAAGGCTTACCTTGCTCATTGTCTCAGCATTATGTTTTGCCAACTCAACCTCCAAAGTATCAGGGATGCTGGTAAATGTCAGTTGATCAGCTGGCTGGCGGTACTTCCTCTCACTCAAGATGTCTCCAGCTCTTTTCACTTGCTCTACTCCCACCGAGCCAATAGGAACCCACCCAGTTCCTTTCAGCCATTCCAGATCTTGCTTGTAAAGAACCTAAAGCATAAGATGACTTTGTTTGTTTGTTCAATATTTTGATAAGCCACCTTTCTCCCAATGGGGGACTCAAGGTAGCTCACACTATTAAGAAGACTAATTAAAACACAATTAGCTGTACAATTAAAAAGCAGTTGACGCAATGGGCACAAAGCTAGGCTGGCTGAGGAGGATGGTGGAGGATAGGGGTGCCTGGCATGTGGTGGTCCATGGGGTCGCAAAAGGGTCGGAATCGGCTGTGCAACTGAACAACAAAAAAACTAGAAGAATAATTAAAATACAGTATATTAAATGATTAAAAACAGGAGTAAAACATTAAAAACTTCATAAACAGACAATAACGTTACTGAAAACAGCATCCATGGACTCATTCATTAAATGCTTGTCTGAAGAGATGAGACTTCAGCTGTCAGTGCAAGGAAAAAATGGATGAAGTCAACCAGACCTGCCAAGGGTGCAATCTGGGAGCTGTCACAGATGAGGGCCTCTCTAATGTCTTCATCCAAATGTACCTCTGAAGGCAATGAGAATTAGAGGAGGGCCCCCTATGAACATCTTAAGAGCCAAGTAAGCTTATATGGGAAGATATATTCCTTCAGATTACTTGGACCCATGTTTTTCTTCTTCTTTTGTGTCTAGGCCAGACGTAAAACTCCCAAAACAAAGGCACCTTTGGGTGAGTTCATTCTGCAGTTCCCTTCACCTGACCAAGTGTGAGAAACATTAGCCAGCAAGACAAGGTTGTCGTTACCAGAGTAGGCCCAACTGTGGTTCTAAAATACCACAATCTTTGAGGAGGCACACTCTGTGTACCCCAGGCCCAAGCTGTCTAGGGCTTTATAGGTAATGGCCAGCACTTTGAATGAGGCCTGGAAATGAACTGGTAGCAGTGCAGTTGTTGTAGTGGGGGTGTTATATACTTCCTCTAAATGGCCCTAGTCAGCAGTTTGACTACTACATTTTGAACCAGCAGAGGTATCGAAACCATCTTCAAAGGCAGCCACACCTAGAGCATGTTACAGTAATCCAAATGGGATATCCTATAACTAAGGCATGTCAGGATCTTGGAATTGTTGTACTGAATGTGTGTCAACACTGTGATGTGGCTGCAATTGCTATTTTGGGCTGCATTAACAGAAGTGTAGTATCCAAAACCTGTGAAGTACTAGTCCCCCTATATTTGGTACAATTTAGATAACATCTACAGTACTATGTCCAGTTCTGGAAGCTGTACTTTAAGAAGGATGCCAACGAACTGGAACAAGTTCAGAGGAGGGCAATAAGGATGGTAAGAGGACTGGAACCAAAATTGTGTGAAAGAATTGGTCATGTTTAGTCTTGAGAAAAGGAGACTGAGGGAGGATGTGATAGCACTTTTTTAAAACTTGGAAGATAATGAGGAGGGCCGGGATTTGTTCTTTTATTTATTTATTTATTTATTTATTTATTTATTACTATATTTGTGTTGCCGCCTCCTTCGCCGAAGCGACTCCAGGTGGCTCACAACAGTATCAAAAGTTCAAAATACAAAACGTCCCCATCATACAGAACTAAACAATTAAAACTTTAAAAACCATTAAAACCAGATTAAAACACCCTCCCTATAAAATTGAAAAACCCAGATGGCCTTATATAAGCCAGCGGGGAGGAAGGGGGGCTACCACACAAGCAGTGTCCCACACCCGCTGTGCTAACCAGGTTTTTAGGCCCTTCCTGAAGGGTAGCAACTTTGCCTGGAGGCACAGCTTGGTCTGCAAGAGGTTCCACAAGGCTGGAGAAGATATGGAGAAGACTCTCCTTCTAGTGCCAGAGAGACGAGCCTCTCTGGCAGATGGAAACATTAGGGAGTCCCTCCGGTCTGATCTTGTAGGATGGGCAGATGATCTTGGGGTGACGCGGTCTCTTAGGTATCCTGGTCCACTACCATGAAGGGCTTGATAATGGTAGAGAATGGCATTGTTCTTGATAATGACAGAGTGCAGAGCACATAATAATGTGCTGAAACCACAGGAAGCCAGATACAAGCTGAATGTCAGGAAAAAGCTTCTCCTTGGTTAAAGCAATATGACAATGGAACCAATTACTTTGGGAGGTGGTCAAAACTCCACTTCTGAGGCTTTCAAGAGAAATATGGACAATCGCCTGTCAGATCTACTTTGATTTGGATTCCTGTACTGAGCAGGGGGTTGGATTTGATGGTCTCACATGCCCCTTCCAATTCAATTATTCTATGACTCTATGTGTCACTGAAGATAAATCAGGCATCTCAAGAAGCGGATGCAGCTGGCACACCAGTTTTAACTGTGCAAATGTGCTCCCTGTCATCACTGAAAAATGGGCATCCAGGCTCAGGGCTGAGTCCAGGAATAAACCCAAGCTGCAGACTGGACTTTTCATGGGAAGTGTAACCCCATCCAGCATCCCAATTCCTTCATCTATTTTCTGATTTACCAAGAGCACCTCTGTCTTGTCTAGATTAAGTTTCAGTTCATTTGTCCTCATCCAGGCCATTAATGACATCAGACACTGGTTCAGGACTGAGAGAACTTCCTTGAAATTCAGTGGGAAGGAGAGATAGAGTTAGGGGTCATCAGCATACTGGTGACACAAACCCCCAAAACTTTGGGTATCTTCTCCTAGTGGTTTCAAGTACTGTATATATTAAAAAGCATGGAGGACAAAACAGAACCATGAGGGATGCCACAGGCCAATGGCCAGGGTGCCAAACAGCACCACATTCTGGGTCTTCTCTTCCATGAAGGACTGGTGGCACTGTAAAACTGTACCTCCAAGTCCTTGTGCTGATTGACGGTCAAATAAAGATATGTAAGTACCTCCAAGTCCCATCCCAGAGAGACACACCAGAAGAATACTATAGGACAGCATCTCCCAAACTATGTTCCATGGAACACTGGTGGACTTCAATTCCCAGAAGCCTCAGTCAGTGCATTGGTTGATCAGTGCTTTGGGGAATTGACTTAGGCTTCTGAGTTTAGGAAACACTGCTATAGGAAATGGTATCTAAAACCACTGAGACATCCATCAAAGGCAACAGGGACATCCTTCCCCTGTCAAGTTCTCCATCCTATAACCAGGCCTGAAGCCAGATTGAAATGGGTCTAGATAAATCATCTAGGAATCCCTGAAGCTGAGAAACCACCACCCACCCCAGAAATAGGATGTCTAAGACTGGCCAATTATTCTCTGATTGAGTCGGGTTCAGAGAAGGCTTTTTCAAAAATGGTCTTATTACTGCCTCCTTTAAACTGGCTGGGATCCTACCCTGCGGCAAGGAGGCATTCACCACTCCCCTCACTCACTCAGCCATTCTCCCTCTGGTTGCTTTTATAAGCTAGAAAGGGCAAGGATCAAGCATGCATGCATGTGATGAAATTCACCTCTCCAAGAATCCTGTCCACATCATCAGGCTGCACAAACTGGTACAAATCCATCATAACCAAACAAGCAGGAGCCAAAGTTACATTCACATGATGTGCATAAATTACAACATCCAAGTCAGAGAAGATCTCAGTGATTTTGCCTGTAAAGTGTTGTACCCATTTCTCATAGTGGATTGAGGGGTAGTCGGCATCCTGTTCTTATCCACTGACCACTTGGAACAACTCCACTGGACAATTCTTTTCTTTGCTGCTGCTGCCATTACTACAGAATAAGCTCCTAAATGGGTTCTAGCTTGTGTTTGGTCGGATTCACTCTGAGTTTTCTGTCGCTCTAGTCTCCGTTCCACTTCTTTCATTGCTACTAGCTGCCTGGGGAACCTGGGGACTCATCTGGATCTACTCTGTGGGATGGGACATTTAAGAACAATCATGTCAATGGCTCGCACTATTTCTCCAACCCAGAGATCAACCTGGGCTTCAACAAGATCACCTGCTGTGGCCACAAGAAATTCTTCAAAAACCATCAGGAAACCAATAGGATCCATTTGTCTCATGGGATGGACCATCCTAAACTGTCCTGCACAACTGCAGAGATTAAGAGGTAGTGACCTATTTATGACAAAATGATATCAGATATATTCTCAACATCCAGATCACCATTATTCAACCTTTGGACTAGGTCCAGATTGTGCCTTCAACATGCGTGGAGCCAGATAACACCATGAAGGACATGGAGTCCTGAGATGCTCCAGAAAATATGTTCTCAGTATGAATAGTGGGACTGCGGAGGCTCAGTGGTTAAAAAGCTCGCCTTGTTAGCTGCAAGGTTGGCATGTTGACAGTTTGAGACCCGGGTACTGCATGATAGGCATCCAGGCATCACCTGAGCAGAGTTTCTCCAGCAAAAAAATCCTTTCAACCCAGAATAATTTCTGACACAAAATTATTATTAGTATGAATATTGAATTCCCGCAATGCAACAAACCTGAGGGCTCCAACATCACCTCTGAAATCAACTCAGTCAGCTTAGGAAGGGAGAATGTTATGCAGTGGGGTGGATGGTACACTAAAAGAATCCATATTATATTCCAGGCAGCCATTTTCCAGAGTACAGACTAGATAGGTTCTGAGTTCAAACATCAGCTGGGGTGCTACACATTCATACTTGAACATATTTTGCAAATCCTACTCACATCACTTTGTAGATCATAGGCCTTTCTAGCTTGGATGACATCATTCTGATCTGGCAGAGAGAGCCACTCGTGCAGGTAACGGCGGTAATCAACATCACTGACGAGTTTCTGGCAGTTCTTAGCCAGCAAGATTCCCAACATATCCACGGGACTGGAGAACCTGGTCTTGGATTTCTCAAAGTCTTTCTTGTATTCCCTCTCACTCTGCATCTTGGCCACATTCATGGAATGCAGAATTTTAGGGTCATCCTCTACGCTGCGAGCTCCAATATGGTGGCCAAGCTGCTTGCGATATCCATCTTTGTATAGGTACTGAAAGAAATGCACACACATTAATCACTTGTCAAGGAGAACACGTTACTCTGTAAGAATGAAACAAAAAGTTTCTGAACATGTCCATGACTGCCTTTCAAGCATTCTAGTCAAGTCAGATCACTATTTAGTGGCTCTAGACTTCCTGGGTGCGACGCTGCACCGTAGGGTGGCAGGGCCTATTAGAATGGCCCGCCCCAGGCAACTGATGGATCCTGATGGATTCCAGAGGGAACTGGGGGATTTCCCTCTGGATCGGCAACACGATTCACCCGAGGCGCTGGTCGACCTGTGGAACAGGATGACTACAGCGGCCTTGGATGAAATCGCACCACTACGGCCTCTCAGAGCTCATCGAGCTAGGTCATCTCCATGGTTCACAGATGAACTGCGGGAGCTCAAACGGGCAAAGAGACGCCAAGAGCGCCGCTGGGTGAAGACCCAGAGAGACTCCGATTGGACACTAGCTAGGGCCGCTATTAGGGCCTATCTAGTGGCGATGGAGGTGGTGAGGCGACAATACTTCACCACCCTTATTGCCTCCGCTGATAATCGCCCAGCCACCCTGTTCCGGGTTACCGGGTCTCTGCTTGGTAGGGGGACCCCGGTGCCCGGTTGGCAGGGGTCGGCTGAGGACTTTGCTGACCATCTAGTGGAGAAAATCGATCGGATTCGTTCTGGGTTTAATCCTGGCGTGGATGGGGAGAGTCCGGAGGGAGCCGGAGCACAGTCTTGCCATGCCATCTGGGACCGGTTTGATCCAGTTGCCCCTGATGAAGTGGACAGGCTCCTTGCAGCTGTGCGCGCCACTACCTGCCCTTTGGACCCCTGTCCCACCTGGTTGGTGAAAACCTCCAAGGCAGTGACAGGTGGTTGGGTTGGGGCTGTGATCAATGCATCATTGCGGGAGGGGGTGTTTCCTGCACCTTTAAAACATGCTTTGGTGCGCCCCCTCCTGAAGAAATCTTCCCTCGAGCCAGCTGTCCTAACTAACTATAGGCCTGTCTCAAATCTCCCCTTTTTAGGGAAGGTGTTGGAGAAGGCAGTGGCGTGTCGGCTGCAGGGGGTACTGGATGAAGCGGATTATCTGGACCCTTTTCAGTCAGGATTCAGGCCTGGATATGGTACCGAGACGGCATTGGTCGCACTGATGGATGATCTCTGGCGGGAGCGGGACGGTGGTCATCCATCCGTCCTTGCTCTTCTTGACCTCTCAGCGGCTTTCGATACCGTTGACCACGGTATCCTTCTGGAACGGCTCCGAGGTTTGGGAATCCAGGGTACTGTGTGGTCCTGGTTTTCCTCATTTCTGAGGGGTCGGTCCCAGTCGGTGTGGTTGGAGAGTGAGAGGTCCAGTCCTAGGCCCCTCAAATGGGGGGTTCCTCAGGGCTCGGTGCTCTCTCCTCTCCTATTTAACATCTACATGAAACCGCTGGGTGAGATCATTCGCTCCCATGGGGTGTGGTACCATCAGTACGCGGATGACACTCAGTTGTACATCTCGGCCCATGGGGACCCCAGTGATGCCGTCAAAGTCCTTTCCAGATGCCTGGAAGCTGTGGGGGTCTGGATGGGGGCTAACGGGCTACAACTGAATCCCAGCAAGACTGAGTGGCTATGGATAAGGGGTCCTGCATTAATCCGGGAGTTACCATCGTTGGTTCTGGATGGGGCTATTTTGCCCCAGACAGACCCGGTGCGCAACTTGGGGGTCCTCCTGGATTCACGGCTACTGCTAGAAAAACAGGTGGCGGCTGTGACCAGGAGGGCTTTCGCCCAACTTCGGGTGATTCGCCAGTTGTGCCCACTCCTGGACCGGGACTCCTTGCTCATGGTCACCCATGCTCTGGTTACCTCCAGACTAGACTATTGCAATGCGCTCTACATGGGGCTGCCCTTGACGACCATTCGGAGGCTACAGCTGGTCCAAAATGCGGCTGCCCGGGTGGTGATGGGGTGTGGGCGTTATGCTCATGCTTCGCCACTGCTCCGGGAGCTGCACTGGTTGCCAGTATGTCTCCGGGTGCAATTCAAGGTGCTGGTTTTGACCTTTAAAGCCCTATATGGTAGTGGGCCAGGTTACCTAAGAGACCGCATCGCCCTGAGGACGTCTGTCCGTCCAACCAGAGCGGACCGGAGGGGCTCTCTAATTGTTCCATCAGCCAGAGGGGCTCGCCTCTCTGGCACAAGGAGGAGAGCCTTCTCCGTGTCTGCACTGGCCCTCTGGAACCTCCTGCCAACAGAATTACGTCTTCGGACGGAGTTGCTGCCTTTCAGAAGGGATGTTAAAACCTGGCTGGCAGGTCAAGTGTGGGGTGCAGGTGGAAGGGTAACCACCATGGGGTGGTTGGTGTAGAGGAACTCTTCCCCATGGTGCCTTTTTGATCCTGCAGCCCCTGCTTTTTAGGGGGTGGGTAGTCTTAACTTTTTTACTGTTTTAACTGTTTTTAGGATTATTAATATTGTCTGTAAACTCCTTGGGTTGCCCTGGGGTTACTTTTTATGTTGTTAGCCGCCCAGAGTCGGCCTTGTGTTGAGTGGGCGGGATATAAATTGAATAAATAAATATAAATTGCAGAGAAATACTGATTGGATTCCATGTCAACATCTTTGTATTTTTTTCTGTTACTTTCGAAAAATGTATTTCAAACTTTCCTTCATTTTTGATTATTTGTGAATTATATAAAAATTGAGGGGAAGTGTATAAATTTTCCCTTGTTCTCTCAATGTCCACTTGCCTTTTATAACTGTCAATTACCTTCCATCCTCTATTAATTAAACTAGCTAACAAAGCATTTTCTTCAGCATATTTCCTGTACTCTATTTTAATATGATAAAAATCATGCTGTTTTTACTTCTTCAAGATGCCCACAGCAAACTAGTCTCTATGTAAGAAAAATTAGATTATGTAGAACTCCACTGTCAAGTGCTTTCTTTGATAAAATCTAACACCATCCACTGAAATAACCATCCATTCTGCACAGTGGCATTCACTTAGCCCTTTTACAAAACCATTTCCCCCTCTCTTTTAAAATTCTGGCTATTTAGAGAAGGAAAAGGCTACATACATCGCTGGCAATATTTCTGGAGGCCTTGGCAGATTGAATTGGAATAGCATCAAGACGTAGGTCACAACCTTCCTTCTTCGATTCTTCCATTGCCAGTCTGTACAGTTTCTAAGAGGAAAAAAAGAACATGTTGATTTCAGGTTCTTGATGTTGCCAAAATACCATTTATGTCCTAGACAAACCAAGGCAACAGTTTTGCAAGATTTCATCCAAAGAAGAAGAAATTTTCCAATAGTTCCATAAAGGTAGAATTTACCATTTGCACTGGTTGGAGAGTAGATGTATTCATTTTTTTAATCTTTAAGGGTATTTTTCTGAACTCCCTTTGCAGGTGGCAACAAAGGGAATTGTGCCTTCCACCATTTTACTTTCCTACTGTATCTCCATTTCCCTGCCTCTCTAGGGCAGGGATTCTCAACCTGTGGCCTATGGGCCAAATGTGGCCCATGACACCATTTAATTTGCCCCCCACCCCCACAGCCTCCACAACATCAGGAAGCACCAAGTTGTGGAGGAATGGCAAAATGGCCATCCGGCCCCCAAAGCTGTCTGAGGTAGTGTGGCCTGGCCTCCACCTTTAAAAGGTTGAGAACTCCTTCTCTAGGGTATGGTAGGGAAAGTGAAACTAAGGTCTGCCATTGGTTGTTCTTCAATTCCTTGACACTTCTATTTGACTAGGAAAATGTTTTCTATTTTATTTTAATACTGCTACACTTATTGGCAAACAACTACTCTGGGCAGTATGCCCGAGCTGGACCACTGATCAATAGCAACAAAGTATTGGTGTGACCTGAACCATGTTAGAAAAGGATTTTGGTTGGGGTTGCCAAACTACAGCCCACGGCACCATTTTATGTGGCCTGCTGCTGCCCTTGCTGCTCTGAAAAGTGGAAGCAGACGCATTTACGACAGCCTTTAAATGCACCTGTGCATGCGTAAACGTGCCCACGCCTGCCATAAATTCACCCGCTGCTGTTGTAAATGTGTTTACAACAGCTGCAGATGCGTTTTACTGCAGTGTTTATGGCTGGAAGAACCACGTGACCGGCTAGCTCAGCTTTCTCGAGGGCGTGGTCCGTCGCACAGCACAAAAAGTTTGGAATACCCTTGATTTAGGTAACTGGTCTTCTCCAAGACTGCCTCCGACTGACTACCAGAGAAATGACTGTAGTGTATAATTAAAGCATGAATATTGACATTGATTTCCTGCCATCTCATACATAATGTGAACATGAGAATTTATTTTCTTATTAAATTAAATACATTTAATACTAGCTAAATTACTTTAAACACAGTAATGCATTTCATAACAATGTTACAAATTCTCAGCAGGGAAATTTGAGCACAGCATTAGTTTAAACCAAAGTTTGTTAACAAACACTTGTCTCTGCTTTACTCCTCCAACTGCCACTTCAGGAACAATAATCCAAAAAAGAAGACCAGAGAAAGAAGTAAGGATACAGATAATCAAATGCAAGCGCGGCACCAAAATGGCCGCCACGCTCTTTGCGGCCCCCCCACCGGACTTGGACATCCGGGTAGTTAGGTGGGCGTGGCCAGCACCCTTTAAAAGGGGTGGCCACAAGGCAGCCACGCTGCCATTTCGCGAAGCGACGGAGAGGAGAAGTTTTTCCCCAATTGCTCCGTCGCTCTTCCTTTAGCTGGGAAGCCTTCTTTAGGCAGCGGTTTCTTCTGCGCTTCTTTCTCCGGCTTCTCAAAGATTGGCAGCAATGCCTTCCAAGAAGAAGGCGATGGCGAACGCGGTTCGCACTTCCAGGAGGCGCCAGCCGGGTCGGAGGACCGCGACTGCGCCCCCTCAGCAGGCCCCCTTTCCGGGGGCGCCCGCCGGGACTGGCGGGATGGGGTCGATTGCTCCCTGGCCTGAGGCTGGGCAGCCTCAGACCGGCCCTGCAGGGGATGCGGCCCCCGGCCCGCAATCAGCGGCCACCGCCACGGACCTGGCGCATAGCCAGGCTGGGCCTTCTGGCTTTGGTATGCAGCTTCCAGCGGTGGGCTTTAACCAAGGGGGTTGGCTGGGTTCCCTTCCCTGGCAGGGCATGCCCCCTGCCCCTCAAGGGCCGGTGGTTGGGGCATGGCCATATGCGGGCCCAGGGGTCCAGAGACCTGGCCCGGTGCCAGTGACTGGGCCGGTTGGCCCTTTGCCCCCTGTCAGCGTTGGGGGCTATGTCAACGTGGATGCCCTGCTGGCCCGCGTAGCAGCCCTCGAGGCATCTTTGAGGGTAGTTAATCCATCCAGGGCACCGTTTGGTTTACAGGTCAACTCAGCGCCTGCCGGTTCTCGGCAGGCGGCCGAGAGGGTCGAGCTGCCTGAGGCAAGTAGATCGGCACCAGCCGTGGCCTCGCAGCTCCCCACCCAGCAGATGCCGCCAGCTGGCAGTGGTCAGGCCACATCTATGAGCTCGGTTGCGGTCGCGAGCTCCGACGCCCGCAGTGGGCTGGAACCCCCGGTGGGGGCGGCCCATGGGGGTGCAACTTGTGAGTATATGGTCCAAACTAGCGCACCCACATCACAACCCACAACGGGGGGAGGTTTGCAGTGGCCGTGGCCTCGCCTGGCTGGGGCGGCGGGTCAGCCGCCGTCAGCCAATCAGGGTACGGCTTCAACACTTCAAGGCCCCTCTTGGGGCGGGGTATCCTGTCCTCCAGGCAACTTAATGGGGGTGGCAGGACTGGTCCAGGCTCCTTTCATGGTGCCCAGCACTGTCAATGTTCTGGTGTCGGCCTTACCGACAGCAGGTTATTCATTGCCCCTTGGGAATCACCTGGCTCAGGCCACCAAGGAAAAGATCTGGCGGGGGGAGTATGTGGACATTTTCTCCCTCTTGAATAGAGAACCCACCAAAGAGGAGCGGGAGGGGCAGGACGAGAAGGATAAGGAACAGTCTCGTCGACGTAAGCCACCACGCACGTGGGCCAACTGGTTACCCACGTACCTTATATACATGGCGGTGTACCTCAGGGCCCGGCCTGACCTGGCAATTCCGATGGTCCAGTATTTGGACAACATATACCGGGCGATGGTTGATTTCCCTGGCCCGTCGTGGTTGGCTTACGACGAGGAATTTCGTATGAGAGTGCCCCTACACCCGGAAATGAGGTGGGATGAGCCCTGCCAGAAGCTGTGGCTTCTGTACATGACCCCCATGCGCCCGGCGCCAGGGGAGAGGTACCATTGTGGACATGCGGTCCAGCGAGCTGCTCCAGCCCAGGCACCCCGCCAGGTGGCAGGGCAGGGGGTTCCAGCCCGCCTGCTGTGTTGGAGCTTCTCGGCCAATGGTGCGTGCAACAGGAAGCAGTGCCGATACAGGCACGAGTGTCCCTCTTGTGCTGGCCCCCATGCCGCCTCTGCGTGTCCTAGGGCAGGCGGACTGCGGGGCAGAGGTAGAGGTGGACAGGGAGCGGGCAGAACTGCCGCACAGGGAGCTGGTCAGGCAAAAGGCCCCCTCCCCAGTTGATGTGGACATGTTGGAGCGTTGGCTCACGATGTACCCGAGGAGGGCAGACGCAGCTTACCTGATTGAGGGTTTTCAGCAAGGGTTTCACATTCCTTTCACAGGGATCAGGTCCCCTCAAGATGCACCCAACCTGTTATCACTCAGGGGAAGGGAGGTGGTGGCTGCCATGAGCATTGCTAAGGAGGTTGCTGCAGGCAGGGTCGCTGGCCCTTTCCCTCTTCCACCATTTCCCAACCTCAAGGTTTCCCCGTTGGGGTTGGTGCCCAAGAAGTCGCCGGGGGAGTTTCGTTTGATACACCACTTATCTAACCCGGCTGGCCGTTCGGTCAACGATGCTATCTCTGACGACCTTTGTTCGGTCAGGTATACATCTTTTGACCAGGCCCTGCGTATGGTGCGCTCATGTGGCCCGGGTGCACTACTAGCTAAGTGCGACATTAAGTCCACATTTCGTCTCCTGCCAGTGCACCCGGGCGACTTTGAGTTGCTGGGTTTCAAGTTCCGGGGTGAATTTTATTTCGACAAAGCCATGCCTTTTGGCTGCTCCATTTCATGCTCGGCATTTGAGCGCTTCAGCACCTTCCTCCAATGGGCCTTTGTTCGCAGGTCAGGGTCCCGGTCTGTAGCCCACTACCTTGATGATTTCTTATTCAGGGGTGAACGGGGCTGGGACACGTGCACACGTCTCCTGAATACATTTCAGACACTAATGAAGGAACTCGGTGTCCCTTTAGCGCCCGAAAAGACCGAGGGCCCTTCAACCAAGCTCACATTCCTGGGGGTTGAGATTGACACGGTGGTGCAGGCATCCAGGTTACCTGCTGATAAGGTTTCACGGATCGTTGCACTCATTTTGGACTTGCTGGCGAAACGCAAGGTGTCCCTTCGGGAGCTCCAGGTGTTACATGGTCACCTCAATTTCGCTTGCAGGGTCGTCGCACCTGACAGAGCATTTGCTCGACGTTTGTGCGACGCCATGACTGGCTTGGCCAGGCCCCACCACAGGGTCCGACTGAACAAGGGCATGAGGGATGATATGCTCATTTGGCTCCAGTTCCTGGGGGAATTCAATGGGGTGTCATTTTGGAGATCCGACCTTTTGGTTTCCCCTCGTTTTCAGGTTCAGTCAGATGCATCAGGGTCCCTGGGTTATGGGATTTACTTCGAAGGGAAGTGGGCCTATGGCAGATGGCCGCCAGCCTGGTGGGGCACGGATCGCTTGCGCGATCTCACGTACCTGGAATTTTTCCCCATTCTGGGAGCTTTGATGCTATGGGGCGAGGAGTGGGCCAATTCGGTCGTCCATTTCTGGTGTGACAATGCGGCAGTGGTCCACATTGTCAACTCACAGACGTCTAAATCTCCAAGGGTCATGGAACTGGTTCGCCAGTTTGTGCTGCGCAGCCTACGCCTCAATGTGCTTTTTTGGGCTAGACATGTTCCAGGTATTAATAACGATATTGCTGATGCTTTGTCCCGCCTGCAGATCCCCCGGTTCCGTGCCTTGGCCCCGGACGCAGAGGAATTTCCCTCGCCGCTCCCGGACGAGATATGGACGCTTGGCAAGGAGAGGTGAACCGGGCGATCAGCATGTCGCTCGCCCCCCGCACGCGTAAGGCGTATAACCATGCATTCAGTCCATTCAGGGCCTTTTGTGCCCAGTCACGGCTGCCTGAGAGTTGGCCCATCCCAGTCGCTCATGTCCTCCAATTTATGGTTTACTTACATGCCCAGGGCTTAGCCCCCCGCACCATAGCATCCAGGCTGTCAGCGCTGGCATTCATGGCCGAGGTGGGTGGTTTTGCTGACAGCACAAATGATTTTCGCATACGACATGTTTTGGAAGGGTGGGTGCGTGAACGTGGGCGCAGCCCGGACGACCGCCACCCGATTTCTCCAGGGGTACTTACCCATCTTGCACGGGGTTGGCATGACCTGTGTTTCGACAGGTATGAGGCAACCCTGTTTCACGCGGCTTCTACGGTGGCCTTTTTGGGGCGCTCCGCATCAGTGAGCTGGGCTACTGTCTAAGGCGGATGCGAGTCGTAGGGCACTGGAACTCGAAGATGTCTGCGTTTACAATGATTGGGCTCAGCTGAGGATACGCTCCTCTAAGGTTGATCAGCACGGTGTAGGCAGTGGTGTAAGACTGCTACGACGTTCCATGGCAGACATATGTCCGGTTGGTGCCCTACAGGAGTTCCTTGCACTACGTGGTATGCACCATGGCCCGTTTTTCTGTCACCAAGATGGGTCTTCCCTTACTAAATTTCAATTTTGGAAGGTGACCGGTAAGGCACTAGCCAGTGTTGGCCCCCCTGGGGCTCGCTACCGCACCCATTCATTCGGGATAGGGGCGGCTTCCACCGCAGCGGCGTTTGGGTACTCTGGGGCTGAGATACGCAACACGGGAAGGTGGGGATCACGATGTTTTTGGTTGTATGTTCGCCCTCTTCAACAGTGAGTACCAGTTAAGTCACTGCCCTGTTTCCTTTTTTCCTTGACAGACCCTGGGTGTCGTTTTACACCGGTGACAGTATGGCTGGTGGGCCACAGCTATGTGCACAGGGCAGCGCAGTTTGCTGCGGCGACAGAGTGGGGACCCCTGCTGGGACTGGGTGCATCCGCAAGTCTCGGGTGGTACGGTAAGCGCGGAATGTTATGGCGGGAACTGTTGCCATTCCTTTTCTCCATCAGGAATGCTGACCCGCCTGATGTCCTGACTATACACTTTGGGGGCAATGATTTGGGACAGGTCACGGGCCTATCGCTGGAGCATGCGATTTGCGGTGACCTGGCCTACTTGCATTATGTGTGGCCTGCCACAGCCCTGCTTTGGTCGGACATGATACCGCTGCACGCTTACAGGGGAGGGTTTACCCTCCAGGCCCTTGATCGGGCTTGGCGCTCGGTGAATGGGGCTATTGCCCGGTTCTTTCTGGACAAGGGTTGGGGCCGCGTCATACGACACCCCACTATCAGTCTGCAAAATTATGACCTTTATTCAGGGGATGGGGCCCATCTGTTGCAGGGAGGTATGGACCTCTTGTTGTGAGATTGGCGAGCAGGCCTGTTGACCGAGCTGACGGTCTGGGGGGGGGGGGGCGGTGAGCCTTTTGTTGAAGCCTCCCCGTGTGGCGGGTAGCACTGGTAAGGTAAACATTTATGACCCACAGGTATCCGGCAGGTTCGCAATTGACTGGACAACACTAGACAGGCACAAGTTGGTTAACGTTGTCCGGTCAACGATGAACCAGGCAATGGGGTGATGGCACGAGCTAGGCAGCAGGCATCACCCTGTTATTTTACGGATACGCGTCAGAGGGTGGGGTCAGTGGTTAGATTATTGACTACGGTCAACAATTTGTTTGCTGTCAACAAACAAATTGATACAAATGGATACATTGTAACCAATTGCCGTTGGCAATTTTGGGTGGAACCTTACCAGTGTTACTTCGGCCTGCTTGCCTTAAGAATTATAATTGGTTGAATACCAATAGAAATTTATAATTCGGACTAGGGCATGAATCAATAAATGTGGCCCAATGCCGTTATCCACTTTTACCAGTGTCTGAGTCCTTTATTGGGGGGTGCGCCTGCAAATGGCCATCTGCCATACAAACTGTGGTTATATCAATATACCAAGCTTTCTTAAACCATAGCTTTTGGTGATATATGAATGTGGTCAGACATGCTACACTGGACCAATCTCTTCCACAGCAACTAAGTCTTAACGAGCACTAAAATCCCTACAATGTGGCAGCTTCATCTGCACAAAATACACCACAACCACTGACTTTGTTTCTAATTGGTCAAAATGCACTCCGTTTCTCTTGATTTGCATTGGAACCCAAATCCTTGCTTCATACTCACATCACTATAATTTAGTTTGTTGAACTTTGCAAGCATGATTTCAGGTGTATCTGGCATGATGTGGATCATAGTCTTGTCTTTATTCCAAGCTTCAGTATACAGGCGCTGTGGGACAACAAAAGAGCAAGAAGCAACTATTAGTACGAAACATAACTCAGCATTTTTGATGGTTTGGCAGAGATGAGCACTTGGGAAAACCAGTTTAGACAGGTCTTCACTGCTTTTTACAATGTAGAACATTGGAGCAGAATTAGGGAAGCCAAAATTTAATCTCTCATGCTTAAATTTTAGACAGGAATTAAATCTCAGCCCAATTCTTGTATCCAAAGGTTCTTGTCAGGATTACTCAACACTATTAGTTGTTTTTTATATGCTACAAATAGATTTATATCCCGCTTTTGCACCTGAAACATGTTCATTTATTACTTCATTACCATACTTAATTTGGATTATTAATACATTCTTCTGTCCTTGGTGTGATTTTGATTCTTCTTTGGACTCACTTCCTCATACCATATTAAATTCCTAACAGTTGTGATGCCTCCCCCCACCCCACCATTTTTCCTTCTGACTACAGGAGATGACACTTGTAAGAGTAAATCACATGGCTTGGGAGAACCAAATGGATTTATGAAGCAAAGGGCAGCATGGGCAAATCAAAAACAAGAAATCTAAACATAGGGAAGTTGGCACTTTTGAAAAGACAGCTGCATGGATAGGGTCTAAGCAATTAATAACTATTGATGCATTTATTAATTATCTTCTTCACTGAATCCACTGTAATTACTGGTATTTTCCAACCAAACACTGCCTCCAAAGACTTTTCAGCACAATCCGATTAAGACTTCATTCCAAGACTTACCTTGTTCATCATCTCAGCATTATGTTTCGCCAATTCGATCTCCAAAGAATCCGGGATACTGGTAAATGTCAGCTGCTCAGGTGGTTGACGGTACTTTCTCTCACTTAAGATGTCTCCAGCTCTCTTCACTTTTTCTGCTTCCAAGGAGCCAGCAGGAATCCATCCAACCCCTTTGAGCCATTCCAGATCTTGCTTATAAAGAATCTGAAGCATAAGAAGGCATTAGACAGGTTTTGAGTTCAAACATCATTTGGGATACCACACATATATTTGTATGTATTTTGCAAATTCTACTCACATCACTCTGTAGATCATAGGCCTTTCTAGCTTGGATGACATCATTCTGATCTGGCAGACACAGCCATTCATGTAGGTGATGGCGGTAATCAACATCACTGACAAGTTTCTGGCAGTTCTTGGCCAACAAGATCCCCAACATATCCACAGGACTGGAGTACTTGGTCTTGGATTTCTCAAAGTCTTTCTTGTATTCCCTCTCACTCTGCATCTTGGCCACATTCATGGAATGCAGAATTTTAGGGTCATCCTCTACGCTGCGAGCACCAATATGGTGGCCAAGCTGCTTGCGATATCCATCTTTGTATAAATACTGAAGAAAATGCACACACATAAATTATTTGATAGAACTATACATAGTGCTTAACTGAATTTTAAATAGAAAACAAATCATGATTAACATTGTTTTAAAAAATTATTGAACTGTTACATTTTCTGCTGATGAACACTAGGAATGTGACATGTTTGTTGTGTGTTGTTATTCTTGGACTCTAAGTCTCAGAATTCTCTATGAATTCCCCAATCAGAATTCTGGGAGTTTCACCCCAAGAAACACATTGGAGATACCTTCCTTCCACCCACCTGGAAAAGGCCTTAGTTTATACATTATTTCCAGCTCCAAGGCTTTCAGGGGGGTTTTAGTCGCATGTCATTTCTTAGGGTGAATGAAGTGAAGGTGTTTCTAGTGTGTGTTTGTAAAGCTGAACTCTCAGAATTATGACTAGGGAATTTTGGAGAATTAGGGATTTAGAGGGAGAAAGGCACATTTCTTAAAGGCTGCCTTTACAAAGAAAATAGAAGAAATAACAAAACAGCAATCCTCAAGAAGGCATATTCTGCGTCTTGGATAAGGGACAGCTGATGTCTTCCTTCATCAAGGCTGAGGAGATAACTTTTGATTTCCCTGCTGCTACCTGGAGTGTGTTACCTGTGACTGTTCCATCCACAGACATTGGAGGACTTTGCCAAACTATTCAGCTCAAGGAGAAAAAGAAGAAATAGGGGTTCAGACTTAACTGGGGCTGGAGCCACCCTTGGCCAGCAGTGAATTGTAGAGGGAGCTAGAGTTGGCATACCCAACTCCTGCTGAATGCATGGGAGACCAGGAGGATGGCAGCTTTTGATTTCTGCCTGCCAGTTCCAATTGCCCAATGCTGGACCTGGGGCTACTGCTATAACCAATAAAGTTGTGGCCTTTTTTTTCCTCCACAGAATTGTTTGTTATATTCTTTATAATGTTGATTTAGGCAATCTGAGATTTACTCAGGACTCTGCCAACAAACAGTTGTCTTACAACAAGAGCTTTTCTCATCTCTTGGGATTTGCCAATTGGTTTTCTTTATTTTATTATGGGCTTTTAGAACTTAAGCACAAAATTCCTTTGATGCCTGATTTCTCAAACACAGAAGATTGCTTGAGTTAAATCTAGCTAATATGAATGTAAATCGTGGACAATCTGCAATGTCTGATTCTGCCCTCAGCTTCCTTGTAAAGCACTGAGCTGAAACTTCCTCTGGGAAGGATGCTACTGAACTTCATGACGCTTGATTGATGTTATTGCCCTATCAAATCAGTGTTAAATTGGCAAACTGTAGTGCTGAATGGTTTGGAGTGGGGAAATGGGCTTGTTTACCAAAGAGAAGGCTGCAGCCCATTAAGAAATGGTAATTTTAAAATGGAATTCAATTAACAGGTGAAGCAATAACAATTCAAAAAATAAATAAAACAGTTTGCAGGTTAGATATGAAATCCTGACTTGAATGAGCTTCTTTGATCTTCAGCTTTGAACAGCTTTCTTTTACATTCTCCAGCATAAAAAAATCAAAACTGAACTCAACCACGGGATACTGATTTTTTTGAAACATGAATAATGTTCTCCAATATGCCCTAACTGTGAAGAAATAGGAATAAATCAACATGGTTTCTGAGGATAAGACAGTGATAAATCAGAATTCAAACGAATCCTTCTTAAAATTGGAATGAATTATTGGTAAGATTTAAGTTGTCTGTCCACCTCTGTGCTAGGTTCCAGGTTTTTGAATTAACCTACAAAGTCTTAAATGGTTTGAGATCTCACTACCTATCAGAGCATTTCATCCTAAACTGTGATGCTCTACTTTCCATCTCAGGCTTTATGTCTGTGCGTGTTGATATCCAGAGGCTTGTAAAGTAGTGATTATTCTACCCATTTTAATGCTGTTTTTATAACGAGAGTACACTGATTTTGTCTATGTTCTTTGTTTTTAAACTTTATGATGTATCATGTTGCAAATTTCCCAGAGTAGCCATTTGCTAGCTGGGGGGAATAGAAATGTAATCAGTCTATCAGTTCATACATAGTTAAATATTGACCTAACTAAACAGAATGTATCTCTTTAGAAATACAGGTAAATTTCAGCAAAAGTAGTTCTCATATAGGCACTGCAGTGGCTCAAGTGGCTAAGATGCTGACTAGGAGGCAGAAGGTCAGCAGTTCGATTCCCAAGTACTGCAGGATGGAATGAGCTCCCGTCTTTGTCCCAGCTCCTGCCAACCTAGCAGTTCGAAAGCAAGAAATTGCAAGTAGATAAATAGGGACCACTTTGGTGGGAAGGTAACAGCTTTCCGTGGGCTCCGGTGTCTAGTCATGCCTGCCACATGACCACAGAAACGTCTGCGGAAGCTCTTCAGCTTTGAAACAGAGATGAGCACTGCATCCTAGAGTCGGATATGACTGGCTTTCGAGCAAGGGAAACCTTTACCTTTACCTAGTTCTCATATGTCTAATTTTATCAAGACTTATTTTTTGAGAAGTGAGTACACCACCCTTCTCCAGCCTGGTACCTCCAGGCTGGAGTACAATGGTGTTAAACAAAAGTCCAGCCAAAACAATTAAGATCAACATAATAACTACTCACATCACTGGCAATATTTCTTGATGCTTTAGCAGCTTGGATTGGAATTGCATCAAGTCGCAAATCATGGCCTTTCTTCTTTGCTTCTTCCATAGCAAGCTTATATAGACTCTTTTAAAAGGAGAAAGAGATTTTTTTTTCTTTCAATATTTATAGTTTCGATTGAGATTAAATGTAACTTTCTGTTATGAGTACAAACAGGTAGAGTATAAAACAATTGACTTCCTCAGAGTTATTTTTTTTCCAACACAAAAGAGTGGAATATTTTGTCCAGGCAATACTTTGTGAAATAATAAGGTGTTTTGAGCTGTCACATCACTGAAATGATTAACCAGATCTTTTTTGCTTAAATCTGAGGTTTAGATTAAATCTGCAAGAACCATGGTAGGGAACCAGCAGCCCATAAACTAGATCCAGCCACAGGACCTTTCTACTGAGACTCTTGGTCTGTCTGCAAGAGCTCTATCTAAGTAACAGCCCCTTTGGTGTTATACCTCAGATAATTATTGGCCACCCATAAATTTCATTCACCAAAGTCTAGATGTTCATGCAAAAAGCAGATAATGACTTTTTGCTTGAGCATCCTAAATTATGTCAACTGTAAATGGTTCCAAACTGATTTGCTCTTTAAAACATAGCTAACATAGAAGGGGGCTCAAAAAGCCATCACATGGCACACTATAATCTGGGGGGGGGGGGATTATGATTAAACTATCTCTGGAAGACAACCTGTTCTTTTCCAGATGGTAATCCTTACATAGGGTAATGATCCCCAAGTGGATTAAATCCCACTTGAATCCATCTTGATGAAGGCAGCAGCTCCATCAATACTGGCCTGGGGTTGAGGAAGACTTTGCATGCCAAAAGGGCTCAGGACCAGAAAATGACTCATGGAGCTAAATCAGTAGTACAGTGATGCAGAAGAAAGACCACTGCATTATATTCTCAGGACAGTATTCATGGCTGATTGCCATGAGGATCGCCAATATTTGGATTCAGATACAGCAGAAGAAGAAGAATCCTGGCACAGTAGCTGGTCAAGGTATTCAAACATTTGCTCTCCTTTAAGCCAGATAAACTTACCTCACTGTAGTTAAGCTTGTTTTGTCTGGCCAGCATGATTTCAGGGGTGTCAGGCATTATGTGGATTTGTATCTTGTCTTTATCCCACGCTTCAGTGTACAAACGCTGAGAAAAAATAAACAAATCAAGTGGAAGGTGGGAATACAATTCACTCTTAAAATATTTCCACACTTCTACATAGTGACTGGGATTAGAACATGATACTGTTCTAATATACTGCATTTCCTTAGCTCAATACTCTGTTTCATTGGACATACTGTACTTTGACTTTTGAATCTAGGATGGAAATCTATGCACATGATAACAACAACAATCCTCTGGATCTAAATTCTAGCAAGGCATTTGTTTGTAAATCAGAAACAAGCGACTGAGTTTTCCACAGACATTGCCCAAAATCTTTTTGCATAAATTATGCCTGTAAACAAGTGATGGTATCACCATACTGGAGAGATTTTCAGAGCTCATCTGACTCAAAAGTAATCCATTTCATTGAATGAAAGTCATGGGCCAGAAGGAAGAAATCTTTTGGGCCAGAAGGAGGAAATCTTTAGTTACCAAAAATCTCATCATCTAGTGGCAGGTATTTTTAGTAATGAAATAAATATTCAGGTCCATGACTCCCATGGCTTCCTTGCAATGAAACTGATTACACATGATTCAAAACAGCCACAGAATAGAAGGAGGGTGTCTTTAATTACCCAAAATATCCTTTTATCTGCAACATCATTATGCCTCCATAGGTGTAATTTACACAATAGGATTTTGACCATTGCCTTCACAATTCTTCTCCATGTGAAGGTTCTGATTCTCCTGAGCTGCACATACTGTAGATAACCCTATACAAATTATTTTTTAAAATTGCCAAAATCCTGTTGTGTAAATTACAGCAGCATAAGGGAAGTGATACATTCCAGAGTGGAAGATTGCCACTAATTTAAAAATCCCTGGTTCAGTTCTGGATTGCATACAAAGCCGCCACCATACTGGCAATGAGATTGCATTTAAGCAATGATGAATTAAAATAGAAGAGCAGTAATCAGTTAATATTCAGAGTTAACAGAATACATTTCATAGTGCTAAACACCCGTGATAAAATTGAAACGCAAAGCATAGATTTAAATGTTAAAGAGTTATATCTATTCAGAGTATCTGCCTGTTAATTGTTCACTCTAAAGTGAAATAACTGATTTAATATTTCATTCTTCATAGTCAAATGTTGCAGAATCAGGAATAAGTAGTAGCGACTTACCTTATTCATAGTCTCTGCATTATGCTTGGCCCGTACCAAGTCTAGAGAATCTGTAACACTGGTGAATTTGAATGTTTCTGGTGGCTGACGATACAGTTTTTCACTGAAGATCTCCCCAGCTTTCTTGGCTTTTTCAGTGTCCAGTGAGCCAATGGGAACCCAGCCAATGCCTCTCATCCATTCCAGATCTGACTTGTAACAATTCTGTAAACAAGTGTATTAAAATTGTTTAATTAGCATGGTTAGTCCTACATTAGGGCTGGGGTGACTTAGTGGTTAAGACACTGAGTGGTTAAGACACTCAGTGACCTGTCGACCCAGAAGGTCAGCAGGTCGCCAGTGTGAGACCCAAGTGCTGCGTGCTGAAGTGAGTATTTGTCATGTGTCCCACCTCCTACAACCTAGCAGTTTGAAAGCAAAAAAAATGCAAGTAGATAACTAGGTACCACTTTAACATGAAAGGTAACAGTGTTCTGTGCACTTTGGTGTCTAGTCATGCTTGCCACATGATCACGAAAATGTCTGCAGATGCAGACAGCATTGGCTGTTTGGCTGTAAACAGAGTCACACATAACTGGCTTTCAAGTAAGGGAGACCTTTACCTTTACTGGTCCAACATTTCGGAATAACTTTTGAACCACTTTCTCTCATTCTGAGAATGGTAAGATGCTATTGCATCATAGTATCAAGTGGTTTTATGGGTTTTGTTGAGGGAGAATTAGTAGTCTACGGATTGGAAACCCATTCCTCTTTCATAACAGCCAGTCCTTAACAACGGCTGACATTATATTTTCTTTTAAGCCAAATGTACAAAATCAGCCAAATTCTCAGAAGTTTCATGGCCATCAGCACTCTCTCTTTTGACAACCTCTAACAACACCACTAATAACATTGGTGGAAAGCAAAAGAGATTTCTGGCAGTGATTTTCATCTTAATCTTGGTCTTATGCCAGAGAATATTACATATTCAATGGCTTCTTCATTAAATCTTTCACCTTCATATTTGTAATTGTCAAGTCAGGCATAGAAAATAGCTTTCATTTTCCAAACACAAGCCAATAAATAAGTAGGGCAGACTGACTGACTGACTGACTGTTTATAGTACTGTATACTATTTTATTTCTGCTATTGTGCTATATTTTAACACTTCTGAAATTTCAGAAACAGTGGCATATTAGACTCCAAGGAAAAAAGTACTGTTCTCTTACGCAAAACCATGTGAGTCTGGTGACACCTTACAATCAATTTTGGGTCCAGAGGAGGTGTTTGTTTTGTACCCAAGAAAATAAAAGAAATTTGAATGGAACAGAATGCCAAAGTTCATAGCACTAATAGCAAAGTTCAATTAGGCTGTTTTGGTAATGATCTGGCTTTGTGTCAAATGAAACACAAACATTTGTAATGAATAGACTCCCCATCCCCAAGAGGCATATGCACTCGTGACCTCTTTTCTCATCTTCTTTGACATTTACTATAAAAAAAACAATAAAACAGAAATCTCATATTTTCCCCTAACCAACAAATAATGTGTTCTTTATGTTTAGTTACCCTAGACCCATCCCATTGAAGTTGAGTCAGATTGATACTCACATCGCTCTGTAATTCATAGGCCTTCTTAGCATGGATGACATCATTTTGATCTGGAAGGCATGTCCATTGATGCAGATAGTTCCGATAATCGATATCGCTGACGAGTTTCTGGCAGTTCTTGGCCAACAAGACACCAAGCATATCCACAGGACTGGAAAACTTGGTCTTCCATTTCTCAAAGTCTTTCTTGTATTCCCTCTCACTCTGCATCTTGCCCACATTTATAGAATGCAGGATTTTAGGGTCATCCTCTACACTGCGAGCTCCAATATGGTGGCCAAGCTGCTTACGGTAGCCTTCTTTGTATTTATACTATGGGGGGGGGGAAACAAGAGGCCATTGAGCATCTAACATTTTAATGATGATGTAACTACATGGGTGTTACACTTTAAAATGGGTAAATGTGAAGTATTTGGTTTTACTGATCACATTATGAAAATGTTGTTTTAAATTGTTCTGGCCCTTTTTGCTCCCAAAGTAGTGTTTTTTAATTTGCCACTGGGGACTTCTATTTCTGCAAGCCACAATAATTTTGAAAGAGGTTTTTTAAATATATTTAGTTATGATATAAGGCTGGGGTGCCCAAACTATGGCCTGTGGGCTGAATCCAGCCCCTGATGCCATTTCATCCAGCCTGTGCCACTCATGCATCTCCAGGAAGCAGAAGTAAAACATGCCCATGCATGCACAAAATGCTGCCATAAATGCATCCATGGCAGCCACAGGTGCATTAACGGCAATGTTCTGCACATACACGGACATGTTTTACTTCCGCTTCTGGTGGGAGGAACCACCTGACTAGCCTGCGGCACCACGTGACCAGCCCATGGCCTGAAAAGTTTGGGCACCCCAGCCTTATCTGTAGGTAGTGTGTCAGTGATATAAACAGTTTGGGTGTGATCTTCAGGATCAAAAGAACACCCCACTTTCTTTCCTCTCCCTCAAATATCTTCCACATTTTTATTTTTTTAAAAAAAAATATCTTACACGTAGAATCAAATTGGAGGACTTTCTAATGTAGTGGCATCCTGATACTGTAACTGAAAATTCATAATATCAGAATGTTATACATCCTGGACTATGTGTTACAATAAGCAAGGCCTGTGATGCAAAATCACATACCTCTGTAGATATCTAGTAATTTACATACTCATATGCACTTTCCTACCATTCAATCAATCTGGAAAAAATAAACTAGAAGATAGCTCTTACCATAGGACCACATTGCCAGCTATATATCCCTTTGAATCAATTCCATAATAGAATGGGATATAAATCAAATAAATAATGGGTTCACTGGCATTGTAGGACATTTATCTAATATTATAGCTGGTCCTTTTCTATAAATTATTATGAGCATTACAAGAGAATTGCTGAATAGCTATTCTGTAGCTTCCTGGAGGCCTTCTCATTTTATTCAAATTCTTCAATTCATACTGAGGAACAATATATACTGACAACAGCAATTCCTGCTGCCTACATAGCTTAAAACCAGAAGTTGGGAGCTCAATTCCTCCTGTGCATCTTGAGTAGAACAACTAGCCCAAGTTGCCAAGGGGCAAGCTGCACAGTCCCAGAGCACCTCTAGAAGAAGAGGATGATAAACCATTTATAACCTATGATGGCTGAAATTATCAATGCCAGTGGAGAAAGAAAGATTGTTCAGTCTTCCTAATTTTATACAAAGCAACCTAAGACATTGGTTTCACCTGTCATGGCCTTAAATCATCCCTGCACCTATCCTCCCCCAAATTACTCTTGCTTAAAGTCAACCAGAGAAAAGGTATGTGTTGTTAGTTAATGGAGGGAAAGAACAGTGTATTCCCTGCTTCATGGCCACGTCTGAAGACCTACAGGCAAAATGACTTACCTCGCTTGCAATATCTCTGGAAGCTTTAGCAGCTTTGATCGGAATTGCATCTGCTCGGAGATCATATCCCTTACTCCTGGCCTCTTCCATTGAAAGTTTGTATAATTTCTAAAAGAATAACAAACACTATTTTAGTGCATGCTTTCTTTAAAATAAAATAAAAACAAGTTAGAAGGACATCCCTGTTAAAATTTGTTCTCTGCATCAGATTTTAAAGAAATCCACTTACATCACTATAGTTGATTCTATTTTGCAGTGACAGTAGAATTTCCGGAGTATCTGGCATAATATGGATGCTGGTTTTATCTTTATTCCAAGCGTCAACATACATGCGCTGAAAAAAACAACAACAATCAGTAAGTAGGTTATTTGAAATGTGTCAGATAGCCTAATAACCTATTGCTTCCAGGAAGAAAAACAGAAATTACGTGCTGTAACAAAACTGTTTGTGTGCAGAGTTGTCTGTCCGTGAATCCCACTTTCCCTCCATGAGTTTTCTCTCTGCCTCCCCATCAGTATTCCACATTCACTGCACATGCTCTGTCTTCTTCACCTGATTTTATATTGAGTGTATAATGAGAGCCTTATGAAGACAGAGCAGACTTGAGCCTTACCCCACCTACATTCAATTATTGGATTTCTCCATTGCTTTCTGTGAAAACTGAGGAGGTCCAAAGTGTATCAGTTATAGCTGTTTTGACACACTTGAATGGTCACAGCTCCATCTTATGGAATGCTGGGATTTCTAGTTTACCAAGGAACCTGAATTCTCCACGAGAGAGTTTTAGTGCATTTCCCTGAACTACACCAGAGACTAGACTAGAAATCTCAGGATTCCAGCCCAGGTAACTGCTGAAAATTTGTGGAGAGAAAAGTGGTGGCGGCAATGGTAGCAAGATGTGAAAGCTGGATATAGGGGATTAAGTCAGAGGAGTGAAGGTTTCAGCACAAGGAATGAGGCTGGGAAAACACTGATATAATAGCACATGCACTTATTATAGTGTCTTGCTGTCCCTTAGAGCAATAACCTAGCTCAGTGATGGTGAACCTTTTAGAGACCGAGTGCCCAAACTGCAATCCAAAACCCTCCTGCCCTCCACCTGCAACCTGACTTACCCCGCACATTCTCTTGTCCCTGCCAAGTGGGATTTTAGCCTATGGGGGCATAGAGTGAGCCTCCCCTCTTACCTCCCCATTGGTGGAGGGAGATGGGGTGGGCAAATGGGGCTGCCATTGGTGCTGGCAGCCCTGGGTGGGATGGTACTTGCCCAGAGCGGCCTGCTGCATGTAGCAGAGTTTCCTGTGCTGGCGTGCGTGCCAACAGAGAGGGCTCTAAGTGCCCTCTCTGACACGTGTGCCATAGGTTCACCACCACTCACTTATCCAGTCTGGAACAAGAGTCCTGTTCAGGACTTAAGATTGTAAAATGTTTAAAAGGAATGACTGGATTCCCCCCACCCTTTCTTTCCAATCCTTCCTTCAAATGTTTTCCCTAGTGCTCTATATACCCATAAAGGCAAATCATACTGGATGTTTGCTAGTATAGTGCATGCTCAGCACCTAAGGAAAAGAACCATGGAAACTCTAGACTCAAACAAGTCCTTGATCATGCAGTTGCTCCAGATCATAGAATTTCAGAGGCATGCCATTGATGACCTCTCTTATTTGCAATCCTCCCATCTTTCCCCATGATTTTGTATTGTTTCTTACCACAAAAATGTCACCTCAGGAAAAGCAAGCCGAATAGCTCGGCAATATATTCCGAGTGGGTATCTGTATATTTAAGGAAAGAGATATGCATCAAACTTACATGGTTCATAATTTCAGAGTTATGCTTGGCCAGAGTCATAGGCAAAGAATCAATGGGACTACTGAATTTGAATTTGTCAGGATGCTGCCTATAGGTATAGTCTCTCAAGATCTCAGAGGCTCTCTTATTCTTCTCATCTTCCAAGGAACCACTAGGAGACCATCCAACACCCTTTAACCATTCCAGATCTGATTTATACACAATCTGTTTAAAAGAAAAATAAAGAGAAAATGGGGGGGAAATCACTACTGTAATTCCATATTCCTTTTCAATACCCCTTTGTAAAGACTGCAGAAATGACAAACCATCACATCTAATAATATTTTTATTGCCCTGTCATTCAATGCTAGGAAAACCTAACTCTTCTGCATCAGGCTGGGAAATTTTAGTTCCTGAGAGGCACGTTAATTTGCAGAATCTACACAGAATTACACCAATAACGTAGGAATTCTACAGCATGGTAATCTGAAGAGCTGTCAACAGTGTCTCTGAGTTTCAGCCATTTGCCATGTACAGAGTTTGTTGTTGTTTCTTATATACAAAGTTATAGTGAGAAGTTATACTGAGAAGAGAATAGGAGGGATAGTTGGAAAATAAGCTGCCTCATTAGCCACAAGAAATCTTACAGAAAAGGAAAAAGAAAGGGTTGGAGAAAAGAAGAGGGATTGGAAACGTAAAGATCACTCACAGCAACTCTGTCTGATCTTTCATCAACATAACAAATAGAATGACACGGTCACCTATGTAACAAGACAATGTGCTTTGGCTCTATACATGGGGAAATGCCAACTTTTGTTTCGGCAATTTGAAAACATCTGGGATCCATGAGAAATTCCATTAAGGAAACCCAAGACAAGCTGTGATCATTTCTACACTCCAAAGTAATCTAAAATGCCTAGATCATGTAGAACTGTAAAAGATGATACAACATTTGTCTGGCTTTCATCTAAATATCATTTAAAACAGTTGCATGATCTACACTTGTTTTGTTTATCAATTCTGTCTGCCTTTAAAGTTCATGGTTAGCCTCAACTAGCAGTGCTACAGCCCAATGTTCAAGAGAAGAAACTTACATCACTTTGCAGATCATAGGCTTTTCTAGCTTGGATGACATCATTCTGATCTGGCAGACACAGCCACTCATGCAGGTGATGACGGTAATCAACATCACTGACAAGTTTCTGGCAGTTCTTGGCCAACAAGATACCAAGCATATCCACAGGACTGGAGTACTTGGTCTTGGATTTCTCAAAGTCTTTCTTGTATTCCCTCTCACTCTGCATCTTAGCCACATTCATGGAGTGTACAAGTTTAGGGTCATCCTCTATGCTGCGAGCTCCAATATGGTGGCCAAGTTGCTTGCGATATCCATCTTTGTATTTATACTACAGAAAAGAGAAGATAATTTTTCTGATTTCTCATAAGATTTCAAAAACTCTTTTAAAAAGGCTCATTATCATTCAGTAAAACGCTAAGCATCCTGGAACTAATTTGCAACTATCTAATATATAATAAAGTTTAAAAGGTGCTGAAATATTTGGTAGGATTTATTTTGCAACATATCATGCCTTACTTTTCAACTGGTCAGACATTGTCAATAATAGCTTAAAGGTTTTTGGATTTCTGCAATAATGTTGGTTTTTCATACAAAGAAATTGTTTTGTTTGTGTACTGCAAATTAGCAAATGCAAATTTAACTTTTTTATGTGGACTAAAAGAGGTTCCATGCTATTTGTATGATAGATTTAATAAATATTGTACTTAAGAATACAATTTAATACGGTATGTTTATTTTATCCAGAAAAGGAACTTAATATTTATTAGCATGAACATATTTTAAGAAAGTGTTTAAATTCTGCTTAACAAAAGAGAAGTTCATATTCACTTATTCATGAATTTAGTATTTCAGAGTTAAACCAGTTTTTAATTTGAATGGGGAGACCATAAGTGTTTAAAATCACATTTGGACAGCTATGGATAATATTAAATCAGTATATATTTTCAGATTATGTTAATATTTATTTCAGCTATTTTATTGTTATGGTATGTTGTTATGAGCTGATCTCTGACTTTGAATCAGTAAACTCTGAAAGATCCTATCCTTAGTATCCCTATTCACACTTTGCAAACTAAATGCTGTGACTTCCTTTATTGAGTCAAGCCACTTCTTGCTTAATTTTCCTCGTCCTCTTATTTCACATATCATGAATATATGAATTACATACAATGTACTAAATGCACTGTTGGAAACATAGAAATGAGCTAATCATTGTTATTCTTTAAAACGATAATTGAATATGACAACATTATGAATAGTACAAGTGCATTTGTGCATGACTGTTTGAACACAAAGAAACAGAATTGCAGTCAACGGCACCATTTCATGTGGCCCACCACTACCTCCACCACACCAGGAAGCGCTATGTGTGGCAGGAAGGGCAAAATGGCTGTCCAGCCCCCAAAGCTGTCTGAGGGAGCGTGACCCGGCCCGCAGCTTTAAAAGGTTGAGAACTCCTGTGTTAGATTATTAACAATAATTTATTAGTGGTTTATTTTAACCGGGTGCTACCTGCTTTCCGGTTGCAAATATATGAATAAAAGTACTTACTTCACTGGCGATATCTCTAGATGATTTTGCTGCCAGGATTGGGATGGCATCAAATGGAAGAACATAGCCCTTCTTCTTCAGTTCTTCATATCCTAACTTGTAGAGTTTCTACATGAGAGAGCCAATGAAAGTTAATAAAAGTGCAAGTCCAGAGAAAACAAGTAGATCCACAATAGGAATTTTGATTTTGCAGTCGGGTGATAGACTTACATCACTTGTATTCATCAAGTTGACTCTTGACAAAAGGATCTCAGGAGTGTCAGGCATGATGTGAACCTGTGTCTTATCTTTCTCCCAAGCTGCTCTATAAAGCCTCTAGAAAAGTAGAAAGACAGAGCAAATCATACCATTGGATCAGTGAAAATCATTATTCATGACATTTGGAGTGTAGTGCCAAACCTGCAGAAGTCTTTGCATACCAAGGATGTAGCACAGGCACACATTTTGACTTGGTTCACAAAACCTTGTACAACAGCTTGCTGTAACATGTGTTGTGGAAGACCATGCCCAGTGCCTTGTATGAGCAGAAATGCTGTGCTGGGTTTCACTTCCCTTTTTTCGCAGGGGCATCTCATGCTCCATGATGGAAGGGGGTGGGGGATTGCACTTTCCAAAAGCCATTGCACTCTAGTGAGACTTGTATATCTGGATCTAACTCCTCTTCTAAGAACCTTATTAGTTAGTTATTTCTTATTCAATCTAAACAAGTCAAGCTCAAATTGCAATTCTACAAGATATCTCCTTACGAAGCTGCTATGTGTAGACTCAAAGAGAAAGGCTAACAAGGGGGCACAGCCTGTGTTTGGGGGGAAACAACTCTCAAGTAACAAAGCTTTAGGGGGAAATTTTTAATGTTGTATAAGAGAGAGATTTTGAAAAGGCTGGGAAGTTTTCCAAATATCTCCAAATGTTTGCCTTTCAAGGGGGTGGTTTTGGAACATATGATACCTTCTTAAACTATCTTCATATGGTTACATTTGCACTACTGTTCACAACCCTGTTTTTGCAGTTAAGTCACTTACATAGCATGAGTCACTGCCTCCTTCTCTACCACTGTTCCCCATATCAACTTCCTCCTAGTCAGCAGCACCTGCTTCTTTTGCAAATACTTACATCACTTCTGTGCTTCGAATTTTCTTTAGCCAGAACCACCTCCATTGAATCAGGAATACTTGTAAATTTAATAGTATCTGGATGCTGACGATAATTCTTTTCACTCAGGATTTCAGAGGCTTTCTTGTTCTTTTCTGATTCCAGAGATCCAAACATGTTCCAACCAATGCCTTTAAGCCACTCGAGATCCGACTTGTATGCATGCTAGCAAGGATGAAAGCAAACTATAAAATAATTCTGTAAAAAGATACATCTGAAAAAAAATTGTACGTTCTGACCATCAGAAATAAACAGATAACTATATAATTATGTCATATTTTGAGTGTGGTCCATGGCGTTAAGGATCTCTAATAAGATGCATTATTAATATTTTAAGCATACAAAACTTTACAAAGCACAAAAAAGGAGAGAGAAAGAGTCATCCTAAAGCAGTGTTGTACCTAAAGCAGGTTCTGGACAGTTTGACCGAACCAGTAGTAGAACTGGCTGGCCACGCCCACCTCCATGCACACTACGCCCTCCTCCTCTACTTCTCCCCCACACTCCGGGGAAGCCAAGAGACCAGGAAAAAGAGAAGGAGGAGGAGCTGCCATGGCTGCCACCAGAGCCAGGGAGGAGGAGGAGGAGCCCACCAGCCCACCTCCCCTCCTCCCAGGGGCAGGAGGAAAAGGAAGCCACCTGATGTGGTGGTGGCCTGGGCCAGCACAGGCCATGCTGCTGCCACTGCTTGGACACTACTGCCTCCGCTCCCTCTTCCTCCTCGCCTTGGGACCACAGGGGGGGAACAGAGGTAGGCTTGCCCAAGCAGCGGTGGTGGCAGAATTGCCTGGCCCAGGCCAGCCACCACGTCAGGCAGCTTCTTTTTCCTCCTGTCCCTGGGACCACACAGCAGCATGGGGGCAGTGGGGGCAGGTGAAGCAACGGCAGGTGAAGCAACAGCAGTGGTTGAGGCCTAGGCACAACCAAAACCCATGTCCGATCCTCATGCAGCCAGGCGGGCTGCATCATGGAGGCTGGGCCAGTTGCGCTGAGGTCTCCCACCTCTGCTGGGAGCAATGCTCTGACAGCTAGGCAGGTCCCTGGGTTTCTTTTCTTCTTTTTTTGGGGGGAGGGGATGAGGCCATGCCCACAGAGTTAGCCACGTCCACAGAGTTAGCCACGCCCACAGGGTGGGTAGTAAAAAATGTACAGTGCATCACTGCCCTAAAGGATTACATACTAAGTGGGAGCATGAAAGGGAAAGTGGGGAAATTATATTTACAGAGTGCTTTGACAGTTAGAAAATTAAATTTAGTGGTACTATTTGCAAAGGGGAAAGGTCAGATTTTAAGAAAATAATAAAATAACTGGAGACAGAAATTAAAGGACAAAATACCTAAATGTATGCTTCCACAAGCAGAATGAAGAGTTCCAGCAGATCAAATTTCACCTCCACCCATAAACCTTGCCTATCCCAAATCAATGTCAGATGCTAGAACACCCTCTAAAACAGATAGGGTGTGTGTGTATGTGGCTTCAGTGGCATGACATGGAAAGAAAGCTTTCATTGAGTGAGTAAAGATCTCCTTGCATAAATTGGATTTAATTCAATGTGAGTTTTAAAAAACAAGATGGGGGAAGGGAGAAGGATTAAGTGAGACCAGACATGAAACATGTTCCATGTCAGAGATTAGGGGCATAAAAACATAAGGAAAGAGTGTGGAGAAAAGTAGTAACCTGTCATTAAATGCAGTTTAATAAGAATTTTGTGAGAAGAAAAACACGAGCAAGAAAATGAAGCAGCATTAGAACAGATAATAAACCAGAAGAGGTTAATAAGCTGCCTTCATAGCCAGGACACAGTTCCAAACAAAAAGATTTGGAAAGATGGTCTATAAATATGACTTACGTCACTTTGTAACTCGTAGGCCTTCCGAGCATGGGTGACATCACTTTGGTCTGGGAGACTGGTCCACTGGTGCAAATAATTACGGTAATCAATATTACTGACCAATTTCTGACAGTTCTTGGCCAACAAGACACCAAGCATATCCACAGGACTGGAGAATTTGGTTTTCCATGTCTCAAAGTCTTTCTTGTATTCCCTCTCACTTTGCATCTTGCCCACATTCATAGAGTGCACAAGTTTAGGGTCATCTTGTAGGTTACGGAATCCAATGTGATGGCCCAGTTGTTTGCGGTATCCTTCTTTATACTTGTACTAAAACAATGAAGAAATATTAGTCAAAGAGGGAAAGAACAGAATCAGACATAATCAGTTGATCTACGTGTATACAAGTACTATGTATCCTCCAAGCAAATGTGGCAAATGTGATTTTAAAAGAAAATGTTGGCAGGAGTTGTATTCCTCTGTGGACCTATGAGAGAACAACTCCACTGAACAAACAAGCATCCCTGTGTTCTTCTCTATAGAATGGGAAATCAAAATGTGTGCGTGTATGCGTGCATGCATGCGCATGCGTGTGTATGTGTGTGTGTGTGAGAGAGAGAGAGAGTGAGAATATCTATGCATGGACCAACTTTGCAGATCTTGACTAAGTGCGCAAATGGTGTAACTGCATGCTGAATTTACAATTTTACTTACATCACTGGCAATGTCCCTTGATGCTTTCGCAGTCTTCACTGAAATAGCTTCAGCAGGGAGCTCATAACCTTTCCTCAACATGTCTTCATATCCAAGTTTGTACAGTTTCTAATATGAAAAAGAGAAAACAATAGAAAAGGGTGAAATTCATTTGGCAAGTATGATGTGGTGAAGATATACATTGGAGAAGAGAAGACATCGATTCCACTATGTTAAGGCTAATGGAACCCCTATGTGAGAGATTTTACATGGGTCACATACTTCATTTCTTTCAAACTTCCTCAGCAGTTATAGCTAGAGGTGAACTTCCTGGGATGAACATTTTGTTGCACTCTAAAAATTGTCACTAAACTTTGCAGCCTTCCTTCCAAGTGAACAGTGATAGAGAATTTGTGTTGCTAGTCTCAGTCAGCTACCAACATTACCAACAGGGGCATCACTGATATTTCATATTTTCAGATGGGGAGCTAAGGCTAAATTATATTTGGTATAGTCCAGTATGCATAAACAACATAAAGCAAAAAGGATTCATGATGGGCAACTTGTAAGTAATTTCAACAGGAAATTTTGGAGAGTCATTGGTGAAGGTGCCATTTAAAATTTCATTGGAATACTCCAAGATCTGCTTCCTACATTGAATGCAATTACGTTGCTTTGTGGAAGAACACATTGGATAATGGTCTCCATTCTTTGCAGGGTTTCATCTTACTGAGTTTTATAACATCATTAAGCTTCTGAGGTCATAGAACCACTGTAAACTAATCAAATATAATCCATATTTATGATTCCTTTCATAAAGGAGAACAAAATCAAAATGCTAATTGACAATCTCGTGAATGTTTGTTGTCACATGAAGAATAGCTTTGTAGATTTCTTACCTGGCTGTAATTAAGCAAGTTTGCTTTGGCCTGCATAATATCTGGTGTATCCGGCATAACATGAATCTTTGTCTTATCCTTCTCCCATGCCGCTATGTACGCACGCTGTTAGGGGAAAAATAAGATACAATGTAACAATGCAATGGCACATTTCTACAGGCATCCATGTTATCATAGTTGCATTAACAAGCATATCTGCAGATTTATTTGCATACTGAACTAAAATTGGATGCAGTGGCTGTACATAAGAATCTCTCATGTACATCAAGAATTTTGGGATTGCAAAGGGCCTCCGTGTTTAGCACTCAGAGACATTTTGCACAACTTCCCAGGTTCCTTATCTCTAAAAGCAAAATCACCCACTTAATACAAAGTGGAGGGCATGTTTGTATTCGCTGGGAACAGGGTTACCAAGGTCAGTACTTTGCTATTTTCTATGGAAAATAATATTTTGTTATTTGGCCTGGAGAAACCTGTGTCCAATGATAAATAAGTATATAATGGTCCACCTCTTGGCTCGTAACATTGTTGAATCATTAAACTAAATAGAGAAATCACTGTAAGAACACTCATGGCAAAATGGTTAAAACTGCTAAACTGCAGACAAAACTCTGCTGACGTTGTGAGTTTGATCTTGACAGAAATCCAGGTTGACTCCGCCTTCCATCCTTCCAAGGTTGGTAAAATGAGTACCCAGCATGTTGGGGGGCAAATGCTAATTACCTTGTGAGCCACCCAGAGTGCTATGGGCAGTGATGCAATGTAAAAAAATTTACTGCCTACTTTGTGGGTTGGCCAAATCTGTGGGTGGGGCCAAATCTGTGGGCATGGCCAATTTAATTTAATTTAATTTTTAAATTTCTATGCCGCACACTCAGGCGAACTCGACTCTGGGCAGCTTACAACAATTAAAAACATATAAAACAGGTGAAAACCCCTTAAATCACCCACCCTCCAGATAAAAAGAGGTACAGAGGAAGGGACTCTAGATTGGTGCTTTTAACTTGAAATGAGCCAACAGGCAGGGGCCATGTTCCCCACACCTGCCCTGCCAGCCAGGTTTTCAGACCTTTTCTAAAGGGCAGCAATTCTGTCTGTAACCATAGCTCTGTTGCATACCTGTCAAGTTTGGGGAAATTTATGTCAAATAAGGGAAATTTCATGGCCAAAACGGGAAACTGGACAGCTATGCTTATCCTGTGCTGGCCTCCAGTCTAACTCCAGTCTAATTGCAGTCTAACTAATATGAGATGGCGGCAGGAAAATACGGGGAGTTGACAGAAATTTCCCGAAACTTGACAGGTATGCTCTGTTGGCAGGAGGTTCCAGAGGGCTGGAGCAGACATGGAGAAGGCCCTCTTTCATGTGCTAGAGAGGTAAGCCCTTCTAGCTGATGGTACAATCAGAGAGCCTCTCCGGTCCACTTTGGTTGGACAGACAGACACTCTTGGGGTGATGCGGTCTCTTAGGTATCCTGGCCCACTACCATGTAGGGATTTAGAGATCAAAACCAACACTTTGAATTGCACCCGGAGGCAAACTGGCAACCAGTGCAGCTCCCGAAGCAGCAGGGAGGTGTGGGCATAACGCCCACACCCCATCACATTCTGGACCAGCTGTAGCCTCCGAATGGTTGTCAAGGGCAGCCCCATGCTCTGGAAGTGACCAGAGCATGAATGACCATGAGTAAGGAGTCCCAGTCCAGGAGCAGGTGCAACTGACAGATTACTCGGAGTTGAGCAAAGGCCCTCCTGGCCATGGCCACCACCTGATCTTCAAGCCACAGCCATGAGTCCAGGAGGACCCTCAAGTTGCGCACCGGGTATGTCTGGGGCAGAACTGTTCCATCCAAGACCAGGGATGGTAATGCCCCAGGTAATGCGGGGGCCCCAATCCATAGCCACTCAGTCTTGCCGGGATTCAGCTGAAGCCTGTTGTTCCCCATCCAGACCCTGATAGCCTTCAGACATCCAGACAGGACTTTGACAGCATCACAGGGATAACCATGGGTCGAGATGTACAACTGAGTGTCATCTGCGTACTGATGGTATCGCTCCCCGTGGGAACAGATGATCTCACCCAATGGCTTCATGTAGATATTAAATAGGAGAGGAGAAAGCACCAAACCCTGAGGCACCCCAAATTTGAGGGGGCTAGGGCTGGATCTCTCACTCTCCAACCACACCGACTGGGTACGACCTTCCAGAAAAGAGGAAAACCAGGACAACACCATGCCCTGGATCCCCAATCCTTTGAGCCATTCCAGAAGGATACCATGGTAGACGGTATCGAAGGCTGATGAGAGGTCAAGGAGAGCAAGGACAGTTGGATGACCACCGTCCCGCTCCCGCCAGAGAGCCAAATATCCTGCATTATGGGCTATGGAGGTGGGCATGGCCAACCAAGTGGGTGTGGCCTGGGGGAATTTCTGCTACCGGTTCTGCAGAACCTGACAGAACCTGCTTCAGTGCATCACTGACTATGGGGCAATATATACGTGTAATTGCTGTTGCTGTCTTACCTTTTGCACACAGAGTTGCATATCTCAGCATGCAATTGATAACTTCCAGGATGAATTTTTAAATTTAAGCCAATTTGCCACCAAAAGTTACAATGTCTGTGCAGCTGCTCAATTTGAGTTTGGCCAATATATTACCTTCATATGTCTCTTGAAAATCATCTCTTTAAATAACCCTGCCAATAGGAAGCAAGGTGTGGGGTATTTATGGATGGATTTTTTCCACACTTGATAGCTGAGCTCACCTTATTCATAACATCAGCATTGTGCTTTGCCAGTTCCATATCCATAGAATCAGTCAGCTTCTTAAATGGGAAAAGGCTTGGGTGCTGGCGGTACTTTGTATCACTTGCAATTTCCGTGGATTTCTTAGATTTTTCAACATCTAATGAACCCATAGGACTCCAGCCAAGCCCTTTGTACCATTCGTTGTAATCTTGCTTGTATTCTAGCTATAGATAGAGAAGAGTAAAACATAGCCTCCAGTGAAAACCTCTGAAATATGACAACATAAAACAGCTACACAAAGACAAGTAGGTAGCCACTGAATGATAGTTTAAAAGGAAAGCAGGCTCTTACATCACTTTGAATCCGATTCATGTTTCTGGCCAGTTCCACATTCATTGAATCTGGTAGCATCATATAACTGTGGATGAGTTTCTTGTAGTTGGTGTTGGTGATATTGGCTTGTGCGTCCTTGGCAGCCATGATGCTTAAAGTATCCACAGGTGTGTTGTAACTGGTCTTGCTGATTTCATAGGCTTTCCTGTACTCCCGGTCAGACTGCATCTTGGCAACTTGCATAAAGTGGACAAGCTTAGGGTCATCTTGCAGGCTGCGGAAACCAACCATCTTACCCTTGTCCTTTTCATGTGCTAGTTTGTACTTGTACTGCAAAGAAACAAGAACCAGCAGAAGAGAAGCAAAATGTAATTTCAGGAACATCTGGACCAGAATGGCACTTCAATAGAAATAAGAAAAACTAAGTGTGTTATACTACTAGAATGCAGCAATAATTTTAAAAATTGAAATTAAACACAATAGGTTGGATCTTATTAAATGTATGTGTACCACAGAGTTCATATGAGTAAAACAATGCCTCTTTAACTCCCATGACTCCATCCTCCCAAATTCTAGATGACTAGAGGCCTATGACACAGAACTCTACACATTGCATCAAATTATAACTCCCAGGATTCTGTAGGATAGTGTTTCCCAATCTTTGGTTTTGGGACTGCAATTCACAGAAGCTCAAGTCAATTCCCTAAAGTACTGATCAGCCAATGTACTGACTTAGGCTTCTGGGAGTTGAAGTCCACCAGCGTTCCTTGGAACACAGTTTGAGATACAATGCTGTAGGATGAAGCCATAGGTGGCTAAAGTGGTATCAAACTGCTGTTTTTGTGAAATGTGGAAATATTTTTTTCACAACGTAAAATAGTGAATTTTGATCAAGTTGCTGCTTTCACTCGTATCAAAAGACGAGGCAGCACCATCCCTCATACCTACTGTACCATGTCACATGCTTTTCTGTCGCATACAGCAGATATTAAAGGGACACAAGGGTCCCATAGGGGGAAGAAGGAGGTGACATAAAATTGCCTCTCTTCCTCTCCCCCCCCCCCAATTAGTAAGTGCCAGAAGCCCTCTCTTTGTTAAGGAGAATTCTGTTCTCCAGGATTTTCAATTCAATTCAAAGTAGACAGCTGAAATTCAGAACATGTTTTAACCACCATTTAATGGTGCATTTCTCTATGTAAATTGTGAATGACATTTTGTTAAGAGTCTTCCTCACAGGGTGCACAGAATAGGATTACACTCCATAATGCATCATCCCCTCTCCACCACCACCCCAAAGAAAAAACTCTTACATCACTGGCAATGTCTCGGGAAGCTTTAGCAGCTTGAATAGGGATGGAATCAACCCTGAGGTCATATCCCTTCTTCTTGTCCTCTTCCATGGCAAATTTGTACATGTTCTGTGTAGAGAAAGAAAACAGATTGGGAAAAAATAAAACAAATAAAATAACAAGAGCAACAATTTTACTTTGCACCATATAAAAAAATTAGAACCTCGATGGTCCTGACCAAATATGAAACATTATCCGTACAAAGTCTCAGAAAACACTGCTCTGAAGCAACTATCCTACCTGCATGCACAAGTACCTGTAGATTTGTGTACCTCTAAACCTCCAATGCATTGCAATAATCTGTGGCTTGATTCCTTTATCAGTCCCTTGATGTGGAAATTCTTTTAAGAAAAGGATTCAGTCTGCATCTGGACAATATGTGGTGCTCTAAATGAGACTTTCAGTTGCATATGCAGCACTTTCATTCCTTTGTTTGTACAAGCTAGCAACTTTTTAAGAAAAATCAGTTACAGCCAGTTCTTGCTCAGTGATTAAATATAAGGACTGATGTTTCTTATACACAGTACTAGCATTTTTTGCCCGGCCCTGCCAGGCAGGTATAACTTGTGTGTTGGTGGTTGGGGTGGTTTTGGGGGGTACACACACACACACAACACAACCACACACACACACACACACACACACACACACACACACACACACACACACTACACAATACACAGACACATACACAACACAACCATACACACAACATAACCACACAGAGAGAAGGGGGAGAGAGGGGGAAGAGGGGGAGAGAGAGAGAGGAGGCTGCAGGTGTGGTTTCTCCCAACCAATCACAGTCCAACATGCAAATCAGCTCTCTCCAACATTCTGTTTTTAGGCCTGGATGTTAATAAACTGCCGTTTTTCTCCCATGGCACCATGGGAGTTGTATTTCATTCTTCTCCCCATTTTGTGGGGCTTAAGCCCCACTCTCTGTTTCCAGACCCTTGCGGGGTTGTGAGTTACATCGAAAGGTAAGTGTGGCCGGCTCCGTACAGGATGGTTGGACTGGGTGTAGGCACTAATGCCAGACACTCACCACCCTACCCCTTCTTATAGGTAAAGATTATTATTATCCCAAACAATAGGAAATCAGAACATAGTCCCAATTTCTGGTACTTACTTTGCTGATGTTAAATGCATTGACTTTTGCCAAAAGAATCTCAGGAATATCTGGTGTGATGTGGTACTTGGTCTTATCTGCTTCCCAGTCCTTTTTGTAAAGGTGCTGAAAGGATATGGAAAAAGCTTCTTCAATGTCAAGCCAAAAGAGATAACTTACAGTATAGATCAGGGGTGCCCAAACTTTTTGGGCCGCAGGCTGGTCACATAGTTCAGGGGGCTGGTCAATATGGCCTGGGGGCCAAATTCGGTTCCCAATACCAATTCATCCAGCCCACAAAGCCCTCATCACTCCCAGAAGCGGAAGTAAAACACACCAATATAGGTGTGTTTTACTTCCGCTTCCGAGAGCGACGAGGGCTTAGTGGGTTGGATGAATTGGCATTGGGGGCTGGATCCAGCCCCAGGGCCATAGTTTGGGCACCCCTGGTATAGATTATAGTTGTTCTTTTCTTTTTCTTTTCTTTTTTTGCTTTAAGAGGGGATTCAAACAGAACTTAGAACATGCTGGAAGGTCAAATTTCTGAATATCCAGTTCCACCATCTACTTTGCCCTGCCTTAGAAACTATTGCTACAAAATTAATCTCTAGGGAACTTTTATCCAGAATAACATATGTCTGAATAATTCTGATTATGATTTTCCTGAGGGGGGGGGGGGGATATTTCTTTCAGAAGTGAGAGCCATTTATTTATTGCAAAAAAAGAGAGAGAGTAGACTTTTACAGCTGTAAAATGAAAATAAGAATGTACTCAATCATCATCATCATCAACTTAAACTTTCTATTAAAACTTCAATGTGATTTTTAAAATGATGAATTTTATCTGCTTTATTTGGTTAACTATTAGTAAAGGTAAAGGTTTCCCTTGCTCAAAAGCCAGTCGTATCCAACTCTAGGGTTCAGTGCTCATCTCTGTTTCAAAGCCGAAGAACCAGCACTGTCTGCTTCTGCAGACATTTCCGCGGTCATGTGGCAGACAGGACTAGACCCCGGAGTGCATGGAATGCTGTTTACCTTCCCACCGAAGTGGTCCCTATTTATCTACTTGCAATTTCTTGCTTTTGAACTGCTAGGTTGGCAGGAGCTGGGACAAAGACAGGAGCTCATTCTGTCCTGCAGTACTTGGGAATCGAACTGCTGACCTCCCACCTTCCAGTCAACGTCTTAGCCACTTCCTTTTTAAAGTGAAGAACACTGGCTACTTTCCTGGTTTTAGATAATATTCATCCAGGTTATATAAGGCATCATCTTAGAAGAAGCATTCCTTCTTAACTAATAATAATTATGTGCCATCTAACTGATTTTGACTTTGGGCCACCCTTTCTAGGTAAATGGCCCTCATAAGCAATTGTCAGTTCCCTTCTTTCTGGGAATATTCTAGCTGGCATGGTTAAAATAGGGATGCTGCTTTTAGATTGGTAATTAGCATTCTCTGCCATAAGTACTTGTGCCTTTCCCCCCTACCTCATCCATGATTCTTGCATTATTTGTAGCCAAGACCATGGGCATGGAGTCCATCAGAATAGAATATTTCAGTTTATCTGGATGCTGCCTGTAATTCTTCTCACTGATAATTTCCATGGATTTCCTGTTCTTCTCAGCTTCTAGAGATCCTAATGGAACCCATCCAATCCCCTTCATGAATTCATTATAGTCGGCTTTGTACTGATTCTGGAGACAAAATGAAACAAAAACAAAGTAAGAGACTCTTTATTTCAATGTGACAATGTTTGTTGGCAAAAGCTGCATCCGTCGTCAGGTAAGAGCAAAAAATAATAGTAGAAAATAATATAATTTGTGTGATGGCTTTTTCTTGCAATGATCAACTGTACTGTTTAATGTAGCAATATTACCTTTAACATGGGTTCTTTGAGAACATTTCAAAACTGAAAATTAGTTTTGTTATGTTGTTTTTAATTACATTTTGCCAAAAAGTTTTGACAGTTTATGTGAGCCTGGATATTTATGTGGACATTTATTAGGAAAATTGTACTATTTCTCTCTGTTAATTTTACACTAGGGTTTGATATGTCTCATTGGTATCCCAGCTACTTCCAGAAGGAGATTGCCATTGATACAAACATATGCCACACTTTTATGGAGAAAATATTAATGTCATTGTAATACGTCACAACTATTCAACTATTTGCTCTTATATAGCACATTTCACTTACATCACTTTGTATCTGCATCACATTTCTGGCATGTTCAAGATTCACAGAATTGGGCAAAGCATTGTAAGTGTGGATGATATTCCTGTAGTTTATGTCAGTCACCATTTCCTGTGCTTTTTTCGCTGCCACTACACTGAACATGTCAACTGGAGTGTGGAACCGTGTCTTCGACAACTCGTATGCCTTTTTATATTCACGTTCCGACTGCATCTTGGCAACTTGCATAAAGTGCACTAATTTAGGGTCATCTTCCAGACTACGAAAACCGATATGCTTTCCTTTGGACTGCTCGAAGGCCAGTTTGTATTTGTACTGAAAGCAAAAGAGAAGAAAGGACACACTAGAGGAAGCTCAACAAGAAACACTGCATTACTGAATATGGCTAACCTAGCATTCCATATATGTTGCTCTATGCTTTCCCCCACTAGCTACAAAATGCTATTTCCTCCTTTTTTTTTTCTCCACCAGTGATCAGACTCTGTTCATTGGGGGGGGGGGGGGCGCAACTGCACATGACAAGAAGTCATCCCCACCCCCGATCAGCTACAAAGCATTGTTTTGCTTTTAACCATGAGCTTGACACTGATCACATTAGCAGCAGGCACAAGAATAACATGCCCCTCCCCTTGCTATATTTTATCTCAGATACAATAAATTTAGTTTAACTCCTGATGGTGTCCCAAAATGGGACATGTAGGGGTGGATTGGCATGATTGCTGTATACAGGTGAAACCTGGAAAATTAGAATAACGTGCAAATATTCATTCAGTTCAGTAATGCAACTTAAAAGATGAAACAAATATATGAGGTAGTCTCATTGCATCCAAGGCGAGATAGTTCAAGCCTTACTTTGTTATAATATTGATGCTTATGGTTTACAGCTTATGAAAACCCAAACCCCCAATCACATGTACCCCATAATCATCACATAATCTCATGTAAGTTGTACAACTATAATGAATTAAGGCATGACATATTTCACTTTGCATGTAGTGAGTCTATCTCATATATTTATTTCACCTTTTAAGTGAAATGAATGAACGTTTGCATGATATTCTAATTTTCTGAGTTTCACCTGACATGATCGAACCCACCCCAACATGCCCCAAATAGCAGGCTATATGCCTGTGTAAACAGTCTCTAAATTCCATTGATTCAATCAGTTAACTCCAACAATTGTCTATAGGCCATGTAGAGAGAACCTATCAATATTAAAGGCATGTGTGCACACTTTAGCAATAAACCGACATGAACTCAGGAACCCTAAAACTCATTAAAATCAGTGCCTTTAAGAGCTTTTACTTCATACACTGGATTTGGGCAATAACATTTGGGACCAATTGGCCATCCATCTCCTTATTATTTCTTCTCATTTCTTTTTAATGAATTAACAGCAGCAGTTTGTAAGCCTGCAAAAACTATGACGTTTGAAGGAAACTTGTAAAAGAAACAGTATAACAAGAACTATTTCAAAAACTTGCCAAACCAAGGTCTATATTCAATGATGTCATTGCACCAGCGTAAGATCTCTAGCTGTAGTGGTTATGCATTTTCAGAATTAGGGCAAGTTTGACATCCAACACAACTTTGCAGAAGTGGTTGTTCAAATGGTTGCACAACTGCTTGCGCAACTACTTAAATAATAACATGTGCAACAGTGGTGGGCTCCAAAAAAAAATTACTACCACACTGTGGGTGTGGTATGGTTGGCGTGGCTAGGGGGAAGCCCTGTGTTGCATCTTAATTAGGACTACTTTATTTCAAAACTTGGATGGGCGGGGCCTGCCAGAATTTCTACTACCGGTTCTGGTGAACTGGTGCAAACCTGCTGAATTTCACCACTGATGTGCAATATAAACATGAGTGCAACTATGCTAACTTGGATTTTTCACTCAACAAACATTTCATCCTCTGTGTGTACCTGGAAGAATGCAAGCTACCAAAATAGATAATTGGAAACAGCTAGGCTATTGGATAAACCTAATGAAGGTAAAGCAAAAATGAAACGCACATCACTTGCAATGTCCCTGGATGCTTTAGCTGCTTTTATTGGGATAGCATCAGCACCCAAATCATAACCTTTCATCTTCTCTTCTTCCCAGCCAGCCTTGTACAGTTTCTGTTCAAAAATATAAAGAGTGTGGCAAAATTGTTAATAATCAAAACTAGAGCACAGCATATTTGATAACTATTTTCAAAAATTTAGTGGCATGATATCCAGAGTTTGGAACCAATGTGCAAGGCTCTGTGCTGCTCAAGACCTTACATTGCTCATGGTAATTTGGTTGGCTTTGGACAAGAATATTTCTGGAGTGTCAGGCATCACATGAACATCAGTCTTGTCTTTGTTCCATTTCTCAATATAAAGCCTCTGCAGTTAAAAAAGAAAACATTAAGCATTAGAGACACCACTTTTTACTTTATTATAGACTGAGCATCATCTGTTTATGTACACATATTGTACAATCCATTTATATGGCCCTTTACAGTCTTGAAAGGGGACAAGGAGTCTCCTGCTCTGGTATCAGCTTTATCACTACCAGCACCTCAACAGGTCAGGGGATTAAATTCAATAAATGTGGTCCAATGGGTTTCACCACAAATATGTCTCCTGCCCCTGTTTGATGGATAGGGGGATAATAATCCTTCGCCACACCTTTAATAATATTTTGCAAACATAGTTGCTAGACATCAATAGAATTAACCTCCTACATTTAAAAATATTGTGAGCTAATGCTACATATCTATTTTTAAGACAGTGAATTCTATAAACATGTAATGTGTATCCATTTCACTGGGCATTTACTAGAATATAATCATGTCTGTCTGAGCCAGGGGTAGGGCTGGGGAGAGACAGAATTGCCTTTATGTTCTGATCCTGAATTTCATTTTGAAAATTAACAATCCTCATGTAAGATGTGATTACTTTTACCTTATTCATGGTAAGGGCGTTTTGCTTGGCAAGCACCTGCTCCATCGCATCCATGTCAATGGTATATTTCAGCTTGTCAGGATGCTGGCGGTATTTCTTTTCACTAAGAATGTCAGTAGCCTTCTTTGCCTTCTCTGCCTCCAGAGACTGAATTGGGACCCACCCTATTCCTTTCATCCAGGTGTTGAAATCTGCTTTGTAAAGATTCTAGAAAGAAAGAAAGAAATTTAGTGTGAATCAAGTTGGCTATAGTCACCACAACATTCCAAAACAGTAATTTCCCTCAGTGCCATAATGTGGCTAAAATTGTCACATTTTTGTTGAGTAGGGCGGGATACAAATCTAATAAATGAAATGAAATGAATGAAAATGGGGAAGGTAAAAACTGAATCACTGTCCAGTTCATTAGAAATCTAGCCCTTCTGAAATGGAAGACAAGATTGTGTCTTGCATTAAATATTCTACCTCAACAAATGCAAAATCAACGCTGACTGTGTTTGTAAGGAGCAAATTATACATTGATACAAGTTTAACATTCTGAAGTTTATTATTCTTGGGGAGGTATTTATGTGATGAACATTGGCTGGCCAGCCATATCATTGCTATTGTTCATGGAAGCCATTTTAAAGTAGCAAATTAAATTGGATTTATCCAGTAATAACCCAGAGAGGGAAGAAGCAGGAGGTTTTCGATCCATCAACCAGACAGAGAAGATTTGCTTTGGAAACACCCACATTCACTTTAAACACACACACACCCCGTGTGTTCCCAAGAGTTTTGGAAAATTCCTTCCCATCGAAGGGAGCATTCTGAATCAAACTCTCTCAGGGGAACTGCTTATTGGTACAAAAGAAGTGGATCTAAACCAGTGGATCTAAACATGAGGCCCATGCCTCATAGGGGGACTTCAGTTCCCAGAAGCCTAAGTCTGGCTGATCAATGCTTTGAGAATTGACTTAGGCTCCTGGGAATTGAAGTTCAAAAACAAAGGTTGGGAAACACTGGTCTAAACTGATACATTTGCGATGACTGTGGAGAACTACTAAAATGGAGGAGAAGCCCATCCCACCCTTCCATTTTGAAATGCTGGGATGGGAGTCCATCTCTTCAATTCCATCCTTTACTGAAGCCCACCAAGCTTATAAATTAATTATAAACTGTATAAAAAACCTTCTTGTAAAGGTAAAGCAATTGTCAGGATACATCAGACAACAGTGCTTTATGTGAAACCTATTAATACAATCTGAATGGTGAGAAAAACATTGACAGATCCAAAGGGATGGGAGTCTTTCTTGATCCTTCCCAAGGTCTTAATTAGCTACAGTATCAGATAAGGAGAGCATGTGGTTCTCTAGATATTGTTAGATGGCAACTCTTACCATCCCTCACTATTGTTAATACTAGTTAGGGCAGATGAGAGTTGCAGTCCAACAGCATCTGCATTTCAACACTGTCCCTACTCCTGCTCTGCCTTGCAGGGCCTACCCTCTGAAGCACAAGAGCACCATCATGTTCAGAAAACATACATCACTCTGAATATGCATCATGTTTCTTGACAATTCCACATTCATGGCATCAGGCAAAAGGGTGTAGTTATGCAAATGTTGTCTGTAGTTTGTTTCAGTAACCACTTCCTGGGCTTTCTTGGCAGCCACCACACTAAACATGTCCAGCGGGGTGTGATACTTTGTCTTGCTGCTTTCATAGTCCTTCTTGTATTCACGGTCTGACTGTAGTTTGGCCACATTCATGTAATGGACCAATTTAGGATCATCTTGCACACTAAGGAATCCAACATGTTTTCCTTTATCTTTCTCATAGGATTCTCTGTACTTGAACTAGAGAAAGTAAGTTGAAATAAAGAGGTGTAGACGTATTAAAAGGAGCAGCAATATATAGAAGGGACTCATAACAAGTTGAACACATAATATATCATCAGTTGAATACTCTTTTCTTTTCCTCAGCCTTTACTATCTTTCTGACTATCACAATCTCTTCAATATTTTAAGACTACTGTACTTTCAGATTGCTCAGTAATTTTTATCCAACTCTAGTAAAACTATGTCAGGGAAACACATTTCTCAGGTGGGTGACCTAAGAGTGCCCACCCCAAGAGAAGCCCAAAAGTCTATTGCAAGAGCTTGGTCTTTCTCTGTGGTAGCCCCAACTTTGTGGAAGTTTACCTGTTTGTGTTCATTGGGTCCCAACACCACGTTTTCTGCAAGTTATTGAAAGCTGAGCTGTTTAAGGAGACATTTCATAATATTCTGCCCTTAGAATGAGTCTATCCTCTGCTGAAATTATTTTTGGTTTACAGTTGCCATCAATGAGTTGTTAATTGGCTTGTTTGCTGTTTTATGTTTTATTTTATAGGTGTTTATATTTTACTTATGGAGATTTATGTTGATCATTTGGAATTGTCTGTGTTTTTATGAGCACTTTTATGAGGGTATGAATAAATTTTGCCCTGTTTTACTAGAACCCCCTCTCATACCAGTCATTATATGAGATTGACAATGGATAATGAAGCTTCAGTTTTGATATGAATGGAACTACTGGTGATTAGGAAATAATAGGCCAACAAATTTTTAATGGTGTTTGAAGCCTACACTAAGTCTGATTCTCAGTTGCATTGCATAGCCAATTATTTAAAACATCATGGGTCAAGTTAATTGTACAAGTTAAATACAATCAGTTTTCATCAACCAAGATGCACCTGGGTTTCTAGCCACACCATCTGAGGATGGAGAGAACTGCCTTCTGATAGTGAAAACTGAAGTCCAACAGAGGGAGGACCACATCTTTTCAATGCCTGTATAATGTTCCAAGTTCTGTCCCTGGTATTTCCAGTTAAAATAATCTCAGGCAGCAAGGTTTGGGGAAAACCATTTTTGATTGACAAATAAATACAAGTAGCCATAGGCTAGATCGGTGTTAACTCAGAGCCCAACTATACATTACAGATACTTCTGTCACTAGAAGAAGGAATTCCTTTAGGGCGAGTTGTATGTGGTCCTCACAGCCAGTGTTTTCCTCATCTTTTGTAATTTGCAATTAACTGGCTTTGTTTTGAGGTTGATCTTTAGCCCATAAGCATGTTCTTCTTTTATACATATACCTTCTCAGATATGAGAAGATTATCAATTAACTGCTTATCTCATTGGCAGGGATTCTCAACCTGCGGCCTATGGGCCGGATGCAGCCAGTGGTATCATTTCATGTGGCCCCTCACCTCCTCCACCGCGCCAGGATGTAGCATGTAGTGGAGGAAGGGCAAAATGGCCATCCAGCCCCCGGCTTTAAAAGGTTGAGAACACCTGCTCTATGGTATACTTTTACTCTCAGTAGAAGGCTACTGCACATTTCAAGAGTGCTTAAGAGATTGTATCTAGATTCCACTTACATCACTGGCAATGTTTCGTGAAGCTTTTGCAGCGATTATAGGGATGGCATCAGATTTCAGATCATACCCTTTTGCAATCAACTTCTTCCAGTCTGCTTTGTAAGAGTGCTTAAAGAGAAGAAAAAATTCATTCCTTATAATCCTAGCGCTTTAGAGAGTGAATGACTTTACCAGTTTATCTAGCCCAGCCCTCTGCTGAATACATGATCTATAATACCTAATACAGATACATTTACAGACAGGCAGCCAATCTGTAATCAAACGAACCAACTACCACCCAAAGAAAATTATTAATATTATTCCTGTGAAGTTATAACATGTATTGTAATTGTGCATCAACAGCGCAATATTACTTTGTTGTATCTATCAGCATCTTCTTGAGCCTCTTCTGCAACCTACAAAATTTAATTCTGAAAACCACAGATATCAAGGGGGGGGGGGGAATCTGGCAGTTTCAGTCTAATATTCATAATTACGGTAAAGGGAAGGGACTCTCATCTACTTCCAAATGAAACAACTAGAGGAAAAGTAAAATCTTGGCTCAGAGGCTAATTTTAAAAACCAAAAAAAGTCATGATTCATTGTTTTAAAAATAGGTACTTTAGTAACGGTTTATGAAAAAAAGAAAAGGTCAAATACTCACATCACTTAGATTGTAGGCATTGACTTTTGCTTGAATAAATTGAGGAACATATGGATCCAAGTGGTATTTGTGTTTAATTTCCTCTCCTGCTACCTTATAATTTATCTAAAGGGGAAATGATACATATATTATCACTCAATAGGTGCAAAGTACCTCTTTTTCAAATAACCAGTGTTGGTATACGCAATGAGAGAAAGAGGGAGAAGACAATGGAGACAGGTGAAAATAATCTAGTTGAACAGCTTTATTTAATAAGCTTATTTTATTTATTTGTTCTGTGTATATTTATAACACTGGGTATTGAGCTTGGGGGGAGAATAAAGAAACCTAGCTTCACTAGAATTAGGAACTGGGATCAAAGAGAAAGAGTTTTGTGTGTCCTTAGAATAGGGTTACTCATCCATTTCTAAAGACCTGTTGAGCCAACGACTGAAGGCAGAAAATCCAGTCAAAGTTTCTGCAGCTAGGAAGGGATGATATGAAATAACCAATATAGGAATTTTCTTTGTGCATAACATTAACATTTAAGATGTACAGTAGCAGTTGGAACCAGACTTAGATGTTTTATTAAGGTTCTGCAACAATTTCTATTTTACACCTGTGACATAAAATGTGACAGACATGCATATCCACAGACTTACATCACTAAGTTGTTGGGTATTCTTTTGTGCTAAAACCATTGGCATTGAATCTAACAAACTTGTGAACTTCAGTGAGTCGGGATGTTGCCGATATTTCTTTTCATTCAATGCCTCTCCAGCCTTTCGAACTTTTTCAACATCCAATGAGCCCAGAGGGCTCCAGCCAATTCCTTTGAACCAGCTGTTGTAGTCATCTTTGTAAATTTTCTGGAGAAGAAACCAAGGATAAATTAATGGATTACACATTCATATCTTCTGAGACTAACAGAAGCATGCCTCCAGGTATGTTTTTATTGTGTTGCCTTATTAACAAAATCATCACAGGTTGAGGGAGGTCTTCCAGTCTGCAACTCTTTCATATCTTTCCCCCTACTTCTCTCTCTTTCCCCCCTTACCACAAAGTACCTTTACTATCACAGCAAAACTGCATATAGGTAGGCAGGTGAGAAAGAAGTGATTTCTAGATTGCTTGCTATGTTTGCTGTGATAGCTGCTAAACCATATTCAAGTTATGTTGGTGTTTTTGGTCACTCACCAATATACTTGATATTAATATAATCACAGGGCATTATTTTGTTTGTTATTAAATAGTGTTGGGGCGGAGGTGTATTTTAAAAATTGAGCTCCCTTTTTAGTCAACCAAAGTGAAGTCTTTAACTACTTTGTTCTAACAGCTTGTTCACCACTGTGTATATTCTTGTGGTGGTAACATAATAATATTGATCAACCTTAAAATACCAAGATGAAAATTTGCACATACATTCTGGTCAATGCTCTACTCAAAACATGGTTCAACGTTCAAATTCTTTTTCAAAAAGCAAAGGGGTATGAAAAATTAAGTGCAATGAAACTGAAACACTGAGATGAAAGATGCTTCATTCAATATATAATTTTGATTTCAATATGAATCCTAGCTTCATCTTTTCAAATGTACAATCTGTCTTTTCACACAGATCTCCTTTGCATGATTAAGAAATTGCCCATATGGGGTCAAGAGAGAAATTAATCTTAGGAACAGAAGGGGAGCCAAAGAACAATCCTATCAACTACCTCCTCCTCCTCCTCCTTCTTCTTTATGTAAACAATTAAACAAAGGATTCTCAACCTGTTGCCTGTGGGCTGGATGCGGACCACAACATCATTTCATGTAACCCACCACCACCTCCACCACACCAGGAAGTGTCATGTGGTGGAGGAAGGGCAAAATGGCAGTCCAGCCCCTGGAGCTGTCTGAGGGAGCGTGACCCAGCCCCCGGCTTTAAAAGGTTGAGAACTCCTGAACTAAACCATATTTATGTCTAGGATAGTCCTTCTTCACTCTGTGACCTCTAAATGTTTTGTGCCACTTCTGGTCTCAGATGCCAAGTTGTCAGATCTGAATGGAAGCTGAAGTTGAAAACAGTTGGAGAGCACTGCCAGCTTGGTGTAGCTTCTTGAAGGATCCTAAATAGTACTGAAATGTTCTGGGTTTCAAAAGCTCTGCTAAAATATCATGGGTAAATATATCCCTAGAATTATTTTTAGAAGAACAATAAGGCCATATTTCTTGCAATATTAAGACTGTAGCATCGTGGAAAAGATTTCCATGTTTGTGGTAGAGTTAAGAAAGAAAGAAAGAGGGCATTCCCACTGCCCTGGTCGTGAGCCTTCTCCTAGTAAATATGCCATTCTGAAGAACAGCAATAAGAACAATGCATGAAAATAAATAGCACCACCAATACTTACATCACTCTGGATTTGATTCATGTTCCTTGCCAGCTCAACACTCATGGCATCTGGCAGGTAGGTATAGTGATGGAGTAGATGTTTGTAGTGGGTATTAGATGCTACATCTTGCGCCTGTTTGGCAGCTTGGATACTGACCATCTCCACTGGTGTGTGATAGCAAGTTTTGCTCTTCTCATAGTCTTTCTTGTATTCACGTTCAGACTGCATCTTTGCCACATTCATAGAATGGACAAGCTTTGGATCATCTTGCAGGCTTCTGAAGCCAACATGCCTTCCTCTTGACTTCTCATATGCTTCTTTGTATTTGTACTAGAGTTCCAGAGGGAGAGACAGAGAAATAGAAATTACATATTGATGTCGAGACATACAGTTCTTACATTTTGTACTACTAAACAATGACAAATCTCCTGTATGAAGCACTGAGAACTTCATCAGAGTAACTATTTTAAGATGGACACCACCACCCCTCTGCCCCAATGACAAGTGGAATATCTATGACACTCTAGATGTTGAATTACAGGTGCAAGGGTACAATTCCCACTACTCCTGTTAACTAAGAGGAGTCAAATAAGAGATAGCTGCGGCTGGTGGGAGCTGGAGTTAAACAAACTCTAGAGATCCAGCATTGTTACTATTGGCCTGGGAGAAAGATTGCATATAGATGATCAAATGACCTGTTTGGGAAGCTTAAGGGTATGAGTGGTAGAATATCTTAAAAGCTACTATCTAAATGGTTTCACAGCCTTCTCCATAATCCAATCAGCAGTTCACAGCTGTTCTACAATCAATCACTTAATGGGTTTCTTCCATAAAAGCAATAACAAGTACATTTTCACTGAGGACACAAAGTCTGGCTCATTTACTGGTCTGCTGATTGCTTCCATGCACAGATGAGGAATTGGGTTTGGGCAATGACATAGTGAAGAAAGTGGCTTTATTTTGGCAGTTCATGGTTTGGTCAGAACACGAAAGAAGAGGACTGAGGAATAAGGAGAATTTAGGAACAACTCACACACACACACACACACACACACACACACACACACACACACACACACACACACATACACAGACACTTGCCTAGCAACAGAGTGAGGCAAAAAAAGTAAAGGATATCTCATCAAGAGATAATAAGCCACCTAGTGCAGTGGTGGCAAACCTATGGCATGCGTGCCAGAGATGGCACTCTTGGAGCCCTCCCTCTGGACGCCCGTGCAGTCAACCCATCACAGAGTTCACCCCCCTCTGCCCAACAGCCCAATGGGAGCGCTTCCTCCCTCCCCCAAGCACAGAGTTTGCCCCACCCCTTTACCCAGCAGCCCAATGGGAGCATTTACTTCCTCCCTATTACTGTTTTGGCACTTTGCAATAAATAAGTGGGGTTTGGGTTGAAGTTTGGGCACTCGGTCAAGGGGAAGGAGGAGTGGTCATAGATTGCAAAAACTCTCAAACATCCTAAGGCAGACTCTTAATAACAATGACAACTGAGAAAATAGGGATACTTACATCACTAGCAATATTTCTTGAAGCCTTGGCAAGAGTAATTGGAATGGAATCACTTAATACATGGGGCCTCTTGGCTATAAGGTCATGATAGTCCTGTTTATAATAGCTCTGGAAGGGAAGGGGAAAGAAAGATTGACATATTAGGCAAATCATTTAAGGCATTATGGCCAGGTTACTCAGAATCCAGCAGTGCACATAATGGCTGTTCTTTATTTAACTGGACACAGCCAGGTAAAAGGAGAAATAACAGACTTTGGGAGCATAATCCTATAGAGGCTTACAAGGAAGTAGGGTCTACTGAAACCAGTGAGAATTTATTCTAATTAACACAAGAGTGCTCCATCAATTTGTAAAACAAAATAAGAAGAAAGAAATATGTATGGTGAATAATTTCATTTTCTTAACTATGGGGAAAGAGAGGGGTTTTCCCCACTCTAGAACTGCTCACTCGCTTACAAAGAATTCTATGCATGCAAATTATATCCAATCAGTAATTATGGGGAGGATGAAGCCTCTACTGAAGGGACGTTCAATGTCCAGTCCCTCCCCAACAGTATCATTGTTCAGTACAGTTTTCCTCTTGCCTTAGGTATTTAAACCAACCTCAGCCTATAATGCATTCTATCACAAATTGAAATACTGTACTTTTTTTTACATTACATTGTCCATAGAGTTTTTATAACAAAGGGGTGAATCTTTGATCTTCAATTTCTCCTTTCATTTATCAAATGAATCAACCCATGACCTCTGCATAGCCACTTACATCACTGACGTTAGCAGCATTGTATCTAGCCTGGATAAACTGAGGAGCATCTGCGGTCAAGTGATATGTATGCTTCACTTTTTCTCCAGAAGATTTGTACAGCCTCTGTAAAGTAAGAAGGCAATAATCAACTTTTCAAATAGCTAATAGAATAGGACATTTAATGCTGCCTAGTTGTTTTTGACTGTGTTGTCATGTTTGCTTACTTAGAAGGAAGTCCCAACCATGCTACTTTCAAATAAACAGTCAAATTAATTATTACATTTCCACATATACCTATGGTTTTTTCCCTGTTGAAAACTAAACCATGAGTGTTACACTATTTCAAAAATTTTAGACAAATCAACATTGTTGTCAGTTGCTAGCTCGCATCTGAGTATACATTTTTTCTTGAAAATAATATTAAGGGAAAATGCCATTGAAGTGAATTTGTTTAATGCAGATCCTAGCCTTCCATGAAGTGACCCACACACGGTGATCATGGAGCCATCTCCTGTGGCACATATGAAATGAGACATGCAGGATTTGACACCGGGACTGCAATGGATTGTCATAGCCTTGAGGATATTGAAAAGGTGCGCCTTCACAGTCAGTCCATCTGGCATGGCCTCTTCCACCTCCATGACTGTTGGGAACCAGAAGAGTGAAGTGGTTCCTCCTCCACTCATTTTGCCATTGGGCCCAATATGATGGTTTCCAGTGGCATTTCCTCCACTGAGAGGGACCCTCACCCCACCTAAAGGAGCTTGTCCACCCTTAACTGTTGTCCTCTTTAGGAAGTCAGGTTATTTACCATTATCCAACACTTGGCATTGAGTTGCTGACTGTACAGTCGAGTATACTCCATTACCGTAGTGGGATGTCCAGCCAGATATACTAAATCATGGGTCCTCAACCTTTTTAAGTCAGGGGCCAGGTCATGCTCCCTCTGTTGTGTATGGGAAAAATATGTAATGTTTTTCAAATGTATGTTATTATTGTTGGGATTGGGCGATCCTCCATTTTGTGTTCCTCTCAGAACCAAACACTCACAAGACTTGGGCTCCCGCCTATTTTACATGAGACATGCGAATCGTCCCTAATCTAAGAGCACCCCATGTCCAGTAACCAATCAAAGATAGCCACAACTATCACCCCATGTCCAGTAACCAATCAAAGATGGCCACAACTATCACCCATGTTGAGCAACCAATCCAATTGTTTGCCGCCAAAAATTATTTGTCCCCCAAGCTGTATATAAGGCGCTGCTGCACTTCTCTTCTGTATGTTCAGTTCCCGAAATAAAGTTGTGTTTGGCCCTGTTATGCTGGCTGCTGCATATCTTTTGCTGAACATCAAAGGTCCTCAACCTTTTTAAGTCAGGAGCCAGGTCACGCTCCCTCAGTTGAGGGGGTTGGACTGGTGGTCCCCCTGCCATAAATGCTGCTGTAAACGCATCCATGACTGTTATAAACTGCCATAAATGCACCCGCTTTCGGCAGTGACAGCAGCTGGAACGAGGGAACAGGCCGAATGATTTGGCACCATGGGCCATAGGTTGAGGATGCCTGTGCTAAATCATAAGCATATCTATAAAAAAGGGAACAAATAGTGTATTGAAAAATCTAGTGCAAATATGAATGTTGCTGCTCAGAATGAAGCATGGACCCTATTAAATCAGCAAGAAATGTCTGGAGAAAAGAGATGGCGAAAAAGAAATCTTTGTTTCTCAAGCTTTTAAATCTGTTTACTCTTGTGATATCTTGGGATACAAGAGGATCTCTCTGAAAAGAAGACTGAAATAATGAATTGTGGGGAAATATACAGCACAATGGAGTTCTGCAGTGGCTCAAGTGGCTAAGATGCTGACTGGGAGGCGGAAGGTCAGCAGTTCGATTCCCGAGTATTGCAGGACGGAATGAGCTCCCGTCTTTGTCCCAGCTCCTACCAACCTAGCAGTTCGAAAGCAAGAAATTGCAAGTAGATAAATAGGGACCACTTCGGTGGGAAGGTAACAGCGTTTCGTGCGCTCCGGTGTCTAGTCATGCCTGCCACATGAACATGGAAACGTCTGCAGAAACAGACAACGCTAGCTCTTCAGCTTTGAAACAGAGATGAGCACTGCACCCTAGAGTCAGATACGACTGGCTTTCGAGCAAGGGAAACCTTTACCTTTACCTATAAAGCACAATACATTCCCAAAGGAAAAAAGGGGGAGGACATTTTCCTTTCCTCCAATATAGTTTCTTAAGTATTTGAAACCAAGTCCCATTTTTTCCCTATACATCCCTGTAGATATTATTGTTTTCTCCTGAAATCTTTCCCTCAGTTTACTCACATCACTAAGTTGAAGTGCATTCTGCTTAGCCTGGACCATGGTGGGTGAATCTACCACACTGGTAAATTTTATAGTGTCTGGATGTTGCCGATACTTATGCTCATTCAAAGCATCTCCTGCTTTTCTAACTTTTTCGAAATCCATTGAACCAATTGGAACCCATCCGATGCCTTTCATCCAGCTATTATAATCTTCCTTATAAAGATTCTGGATAGTAAAAGATAAATAAAAATATCAGTCATCACACAAAGATGTAACACAAATAGCAGTACACATGTTTGACCATTCTTGTAGAAACACACTTACATCGCTCTGAATCTGCATCATATTTTTTGACCGTTCAACACTGACAGCATCAGGCAAGAAAGTGTAATGGTGCAACACATGCTTGTAATTGATATCACTGGCAATGTCCTGGGCCTTCTTGGCAGCAACAACATTGACCATGTCCAACGGAGAGCTGTATTTGGTCTTCCCTTCCTCATAGCCTTTCTTGTACTCCAGATCGGACCGTAGCTTGGCAGCATGTATGTGATGGACCAATTTGGGATCATCTTGGAGGCTCTGAAAGCCAATCATCTTACCTTTTGCATGTTCATAATCTTTTTTATACTGGATCTGTGAGAAGAAAGTCAAAAGCAACATCATTTTCCTGGTGAAGACATATACTGCACTGGACACATATAATGAACGCATATTACCATACAAGGCAACTAGACATTGGACACATCTTGAGCCCAATGAGAGTTCATCTTCCTGATCAGCTTTTGATGAAATCATAGTCATTAGTAATATAACCAGGGTCAATTGTGTTGTGGACAGCGAGGAGAACAAATAGGTCAATCTTAGAAGAAATCAACCCGGACTGCTCCTTAGAAGGTCAAATAGTAAAGATGAAGATGAAGCACTTTGGACATCAAATGAGAAGGGAGGATTCACTTGAGAAGGCCTTGATGCTGGGAAAGGTGGAGGGCAAAAGAAGAAGGGGACGGCCAAGGATGAGATGGCTAGATGGTGTTGTGAACGCAGTAGGCACAGGGCTGGGTGGGATGAGGAGGATGATAGAGGATGGTAGAGGATAAAGGTGCCTGGAGGGCAATGGTCCATGGGGTCGCAAAGAGTTGGAATCGACTGTGCGACTGAACAAAAGTTTACATTTTAATAATATTAGTGATACACAACCAGTTCATCATGGAGTGACTTCATGGTTGTTATATCACCACCACCACCAGTGGTAATCATGAGTATCAATTCAGAGATAGTTACACTGAAATGACTCCCCTTAAATGTAAAAAGTCAGTTATATCTAATATATGTCCCATTGTATATAAAAAAAAATCAAAACATAAGTATTGAGAGCACTTGAAATACTATTTATGTATGTATGTATGTATGTATGTATGTATGTATTTATTTATTTATTTATTTATTTATTTATTTATTTAAGTCTTCAACTGTGAATCTAACAATAGATTTACCTTTAAAAAGCCAATATGAGTAAACCAAGTCAGAGAAATGCTGAGCAAGAAGTAAGCTAAAATTGTCATGAAGTACATTTCTATCTTGCCTTTTTTTCCCACTGGATCCCAGATTTTATACTAAGTGATCCTAGGAAATTTCCCTGCTGGGCACTAACCAGAACCATCCCTTCTGGTGCAGTAGCTATGCAGGTGCAGGTCTTCCTTGCTCAAAAGCCACTCATGTCTGACTCTAAGGTTTGGTGTTCATCTCCATTTATAGCCAAAGAGCTTGCAGTGTCTGCGTCTGCAGACATTTCCATGGTCATGTGGCAGGCATGACAAAACACTGTAGCCAAGACTGCTAACATGGTGAGTTCAATCCTGATGAAGATCAAGGTTGACTCAGCCTTCCATCCTTCTGAGGTCAGTAAAATGAGTACCCAGCATGTGGGGGACAAAATGCTAATTGCCTTGTGAACCACCTAGAGAGTGCACTAAGCACTATGGGACACTATATGAGTGTAATTGCTATTATTTATTTATTTACTTAGATTTATATGGCCACACCTATCGCCAAAGCGACTTAGGGCGGCTCACAATTCATAACATGTGTTCAGACTGTGCTCCGGGATGCAAATTAATGAACAAGTTAGGATAAAATGATACAATAAAGTCTTGCACCAGAATAGTTTAGAAATAATTTGCATATACAGTGGTACCTCGCATAACGAATGCATCGTATAGTGAAAAATGCACACAACGAAGCGTTCGTTATGCAATGGTGATACCTCGCATAACAAAAAAAATCGTTATGCGGGGTTTTTGGTAACCGGGGTATACCCGCTTAATGGGAACCCCGGTTGATGAACATTTATTTTCATTATGCGGTGCATCTCCCATAGGGAACCACATAATGGGGAAAAGCACATAGCGAAGAGCTCTGTTGAACAGAGTTTTTTCGTTATGTGGGATTCTACTGTACAAGGCAATGGTGAAATCACTGTCATTACAATGATTTAAAATAAAAACGCTAGTCATGTGCTAAAATAATAAGATTTAAAACTCTAATTTGGCTTTCCCCCAAATTATACACTGGAGTAGTATACATATATTGGCCGTTCTTTGGAAAGTGATGTATCAGATTGTTAAGCAAATAAATTTGCTAAATCAGATTAATTTTTTAAAAATGCAATGATTTCAGTCGCTAGACCTAGAACCCAATCCTGGCTGTTCTTCAAAAACCACCATAAATTCATATATCCAGGTTGGTTAGTTTTGTTCATGAGAAATATTTATTTGGGGGAGGGGGAAATACTTACATCACTAGCAATGTTCCTAGCAGCCTTGGCAGCTTTGATGGGGATAGCATCATTTCTTAGGTCATATCCCTTTAATTTCAAGTCTTCCAAACCAAGCTTGTAGTAATTCTGGAAGATAATGTAAGATTTCATTGTATTGCTTTGTTGCTATCCATCTGTCTTAAGATTATGTGTTACAAATAAATGCACTGAAATCAAACTTACATCACTAATATTGTAGGAATTAACTTTTGCCTGGATAAACTGAGGTGCATCTGCTGGGAGATGATATTTGTGAATTACGTCTTCATTTTTGGCTTTATAAAGAACCTAGAACAGAAATCAATGGGATGAAATTAATATTATATTTAGGATATCCATGGTTTAGAATATTTTAAAAATTGTTGATATGATTAAATTACTGTATGCATTTTCTAGATCTCACAAAATAATTTGCCTGTGTTGGGCTCATCTGTTATTTTCATATTCTGATGTAAATGTACAGGGTAGCTCTTTCCTACCACCTCTTGGATTCTCCATATCTGATGACAAAACCCTAGAGCTATTCCCAATACCCTATGATGCAATCATCCCAATTAGCCATTCTTGATCTTTCATGAGCTGCTGTTGCCCAGCACAATAACTCAAGAAACCTGTGGTGACCCAGGCTTATCACATATGAGGAACGTGCTAATGAGTTCTTGCCATGTACATGTATGTACATTGCCATCAAATCAATCCTAATTTAGGATTACCCCTAAGTAGTGAATCCAGTGGATGCTAGAGATGGAACCTTTCTAGATGTAAAGTCTTGTTCTTTGACCTAGGGGGGCTCCTCAACCTACTGCTACTATAAGATAAAGTAGGTGATAAGATAATATAAAATATTTTTGTGAAATTAATTTTTCTCTCTTACATCCCTATAGAGCATCTAAAGTACATGGAAAAGTTTATTTTGTCATTTGTCTTCAGGGAAAATAAAGCTGTTTAGAACTGTGTGCATCTAAACTTATATGAGCCTTTATTTTGGTGGGAATGTCTGCAACTAAACCAGAGTATGCAATTGTACAAGTAGTTATACTAGTCAGTGAGGTATCTAGTGCCCATCATAAAACTCAAGGTACACCTGATTTTGCAACCAGTCACATAATAAATTGTACAACCAATGATTCACCGAAAAGGAAAGCCACATCTGCAATAGTGATTGCATGTGCAAAAAAAAACACCCAACAGAGTATTAATCATAGAATGTCAATTATATTGTTAATAATCTGTGTGAAATTATATGTATTTATTCTACCTGAAAGCATGTATACAAGTCAGGAAAACAATATACAGTATTCCGGTGTAAAAGAAGTAAAGCTTCATATAGGAGGCAGCAATATCAAGACTGAAACATTGATCTTCATATACAGTGATACCTCATACAACGATTTTAATCTGTTCCACGGGGTTCATTGTTGTACGAAACAATTGCTATTCTATACATGCATCGTATAGCGATTTTCCCTATGGGGTGCATCGTACAAAGATTTATTTTTTTGCTAAGTGGTTTTTCCCATTGGAAAATTGTTGTATAATTTTTTCCATAGGGAAAACTGTTACTCAGGATGCATAACCTAATTGTTATGCGATTTCATTGCTATACAGGGTGATTGTTGTATGAGGTTCCACTGTACTTAATAGCTACATTACCTCACAGTGACCTTAGAACACAGTTCACCCATAAAAAAGAAAGACTATAAGATATTAATACTTACATCACTTCTCTGAGCTTGGTTGATTTTAGCCTGAACTACAACAGGATCATCTTCAATTTGTGTAAACTTCAGTGTATCTGGATGTTGACGGTATTTTTTCTGTTATAGGATTTTAAAAAGAAAAGAAAGATATAACTGCTTCATTGAAAGGGTACCAAGAAAGATTACAACATAATAATTGGGATGTACATTTACTTGTAAGAACAGTTTGTTGCAATAGATAAAAGGTGTTATTGTTTTCAAACTAAATACATGAGACATCAGCAAAAATTGTGCCTCTAAAACAACAGCAAAAGAAGGCCATCTTGAAAGAGATGCATTCAAGTGTTTTATGGCCAATATAGCATGCATACAAAATCTTCCTTCCATAAATATTTAGATTGGAAGAGGCTCCACTGAAGTTACAACACTGAGGTTGCACAAACCTTGAGATACCTACTTATGCTCTTGAGTGGCACGAATTACAATGCAGCTGAAACAGAGACTGTTGCGGTACAGACCACATGACACTCTGCAATAAGTTGAGGGAGACACATACAGTAGGTAATAACTTGAACCAAGGTCTATGTACCTAATCTAGTTGCAGTACAGAATGTCTGCAGCCACTAGAATCCAGAAAATGACCATTGGGATCATGCAAAGTTACCAGGTATAATCTGTTCGGAGGTAGACCTGTGAAAGTCCTACATCTGAAATCTTGGAGAGCTACCGTCATCCATTCTTGACAAGAACAAACAAGATGGATCAGAGCTGGCATAAGTGAGCTCCAGTGTGGAAGGAATATATCTCACTTCTTCTAGAAAGCCATTTTGCAGTCTTGAAGGTTTTCTTTAATCTTCATCGCTACATTCTTGATGCTGAGTATGGGTGGGGGACAGGGCTGGCCCTACCATTAGACAGTGTGAAGTAGCTACATGAAGTGGCAGTTGCTGGGATGGGAAGAGTCAGTGTTTCTCTTGAACTTTTTCTCCAGACTTTGTTGAGCACAAGACACTATGTTCCAACTAGCCTGCCCTTTAATACATACCCCAGCTTGCTAGCATCAAGAATACTTTCTGTCAACAGCACTAAGTTAAGAGTCAATTTTGGCTGACTTCCACATATGGAGCAGACAGAACTATCGTCTTGCACAGGCCTCATTTATGCATGGAGTTCCTGTTCAGCCAAAAAAAAATTGTGACATATCCCCTTAGACTAAGGTGAGAAGATCTGATTCTTTTGCGAAGGTTCCTTACCTCATCGAGTATATCGGATGCTCTTTTATTTTTTTCTGCCTCCAGGGATCCTAAGGGCACCCAGCCACAACCTTTCATCCAGGTGTTATAATCAGCTCTATAGTCATTCTTTGGGGGGGAGGGTACACACAAAAAAAGATAAGAGCAATCATTTCTTTTTTTAAAAAAAAGAGGCAACCATTTTATTTCCTTGAAGATACCGTCAAGCTGCCCTATATGAGAAAAGGAATCACTAAGAACCTTTAAAAATAAAAATAAATAAATAAAACAATGTCTGTGCTGATTGATCGAAATAAAACAATGATGTTGCTGGTTCAGATAAATTTAAGATTGCAGCACAGTTATTGCAAGTTTTCATACTGAAACTCTAGCATACACAAAATGATGCCTATAAGGTTTAACTAAGGCCATGATGACGAACCTTGGCACTCCAGATGTTCTTGGGCTTCAATTCCCAGAAGCCCAAGCAACCTGTGAATCCACACAAATGGGTTTAACTGTGATTCATCCGGCCCGTGCTGCCCTCATCGGTCCTGGAAGCGGAAGTAAAACGCACCTGTACAGGCACGTTTTACTTCCACTTCTGGGAGCGATGAGGGCAATGTGGGCCAGATAAATCACAGTAAACCCATTCATGTGGATTCACAGGGTGCTTGGGCTTCTGGGAATTGAAGTCCAAAAACATCTGGAGTGCCAAGGTTCGCCATCACGGAACTAAGAACTTATCCAGAGAGGCAAAAGCTTACTAGGATTCACTTATGCACTACGCTGCAGAAGGCACATCTTTGAAATGTGTTTGTTTCTGGTAAAAACATTTGTATCTACACCTATAAATCTGTGCGTTAACCGTTGAAATGTGACAAAGGATGTTTAGCCAGGCCCCACTAGCCCCGACCGAGCCTCCGTGCACTTGCCCGAACCGGGTTCGCAGGTAACTGTTGGGTTGAGAAATGCATCAGTGGGGCAGGAGACCCACGAACGCGAACAAAGAAAAAGGACTTCAATTCCCAGCGTCCTTTGCACTGTGCAACCCCCTCAACCAATCAGGCTGAGGGATACAAGCGCAGAGGAGGCTGGGAACGTGCACTGACTTAGAAAAAACAAACGGTGGGAGCCAGAGGGAAAGACTTTGAAAGACCCAGCTGGAGGGAGCCAGGAAAAGCTAAGTGCAGTCAGTGGGGATTAGAGGGTGGGTGAGGGAGGCAATGAAAGGTGCTGGGTCCAGAAGGGTTGGGGGGACAAAAGGGGTCTGTCCCCAGGAGACAGACCCAGGACCTTCTGGACCCAGGAGACCTGGGAGAGGGGAACAAATCCCCCCCCCCAACACTCCATTTTTAAAGAGAAGAAATCACTTGGGTTTTTTTGGGGGGGAAACAATCCCCTCTCTGCTGGGTCCCCTGGCTGTGGAAGGGTTGGGGGGACAGACCCCTTTTGTCCCCCCAACCCTACCAAACCCAGGGGGCCAGGGAGAGGAGATCGAATCCACACACACACAACCCACACACTCCGTTTTTAAAGAGAAGAAACCGCTTGGTTTCTTCTCTTTAAAAACGGAGTATTTTTTTGGGGGGGGAACAATCCCATCTCTGTTGGGTCCCCTGGCGCTGGAAGGGTTGGGGGGAAGACCCCTTTTGCCCCCCCAACCCTACCAAACCCAGGGGATCAGGGAGAGGGGATCGAATACACCCCCCTCCCAAACACTCTGTTTTAAAAGAGAAGAAACAGCTTGGTTTCTTCTCTTTAATAACGGGGTGTCCTGGGGGGGATGCCCTCTCTGCAGGGTCCCCTGGCTCTGGAAGGGTTGGGGCGACAACACACACTCACACACCACTCTTGCCTTGCCAAGAATTTTTAATGTGTGTGTTGGTGGTTGGAGTGATATTGTATGGGGTGGTGGTGGTTGTGCACACCCAAAACCACCCCTAACCACCAACACACCTCTTTTTACATAAATTACCAAAAAATTTATCCCTTACAACACAGTTTAAAACATCCCGGAACCACCGGGCAATCTCTGCTAGTATCTTTATAAATCAACTTGCTTCTGGAGCTTTGCTTCTGGAGCCTTTTAAAAACCCTAACTTAAAGATCTAATTAGAGATGAACATGAAGCTCTCATTAAAAGTACCATAGTGATAATCTCCCACACACCCCTATTGAAAAAAGTAGACCAGTCTTTTAACTGAAAACAGAAAAGCACGGAAAGACATGGGAAAGATCGTAGTCATATCAGAGCAGCGTCTTGTGTCACATGGATGGCAAGTTAAATATTGAAACTAGCAGTGCCGATCCACTAATTTCAATATAACTTTTGCCCTTTGTAGGTGACACCTGGGACTGCGGTGGCTTAGTGGTTAAAATGCTGAACTTGATGACTGGAAGGTCAGCAGGCCAGTAGTTTGCAACCCGAGTGCTGCATGATGGAGTGAGCTTCTGTCTCTGTACCAGCTCCTGCCAACCTAGCAGTTTGAATCCAGGAAAGTACAAGTAGATAAATAGGTACCACTTCGGTGGGAAGGTAAACAGCGTTCTGTGCACTCTGGTGTCCAGTCATGCCTGTCACATGTCTACAGAAACGTCTGGAGATGCAGACAACGCTGGCTCTTTGGCTATACACCAAAATGAGCACTGAACCCTAGAGTCAGATATGACTGGCTTTTGAGCAAGGGCGACCTTTACCTTTAGGTAACACCTAAATTAAAATGACAGGGAATAGCTCAAATTCACTATAAAGTCTGAGGCATGCATAAGCATAACTACTTACATCACTTTGTAATACATTTGCCTTCTTGGCATGCTCCACGTTAATACCATCAGGAGGATAAGTGTAATCATGGATTCTATGCCGGTAGTCTGTATCACTGACAATCGCCTGTGCCTTCTTTGCCTGGATAACAGGAATCATATCCAGGGGTGTTGTGTACCTGTTCTTCGACTCTTCGTAACCTTTTTTGTATTCACGCTATAAAGTAAATCATACATACAGTTCAGAATGATGACTTTCTGATATAGCACAAAGCTGATTTTATTGATCATGAAATGTCTACAATAAGTACGGCTCATGACAGGCACAAATTATTAAAAGAATTATTTCCAACAATAATAGGAAACAATTGTTAAACACAGGGTGGTGAGATATAAGCAAAAGGTTGGGCTCACAGCAGGCCATCCCATCACTCTTTATGTTTGTTTTGCATACCAACATGGTGATGGTAAGGGCCAGCATTTAACAAACATAGTCATGGCCCATTTTGAATCTAAACAGCCAATCAGTAGGCTAAATGTTTCTTCCCTCTGAAAGTAACTGCTTTCCACTCTGTATGTACAGTATGTTGAGTTCTGTCTGTGCATGGTATGTAGTTCAATCTGCCTGTTTATTCTGTCTGAGCGATTTAGCTGTCCAGCCTAGTTCAGTCTTTTTCTGGCTCAAAAATATATTAATCTCAGAATGTTAGTAACCCTCCTGCAACCATCATTTGCTTAAGAGATTTTGTTCATCCTGCTTTTTGCAACTAAGATGAAGTGAATTGCTATATTATATTTTTGCCATCTTTATTTGAACAGAAGCCTTGTAAGTAAACATTTCATTTTTCCTTCTGTTAAAGCTGTGCCTGAGTATTTCTTCAACAGTTCAACTAAGTCAAAAGAAATGAGGGAATCGAGGAGAGATTGCATTTCAAAATATTAAACCATAATCCTTGGCTAAACACTAGCTACACTGTCCTGCAAAAATTATCCAACACAAAATACAGATTTTGATTTTTAATGATTCTCAGATAAGGTGTATACTATATTATACCCACATGTATTTATAACTGCATCTGAAAGTTTACTAAAATAATTTTGTTGTTTTCTTCAACAACATGTATCAATAACTCGTCAAGTTATGCTTATGTGGCAGGATCCCAAATATCTTTATCTGAAAGTAAATTCAGTTTTTTGAACTGATTGTTTTAGTATACAGTTATTTTTTACTGTATTGTATTTCATTGTACTTATGGTATGCTTTGTATGTATATGTAATTTTTTTGGAAACTGCTTTGAGTTGTCTTTGGACAAGAAAAGCAGTATATATAAATACAAATTGAAATTGAGATTGAGATTCACAGCTGTCTCACTGTCAATTTAGACAACCTTTAGCCTTCCTAGCGAATTAGAATTGCAGCCTATGTAGCCTAGGATTGTAGCCCTTATGGCCATGGCTTCTGATGGCCTGGGTCAATGGCTTGGAAAAAGGGGGGAAATGTTTCTCTAATTTTTCTTCATTGTTAATTTCACATTTATCAGCTCTTAGGCGAACTGTGTGGACTTTCTGTCTATTTGCATTTACTATCAGGAGTTGAGCCAGTACTGAGTTCAATTATCAGATTATTATTATTTTTTAAATTCACCAAAAGTTTTCTTGCTTCCTCTTTTATCTTCCTCAGATGGAAGGAAATATATATTTCAATGAATTGACATTTACAAAGAATTCGGCAGACTGCCAGCATCCCATACAAATGAACCATTGCACATATCTCATAAGTACTTACATCGCTCTGTAGTTTGGCCACTTTCTGAGAATGTAACATTTTGGGATCATCCTCAATGCTCAAAGCTCCAATCATCTTCCCCTTGCTCTCTTCATAAGCCTTTTTGTACTGCACCTGAATGAGGATAAAATATGAATAGTCTTCTGTACTCTGTAACCTCTGCATGCAAATTCAAACAAATCAAAGAGAGATCATCACTTCATTCAAAAGGACCACCTTCATTTCTATGCAGAACTTACATCACTCGCAATCTTCCGATTGGCTTTTGCAGCAAGGATTGGAATGGCATCCAACTTAATATCAAATTTCTTATCTTTCAGCTGATCCCAATCATATTTATAACAATTCTAAAAGAGGAAGGAATGGATAACATGAGGAAAGTAAAATACAAAGTTAGGAATATACAACCTCAAATTTCTAAAAATATTGTAGAAAACAAAGAAATCTATACCTACTCATTTGCTTGAACAATTTTTCATAGGTGAAGATCATTTTGGCAGTATAAGGAAGAGGCAATATGAATATAATGAAGTTTTATTTATTTTGTTTATTTATTTAATATGCTTCTGTACCTCACACTTCTATAACCAGATACAAACAGGTATAAATTTGATGAGTTTAAACTGGCATTACAAGATTTCAACAGCTAGTGTTGGGTGGGTGGAGTTAATGGCGAATCCTCAGGGCATCTATTGATGAGGAGGCACTGATTGCCTGGTGTGATATGTGCAAATCCATTGGGCATTCAGGGCACACCATGAAATAGCTTTGGGGGACATCCAGCTTTTGTTCATGCAAGTAGAATTGGAAACAAACCCAAAGTTGTTTCTCTGAATAACAGCTGGCCTGGACAATATCTGACGAGGATCAGCACTGCACAGAGGCAAGAAATCACCTGGAGAGGGGCAGATTAGCTTCTCCTGCTCTGTTATCAGGTATAGCACTACCAGGCCCCACTTGCAGGTTAGGGATTAATAAATTTAAATAAAAGTGTCGCCCAGGCCTTTTGACCATATTAAATGTGTCTCACCTCTTTATTTCACCGGAGGTGGGGGTGGGTGTTCAACAGCCTGTCTTAAACTCACTCCAGAGATAGAAATCCTTGCTGAACGTTTTGACAAAAGAGCTCTGACAGAAGATAGGTAGTACTACAAGTACCAGTGTGGTCAGAATACGCCTGGGCAACTAACCTGGCCAACTGGGGTTAGAAAAGCAGACCAGAGCATTTTTATCACATGTCATAAGCATTATAAAACTTCCTCAGGGTAAGAAACAAAGGTCTAGGAGTTTTTCTCTCAGTAACAATTACTGCAAGTACCTGTGGCAAACCTCTTTCTTTGTCCTTTACATAGTGCAACAACCTCATTTCTTCAAGTGCTCTTGTTTTCTACAAATTTCCCCTGTCTCTGTTATTTCATTCGGTTCCTAGTTCTCTATGAAGCTTCCAATTTTCAGTAAATTCCCCGCACCTTCTCTTCTGCTTCTAAACCAATTCCTACTGTCACATTTAGCCTTAGAGCATGGGAACATTCCTTTTTGGGCAACAGCTCCCAGAAAACCCAGGAAACGTAGCCACTGGTCATGAGACTTGGTGGCACAGTGGTTAAACTGCTTTACTGCAGCCAAAACATAATGAGTTCAATCCTGATTGGGAGACAAGGTTGACTCAGCCTTCCATCCTTCCAAGGTTAGTAAAATGAGTACCAAGCGTGTTGGGGGCAAAATGCTAATTAACTTGTGAACCGCCCAGAGAGTGCACTAAGTGCTATGGGGCAGTATATAAATTTAATTATTATTGCTATCATGAAGGCTAAGAGATTGTAATAAATCTTAAAACTCCAGAGCTGGAAGGGACTTTATGGGGTCATCAAATATAGCCCCAATGAAGGAGGATGGTGGGGAATCAAACTCCCAATCTTTGGTTCTGAAGTCAGATACCTAAACCACTGAGCTATCCAGAGTCTAAGAGCTTCAGTCTAAAAGCAAATTTTCAAGCTCCGAGCCCTGGCCAAATACTTGTCATGAGGCTAATTTCCTTCTTTCTTTTCCTTCAGGCTCTGATTCTGCCTTTCCCACAAGACCTGTTTTGAATCTTACTTCTTTAGCCTAGCATGCTTCCTTCCTTCACTTTACCTCTTGACTGTTTATGCCTTAACTGTGTTTCGCAGTCTGTTTTGATCCAACTGTAAGGAATGAAAACTTCCATTTTGGATACAATTCCTGGGAATAGCAGCAATGGCAACCATGGTGCTACTGCTGAGGATGAGAAACTAACTGAGGTTCAAAGGAAATTTGCAACCAAATTTCACCCCACATGTCTCACTAGCTATGAAAGTGTTATAGAGAGTCAGTGGCTCATACTTACGTCACTGATGTTGTATGCATTGACTCTGGACTGAAGGAAGAGTGGGGCATCTGGTGGAATAGAACATCTGAACTTCTCACTCTCATGTTTGGCTTTGTAGTTCAGCTGAAACACAGAATGGACGAAAGAGGCGTAAGAAGTTGACAACCTGTTACAATGCAAACAATGGTATTTGTATGTAAACAGGGGACATTTTATCTGCTGGAGCATTTTCAATTACTGGAAAGGGAAGGGAGCAATAATCATTTCTTCTCTTTTCTCCTTGATCTCTTATATCCCTCTCCTAAATAATACTAACCCTCATTCCTCCCACATCCCACAAAAATGGGATGTCACAACTGGCTTCATCCACCCTAGAATGAGTTTACCATCCCACTAGCTGCAATGGGCCCAACCACCAATGTCCTGGCCTAAAAAAAAAACCTAAACAGGTGTTAAATCTCATCTGTTCAGAGTTGCTACAGTATAAAACTACTTCATCATGCTTGGAAAATGTTCATCAGATGAGGCCCCATAAGACAAAAGGCAGCATTGTGTTGTTTTCAGTTGCCAGGTTACTTACATCGCTCAGCTGCTTGGAATTAATCTGTGCTTGCACCAAAACGGGCGAGTCTGTCACTTGTGTAAATTTTGTCTGATCGGGATGCTTTTTGTAGGTATACTAAAAAGGAGAGGGAACATTTTTTTAATGAATTGATATTTTATTTTAGGCAGGAATTACTCTCATTGTTCTGTATTACAATATCAGAGTAAATAAAGAGTTCTATGAACAAAATTCAGCTGCATTTATTCAGCAGAGATATAACCTGCAAAGCAATATGAAGATTTCAAGGAGTTGAAGATGTCCAGGCACGGAGATATTAAATACACTGGTGAATTGTAAGTAGTACTATAATAATTCTAGTTCCATACAGATACAGAGAAAATCTGTTATTTGCACAGTTCATTCTCAAGAGTGTAAATAACCTTAGTCTGTACTTGAGAAATCATACACTTGCCAAACATATTCTGTCCACTCATATCACAAGGATCCTGTGGGATGCCCTGAAGGCTATTTGTGCTTCACATGATTAATAAATATGTACTGTCCAGAAAGTTATAGCTACCCTTTCTATGGTTTTCTAGAAGTGGTTTACCATTCCCTTCTTCTGGGGGTGCCCTGGGACTGTGAAGCTTGCCCAGGGCCACAGAGGCTGATCCTTCTAATGGGAGACACAGTGGGGAATTGAAATCCATCTTATCCTTTAATTCCCTCTAGATTCCATATTATAAGTTTTTGCAGAAGTGGCTACCTACATCTTTGCACTGGTCGAGTTTCTTCATGGCTTCGTATTCTTGGGTTATCGTCTGTGGGAAGTAGCATTTTGCCTTATCCTCTTCATAGTCTGCTTTGTAGTTTTTCTGGAAAAAGAAAAAGAAAACAATTATCACCATAACGTTGTCAGGCTAAGGGATGCCCAAGACCTCAGTAGATCGAATCCTTACATCACTCTTCATAGCTTCCACTTTCACGCAGTGTGTGTGATAGGGGTCCTCAATGCTGCCTATGTAGTGGCCCAGAATATTGCTTATATAAGGCTCTCTGTACTTGACCTGTAGGAAGAAAAACATCACCACATGTTTCAACAGACATGATTAGGAAAATTTGGTCAGTGCCACAATGTAGGAACAATTGCCACCACACTTACATCACTGATGTTTTTCAGGATAGTGTCAACCTGATACTGTGGAGTCTCACAGTAGTTAATGCTTATTCCTTTTGATTTTTCATATGCATCTTTATATAATATCTGACAAAAGAAAAGAGGAAAAGTTCTAATACAGATATCTAACAACAATTTGTTTGTGTTTGTTTGTTTTATTACATTTTTATATGTGGGATATTTCCCACTCTGGGTGGTGTACAGACACATAGATGACAGCAACATAATAAAACAAATAACAACAACAACAAATAACTGATGGTGTCTGAGGGCAAGCAAGCTCAAAACTGACCAGCTAACTTATTGTCAAAGGTATGATATTCTTAAATATCAATAAACAACAAGCATCATCAATCCATTTATATAGCTTGTGATGACTAGAGATGCAAATTTTAAACTGTACTACAGATGTTAGAGTCAAATCTACATCTTTCATAACCAGAACAGAAATCAAAGTATAGGAGGGTATATATAGTTGGCAACTACAGCCCTTTCGATGCTCTGACAAGGAGCAAGAAGTATTAGCAAATATCACTTTTTCCTTATCTCAAGTGGGAATTTTGACTAGATTGAGGTGCCTTCTCTGAAGAAAGGTAGCCCTTCTCTTTGCCAAAGTGTTTAACATTTGCTAAGTATTATAATAAATTATAGAAAAGGGGTTCACCAAAGAGGGCCAAAGACATCACTTGGAATTGCTATGACATGCCAGTTCCTTACTGTCATGAGTTAAACCAGCAGAGAACACAAAATCAGAGTTGGATTTTTTTTTTAAAAGAGCTATTATTCTATTAGATTGGCATAGTCCTTTTTAAAATATACTGTATATTAATCACATTTATATTTTGCTAAAAAAAATGATGTTCAAGGCATGGCAATGTACAAAGATAGAAACTGTATAAACATGTTCAAAATGAATTCAACATACTCCAAACATCCTTTGTTAAAAAAAAGTCTATGTGCAATGTACGTTTTATGGGTACTCACATCACTCTGCATCTTGCCCACTTTCTGAGAATGTAAGAGTTTGGGATCATCCTCAACGCATTGAGCTCCAATCAGCTTCCCTTTGCTCTGTTCATAACCCTTCTTGTATTCTACCTGTGTGGGAATAAGACGCAGTATTCATTTCACTTTCATGTGTTGTTTTTTTTTTAAAAAAAAACATTTATTAACCTTTTAATACATAACAATATTAAACAACAATAAATAATGATAAATAATTCATAATATTCTTCAACATTCTGTGAATTCTCCATGCAAATCCCAAAAAAGAATAAGACCGCCTTTGCTTCTATGCAACACTTACGTCACTTGCTATCTTGCAATTAGCCTTGGCAGCCAGGATTGGAATAGAATCCATCTTGATTTCAAACTTCTTATCTTTCAATTGTTCCCAGTCATATTTATAGCAATTCTGATATAGAAGGAAGAGAAAAAGGGGTTTTGGCATCTATTCATTTTCAGAGAATATTGTACAGTAACACATAACATGCAAATATACATAGAATAAAATATTTTTGTGAGAGCAGGGTAGGGTGAAACTCTAAACACCATACTAACATGTATTTCTTAAGTGAAAAAAATCTGAGATATATTCTTTCAGGATCAAATCTTATTAGTAGCTTCATTTAACAATTGTTAAGCCACTGGTGTGAACTTGCCCTGGTTCTTTACCCATTTCTACTCTTTCTTTTCCTTGCTTAATCCAACACATTTTTCTCCTTCACGATCTGCTCAGTTTGTTCCTTATATTTGGTCTCTCTTGTACCAATCACTCGATTTTTTTCCAGCCCTCAACCCTTACCACAACCACAACCACTACAACACTTCCACCCTAAACATTTCAGACTTGTTTTAAGACTGTTTCTTCACTCCATTTCCTTATTACAGTACAGTATTTTATTTCCATGCCCTGCAGTTGGACAGCACCTAGTGCTACAAAGAAGAAAAATTGGACTTTTCTGTCTTTCCCTTTGTGGTAGATTTTCTACAGTAAGACAAAATATGCCGAGGGGAAAATAAAGATTACAAATGGAAGATTGTAAATAATGCACAGCAATGGAAAAATGAAAATCTAATCTTGACACACACTCTTGAATTTGACTTCTCCACTAATCTTCCTTTGAGTGCTATTTCTAAGCTCAACCCCAGATCTGACCAGTTTCTTCATTTTTTGGTTTTTCTATCCCTTAACATTTCTTCCTCCTTTCTGCCTAAATCCCATGGAAATCAATGAAAACATGGTTTAGATGGTGATTTTGTAATCTCAATATAATTATTGCCTCAACTACAATTTGTAGCCCAGTTTTATCTTTGTGTCTTTAGAGCTGTGAAGATGCTACATATCATACAAGAATCAGACTTACATCACTGATGTTGTATGCATTGACTCTAGATTGAAGAAACAAAGGGGCATCAGGCGGAATGGAGAATCTGAACTTCTCACTCTCATGTTTGGCTTTGTAGTTCAACTGAAATGCAGAATGAAAAAAATCATGATGTGAGTACAGGTAAGATGTCAGATTAAACTCTAGTATAGGTTGTTTTGAGGTTGTATCCCATTACTGCTTTTCTCACTCTTTTATTGACAATTATGGCTACTCCATTCCTTCTAAGGTTTTCTTGTCCACAATAGTAGATATGATGGTTTCCAGAGCTGAATTCGCCCATTCCTGTCCATTTTAGCTCACTGATTCCCAAGATGTCAATGCTTATTCTTTCCATTTCATTTTTAACCACTTCCAGTTTACCTTGATTCATTGATCTCACATTCCGTGTCCCTATACAGTATTGTTCCTTGCAACACTGTATTTCTCCTCCCCTTTCCTGTCCCTCCCCTTCCTCCACTCTGTTGTGCTAAGCATCCTGTATCATCCTGCTCCTTTGTTTTGCCTTTTGTTTTGGTCAATAGGGTTCTCTTGGCAAGCTTTGTGGTGTGGTTTTCCAGTTTCTACGCCATTTTCCTCCCATCATACATGTTTAAAAACAAAGTTGAAAACAGTTTAAACAACGTATTATCATGCATATTATCACAATTTAAAACACAGTCTCTGTCAGTTTCTATAATTAAGTCAGTGTAAAGTCTCTATGTCAGTTGCTATATTAAGTCAGTCTCTATGTCAGTTGCTATATTAAGTCAGCTACATTATTGTATATCAGTTACTTATCTATGAGGACCTAGAACACCTCATAGAACAGACACCAAGAAATGATGTCCAAATTATATTAGGAGACTGGAATGCCAAAGTAGGAAATCAAAAAGTGGAGGGAATAACAGGCAAGTTTGGTCTTGGAACACAGAATGAAGCAGGGCAAAGATTGATAGAGTTCTGCCAAGAGAATGCATTGGTCATAGCAAATACACTCTTCCAGCAACACAAGAGGCAACTTTACGCATGGACATCACCAGATGGCCAACACCAAAACCAGATTGACTACATACTCTGCAGCCAAAGATGGAGAACCTCCATACAGTGAGCAAAAACAAGACCTGGAGCAAACTGTGGCTCAGATCACAATCTACTGATCGCAAAATTCAGGCTTAGACTAAAGAAAATAGGGAAAACAAGGAGACCAGACAGATATCACCTAGACAGCATCTCTAAAGAATACACTGTGGAAGTGATGAACAGATTTAATGGCTTAGACTCGATAGACAGAGTGCCAGAAGAATTATGGACAGAGATGAGGGACATCATGCAGGAAGCAGCAAAGAAAACCATACCAAAAGAAAAGAAGAGTAAGAAAGCAAAGTGGTTGTCTGATGAGGCTCTAAAAATAGGAGAGGAAAGAAGGAACGCAAAAGTCAAAGGAGAAAGGAAAAAATACAATCATTTGAACACAGAATTTCAAAGAAAAGCAAGGAGAGATAAGGAAAACTGCCTAAAATAACAGTGCAAAGAAATGGAGGAAAACAACAAAAGAGGCAGGACTAGAGATCTTTTCAAAAAAATTGGGGAAATCAAGCGAACATTTAAAGCAAAAATTACCATGATAAGGGACAAAGACGGAAAGGAGCTAGCGGATGCAGAAGAGATTAAGAAAAGATGACAAGAGTACACAGAGGAACTCTACAAAAAGGACCTCAACAGTCCTGATAATCACAATGATGAAAAAATTGAACTTGAGCCAGACATCCTGGAGAGCAAAGTCATAAAGGCCCAAAAGAGCACTGCAAACAACAAAGCTAGTGGAAATGATGGTATCCCAGTTGAATTTTTCAAAGCTCTAAAAGATGATGGAGTCAAAATACTGTATTCAGTATGCCAGCAGATTTGGAAAACAAAACAGTGGCCACAGGACTGGAAAAGATCAGTATACGTTCCAATCCCAAAAAAGGGCAAGGCCAAAGAATGTTCAAATTATCGAACAATTGCGCTCATTCCACACGCCAGCAAGGTGATGCTCAAGATAATACAGGATAGACTTCAGCAGCATGTGGAGAGAGAATTACCAGAGGTGCAGGCTGGTTTCAGAAGAGGCAGGGGGACTAGAGACCACATTGCCAACATACATTGGATCATGGAGAAAACAAAGGAATACCAGAAACAAGTTTACTTTTGTTTTATTGACTACACTAAGGCATTTGACTGTGTGGACCACAACAAGATGTGGCAAGTAATTAAAGAGATGGGAATACCAGAGCACCTCATATGCCTCCTGAGAAATCTGTACATGAACCAAGAAGCAACAGTTAGGACAGAACACAGAATGACAAAGTGGTTTGGAATAGGAAAAGGAGTAAGACAAGGCTGCATTTTATCACCCTGCTTATTCAATTTATACACAGAGCACATAATGCGCAATGCAGGAATGGAGGAATCACAATATGGGATTAAAATTGCTGGGAGAAACATCAACAATCTGAGATATGCAGACGATACCACCCTAATGGCAGAAAGTGAGGAAGACCTAAAGAATCTCTTGATTGGGCTGAAGGAGGAGAGTGCAAAAGCTGTCTTGAGACTCAATATCAAGAAAACCAAGATAATGGCAACAGGCCCAATCAGATCTTGGAAAATAGATGGGGAAGAAGTAGAAGCAGTGACAGATTTTACATTCTTAGGATCAAAGATCACTGCAGATGGGGATTGCAGCCATGAAATAAAAAGGCGACTGATTCTTGGGAGACAAGTGATGAGAAACCTGGGGAACATAGTGAAAAGCAGAGACATTACATTGCAAACAAAAATTAGAATAGTCAAAGCTATGGTATTCCCAGTGGTAATGTATGGGTGCAAGAGCTGGACAATTAGGAAAGCTGAATGCAGAAGAATATATGCCTTTGAAATGTGGTGTTGGAGGAGAGTTTTGAGAGTATCCTGGACAGCGAGGAGAACAAATAGGTTAATCTTAGAAGAAATCAACCCTGACTGCTCATTTGAAGGTCAAATAGTAAAGATGACGCTGAAGTACTTTGGACATCAAATGAGAAGGGAGGATTCACTTGAGAAGGCCTTGATGCTGGGAAAGATGGAGGAAAAAAGAAGAAGGGGGAGGCCAAAGATGAGATGGCTAGATGGTATTGTAGACACAATGGGCACAGAACTGGGAGGACTGAGAGGGATGGTGGAGGTCAGAGGCGCCTGGAGGACAATGGTCCATAGGGTCGCAAAGGGTCGGAATCGACTGTGCGACTGAACAACAATAAGTTGTTTATATCAGAAATAAATCAGACAAACAATTCATATGTTGAAGATAGAAGTCTACTGTTAGGTCACACATAGAACACTGGGAAGAGGATCCCATAGAACTGACTGGAAAATAGATAGCATTTAGTAGGAGTGAGACAGACAAAAATAAGGCCAGAAAGGGTTAATCAATTTTCCTGGAGCTTTTCAATTACTAACCTAGATATGTGAGGAATGATGAAAGGGGTTTCATAATCCCTGTCCTCTATCTCCCTTTCTATCCCCCATCTCATCTTTTTATGCCTTTAATTTACTTGCTTTGATTATTTCTTTGATTATAGTGGGCACCCATCTTGACCCTCCACATGAAGTAAAAAAGAAAAGGACATGCCTTGTCCTTCCCCTCCCCCATTTTGAATGGAACAAGTGCAAAGTCTCATGTTGACATTTGAGCTGATCATTCTGGAATACTTTAGCTATTGTCAAAAAGTGAAGCTACAACGTCATGCCTGGAAATTGTCTGTGAGATAAACCCATGAAACTTAAGAACAGGCAGCACTGTGTTGTTCTCAGTTGCCAGGATACTTACATCACTCAGCTGCTTAGAATTAATCTGTGCTTGCAGCAAAACGGGTGAGTCTGTCACTGATGTAAATTTGGTCTGATAAGGATGCTTTTTGTAAGTATACTAGACAGAAGAGAAAGGAATAAAACAAAACAAAATAGATAGAAGATTTAGCATGACACACACACACCCATAGCCTGCAAATACATTGTACTATCAACACACTGTATTTTATTAAAGATTTTATGAAGTTCGTTCAGCTACCACTGTATGATAGAGTAATTATCTATTGATATTTAATCAAGTAAATATATTTCCAGCTATGTCGAAATGCAATGCAGATCTTAAAGACCCCAGTCTTTTAAAGTTAAAAATATTTATGCAGTTGTAGAGAAATATTGTGATAAATTTGGTCAAATTGCATAATACATTTTAGCTAACAATCATAGAACATGACCATGGTTGTAATGCACAATAAACCAGTCCGTACCATTTTCATTTGCAGATCTTAAAATTCCCAATCTAGCAATGCTAATAGCCTGAGATTTCCAACAAGGTAGGTACATTATAAGGCAAGTTATAACTTTATGGCTGTACAATAGTTAGCATATCAGAACCCAATTGCCACATACACCCCATATCACACAATGCTGGATTCCAGGCCAGTGTTTATACTGTTATGGCTAAACAGGATGAATTGAGTTCACATTTAGGGTTTTACTGTACCGTACTTGGGAAATATTGCTTGATGTTTACTTGGGAAACATTGCATGTTAGCTAAATATATGCTGTCCACTAGATGTCATATGAATCCTGCAAAATGTCATCCCTGAAAGTATGAAGAGGACCAGCCACAACTTGGAATTATGTTACCAGAGAGCAAACTGCATATTATATGGCAAGTAATGGAGGCAGCCCAAATATGCCTGTTTTAATGGGGTGGGGTGTCATCTGGAGTCTGTAGTTCTAAGTGGAAGATAGGCAAGAAGGAAAAGTAACTAGAGACATTCTCCACCAGGTATATCTTCTCTGTAACCTTTTTATTGTGCTAATAACATGAACCTGACAAACCTAGCAGTTCGAAAGCAAGAAATTGCAAGTAGATAAATAGGTACCACTTTGGTGGGAAGGCAAACAGCATGCCATGCACTTTGGTGTCTAGGCATACCTGCCACATGTCCACGGAAACATCTGCAAACGCAGATGGCACTGGCTCTTCGATTATAAAACAGAGATGAGCACTGAACCCTAGAGTCAGATACAACTGGCTTTTGAGCAAGGGTGACCTTTACCTTTAACATAATTTGCATAAATCTCAACAGCAAACTGCCACAAGTTAAGATTCCAGCATAAGCCACACATCTTAGTTCATAACAGTGAACACCTGTGCTGACAGAATGTGCTGGCCATGAATTTAAAAAGGAATCAAGTGGGCTCTGTAACCTCTTGAAGTCCAAGAAAACATATACTGTACATAAAGCTATCATCCTGGGGGAATAAACACCTACATCTTTGCACTGGTCGAGTTTCTTCATGGCTTCGTATTCTTGGGTTATCGTCTGTGGGAAGTAGCATTTTCCCTTATCCTCTTCATAGTCTGCTTTGTAGTTTTTCTAGAAAAACAAAAAGAAAACAATTATCACCATGACATTGTCAGGCCAAGGGATGCCCAAGACCTCAGTAGACCGAATCCTTACATCACTCTTCATAGCTTCCACTTTCACGCAGTGTGTGTGATAGGGGTCCTCAACGCTGCCTATGTAGTGGCCCAGAATATTGCTTATATATGGCTCTCTGTACTTGACCTGTAGGAAGAAAAACATCACCACATGTTTCAACAGACATGATTAGGGAATTTTGGTCGATGCCACAATGTAGGAACAATTGTCACCACACTTACATCACTGATGTTTTTCAGGATAGTGTCAACCTGATACTGTGGAGTCTCACAGTAGTTAATGCTTGTTCTTTTTGCCTTTTCATATGCTTCCTTGTACAATCTCTGCCAAGGAAGGAAAAATCAAAGTTATAATGCAAATAATACTGTTTCTTCTTTGTCACCAATTAAGTGAGCTTTAATGGATGAGCATTGTTAAGTCAATGTTTTTGTAAGTTACATTGGTCAATGGATTTTCCTTTCTGTATTGCTTCTGGGTTTAGCATTAGTGCCCAGGACACATGCACTGCTAGCAGCTGCAATATCTTCTTAAATCCTACCTGGATAAGATGCCATAGAATTCTGACCACTATTTTATGTTTTTAATGTTCCAAAATCATATTCCAAGCCTATAACTGCAGTACTGTACATTGTTGTTACAGCTAAATGTGGGCCTGCAACTATTTGAAAAACTATGAGATGTTGAACAATCATTTTTCTATACAAAGGCACCCTGGCAAAATAACTTTTTCCCTTATCCATGGGGATAAAATAGGTAATGAACACAAGATTTACATCTAGCATTTTCATCAGTGAAAGCAAAACTTACTCAATTAATATGTAACCAATTCCTGTCCATATTATTAATGTGCATATATTTTAATTTGTATAAAATGTATTTAAAAATAAATAAATGAAATACATATCTGTCTTAAAAGACACTGGATAAAATCCTCTTGTGTAGATACACAAATGGTGTAACTTTTAGTGGCAAATTGCCCCAAGTTGAAAAAATCATCAGACTTAATCAGTTACATTCTGAGACATATAATTCAGAATACAACTGATAATTTTTCTACAGAGATTGCTTAACTTGGGGCAAATAATATCTACATACCATCAAGTCAATTCTCTTTTATGGTAACTCAAGAATTTTCTAGATAAAAGGTACTCAGAAGTACTCTTCTTCTGCAAGAACCTTGGAAGCAAGCAGCTTGCGAAGACTACACAGGCTGGTTGTACTCCTGGGATGCACAATGGGAAATAAAACTCCCAACCAGGTATCCTAACTCACTAAGCTATCGAGCCAGTACAGCTCCAAAGGTTAAACTGCTTGTGCTATTCCAGTGTAACTAGGTTAGAGAATTTAGGACAAGAGTTCTCAACCATTTAAGTCGGGAGCCAGGTCACGCTCCCTCAGACCACTGCCATTTTGCCCTTCCTCCACCACTGGTGTGGAGGCAGTGGGGGGCCACATGAAATGGTGCCGTGGGCCGCATCCAACCCATGGGCCGCAGGTTGAGAATCCCTGATTTAGGACATTGTTTTGTATTGTGCACACAGCTTCCTTCTGGTGTGAAATACAAGGCATTCTTGTATGATGACACTTATTCCAAAACTGTTTGTAATTATGTGTATTAAAACTAATATGAGAACAATAGAAAACTAATGAGAACATCAGGCATCCGATTAACCAGAGCATAGTTTTAAACAATCAGAAGATGTTTAATGTAGCAGTCTAAATCTAATGATGAAACATTGAAGCTCAACTTGTGTGTCTTATAAGGAATGGGGCCACATGGCAGACCCATGTATATTAGAACATTCTTTTATTCGAAAGAATTATTGATACAACTTTGGTTAAATCCATCCCTGAAGAAATTCAGCATACTTACATCATTCACAAGATTCCCAACATTTTTCAGATGCTTTAGTATTGGGTTCTCTGTAGCAGGAAGCACATTGTAATCTGTTTTTGCTTTCCCTTGTTCATAAGCTTCTTTGTATTTCACCTAAAGTAATGAAGGGGGAGGTAAACTTTTACAACTTTTCCAAATATCAGAAAGCAAAAATATGTGTTCCTTGAATAACTCACATGAGTAATGAACTTTTATAGGTGTTTACATTAATATTAGTATTATTAAAAGATTGTTTAATTAAACCACATATAAAACCCTCAGGAGATGTGATTCCTTCAAGTAGGAGAACAATTGAAATTATTTTAGCTGAAGAACTCAGTTCCACTGAAGGCTTAATCTGTTGTCAGGACAAGGCCTTAACATAAGGAAAGATATTAATAAAATGCATCATCCAACAAAGAGCTTGGAAGGAGGAAGGGAAATAGAAATATTCATAGTTGCAAGAATTATTAAGGGGAACAATACAGAAAGGAATACTGAGTTTTGGGATTTCTTGAGCATTCGTGCATTCATTCATTTATTCCCCACCCAGCCATTATATTAATGTTTCCATCAGTGCTTTCGTTCAGAGTTATTCTTAGTCCAGCATTTCTTTAAAAACATTATTTATCACTCTTACCATTGGGAGGTAACTATTAGCACCCAACCATCTTCATCACGATATGAAATGCCAAGGGAAGGTGAGACATGGGTAGGTTCTTGAGTAATTATTCTCACCTTCTTACATTCCAAGCTGGGAAGTCAGTGAGCAACTTTATTATATAAATAAAGAAGAATGAGGTACACTAATTCCCTTGCAGCAATTTGCTTCTTCGTTTTTGTTGCTGTGACTAGTTTTAAGAAGGGTTAAATACCAATGATAAACCAATCTAAGATTGTGCTTTCTGATGTTTGAAGAGATAGAAGCCTGGGAGGCCCATTTTTCTACTGAACATTTACAGCCATCATCAATCAAAAACCCCAGATCTTTTCCCCAAATTCGGGGCTCGACTATAGTGTAAAAATAAAGCAGGAGCTGTTTTGGGTTTTTTGAGCCCTGGTGGCACAGTGGTTAAACTGCTGTACTGCAGCCAAAACATCATGAGTTCAATCCTGATGGGAGACAAGGTTGACTCAGCCTTCCATCCATCCAAGGTCGGTAAAATGAGTACCCAGTATGTTGGGGGCAAAATGCTAATTAACTTGTGAACCACCCAGAGAGTGCACTAAAAAGTGCTATGGGGTGATATATAAGTGTGATTGTTTTCCTTTGCTTTATTCTCAGATGGTTTTTGTATCAATGTGTGCGTCTGAATGGGATAACTTTTAGTCCAGTTGTAAGCTGTGCAGTATATCAGTCAAGCGAACTAAACATGATTTCAAAGCACTGCTTTTACAAGCAATTTGGCACTTCTGTGCTCCAGGTTCAAAGGGATAATTTTTTAAAAAAAGTTGCTGAGCACATAAGTGAAGTGCTTAAGCAATGTAGTGATACAATTGTAATAGTTTAAACGAAAAGTTTAGAGTTCTGCTGCCACCACTGCCAGTAGCATAGCCAGCACTTGGCTTTGATCTCTGAATTTGGCCAAATCCTTGGTCTACATCACCTATTTAATATTGTTAATTGTTTTTATATTTATTTTTGAAGTGATTACACATGTCAAAATGAGTCAATTAAAAATAAACAGCCCCTTCTGGGGTGTTTAAAATAAACTCCTTCCTGGCCAAAAAAAACCCCCTTGGTGCTTAACTGTATGTTTAGCTGGTATGATAAATAATAAAATTTGGTAGGCCACTCTATTCAGATGTGTATAGTAAAAGAAAAATGGAATTATGTTCTTAAAAACATAAACTCGTATTTGTAATTGAAATAGAATTGCAATGCAATTCTGAAGTGGGGAAGATTGAAACTAGGTGACTTGCATATCCTCTGACTATGAGTTTCCTGCTCAGAAGTTCAGTGAGTTTGGGCAACTTCAAGGCCTTCCTCTTTTCTGCCCTTTACCTTTAAATCAGACTTGAGCTGCACAGCATTTTATTTGAAGGACGCCATCCAGGGCCGTAGCTAGGATTCTAGATGTGGGTGGGCGAATATTTTTTCAGGATGGCCTATAATGTCATACAGGTGAAACTCGGAAAATTAGAATATTGTGCAAATGTTCATTCATTTCACTTAAAAGGTGAAACAAATATATGAGATAGACTCACTACATGCAAAGCGAGAGATGTCATGCCTTAATTCGTCATAATTGTGATGATCATGGCGTACAGCGTACATGAGATTATGTGATGATTATGGGGTACATGAGATTGGGGGTTGGGGTTTTCATAAGCTGTAAACCATAAGCATCAATATTATAACAAAGTAATGCTTGAACTATCTCGCTTTGCATGTAATGAGTCTATCTCATATATTTGTTTCATCTTTTAAGTTGCATTACTGAACTGAATGAACAATATTCTAATTTTCCGAGTTTTGTATATAACCAGCTGGGAGTTGGAGGGTGGGCAAGCTGCTAACTCAGGGTTGGCAACACCCACCCTGGCCACCCCCTGGCTATGGCCCTGACACCATCAAAGAGGGTTTGCCTTCTTACAGACCTTCAAATAGAGGCATGTCTTCTCTTTTAAAAAGGGCATCAAACTCTCTAATCTGTGGCATGTTCTCTATTCTGACTGTAATACCATCACCCCAGTCCAGCCTGGGATAAAAAAACCTTGACATAACACTTGACATAACAGAAACCACTTTCACAATATGAATCAAGCAATACCTGTAGCCATAGCTTTCCAAACTTGGGCTACACTGAAGCAATTGCCAGCATTATCGACATACCTTACTAGCAGCAATTCCAGCACGCTTCTTAACCTCATACTCTGGTGTCTCTGTCTCCATAAAGTAGATTTGGTCTTTCAAATTTTCCCAATCTTCTTGGTATTTTCTCTGTGGGCAGTAAAATAATACAACTTTTCAGTAAAGGATGGATCTAAGTTGGAATACAGTATTGCTAGAAATGAAAGTGGCACGTAGAAAATGGGAATAGGTAACACAAGAATCAAAGCACAAATTTGGCTATCATTTGCTGAGGCTTAAAATCTTTTATTTTCTTTACCATGCTTAAGTTATCAGAATTCATTTTGGCAACTGCAACATCATAGCATGGGGTTTGGCTCCATTTGCCTTTCTTCTTGTTATAATCTTCATGATATTTCGTCTGTGAAGGAAAGAAAGATTAATTAAAACAAAAGCACCCTTGTTTTGTTTTGTTTGAGCCACCAATAAAGTGCTTCTAATGTTCTTTTCCATGTCTCCCCTTTTGATTTCTTTGAATATTTGAATTCCCAGCTTCATTAGCCCTCTGCATGATTGGGAACTGGAGGGAGAAATGCCATTTGGAAACATAAAACATTCCATCAGAATATTCTAATGGATCTGCTACCAGGAACCACAATGAAGACTGGTTATTACAATTAAATAGATATAAAATACTGCCACTTTCAGTTCCTCTGTAGGGTTAAAACTACACCTCCATTCAGAATCAAGTTAATGCATTAATCAATGGAAGGTAAAGGTAAAGGTTGCCCTTGCTCTAAATCCAGTCATATCCGACTCTAGGGTTCAGTGCTCATCTCTGTTTGCAGCCAAAGAGTCAGTGCTGTCTGTGTCTAAAGAGGTTTCTGTGGACATGTGGCAGACATGCCAAGACACTGGAGTGCACGGAACACTGTTTACTTTCCCACAGAAATGGTACCTATTTATCTACTTGCAATTTATTGCTTTCGAATTGCTAGGCTGGAAGGAGCTGGGACAGAGATGGGAGCTCACTCCATCAGGAAAATGCTGTCCTGCCGACCTGCCGGTTGTCAAGTTCAGGGTCTCAACCACTAAGTCAACATAAAACCCTGTGTAATCAATTACTTCTGACAAAATACAAATTCTTCATGGAATGCTCGCTGGCCTATGAATACTGCCCAGATTAGGGCGGTATATAAATCTATTAGATAGATAGATAGATAGATAGATAGATAGATAGATAGATAGATAGATAGATAGATAGATAGATAGATAGATAGATAGATAAATCCCCCCTTTTTCCTGCATTTTGCTCTGCTCCTCCTTCTTCTTAAAAGACATTTATCTAAGAATTATCTCTCAAATATACTCACGTCACTGAGCTGCCTGGTTACTTTTTTGGCAAGTTCCACATCAGGTGGATCTGGGAGAGAGGTGAATTTAGCTTTGCGCTCGTCATGTCCTTTTTTGTAGACAATCTGAAGTAAAGAGAGAAGGGAAGAACATTTACTGTTGCCTTCCTTCACAGCAAATCCAGATTACACCCTAACAATATAATCTTGATTTAATTAGCATAGCTTCTCAGGAATTCTGCACCATTCCTCGGATAATTTTATTTTTTATTATTTGCAGGCTTTTTATGCACATTCTCTTGGGACATTTTGAGAGGGTTGGAATCCTGTTAGGAACTCAACTCACCTGTCCACAAAGCGAGATTTGTAGGGACTCTTCACCAAGGGTAACAAATTGATTGTTGCACATATCTTTACTGTACAGATACATTCACTATAAACTAAGCAAGCACTGGGAGTCAGAGGGAGACAGCCTCTGCCATTAGCAGAGCTTGGAAAATTTTTTGTTTTGTTACTATAGCTACTAAAAACTTCTATTCAACCTAGCCAGTGTTGTAATTTCTGGGGAGTACTGGGGAGTGGGGTGAAGTAATTTTTACAATTGCTCAGTATTACTTAGGGGCCTAACATCACTATGTTTACTCAGAAATTAGTACAATGGTTCCTCGCTTAAAGAGCATAATGTGTTCCACTGGATTGCTCTTTAAGTGAAACACCATTGTAAGTGACTTTTATGTCCAAACGTTTATTAACGTATATTGCTTTAAGTTGCATTCACCATTAAGTCTTTGCTGTAATTGCACCATTTCTGTAAGGCGCCAAGTTCATATGTTTCAATGTACTCTGATTGGTTTACACAGGTTTCCCGTGTTAAGTCCAGGCAAATGTATCACTGTAACTGCCGTTTTGCCTGTATATATGTTGCTACCTCATCCTGTTTTCCCCAGTCTGAAGTGGCCAGAATTAATCTGAACTGAGCTATAATAAATGACTTGTTGGTTAACCCTCAATCTGCTGTCACGTTGCAATTAATACTCGGACTCAACAGTGACCAATTGTGACTTCTGGCAGGGGGGATTGGGAATCCCAATTTAGTTGTTAAGCGAGTTTTTGGTTGGTTTTAGTTGTTAAGCAAGGCGACCATTCAGAGAAAATTCTCTAAGCGAGGCGCTCTTTATGCGAGGTTTTACTGTACTTTTGATTTTAGTAGTGTTTGCTCCCTAGTCTGTTTAAGACTGCAATCTGTAAGTGCTTGAAGGGTGGTGCGGATTCCGCATGCACAATTGGCATAATACAGCCCCTGGCAGAGGTTACATCGGATGAGGAAGACCCCTGGTCACTGGCCCTTGCCAGTATGGAAATTGGGGAACGGATTAATAATCATAGGGTTGATTCACCCACATCTGACCTGACCGGCAGTTCTGCTGAGGGAAGCGAATCGCTAACCTCTGTTAGCGATTAGGCAATTACTCACTCACAGAAGAGCCTAAGCTCTAGTGCAAATAGTGGCCATATTTACCCTGGTGTAAGCCCCGAACAATGGATTTCCCCTGTCAGTGTTTGCCCTAGTTAATTAACTTCCCCAAGAGAGATTCCCCATTAACCCGGGTAAATAGGTGATGTGAGTTTCTGTCAGATGACGCTTCTATCACACGTTGCCTTCTATTCCTATATATGCTGATGCTTTTCCCTCAATAAACCACTGGTCTTCGCTCCACCTTGTCTCGTGTCGTTCCTTTGACCAGTCTCCTCCGGGACCCTAAGGGCCGCTTCACGGCCCCAATCCAACATCTGGTGACCCCGACGTGATCCTACCTGAGAGTAAGCGATCTACACAGTCCGGTTCTACGCTAGAACCGTGTCCGACTCGTCCCAGAGGGCAGCGCGACGGCTCTGGTAGGAAAGCCATCCGGCCAGGGTGACAGCTACGCGGCGAGGCATTCCAGAGATTCCTCCTACGGCTTGCATCGCGGAAACGCGTTCCGCTCAGGGCAGGCTGTGAACCCTGATACCAGTGCAGAGGCCACCGAGGGCCCGTGGCAGTAGTCCATGCTCTGAGCGCCATCCCAGAGATTCGTCACGCTGAGACCTATTGCCTAAAAGGATGCGTCGAATTCGTCCCGAGAAGAAGCCCTTCGGAGGACCCAGCAGGTAATATGGGGACTTGTCCTCAGCGGCAATGTCCATCCGCTAACCAGAGAATTCATATAATGGAATTCATGGCCCTGGCCAGGGTTTTTAAATTACGTCTCCACAGCGGGAAGTTAGTGGAACTCTTAGCGTACCTGGAGGCCAATTGTCCGCTTTACCCAGAAGCGGCCGTACTTGACCTCACACTTTGGGATCGGATAGGAGCCTGCATTCGGCAAGCACCAAAAGCTCCAGACAGCATAATTAGCACATGGAGCAAATGTAGGAAGCTCTTAGCAGAGGACGATCCAGTCCGGATAGAAGCCCAGAAACCCCCAGTGCAGGCAGAGCCATCAGCCCCAACGGCTCTCTATCCGTCACTCCAGCTCAAGCAGAATAGTGTAGGGAGCTTTCCCTCGGTGACAGCTGCAGACGTCACCGACGGAATGCGTAAGATGGGAAGCGCTGGCGCTTCACTGACAGATACGGGTTCCCTAGCTACCAAGAGCGCGGTTCAGCGCATGGCTGAGGCAGAAATCAGCAAGGGGGAATTGCCAGCAGAAGATCTAGCTGAGCTTAGGCAGTTATGCCCAGTTCGCATAGAGGTAGATGCCCTCACGGGCCAGCAGCAAGCAATTCATTCACCAGTTCCGTATAAGCTACTTATGGCCATACGGAAAGCCATCACAGAAACAGGACTCCAGAGCCGATTCACTAGGGGCACGCTTCAGCAAGTGTGCGAGACCATGATGCTCATTCCATACGACTGGAAAGCCATCATGCGAATGATGCTCAACCCCAGCGAGTATCTGCTATGGGACAGCGAGTATCGTCTCGAAGCGCAGGCAAGGGCCGCCAGGATGGGCGGAGCGGTAATTCCTGACCAGCTATATGGTTCAGGTCCATTCGAATCCGTTGATGCGCAAGTCGCCCTGCCGCTCGCCACACTCCACATGGCAGCGGAGACAGCCTTCAAGGCTTATCTCAAAGTCCCGGCAGCTGGCAAAGCAGCCAAAAATTACACAGCGGTCAAACAGGGATCCCAGGAGTCCTACATGGACTTTATCAATCGGTTAGAGGAAGCGATCAGTAGACAGATCGATAATGAGCAAGCCCAGCAAGAGCTCATGATGAAATTGGCCAAAGACAACGCCAATCTTGACTGCCGTAAGATCTTGCAGTCCCTGGGAAATCGTCCCGACCTGACTCTCACAGATATGATTAGGGCATGCGCCGACGTTGGCACAGATTCCTACAAAATGGATCTGTTGGCAGCGGCAGTGCAAGGAGGCAGGAGACCCCGGCCCAAGGGAGCATGCCACAACTGTGGCAAGATCGGTCACTTCGCTAAGGAATGCCGATCCAGAGGCGGCGGCCAGCGCACCGGCCGTCCCAAGGCTCCAACCACCCCATGTCCAAAATGCAAGAAGGGCCTTCACTGGGCCAGGAACTGTCCGAATTCGGGAAACCGGAACGCGGGCACGTCTCTGGCTCCGGTCCAAACAGAGACTTCCCTCGCTCTGGGCGCGCCAGAGCTGGATTAGATTCCAATCACATTCCAGGCATTGCGAAGGCGCAGGCCAGCCCCAAAGGTAGTACAGGGCTAGAATTGACTTGCCAGGCAGACGTCATATGCGACTTGCCAGGCACAGTCTATCTGGTGGATTCCCAGTACATGGGACCCCTACCCAAAGGCTTCATAGGCTTAGTTTTGCCTCGTAGTGTCGCAGGAGCACGCGGAATTCTTGTAATTCCGGGAGTCATTGACTCCAATTTTTCGGGCATTCTCCAAGTTCAACTTTGGATGCACCTACCCCAGACCATTCACAAGGGAGACACGTTAGCGCAACTGATTATGGTTCCTTGTAACTCACCAGCAGATAGTCAGGGAAGGCTCAGGGGCAGCTCCGAGTTCGGGTCAGAAGACCGCTCGAGCGCAAGTGAGGCAGTACAAGGATACCAGGTCTTCGCAACAGTGGAGACCAACATAGAATGGAAACAGTGACCAGTTATTGAGGTATTTTTGAATAAAAAATCATTCTCAGGGTTGCTGGATACCGGAGCTGACGTCAGCGTTATCAGCCGAAGTCAGTGGCCGAAAGAATGGGCTATTGAGCCGGTCTCCGATGTGTGGGGGGTAGGCGGCATCCAGGAAGCGTTTAGAAGCCGGGATTGGGTGGAAGTCACGATCCCTAAGGCTGACGGCACAGCGGTCATTCGGCCACACATTCTGGACGTGCACATCAACCTTTGGGGGCGAGATATTTTGCAGCAATACCGAGCCACTCTTACCTTCGGGTAATGGCTCTACCACTTAAATGGCTTACCAACACGCCAGTCTGGGTAGAACAATGGCCGGTAGTGGGAGAGAAGTTAGTTGCCCTGAAGCAACTGGTTAAAGAACAGCTAGACGCAGGACACATAGAGCAGTCCACTAGTCCTTGGAATTCGCCCATTTTTGTCATCAAGAAAAAGTCGGGGAAGTGGCGACTCCTCCACGATCTCAGAGAGATCAATAAATGTATACAGCCAATGGGTCCGCTCCAATGCGGCATCCCAAATCCGAATATGATTCCCGAGGGTTGGGAGATCCTGGTCGTAGACCTTAAGGATTGCTTTTATACCATTCCCCTAGATCCGAGGGACCGGGAAAGGTTCGCCTTTACGGTGCTGGTTGTGAACCACAGTGAGCCCACGCAGCGTTACGCATGGAAATATTTGCCACAGGGGATGGGATGCTCAATTCGCCCACCCTGTGCCAAATTTATGTTCACAACGCACTGGCAAAGTTTTGAAACCTTCACCCCACAGCTTTAGTATGCCATTTCATGGATGATATCTTGGTCGCAGCACCGCAACTCGGCAGCGAAATGTTTGCAGACCTCCAGGCCAGCCTGGGGGAGAAAGGGTTACTCATTGCCCCAGAGAAAGTGCAGAGAACCGAGCCCTTCTCATACTTGGGTCATCGGCTTCTCCGCTCTTTCGCAGCACCAGTTTTGCCCGATCAACTTAAAAGACTCAGTCACCTTGGTAGAATTGCAGCAAGTTTTGGGTAACATTAATTGGGCCAGACCGTACTTCAGATTGGATACGGATCTTCTAAAGCCGCTCTTCTCGCTGCTAACGCTAGGTAAGCAGCCGGCAGACCGGATACGAATTCCTCGAGAGGCACGCTTGGCTCTCGAGAAAGTCAACCAAATTCTCAGCCAAAGGTGGGTGGACAGGATTACTCAGGGGCCATATGCCCCGATCCTGAACTTGTACATCGTTCGGGCAGGATCCATGTTCACCAGAGCCCTAGGAGTGGACTCCGAGAAAGGGGCGAGTATCGTGGAATGGGTGTATTTGCCGAACACCTCTTCCCGAAACATCGTTCCTCCCCAAGAGTTGGTCTCCGCGGTGGTCTACCGCGGAAGGCTGAGAGCAAGGGACATTTCAGGGCACGACTTAGCAAAAATCGTGATCCCGTTCACCAAAGATCAGGTTCAGCAGCTGATGCAGCTCGGTGACTCGCTTCCAATTGCCTTGGAGGGATTCACCAGATGCTTGACATACCATTTGCCAAAGGACCCCAGACTTGTCTCGCTTCAAACGCAGACAATCACCTTGTATGTATTGATCTTGCTGGTTCCACTTCAGGTGGCCAGAACAGTTTTTACAGATGGGGGTCGCACATATGGTGTCTTAACTTGGCAGGAAGGCCAGGCTTGGCGCACACTTCTAACTCTTCCACAGAAGTCCACACAGCGGGCGGAGTTGGCAGCGGTGAACCTTGCTTTGCGCACCTTCGCCAAAGAGCGCCTCAACATCATTACTGACAGTCAGTATGTTAGGAATTTGCTTCACAGTCTACCGGGAGCATACATCACTCCCGCGATAGACGAAAATTTGCTGAGTCTGTTCCTCACAGCTCAATTTCACTTGCGGAATTGCACGGAAGCGCTCTATATTGCCCACATCCGAAGTCACCAGGACCTACCGGGTCCGATTTCCGTGGGCAATAGCAGAGCGGATGCGGCCGCAAAGGAAATTCAGCAACGATCAGTGTTAGGTGTTTTCACTACTCCAATCCAGAGTCATGCATTCTTTCATCAGAATGCCAAAGCACTCGCCAGACAGTTTAATCTGCCACTTTCTCAAGCCCAAGGCATAGTTCGCTCTTGTCAGCATTGTGCAGGGGCACCGGGGGGGGCCTTGTGGGGGGTCAACCCACAAGGGACAGAGGCTAACCAGGTGTGGCAAATGGATGTCACCCATGTTCCGCAGTTTGGCAGATGGCAGTACATGCACGTTTGCATTGATACCTTTTCACAATTCGTTTGGGCAACGGCACAAAAGGGGGAGACAGCTTCCCACATGGAGCAGCATCTCCTTTCCTGCTTCGCGGCAATGGGCAAACCTCGGCACGTGAAAACCGATAACGCCCCGTCCTACAGCTCCAGGCAGTTAGCCAACTTCATGGCCACCTGGGATATCAAGCATACCTTTGGCGTTCCTTACAATCTGCAGGGGCAAGCGATTGTGGAACGAGTCAATCGGACACTCAAGTCCTACATTGACAAACAAACAGAAAGGGGGGAGCCACCAGCCCTCCCCAAGTCACAGGGTCAGGCACAGCATTGTCTGAACAAGGTGTTGTTCACGTACAATCACCTTAATGTTTTTTCCGATTGCACACCGCAGGAGAAACACTTCCGCCGCTCAGAAGCTCTCCCGTGGCCGCTGGTTCGTTACCGGGTGCCACCGGACCCTTCCTGGAGGGGCCCGGCACCACTCGTAACCTGGGGAAGAGGGTATGCTGCAGTTATGTCTCCTACAGGTGTTATCTGGATTCCAGCTCGGTGCGTTAAGCCTCACTTGGAGCCGCATGGCGGGGACCCAGACCTACCCGAGTCCGATCCCGGAGATGGAGGACCTCGCCTTGACCGAGGAGACCCGGCGGAGGAAGCGGCGACAGCAGCTGGCAGCGCCGAGGGTCACCTGGGGGATGGTCAAGACCCTTTGCAGTGAGGCCAAGGACCTCGTCCAACGCGAAGGCGGGGAACCCACACCGGAGAACATCGTGTCTGCCGTCTTTGCCCTGATCACTGCCAACTCCGTGGTAGTCACTTTCATCCTGACCCTCTCCCTACTTGCGGGGGGAGGCGTTCAGGCAGCATCTCTAAAGGCCAGCGATCTGATGCCACGCGGAGATCTCTCTGCCCGGATGCACTACAACCTATGGGAAAGGTTGGCGGGTCTCGTCAACCAGTCCGATTTTTGCCTGAAGCAGGACATTGGTTCTGCCTCAGTTCTGAGCACCTGTCTCATCCCAGTGTGCCACACTCCAGACGCGCACACCAGGGATGGCAACTGGCTGGTAAGGTGGATTTTCGGTCCGTTTCTTCCAACAAGTTTCACAGCATACGCTCGCTGGGGAATGCAACTGTCCATGACTTTGCCGGCTGATGCAGCCACTCTCCACACCCCTCGAGTGGCGGTCGGCCCAAACTCTACCTGTGCTCGAATGACCGGCTGCTCCGCAGTCGGCCGGATTCGGCGCCGCTGCCTTGATGCTGGCAGCGGCAACTGGACTTGTAATAACCCAGAGACACTTGGTTCTATGTATGCTCATGTTACCCTACCTTCAGGTTGGTTCTTTACATGCAATCAGTACACTTGGAATTACATCCCCGCAAATGTATCAGATTCCATATGTTGTATCAGTCGCTTGACATTGTTACTCCCCACTAGGGATATGATTGTTCCAAGCACAAATGTTTCCGCACCCATATGGCGCGCTCGTGCCACCCAGTTAGACAGCTCATGTGACAGCAACATTAGGGTCTTGAGTCCAGCTGAGTACATCTCGTTGGCAGTCAGCATACTTGGCGTGCCAGGCTTAGCCATCGGCAACGCTCGGAGAATTGGTCAATTGGCTTGCGGATTAGCAAAGGCCATTAACCATACCTCCTCAGCAATAGCGCTGCTCAACCAGGAGCAGGCAGAACTTCGCCATGCCATCCTAGACAATCAGGCAGCTATAGACTACCTTCTGTTGTTACATCATTTGGGTTGCGAATCTGTCCAGAGCATGTGTTGCTTTAATCTCACAGACAACACCCGTAAAGTACAGAGCCAGCTCACGGACCTCCACACCCTAGTCAAGAACATCAAGGAGGATTCTTCATGGGGGTGGTGGGATTCATTGTGGTCGTGGCTCCCATGGGGGTGGCTCCAGACAACACTCAAAGTGATTATGGGAGTGATTGTACTGAGCATAGCAGGATGTTGTTTCATGCAATGTATTCCCTCACTGCTATCGAGATGTCCCCCATGGGGGGAGCCCCGAAACATCATTCCCACACACCAGCTGATGCCCCTCTTGCGCAGGGCCGTCTGTCAGGTCCAAAAATAACAGAGAAAGGGGGGATGCGGATTCCGCATGCACAATTGGCATAATACAGCCCCTGGCAGAGGTTACACCGGATGAGGAAGACCCCTGGTCATTGGCCCTTGCCAGTATGGAAATTGGGGAACGGATTAATAATCATAGGGTTGATTCACCCACATCTGACCTGACCGGCAGTTCTGCTGAAGGAAGCGAATCGCTAACCTCTGTTAGCGATTAGGCAATTACTCACTCACAGAAGAGCCTAAGCTCTAGTGCAAATAGTGGCCATATTTACCCTGGTGTAAGCCCCGAACAATGGATTTCCCCTGTCAGTGTTTGCCCTAGTTAATTAACTTCCCCAAGAGAGATTCCCCATTAACCCGGGTAAATGGGTGATGTGATTTTCTGTCAGATGACGATTCTATCACACGTTGCCTTCTATTCCTATATATGCTGATGCTTTTCCTTCAGTAAACCACTGGTCTTCGCTCCACCTTGTCTCGTGTCGTTCCTTTGACCAGTCTCCTCCGGGACCCTAAGGGCCGCTTCACGGACCCAATCCAACAGGGTGGCAAACCTGTATCCTTACAGCCAAGTGAGGGAAAACAAGACAATACAACCTGCCAAAGAAGAAGACTGATGCTTGAAGCAAAATTCTGCCTCCTGAAGAATATCAGCAGTAAGCAAATTGATTAGAATAAAGCAACAAGCCAATAAAATGCCTCTTGAAGAATGTTGAAAGGGCTTTGATGCTCACATCACTGAGTGCCTTTTGGGCCTGTACTACTCTCCGTAATTCTGGGCTGTCGTCATAAGGATAGAAGAGTGCCTTGTCTGCTTCCCAGTCTTCGACATATTGTTTCTGAAGGGGGAAAATATATGTATATTTAGTCATAAAGCTAAGTGTGAAGTAAGTAAAGGTAAAGGTCATTCTTGCTCAAAATCCGACGCTAGGGTTCACTGCTCATCTCTGTTTCAAAGCCGAAGAGCCAGCGCTGTCTGCTTCTGCAGATGTTTCTGTAGTCATGGGGCAGGCATGACTAGACACTGGAATGCACAGAACACTGCTACCTTCCCACCAAAGTGGTACCTATTTATCTACTTGCAATTTCTTGCTTTCGAAATGCTAGGTTGGAAGGAGCTAGGACAGAGACGGGAGCTCACTCCATTGTGAAGCACTTGGGTCTTGAACTGCTGACTTCCGGTCATGAAGTTCAGTGTCATAACCACTTGACCGCAGTCCCCAGTTTGAAGTAAACAGACACAAAAAGAAAGAGAAAATTCAGAAGGCAACCTTACCTTGCTGAACAAAGCTGTGTTTTTAATTGCCTGCACAAGTTCTGGAGCATCAGGAGGAAGCATGTACTTTTCCTTATTCTCTTCCCAGTTCTGTTTGTATAAAACCTGTCAACAGACAAACCATGGTTTAATGACAAACAACTGGAGAAAATCACAAAATATTGTGATTTGCAAAATGAATTTGAGCATTTATGGAGGAAGAAATCTGTTGTCAGATCCATAGTGATTGGAACCCTTGGAGCAATACCTAAAGGACTCCCTAGATATTTGGAAATTTTGGACTTATCAGACTTGAACATTCTAATTCTACAGAAACAGATTTACTAGGAACTGCCTATATACTTAGACACTACCTTAACATTTCTTAGGTCCTTGATTAGGTCTTGAACCATTCATTTTATACCAGTCTTTAGTTTGACTGTGAATCTAGTGATAGATTTTTATATCATCATAATCATCATCATCCAAAACGCATTCAAACAACATCATTAAAACATTGACCGATATTATATAACAGGGACAAGTTATAATAAAAAAAAATCTAAGTGTCAACTATTGAAAGGCAAGAGGCATTTGGAATTCATGAAAGGGGGGGAATGACATTCAAATGCTCCTGTGTGTAGGGGGTGGGGAATAAGATTAAGAAATGAAGAATAAGACATGACTATAACCCTGACCTGTGGAAACTTGTTTATGTCTTTAAAAATTGTCAAAGTGATAGATAGATAGATAGATAGATAGATAGATAGATAGATAGATAGATAGATAGATAGATAGATAGATAGATAGATATAAAGTGACTTGAGTGTAAATTACTTCTTAACTATAAAATTTCAGTACTTTAGAAGGTAGTACAACTCTTTTGAAACATTACTTTAGGATCATTTTTAAGGTTGAGTCTCTTTCATGCTATATGAGACATTATTTTATGTGCTTTGATAGGTTTCAGAGATCTATTTTGCTTTATTCTGTCTTACTCTTGCTCACTTATGAGCAAATAAAGTTTTGTAGTGATTTAGATTTTTAAACCATATGTCTACTCATATATTACTTGTTTTGCATCCTATTTTCACTTAAATGTTGGTGTAATATCCATGCTGTTGTTATTTTTACTGTTTTTGATGATGTTGTTGATGTTGGTGTTGAATTGCTTTCAGATAGTTGGGTAACATCTAAATTTATTCCTCGGGAACAAAACAGTCAGCTTCTATTAAGGGAACCTCCACATCCTCTCCTAAAAACCCTATATCATGCCAATTTTTATCTCACATAAAATGTTACGATATGTTTTTGTAAGCTGATAGAAACAGTGGATCTCTAGGCCAAGAAACAGTTAATACTTAAAGTAAATTATCAGTGGGACAGATATTTGTACTTCTTTAACCTTGGAGGTTTGAGTAACAAGCAATAAACTCTTAGGCACTTCAGTGGCAATGGTATGGTTCTGACTTTTTTTTAAAAAAACCAAGCCCGTTTCATATACTCCTAATAGCCATCAGAATCACACATGCAAATTGTACATGCCTTCATATGACCAGGTACAACTCTTGCCACCTTCAGTGCCATTCCACAAATGGCCTTACCTTGCTAACTTGCTGAGAAACCTTCTTTGCATGTTCAATGTCCAGTGCTTTCCCATCAACGTGACAGTCAGTCTTTGCATGTTCACCAGCCATGCGGTATTGAACCTACAGGAACCACATATGCAACATTGTAAACCTAAAATATGCTCTAGATCGATAGATAACCATTCTTTTGAAGAGGAAGATTTAACATGATTGGTGTTACTTTGCAGACCACAGAACTGGGTTGGATCAAAGAAGCACTGTATGAGTTTCTGCATTTGTTATTATGTGTTGTGTGGTGCAAAATATGTGCCAAAAATAATGAAGTATATGAAGTTGAGTCATATTCTAAGTTACTCACTGTGCTATCCTACATGTAGCAGTGCATTTAGACATGTGATGTGTAGGATCATTGCCTTAAAAGGTGGCTGCATGGAGTAAGTTTTAATGAAACACATGCATACTACCAGTATATTATTTTACCAGCTGGTACTTCAAGCTGATTCTAAAAGGTTGCAAACTCCATTTTGGAGAATACTTTAAAGAAGAGTGTATTTTAAAAAAAATATATATTCCAACTGCTGCCTTTTGAAATTATTTATCTCACTTCAGTTTTCAATTTTTGCTATGATAACAAGCACGGCAAGCTATGGAATCCCCCCCTTTTTTTTTAGCGGGCACTTTCTATTAAACACAAGATTCTGAGCTAGTCATACTGCTCACTATGCTCTGTTTCAGTTCCGTACTTTGTTCTGCTTTTCCCCAATACTCTCTTAAGTCTTTTAAATCAAAGGCTTCTAGAGGTGCTTCGTATCTGAGGAAGCTCCCATTCTCATATCACTGCATAGGTACACATTTAAGTTATATACAACAACAAAAAGTACACTTCTTATATCAGGGGTGCCAAACTATTGCCTGCAGGCCAGATCCGACCCCTGACACCAATTCATCCAGGCACTCTTGCCGCTCCTGGAAGCAGAAGTAAAACATGGCAGCATTCTGTGCATGCATTGGCGCATTTCGCTTCTGCTTCCAGGGGGAGGAACCACTCGACCAGCCCACAGCCCAAAAAGTTTGGGCACCCCTTTCTTATATAACAAAGTGTATGTGGGAATGGTGCCACAAATCCTTGTGTCTGAATCTAAAGCACAATAGGGTAAATCTGCATTCAGAAGGGAAAAACAGTCCCAGCACCACTAAGGCCATCCATTCAGGAAGATGCTGCTTCTGTATCCTCCCCCATTGAATCTGGCTGCCTGCTTATTTTTCTCAGGCAGTCAAGAATGATTATTTGCATAGTCACAGGTATCTAAAATTCCAGTCAGAATCTTAGAATGTCTAATTTGTTGCTCACTCTCCAGTATCTTTACCCCCAGGAACCGCAGCAACAAGTTTCCTACGGCTCCAGCTTGGCTGATAGCAACATGATCTCTACAGCTCCTGCCTTTCTAGCCATAATTAAAATAGCCCCATCCTGCTTAACACCTGGCAGTCCCAGTTCTTACCTCACTGAGTTGATCCTGGACTTTTTTGATTCTTCGAAGTTCAGGGGTATCACTTGTAGAGGCATATGGCTTTCCCTTTTGTTTCTCATATTTCTCTTTGTATTTTTTCTAGTGGATGGGAAATAAAGTAAGACAGAAACGAATATAACCTTCAAATAGTAACATAACATTATAAAGATATTTAAATTAGTTCCCTGGGAATCCTGATGGAAATGTTCCCTTCTAAAGTTCTTAAATGTTAATTTTGTAAACCTCTCTGCCCTGTTGCCAAAGACATATTCTGGTAAAACCCAAACTTCTTGTGAGACATAGGTTTAAACTAGAAGATGAGTTATACCATCCTGCAAAACATATGTTCAGTTCCATGGTGACATGGGCCACCCCCTTACGAATTTTAACGCATACAGGTACATTTTGCAATTGCCTTCCTATGGCTATAAGAAAACTAGATTCTACTACATTAAAGGAGAAATCTGGCATACAAAGATATGGGGCAGTGGACTGTATGTAAGTGTATGGCTGGTTATGTGTAACTATAGTGATAAGGAGCAAGAGTAACACAAAGTCCTGGAGCAAAGGATAAGGGGGTACCCCTGATTCCTCTTACAGGAGATTATTGTCCTGGTGAGTGCATAAACTAGTTTAGGACACATTCATCCATAGTGTCATTCAACAGAGGGAATGGCCAAGATAGACCTGCCACTGCTCTTCACAGACACCCCAGCATCTACTACCTGAAGTGGCCAGCTCACTATGGATCATGATAAAGCCTGGCCTATGAGTCAGGGAGGCGTGAATGGATAGAACAGGGTGTTCTTGGATTTCAATTACCAGAAGCCCAACTCAGCATGGGAATTGAAGTTCAAGAACAGCTGGGAGCTCAAGGTTGAGAAGCCTTAGGAAAGACAATTGTTTGCTCTGTTCACATGCAGGGATAGAGTTCCAACTCAACCCTGACAGGAGGGGAACATTCATAGGGTAGAAATTGAGATGGGGATAATATTGTATGTCACCTTGACGCTATTCTGTCATGGAATCCTTTCAGTGCTAACAGGCTCTGGTGGTCCATTAAGCAGGCTTGTATTGTCATGACAGATCATCAAACTATTGGTTATTTAATTATTTTTTTGCCGTTTTATGCTGTCGGTGACAAGAAGATGAATTTTTTGCATTTTCAACATCATGTGTCAGAATAAACTTAAGCAATTGAGTTAAGCCTGTGGAACTAGCAACTGATGCTTCACTTTAGGCAGCAATATATCTTTAACTGATGTGCAACCAGTGAACCCATGTAACAGCTAACCAAACTTTTGTACTGCTGGAGTTTGGTCTGATTCTGCAAAGTTGTCAATTTTTTCCTTAGCTCCAACTTCATGTACTCATTCCTGCACTGACTGTATCAGTGATATGTTAGATTATAGCTCTAAATCCAACATTAGCCATTGAAATCAATAAAATTTACAAGAGCTATAACTAAGGAGTCCTATTTATTCAAAGGGCCTACCAGGTGTTACTAATATAGATCTAATCCATAATGTCTAGCCTTACTTTACTCCTGATTTTCCAGTGGGACCATTATTTTTTAAATCAGAAGTTGGGAAGTTGCTTCTCTGTCAAGCTACTATTTGCTCTTCTTCAGAGCAGAATGAATGAGAAGAACTGGGAGAAGCAATAGTGAGCAGGCTTTTCCAAAACAAGAAGAGAGGTCTTCTAAGATTTCCAGGTGAAATGTGTCTGGTACTCAATGCCTGCCAGGTTAAATCCTTAAAGGTTATTACAAGATTTTAAAACTAGCATGAAGAACAGATTAATTGATATTATGTTCCAATTGGAGTAAGGATTTGCTCCAAATAACTTTTTTGAAAAGTGATTCAACTATCCTCCTCAGCTGTGAATAAGACATAACCTCAAGAGGGAAAGATAGCAGATTCTGGAAAGACTATTACAGTGGTACCTCACTTAAACAACATAATGCGTTTCACAGAATTGCTCTTTAAGCAAGTTTGCTCTTTAAGTGAAACACCATTGTAAGTGACCAATTGTGACTTCTGGCAGGGGGGATTGCAAACCCCAATTTAATTATTAAGCGAGTTTTTTGTTGGATTTAGTTGTTAAACGAGGTGACCATTCTGAGAAAATTCTGCTCTTTAAGCGAGTTCCTCTCTAAGCGAGGCGCTCTTTAGGCAAGGTTTTACTGTACAGTATTTATATTGTGTCCGAGGCAACCCTAATAAGGTCATAGGTTGAGTCCAGATACTTTCTGATGGACTAGCTTCAAAGAGGATTTGCCTGCTTCCTCTCCTTTTCCATCAAAAATAAAAAAATGTAAGAATAACCAACTGTTCATATCCTGAAAGTAAAGAATAAGCACATGCAATGTTACTTCCTGTACTTTTAAATGCAATCTGCATGTTCCTAAATTAAACGGAAACATTAAAATCTGACAATGTCTAATAAGGCATAACATGAACATAGCTCTCAAAGTGATTCTTTAATTCAGGGATTCTCAACCTGCAGCCCACCATTTCATGTGCCCCCCACTGCCTCCACCACACCAGGAAGTGCCATGTGGCGGAGGAAGGGCAAAATGGTCGTCCAGTCCCCGAAGCTGTCTGAGAGAGCATGACCTGTCCCCTGGCTTTAAAAGGTTGAGAACTCCCGATTTAACTCATTCAAACAGGGATGTGGCTTATTTTGTATTTGAGGAAAGACAATCAAATTTTAACTTACATCACTAAAGAGCTTTTGCATTTTTGAACTGTGATCCAGGTAAGGTGTCAGAAACTTTGATGTGTCCACTTTTGTCCGTATAATCTTTTTTCTTACAGGCCGAGAGGGCTGTGAGACTTGAGAGGGCTGAGAGACTTGAGTGGGCTGAGAAGGCAAATAGGGCTGAGAAGGTGGAGAAGGCAGAGAGGGCTGAGAAGGTGGAGAAGGCAGAGAGGGCTGTGAGACATGGGAAGGAGGAGAGGGTGGAGAGGACTCAAAGGATCTGTAAGACGTGCCTCTGGTTTCCGATGTACGCTTCGTGGTTACCGTATATGGGGCGGAGCCAGTGGTGTATGTCGTTTCCGTGATTTCAGTAATTATCTAGAAAGATGGGAGAGTGTTAATGGGTTGCCATTGACATTGCAGCACTGTGGTTAAGACCTTTTGTCTCTTCTTCATTTTTAGATTTATTTTGTATGCACAGATTTGCATGCATAGACATTTCCAAAAATCAGTGTGGCCTAGATACAGATGGCTTTGATCAGAAAAGACTTTGAATTCAAAGCTTCCTCTTCCTGTGAACTATACCAACAGCTGTTTCCATGGTTTTGTCACAACACATCATTTCTTCTTGTTGTGCAAAAGTTGAAAAGGGTTAGTAAAGGTAAAGGTTTCCCTTGCTTGAAAGCCAGTCGTATCCGACTCTAGGGTGCAGTGCTCATCTCTGTTTCTATGCCGAAGAGCCAGCACTGTCTGCTTCTGCAGACATTTCCGTGGTCATGTGGCAGGCATGACTAGACACCGGAGCGCACGGAACGCTGTTACCTTCCCACCGAAGTGGTCCCTATTTATCTACTTGCAATTGCTTGCTTTCGAACTGCTAGGTTGGCAGGAGCTGGGATGAAGACGGGAGCTCATTTCCGTCCTGCAGTACTCGGGAATCGAACTGCTGACCTTCCGCTTCCCAGTCAGCATCTTAGCGACTTGAGCCACTGCAGTACTATGATATGACAAAATGTGTGAATAGTTTTTGCAAGCATATGAACCTCAAGTTAACCCCACACCAAAAATAATTGGACTTTTACAGCCTAATGTTTTAAAATAATGTTTTAAACATGTCTATAACATAGCTTTAAGTCATAATCAAAATAGCAAAACAGGTGTCGGGGGCACTGGTGATGTGGTAGCCCCCCTTGCCATATAATATAATGCTCATTCTTTTAGTTATAATGTTAATTGGTGGGGCGGGGGGTAATTTTTAGCATTTGTTAATGTTTTTTAATGTTTTTTAAAGTTATAAGGGGGTGATTTTATGTGTCCATTACTTAGATATTGTGAGCCACCCAGAGTCACTTGTCGAGTGGGCGGCAATACAAATGTGATTAAATAAATAAAATAATTAATTGTTGATGTATTTATTTTGTTGTATGTCACCTTGAGTCCACAAAAGGGATCAAGTACATCAATCCATTAACTATGAGTTGATTTTAGAAGGTAGTATATGTGGGGATCTCTGCATTCACACTATACAGAATAGTTTCTCAGGTCACTTTGGTACTATCTGAGAATGCATCTGCATTGAGAATATCTTTCTAAGCTTCAACCAGAATGATTTCTGTCAGAACGTGCAAAATATGGACAGTTCGGGAGTATTATCTACAGAATTTCCTTTACATTCCCTTTGAAAATTTGTCTCAGGCTCAAGAGAAATATGACGTGGAGGCATATCTGAGAGTTAAAATTACCCTGGTTGAGGACAGGGTGTGACATGACACTCCCCAATAATCTTCCCTCCCATAAACTCTTCAACCATTTGAAGAATGCCCTATGTGCTTGTTATATTTACATGATACACATGATCCAAATTGTTTCTGTGAGCTTCAAATGTTTAGCTGTTTGCTAAATAAAGCTTTCTGATCATTCTCCAGTGGTGTTGGATTTCACAAGAGTTTGTCATACTATCATTGTATGTGGAGAGCTCTCACTGATTTCAGGAGAAATTTTGGAAAGGAGATCAGTAACAGCGACACCTCAGAGGGTAGAGTCAGTGGGGAGTGGGGATATCCTATTGCTTGTTGCAATTAGAGTAGAACATTGACTCCAATCAATGGATTCAATGGGTCTACTCTAGCGGGCGATAGAATGCTAGTCTTAGACCACAGGTTGGGGAATTCAAAAAGCTATAGTAAAAAAAAATCCCTCCACCCCCACCAAGCTCTACTCTTAATACTTTTTTGGCCCTGCATAATCTTACTGAAGTTCATAAGATTACATGAGAAACATGTGATCAAAGAATTAATCTGCAGATTTTTAAAAATTCCCCTGAAAATAACACATCTGTGATAAACAATCCACCATGAGCTTTGTGGTGGAGGTTGTTGCTTTTCATTTACATTTATGCTCATAATATATACAATTATTTTAAAAATGCTATGATTCTGATTAAACATAAGAGTGTCATGTAGCTTTGCATGTAGGTCTAAAAGTTATAACCCATCATATGCTGACAATAAACTGTTATGACTTCAGACAAACAAATGAAAACATCTGAAGTGCATAGATGTGAATAAGATTGTACTTATTGATTTATGTACATATTTTAATTCTGGTCCTCTTTCTTTGATATCTATTTTGTTACTTCATGGTCCCTAAAGTTTCACACCACCTTTTCTCACCAGAATTCTGACAGACAAGATATCAACATCAGAGATACAATTTTATGCTCAAATGAATGGTTAATTATAACTGCTAAAATCAGGTCTGACCAGGTTATCCTGCTATGGTAATAGAGTAGACCATACTGCCAGCGACTCAACGCCGAGTGTCAGGTGATTTTTAACTAACCTGACAACCCTGGGGACTAGCGTCCCTGGTAAGGTCCACAGGGAAAGGGGGTGGTCCCCAAGTGGATTAAATCCCACTTGAATCCATCTTGATAGAGGGCAGCAGCTTCATCAATACTGGCCTGGAGCCGATGAAGACTTTGTATGCCAAAAGGGCTCAGGACCATAAAATGACTCGTAGAGCTGGATCAGTGGTATGGATGTCATGCTATGATGCAGAAGGCAGATGAAAGGCCACTGCATTATATTCACAGGACAGTCTTCATGGCTGATTGCCATGATGATTGCCAATATTTGGAATCAGATACAGCACAAGAAGAAGAAATCATTTAAAAATACACAAATTGATTCCATCAGAATGCAGATTAGAACCTAAACCTGCATAAATCCAAACATTTGAACAATAACAACAACAAAAGAATACAATCATTTCCCAAGCATTGGTAATATGAACAAAGATACAAATAGAAGACCACAGAGCAGTTAGAGTCGTCTGCAAATTCATACCATCTCCACAGCATGGCATGGGGAAAATAAGCATTATGTGAGTACTACGTGGCATCCAAATAAATCAAGCCATTTATCTTTGGTGATCTGAAATCCAGTTAATTTAGTCTATATTACATACACACCAAATGACAAAGAAGCATTAAAATGCAGAAAATAAGAGTTTGACACACAAACAGAGATTTTTACCTCGCCTGGTTCACCCTCAATCACTTCCTCTTCAGTGTAGTACTAGAAACAAAGAAGAGATCTCATTATCTTGCATGGGGTCATTTGTAACAAGACACATTTCCCCTTTTCTACAAAGAAGAAGGAGTAGATCTGAAGAAATATATTAGTAATACAGCCCTTCCATTTTGAAGGTTTTTGCTAGTATAGATATTGTTAACGATTTAACTTCGTTCTACTACAATTAAAGAACAAACCATGAACGTACACCTTTTTGCTAGATCCAGGTTTCCCCGAAGTTACTAGAAAGACAGCATTCCTTGTATGCAAAACCTGTTGAGTGCTGGAACTTGGTACAGGGACAATCTTAAGCCCACAAAGTTACACAGTTTGGTGTTTACGACATTTATTGTGGCTACATTGTAATAGCCAGATATATGAGTGTTTCTGTGTTCCAGATAAAAAGAGGAATTATATGTTCCAGATATGTTAGGGTTCTATGAATAATGAAACAGTCTGTATGAAAGCTGGAGTCTAGACTGTGTAAGATTCAGAGCAAAGATGATTGAAAATGCATTTGAGTGCATAGGTGTGCCTTTTTAGATGCCACCATTGCTCACCTAGGTCACTGATGGTGAACCTTTTAGAGACCAAGTGCCCAAACTGCAACCCAAAACCCACTTATTTATCACAAAGTGCCAACACAGCAACAGGAGAAGAAGGAAATGCTCCCATTGGGTTGCTGGGCAGAGGTGCGGAACTAACTCTGTGCTGGGGTGACAGCACGGGTACCCACAGAGAAAGCTCTGAGTGCCACCTCTGGCATGCATGCCATAGGTTCGGCACCATTGTCCTAGGTGAACAGGGAAGCTCATTCTCACATAACTCATCGCTATGGTAACATGAGTCTACTAAAGTAGCAGATCCTCCTGAGGATTTGGCACCACTATCTGTCCAAATTTGTGAGATCTATTTAAACTATTGTGTCTTGATGATATAAACAGGGGGCTCTCTGTCTCTGGACAACAGGAAGACTCATGTTTGCTATTCTGGCCTTGTAACAGCTAGGAGAACTGGGTAGGAAGACAGACAAAAAAGTGGGCCCATTTTTTGGCAAATGCATGTGTACACTAGAGGGTGATGGCTGCCGCTCTCAGAGATGCAGTGCTGTGGCCATTTCGGAAGAAATTTTCTCTGGTTCTAAAGGCTATCATTCTGGGGAAACTACTTAAAAGAGTTTTAGTAGGACAGCAGTAAATGCTCTTGAAGGATTTTGATAGACCCACCTCAGTCTAGCTTCCAAATCAAACTGGTAGCCTGTTGCTAACACCTGTATGAACTGGCATTCTAGTTTAATTTCTAAAGACCACTAAGTGATACATAGAGGATCCACTGCCTGATATTTCCAAAGTACAGTGGAACCTCATGCAACAATTCACCCCATATAGCAACAAAATTGCATAACAATTAGGTTGGTGGGGAGGTGTCCCGCATAACAATTTTTCCTATGGAAAAAATTGTGCAACAATTTTTCAATGGGAAAAACCACTTAGTGAAAAAAAATTGTTGCACAATGCATCCCATAGGGAAAATCACTATACGATACATGCATCGTATAGCAATTGTTTAGTACAACAACGAGCCCCATGGAACAGATTGAAATCGTTGTATGAGGTACCACTGTACATTTAAATTTCTACCTACACTTATTATAGTACGATTTAGAATTCATCATGAAGTATCACATATAGAGATTTGTTTGGAATTGTTCATACAGTGTGTCCCAAAGGTCACCAAACATAGGAACAATTGTATAACAACAGATAACTTGGAACATGTTAGCCATTAGTGTGGGAGAAAATTTTCTGTGTATGTATGTAAAAAGAGATAGCCAACACAAAGAGAATGTTTTGTAAATGTTTTGTAAAAATTTGCAAAGATTATTTTGTACATAAAGTTAGATTTAGCTACAATTTCCCATTTTCCCTATGTGTCACACTTTTGGGACACCCAATATTCATAGAGTAGTCTGATGAAACGGTGTCAAATCTGATGGTGCTATAAATCATGCAAGAAAAATATGATCTACTTTCACACACTCTTCTTTACTCCACAGGCATCTCCTAAACAGAGTAGAGGTGAGTGGGACAAGTATAGATATGTAAAATACATATGTATGTTATGATGTTATGCATATACATACATGTGTTTGCATTATACACATTTGTTGTATACAAATATGTACAAGTAACTACCAACAAAATCATCTCCATTTCAGTGATGGGAAACCTAAACAAAGGGATAGAAATGTGTGTATGGCCAAATATTTAACAGCATAGAGTTACAGAGAATAAAGAAATTGGTGATTAAATCATAACACCTAAAATGAGTAGCCTTAAACCTTTAGTTCAGTCTGGACTGTAAGGACTATTCTTCTTTCCAGACTGTGGGTACAAAGCTGATGTTTAAGTTCCTCCCTGCCATTATCCTGATGCCAAGCACGTCTGTTTTACAGGCAAAGCTAACAATGAGTGCTAGAACAAGTCATGTGCAAAGAGTTACCAATTATTGATAGGCGGAAAGGCAGCAGGAAGACAATGTTATATGTTTAACCAGCAAGGTAGGTCCTCTAGCCCTGCAGCACTTAAGGAAAATTGTTTGGTTTTGTTTTGAGTTATGTTTGAGAGAATGTCCCTAGAACATCCTAATTTTTAAAACTGAAACTGAGTGCAATCCACTCTTCTGCAAACGGTTGTTTAAAATACAGCTGGTGTGTTTCAGTCCTAGTTGTTGTTGTTGTTGTTGTTGTTGTTTAGTTGCACAGTCAATTCCGACCCTTTGTGACCCCATGGTCCATTGCCCGCAGGCCCCTCTCTCCTCCATCATCTTCCTTAACCCACCCAGCTCTGTGCCCATTGTGTCTACAATACTATCTAGCCATCTCATTTTGGCTGCCCCCTTCTTCTTTTGCCCTCCACATTTCCCAGCATCAAGTCCTTCTCAAGTGAATCATCTCTTCTCATTTGATGTCCAAAGTACTTTAGCTTCATCTTTAATATTTGACCTTCTAGGGAGCAGTCAGTGTTGATTTCTTCTAAGATCGACCTATTTGTTCTCCTCGCTGTCCAGGGTACTCTCAAAACTCTCCTCCAACACCACATTTCAAAGGCATCTATTCCTATACATCTTATACTTCTGAGTATCTCACAATCCAGATTTCTCTTCAACTACTTAAGCAAGTTGCAAGAAAATCCAACTCTAGGTGGATGATGGCTTAACTAGACTTTGGGTTACTGTATAGATTCCATGATAAAGGTGGTGCAGTGAGGTACACAATTAAAATTTTGCTTCCCTGGTGATCCCTAGAAGTGCCAGGGTATAAGGAAGGAGGAAGGCATGTATGGGGCACCACAGTACACCAAAACAAAATTTACCACAGGTAAGTCAAAGGCCCTATCTTCTGATCTATATAGCCTTTTATTATTACAAACTGCACTGTTGGACATATAGCAGGGACAGAAATCTTCACAGTAAATGACCCATTTCTATAGGCCACATTGGGGTACACAGAAAGAGCCACCTCAAATGTTGTGGTATTTTTGAATCACAATTGGGCATGCCCCAGGCAACAGCTATTCTCACACCAGGTCAGGTGAAAGGAACTACAGAATGAATTCACTAAAAGGTGGCTTCATCTTGGCAGTTTCACATCTGGTCTTGACAGAGAAAAGAAGAATAGGCCATATTGATCAAAAGTGTCTCAGAAGGGAAATGGCCATACCAAAACATAACACACCACTGTCAACAACTGGTGAGTTGTTTCATAAAGAGTTTTGTTCAAGAAGATACCCTTGCTTGTCTTTCAGCTATATGTTGGTATTACCTACCTAGGAGAACAGAAATATTTCTCTTTCAGCCTTTTTCTTCACTTCTCTGTCCATGAGACTTGTGTGTGTACAATTGCTAGCATGTACATGTTTACATGAGCACTAGCACAAGAGAGAATAAAAAGAGAAAGAAAATGGGAGAGACAGAAGAGGACTTGACTGTGCATTCATGTGCCTGTAAATGTACACTGGTAATTCTATGCATAAATGAGGATGGATGCCTGAGCTGTGTGTGCATTTGTGTGCATACATACATTGGCACATGCCTCAGACCGACTTTTAGAAAGAATGCATCTGACAACATGACAGCATAGCCATGATTTTTCTTTTCTTTGTGGCCTCTTGACCAACTTAAAATTGGCAGTGTAACTACTCTACCAAGAAACAGTTTCCTGCTTCAGACCTCAGAATCCTATACAGATCAGTGCAGGCAGATGTGGCAAATGAAATATCCAGGCAATTTTCAAGAGTCCTCTATTGCATTCCTTTTTTAAATGTCATTCTGGTCTCGTATGAGCAAACACTTCCTTGCTCAGCAATATTTACATTTGTTTCTGGGAATGAATCTTTCATACAAAGTTACAACATGAGAGTACTGTAATGTGTAATTGACAAGTGGTAGGGAAGACTTGAGCTATTTTTAACGTCTCTGGAAAGGGCTCCATAGCTGAAAAATAATGGCAGATGCAATTGTTGCCCTTTTATTTCTAACACTTTATTCCAGCTATGAATATCATAAGAGAAGAAAATATGACAGATAATTTGGAGAAATAATTTCACTTAGCTCTCTTCCAAATAAAAGAAAAATGACAGTGCTCAATACAAAACAAAAATTATGAAGAATATATGGCAATGAAAGAATGGGTATGAATGCTAAACATATGACATGAAGGTATGGGTATGTGAAAATTATGATAGCTCCTGACACTATAATAAAACAATTGCCTTCAAGAAAAGATCTCCTCCATTATGGCTTTGATCATCAGTAAGATACGGTAGGCCAGGCATGGAGACATTCTGTCCCTCCACTAATTGGGTTACAAATCCTGGTCATCAGTCATGATAGCTAAGACATAGCAGAGCTGGTGCCTGACCAGTGCTGAGGTCCCTACATTTCCCCTCCTCTGCTATGGATAACACTTGGTTTGCCAGTAGAATGGAATTAGATTATTTGAAACTGAAATCGTTTTCACGCAGCTGCACATTTAATGTACACATGCCGCCATGACCCCTTACTATCTCCTGCCAGTGTTCAGGGCACAAGTGTTTAAGCTGAAAATTCTCAGTGTTGATCTTGTGAAGAAAGCTATGAAGTGGTCATGCTCATATCTACTTCCATGACACTCAGCAGAATCCTCTTCAGATATGCTACACACATTAGCACTGATGCTGGATTGGCTTTCCTCTCATTTTGTGTCAGCAGGTATTCATGACTTCCTTAGGCCTGCAGAAGTCCCATTACTTTCAGTGGGGTAGTTGCTGGCAGTGGTGTGCTGGGCACCTTGGGAGGGCGGTGGATAGGAAGTGATGGGAGGTTGGGGGAGAAATCCCATACATTCCCATTGGGTGGTTGGGGGAGAAATCCCATACATTCCCATTCCCTCTGCCTGCCTCTGGGGGGGTACCAGTTGCTGGGGTGCACGGGAATGAGTCCCTGCATCCCTGTAGGCCAGCAGATCACTGGTTGCTGACTCATTCAAGTGTGAGGTAGAAATCACATGGAGTGCTGTGTCTACAAGGAGGTTACTCTCCATGTCCCCTCCACAAGATACTGAGTCAAATCCAAATAAAAAGGTGTCTTATACCAGGTGATAACATTGACTGTTGATCTAACTCACTACTGTCCAAATGACAGATCTTAAGGTTTTCAGACAAGAATATGTCCCCATCTGATGTGGTAATACTAGAGCTAACCCTGAGACCTTTGCATGGAAAGCATGTGCTCTACTACAAAACAATATCACTCTTCACAACCCCACAGAAACTTTTTTATTCTGGCCTGTGTGAACATCATGGGTGTCCTATGTGAAAAGGAATGGAGGAAAGGTTCATAAATATCTAGGAAGATCGTGGTTAAAAGCTGAAAAGTGAAAATAACCATAGTCGAACTGAGTTGCCCTGTCTAGATTAAAGGTAGTCTTGACTTTACTGACAATTTTGCTTAACAACTGCATTATTAACAGTAATTTATGGCCATATGACCAAATATTTACTGAATACTTCTCCAAACAAATAATATAGATTGAAGGTTGAGGGCAGCCAAGGGAAGAAACATCTATATAAATGTCATTATCTTTGTTGACAACTGAGTATACTGGGATTTTGCTGGGCAGTCAACAGGAGGTTAGTCATACTGATAATCTCTATTTGTGTAACTGACAGGTTGGACAGTGACTCTGAAGACATGTTTTAGAGGCCATGAAGTCAAGTTCCTGACTTATCACTACTTGCCAATGTGTAACTTATCCATATATCTCAAAACAGCAAGTTGAATATTCAGGTCTTACCTCTACCACCTCCTCATATTCGTCTTCGTCTGACATCTTTGCAGCGAGCCTTTCACGTACTCACTGGCCACAAAACAGGAACAGATGAATATTAGGGCAATGAATTAAATGCTGCAAATTGCTAGTCATATACATGTGAACCTCACGAGGTAGCAGCAAAATTATCATAGGGATATTTAATACTAATTTAATATTTTATATTGTGATTAATCTTATGTTTATTATTGAGTACTAATTATTTATGTATTATATTGTTATATTGTCCTGCTGTATGGATATATGGATTGCTTATTGTATTTTTATTGTATACTGTACCCTTAATATGTTGTAATGCCGCCCTGAGTCGGCCGTGTGCTGAGTAGGGCGGGGTATAAAATTAAAAATTAAAATTGAATTGAATTGAATTCAATTCAATTGAATATTTCTAAATGTTAATTGTAGCTTATTCTATAACAAAGAGGCTTTCGTTAATATGACCGCAAAAACGTCCCACCCCCAACAGTTCTATGTATGAAATCATAAAAATATCCATTATTCTTCAAAAATACCAAAAATAAAATAAGAGAATTGTAGAAATCCAGTTGCCCTTGTTCTTGCCTATATACTGTATATCTTGTATTTTTATCCTTTATAATGTATCTCAAACTGTCAAGCCAATTTTAAATGGCAAGACACTGGGTTGCTCGTTTACTTAATTCAGTAATTGGTTTCATTATATCCTTTACTCAATCATATTTTTTTTTCCTGTACCCTGGAATAACAAATGTTACTTTTTTCCAACAAAAATTCCCAGAATACCCCAGCCACCATGGCTAAAGTTTCTGGCTATAGGTATAGCTAAACATTAAGTTAGATCATTACATTTATATTGTTTGGAATTCAATTCAGCAGGAACATTTCAGGGTGCTTTTACACATACTGAGTTGTGGGCATACTGTTGAATTCATAATTAGCTCTAAATTTTATAAAGCTCACAAAGCAAATAAAGAAGCAAATCATATTATACACGTGTTTTATCTCACATATTTTTGTGATGTATGTGTGAGATAATTGTTTTAAGTGATGGTTTGATTCAAATGAAACTTATCACATAAAAACTCTTACTCCCTTATGAAGAAGCAGTAAGGAATATTCAGTAGCAATAGTCACATTCCTGTGGCATCCATGCAATTACTGAATACTGAAAGTTCATCAGAAACCACTGAGAGAAGATTTTAAAAGCTGCAACTTCTGCCAGTACCTTCTAGCAGCAGTCAAAACATGAGGAATGGTTAATTGAAGACTTATTAATATAATTCTTGGGTGTAACTATCACATATAGTGTTAATGTCTCTGACTACAGTTAGAACATTCCAAACATTTTTTAGTCAACAAAAACTATCCTTAGGGTGAGATTTCTGTACCATTAAAAAGATACTGTAATCAGACAGCACTTCGAAAAGATTTAAGATATGGATGTAAGTTAGTAAGTATCCTTTCCAGTAATATCAGTCAATGACGGAGGGGGAGCAATTTGATTAGTAATGGTGAGCGAATTTCAGCTCCAAATGACCAACCAGATAAACTTTTTTCAGGCTGCATAATGAGCCACTAAACAATTTGCCTATGTGGCAGCCAAGCTACATTTTATTGGACTAATATCAGCATTTCATCTAATTCAGCATTTCCTGACATACACATTCCCACAACAGTTTTATTAATACAGTAAAACCTCGGATAACGCTAAAACTTGGTTCCACAAGTCTTAGCGTTATCCGATTTTTAACGTTATCCGATGCATGCATTGGATAACGCTAAAACCCTATGGAATGAATCGCATAACGTTAAAACTCCATAGAGATACATTGTAACTGGCACAGGCTTTAGCAAACGTTATCTGATGCATCCCATAGGATATTAACGCTATGTGATGCATTTTTTCCAAAAATTGCTTAATGTTATGCGATTTTAGCGTTATCTGATGCAAACATTATCCGAAGTATTACTGTACATGTTTATTGTTTTTGCCATTAAATTAATGCATATGGTTGTTTAAATTTACAGCAAATTTGCTGTCGCTCCTAAATCTTTTTAGAAAGTCATTTATGCATTCTAGACACAATGAGGCAGTGTAACAGTCTCATTTGCAAGGCTGATACAGCAACAACAACAAAAATCATTCAGGCACATGCATAAGTATTGAATTACTGCAATGTATATTCAAGGACCTTAGGTGAATGGAGTTAATGTCTCTTTCCCCACCATTGGCCTTTGTGAAAACTCCCTTGGTTTGCTTCTGCCGGTTCTTTTCTTTACGTGTGTTTTCCCTTCGAGCCTAAGAGACATCAAAACATTTATTATAGCTGGTAGGCATATGTGGGGGGGAAAGTCAGTTAATTCACTGGAATGAGATTTATCAGCCAGCCCCAAGTCCTCTAAGCTAGCCGTGAGGGACGGTGGGGCCCTGTTTCTAATGCAAGCAAAGGAGATGAAGGTTTGTGACAGCTGCTTCTCAGCGCAAAGATATTTGCTCTGTAAGCTAATACTTCAGTCCGATTGGCTGGTTTTGTTTAGCTAGCTAAACTGCCATTCCTTCTGAGGCAAGCTATGGTCCAGAACCGGAGGGTTAAATTTAGGTGCATGGTCTGTTCCCAGTGCCAGTTTTATTCAGTAAAAAATGAAATAAAAGAGAATTTAAAATACCTGTCTACAAATTGGCTAAAGTTCTAAAAGAGAAACAAAAGTGTGTGTGTGGGGGGGGGGGGGAGGTGATTAGGAGGTACTTAACTAGAGAGCCCAATAATCTATCTAGTCTTTTTGTTGCACAGCCATAGGGCGACAATCCGCACACACACCCCAGTAGAACTACCAAATTTTGTACTGACTTCACTCACCAAGTAGGATAGACATCATTGGGAAAGAACCACAGATCACAAATATTCTTATTCTGATTAAAAAAACCAGTCGCCATTAAAGAAGCAAACTATTTGATCAGCCAATACCAGTTCTAGTTTTTTTATATAAATATTTTTTGGAAAAGATGGGCTTACCAGCAATTGTCAAATAAACTTCCTTAGCAGCAAAGCCTCTCCCACTCTCCTCCTTCCTGGGAAACGCTGGGCAAAAGCAGAGTTTGCCCGATGCCCCAGCTCCTAAATTATCATGTGTCTGGGGAAGCCAATCATGTTTCACCTCGATCAGGTTTCAGATGCTAAATATATAGAGTGACCCTCTAGAAGACCACCTGTTCATCAGCCCCACAAAGAAAGGAAAGCTGGATATGCTAGCCATTCGTCTGGGTTCTAACCCAAATCAAAACACAGAAAGAGCATCAGCTCAATTAAATTATGATTCATCACGAAGTACAGATAGGTTTGACCATGGCATGTTATAATTAAAGATCAGCATGATATACTAAGGGAGAGTGAGGGGATGAAAGGTGTCCTTCTTATCCCAAGCCAAGAACCGTGGCTTCTATATACTGGCTGGTGGTCTCTATACTGTCTGTCAGGGGCTGAGTGGATAATACAGCTGGCCAGTCAGGAACTTTGCCCATTATTTCCCTTTCAGCTTATTCAAAATTGATTACATCTTGAAGCCAAGCAAAACCTGGAGATAAGATAGCAGAGTAGAGTGATTGCTCTTGCCTACAACATCCCGGATGGACTGCCAAGTGTTAGGCTGCCAAGACCAGAGAGAAATGGAGATACCATGGCTAATTGAAGAACTGGATTTGTGCTTCTCTGTGCACCATGTTGGGTCATTTTCTTCTTCTTGTGCCATATCCGATTGTGAATATTGGCGATCATCATGGCAATCAGCCATGAAGACTGTCCTGCAAATATAATGCTGTGGCCTTTCATCTGCCTTCTGCATCGCAGTGTAAGACCCATACCGCTGATCCAGCTACATGAGTCATTTTCTGGCCCTGAGCCCTTTTGGCATGCAGGACAGTATTGGTGAAACTGCTGCCCTACATCAATATGGATTCAAGTGGGATTTAATCTACTTGGGGACCATTACCCATCACCTGTGGACTTTGCCAAGGCCTCATGGTTGTCAGGTTAGTTGCTCGGCATTGAGTCACTGGCAGTATAGTCTACTCCAATGATGGTGAACCTTGGCACTCCAGATGTTCTTGGACTTCAATTACCAGAAGCTCAAGCAGCCTGTTAATCCACACAAATGGGTTTACTGCCATTCATACAGCCCACGCTGCCCTCATCGCTCCTGGAAGCAGAAGTAAAATGCGCCTCACTGTGCTATCTTTTGGTACAGTACAGTATTTTAATCCATCTTCCTCAACTTGTTTGCTTGCTTGTTTTGTAACCTCCTATTTGATATGGTTTATAACTGTAAACTTGGAGGGTTTCTAAGGACTCAAGGAAGGTGCTGCCAATAAAGGGGTAGTGTGATAAGGCAAAAGCAGCACAAGTAGGCAAGACTGGGTATTCAACTGTTCACCCACACTATTGTGATTTCTTTTGAAAAGTGAAACCGAAAGATGGCTAATATACAAACTCCTGAAGCTATCTGAAATTTGCCTGTTTCATTCCCCTCTTTCATGTGTATGATGTCTCCAAATTGCGCAGACATCAGTGAAAAAACAAAGTTCTTACTTTTGCAAGTTCCCAGTGCATGTCAGATTTTTCACATTGACCTGAAGTCTGGGCCTGGACTTAATCGAATGGGGTTTGGATTGCTCCAGACCAAACCAAAATCCTGTCAAAAGTGCCAATTTCCCTCTAAAACAAACTGCAAGACCCACACCTGGGTAAGCATTACTCCAACTTCAATAAGATTTCTTGATGCCTACTGAACAGATTGGAAAAATAATGTTTATGATATAATCAAAACACAACAATCATATTTATTTTAACTCTTATTTGTTTGTTTGAAATATGATAATGTTATTCTCTCTCCCCACCCTCCCCGCAGTTGAGCTCAGCTTTTTAAAAAGAGTGCCTCACCTATTCCCTATGGTCTAGAAGCCTAGGGATTAATTTTGGAAATGAGACATACTTGAGTGACACCATGGAACTTTTATGATGCTTCAGGAGAGATATGGAATGATCCAGCTGTAGCTTAAGACTGAATGCAAGCATGTGACTTCATCAATGTCTTTTGAATGATGAGTTCATTTTCCAAATTTAAGCACTCTCAATTACTCAGTGTATTTAATTCCAATTTCCTCCCCAGGTACATCAGGACACCTGTTGACAGGACAAGACTGAAGACTTTCTCTTGCCTTTTTTTTTCCTTTTTGTAAGATTCCAGCCATACTTCTGGATTCAGTTCTGTCCCTTGTTGATCTATGACTCATTTAACACATTACATTAAGATACTGAACTTGACAACTGGAGGGTCAGCAGGTCAGAAGTTCGAGACCTGAGTACTGCAGGACGGAATAAGCTCCCATCTCTGTCCCAGCTCCTGCCAACCTAGCAGTTTGAAAGAAAGAAATTGCAAGTAGATAAATAGGTACCACTTTGGTGGGAAGGTAAACAGCATTTAGTGCACTCCGGTGTCAAGGCATGCCTGCCCAATGTCCACAGAAACATCTGCAGATGCAAATAGCACTGGCTCTTTGGCTATAAACAGATGAGCACTGAACCCTAGAGTAGGATACAACTGGCTTTCGAGCAAGGGTGACCTTAGTAGTGGACCTCATGGGAGAAAAAAAGGAGACACATGCCATCCACTGCACCCTTACAACAACATATGCATCGTGGTCCCCTATGTGGTGTCCATTGCACAGCAGTCCAATTCCTGTGATTCCAAGCAATGCTATCGACTGGGGGATGACCAACTGGGCTTCTGCAGGGCCTGCCCAACTGTTGTAAACACTGAAAATACCTGAGTTACAAATTGGAGTAGAGTAATCTCATTGTAGTACAATGATTTTAGTAAAGGTAAGGGTAAATGTTTCCCTTGCTTGAAAGGCAGTCATATCCGACTCTAGGGTTCAGTGCTCATCTCTTTTTCAAAGCCAAAGAGCCAGCGCTGTCTGCTGGCTCTTTTTTTACAAAGCAGGAAATTAATACCATGCCAAATCCCAGTACTAAAAAAATAAAAAATAACTTTGGATCTCTATGATCTCTTTTGTACATTTCCAGGGTTTTGCAGTGGTAGTTCTTTGTGGTGTGGAGAAAGTGAATAGTGAGAAAAACATCCCCTTGGCCAATTATCAGTAAAAACAAGAAGAGTTTTGGAATATGCAAAAGAAAATTCTTCTTCACAGAGAGAGCAATTAAATTTCAGATTTTACTCCCCAAAAGGTAGTGGTGGCTTCCAACTTGACACACTTAAAAAGAAGTGTTGTAAAAAAATCATGGAAGCCAGGATCATCCATGATTTCTGGTTACTGGCTGCTAACATATGCATGATGGCTGTATGTTACTTCAAGTGTTGGAGACAGTATACCTCTGTGTATCAGTTGGTAAGCTACAAGAAAAGAACATCTTACTAGAGGCATAATGCTGACCTCTGTTTAAATGGTGGTTCCCAACGTGGGGCATGTGCCCCACTGGGGTGCAATTTGAGAATGAGTTGTTAACAGTTAATGCTCTTTTAGGCTTCCTCTATGTGAACAGAAGTTTACTTTTTTGAATAATAAGAATTATATGTCACCGGGGGAGGGGGGAGGTGGAGTCAGGATTTTAGAGATGCTTAGTGGGTCATGGCCCAAAAAAGGTTGGGAACCACTGTTTTGAACAGAAGAGTGGCCCAGACTGGCCTTTGGTCTGCTCTAGCAAAGGAGGAGGAAAAGACACCATCCTCAGCAGTGTCTTCATTGGTGTGTGTGTGTGTGTGGGGGGGAACTATGAGGAAATTCATGATTTTCATTTCCTGACTCCCCTTAGTTGATGACGTTATGGCCTTCTAATACTGTACTAGCAACTATGACAAGGGTACCCAAACTATGGTCCGTGGGCCAGATCTGGCCCACAACACCAATTCATCCGGCCCGTGTCACTCTCGTTGGTCCTGGAAGAGGAAGTAAAATGCACCCGTATGGTTTAAGCGGAGAAAATGGCAGCTTAAAATCTATCTCACCCTGTTGCAAAACAGATTGCAAGGTGTGTTTTACTTCTGCTTCCAGTGGGAGGAACCACGTGAACCACATGACCGGCCCATGACCCAAAAGGTTTGGGCACCCCTGAGCTATGAAGACAGTCACAAAAGGTAAGGGGAAACTGATCCCCACTGTTTGCCTCACCAATGGAATTTAAACACTGGCTCTCAACCCTGTTATTTGGAATTAATTTCTCTAGGTGCCAGTGGAAACTTAAAGACACGTGTCCCTTTATCCTGCCTACACATGTGGTCACCCAGATGTTGCTGGATTGCAATTCTAATAAAAGCTTCACCTTTGACTATACCAGTGAGAGCAGATGAGGTATGCAGGCCAAAAGCCTAAGGAGGGCTTTAGCTGCCTGCACCTGATGTAGGTTCTCAATTTGGCTCCATCATACAATAAAAATAACAGTCATTTTGTAATGTCTGTCACACACTGGCAATTTTTCCACATTAAACTAACCCACTCCTGTCAGTTTACAATCAACCCAGTGCCCAAATGCCTTTCTCTCTTCTCTTGGTCTAGGACAGTGTTTCCCAACCTTTGGTTTTGGGACTTCAATTCCCAGAAGTCTAAGTCAAGTCCCCAAAGCACTGATCAGCCCATGTATTGACTTAGGCTTCTGGGAATTGAAGTCCCCCTGTGAGGCATGGTCCCGACGTTGGGAACCACGGGTCTAGGACTTAACCCTACCACAGGACTGTTTAATAATGCTCAGCCAGGGAAATGTGTCTACTGTATTCCTGTTTCAATTACGTGCTTAATTTCCATTACTTGTGTGGGTCTGGCATCTGTGTATTGAAGGTTAAAAAGCTAGTACTGTAATACCTCGTATAACGAATGCTTTGTATAACGAAAAAATCGCATAACAAAGCATTCGTTATGCAAGGGTGATGCGCCGTATAACGGAAAAAATGTTCATTATGTGGGGGGTTTAATAACTGGGGTATACCCGCTCAATGGGAACCCCGGTTAATGAACTTTTTTCCTTATGTGGGGTATCGCCAATAGCGCTTCGCATAACGAAAAACCTGCATAGCGAAGAGCTCCATGGAATGGAGTTTTTTTCATTGGGCTGGGTTCTACTGTACACGTGTAATAGAATGCATGGCCTGCTCCTGCTGTTGTCCAAATCTCTGAGCCTTGTGTATGTTTTGTGTAGTGCAAATACAAAGAACAAGGTCATTTTAAAGTTGGTCTTCATAGCACTTGGCTCTGCTATGGCTTCCTCTGTGATCCTAATTTAGAGTTGAAGCATCACAAGGCATATAACAAAGCCATGCATATATTGATAGTGTTAAGTCCAGTGCAGTTCAATCTGGGAACAGGTTGATGCTTTCTTCTTTCCTTCCTGAATAGAATTTGAAAAGAAATACAGGATCAAATTAGCTGGCATTTGACATGGTGCCATCCAATCCTCTCAGACTGATAAAATGAGATTTGGAAGGAATCTATTGAATCATCTACTCTCCATCTCAAGATAGCCCACATATAACACCATATAATGAAAAAATTCCGTTCCACAGAGCTCTTCGCTATACTTTTTTTTTGTTATATAGATCGCTATGGGTGATGTACCATATAGCGAAAAAAGTTCATTATACGGATCATTATTGGCAATACCCCATACAATGGGGGGAATTTCGTTGTACGGGCTATCTCCAATAGCGATCCATATAACGAACATTTTTTTTGTTGTACGGTAAATCACAAATAACGCACGAATGCTTTGTTGTATGAATTTTTCGTTATACGGAGCCTTTGTTATACGGGATACCACCGTATAGGTAGCTGTGTTGTCACTCTCATGGTCCCCACTAGCCCAACGCCCGAAATTTACTTTAGTATTCCACTCTTGGGACCGCTTGGGCAGTGGAGCCTGCTGGTCTATGTGTGATTATGCTAAAAACGTGTATCTCTTTACTGACCCGTTTGGCTGGCAGGGCATTCTTCCATCCAGTTTGAACTGGCTCATAAGTAGAAGGATGGCACCCCCGCTTATGCCGCAGGTATCTTGATAGCTATTTGGGATGGCCAATTGAAAAGTCTTGTCCAGCCACCTCCTACAGCACAACCACTCGCTCCTTGATGAAAATAAAAGGCCTGCAAAAGGGGGGTATTTGGATGATAAGGATGGTACCTTCCCCTATCAAAACCTTCCTCTTGCTGGTGACACCTTCAAGGCAAGGAAACGAAACCTAACGAAGCTCCGCTTCTGTTATCATCTCCAAACAAAGCAGGCTTTTGAAGAGCAGATGCTCTTATCAATGTTCCACCAAGTTCACCCCCTTCTCCAAGAGAGCAAAGAAAAACCGCTGGAAACAATATCCCTTAGTAGGCTTTATTGAGCATAATTCTAAAGCCAACGAATACAGGAAAATAAACCCAATTGTAAATCCATGTTGGAAACCCTATTTGTAAATCCAAATTCTAATTCCAAATTCTAAGTCCAGTCGGGCATGTTTGCCCTCATGCAACTGTAGGGTGGATAATGAGTCCAGGTAAGAAGGCTTATCTGATTATCTTTGTAATCTCAAACGATGTTCCTAACGATCTAATGGACCCCAGATTTTATGTCCATTTATATAGAAATTTGGGGTCTCTTTGGCTCCCTCCCACTTAAATGCTAAGGATGTCTTAAATATTTGTTATGTCTGGTTCTTGTGCCAACCAAGAATCTCAGGTGTTACTTATCTGATTAAGATGACCATCACCTGTCTGGTATTTTAAAATGTGACCTTGGCACTTGGCAAGCTGTCTGAAAAGATGACCTACTGCAGTGGAATGTGAGTGCTTAGGAAAATGCAAAATGGAGTCACAATTGCTCTTCCTTAACTAAGTTAGACTAGTTAAATTTACAAAAGAAAGAAATCCCACCACCTTGCATACATGAATATAAAGTAAGTTAATAAAAAGTAACTTCCGGCAAGGTTCCCTGACAGTCACTTGTTGGTTCCAGGTTTTGGTTCTTGTTTAGTGTACTTGGGGTGGTTTTCCTATTAATTTTGAAAGCTATGTGGACCCATGTGTTGTTTCAGGTGTGTTAGATCTTTCTTCCCAATAAAAAATAAAGCTTATTGATAATTGTACAAAATAACAAGATAGAAATCATTACATTGAGTAAATAATCTAAAGCAGGATTTATTAAATTTAAATCTACCTACTACACAAAAGAGACTGTGGTGGCTCAAGTGGTTAAAGTGCTGAACTCGATGACTAGAAGGTCGAAGTTCGATTCCCGAGTACTGCATGACAGACTGAGCTTCCAGCTCTGTTCCAGCTCCTGCCAACATAGCAGCTCGAAAGCAAGAAATTGCAAGTAGATAAATAGGGACCATTTTGGCATATCTGTCAAGTTTTGGATTTGGAAATAAGGGAAATTTCCCGGCAAATACGGGATACTTGACAGCTATGCTTATCCTGTGCTGCCCTCCAATGGCGGCAATAGGGCATTGCAGTCTAATTAATATGGGATGACGGCGGGAAAGAGGGTAAAATAAGAGGTTTTCCCAGCCAATACGGGATACTTGACAGCTATGCATTTTGGTGGGAAGGTAAACAGCATTCTGCACACTCCGGTGTTGAGGCATGTCTGCCACATGTACATAGAAATGACTGCAGATGCAGACAGTGCTGGCTCTTTGGCTATAAACAGAGATGAGCATTGAACCCTAGAGTTGGATACGACTGGATTTCGAGCAAGGGCAACCTTTACTATACAAATAACAGAATCAGATCGCTTAACACTGAACCTAGTCTCCATAATTCACATTTTATCATAGCTCATCACTTGTTCAATGTTCCTCTCCTGTTATTCTAAATGCCTGACTGTTGGGAAGTATCTTAATTTTTCCCCCTTAGGCAAAGCAGCAAAGTGAAGCATGCTATAAACTTAAACTGAAGCTCAGATCCAATGGGATATATTCTATAACCCTTGCTCAGCCATAATTCCTCCTCATCTAATATTGATGCAACCAGGGAGAAACAGCTGAATAAGACTCTGTGGTGCATTGCTAAAGAATATGACAGAGTAACATGATAGCTCAAAGCCTCATTCTAATCCATTGTCTGACAAATAATGTGCTTGCTCTGTTCTTCCACAGTCTGCAACAAACCAATTTAATTTTTTCTTATTGCTCTATTTCCCTGCCATATTTCTGAGATAATCGCAGGTGTAAACTTAGCTGGCAAAATTGGGCTTTTCCTCTTATGCGGAAGTAGTGAGGACAAGCAAGGGTATTTCGTTTCCAATTACTCCCATGCCAATAAAAAGCTGACAGTCCTTCTCCAAATCTCCACCCCACCTTGTAACTTTCTACCACTTTGCACAAGGCTTGCATATGACATGAGCAGCCTTGATCGCACTTTCTCTCATCAGAAACACAACTGGCCATCACTGCTAGACACATGAGGCTGTTGCAGGTATGCACTTGTCAATGTTCAGTGGGAATTCTACATCTATCCCGTTCTGCTGAAGCAAACTAAGAAAGCACTGCAATCAGTCACTACACAAGCAGGAGGGGAAGACCGTACATGACTCCCTGTTCCTTTTTTTTTAATAACAGTAAACAGACAGGGCCAGGTGCTAAACTTCCCTCTTCATGGAAAAGATAGCATTAGCACTAGACTAGCACCGGGCTGTCTGCCATCTTAAACCTAACAACAGCAGAATTTGTGCTTGCTTAGTGCTGTGGCATGCAGAATGTGAACCCCCCCCTCCCCCCAATCTCATTTGACATGTAGGCGGTGCGGTGCTTGCATTTAATTACTGACAAAGCTCATCCTCAAAAGCCTAATTTTTGGGCCTTGTTTCATTAGATAAACTTCTTGAACTTCCACATTTTCATATTCTGAGTAACTGTTTGGCACATTTAATATTATTATTTAGAATAAGAACATTAGGCAGAAAACTGAGTGATGCTATAACCGAAGTAAGGTTTCAAAGGTCTAAAATGACTATTGTTGATACAAATAAACAGTTTACTTCCCTTTCTTTCCAATCTGAATCCAATTGTTGTCAATGTATAGCAGGCAGAAGTCATCTAATCCATACCTAGGTAAGGAAGGGTGCTGATCAGACAGGCATCAGGAGTGGTGACACAGAAATACACACTGCATGTACAGAGAACACGAACACAGTCATCACATTCACATCTAAATCACTCAAGTAGCCACTTTGGGCAACTCAGATTCACCCTGCAACACAGAAATGTATGAAGTGGGTCTACATTTCAAAACAGTGAACCAAAAGGCAGACTATGATAATCTGATTTTCTGATCCATTTATTTTTGGGCAGTGATTCTTATGACTGACCTTAAACAAGCATTGGAAAATGTAGCCTTTTTGGATTACAGCTCCCAGAATTCCCCACCAGGGATGGCCATCGTCTATGCCTGCTGGGAGATTCTTGTAATCTGAAAGTGTAATTTTTGCTGAGCTCTGATTTCAACGAAAGCATGATGTTGTTGTTGCGCAACTGGGATCCAAAAGCTTGTTTATACTCTTCAGCTGCCTATTGCTTCTATATTCTACACAGCATCCATACACAATGTTATTGCCCTTCCATCTGGTTACATCTGAGTTCAAAAAAGTGCTGTGACAGAAGAGACCACCAGCAGTGTCCCTCTTCACAATGCATAGGACAAACATTGCAATTTCTATGCAAGTGAATAATTGATCTGAAATTTAAAAAAGGCAACAAACTGCAATCAGCTTCAACCTTCCAATACATTCTGTCACTGATCTCAAAGAGGCTGCTGTAGTGGGGAAACTGTATTACAAAAGAAGATTGCAGGGGGGGGGGGGCAGCAGAAGTGGATCGCTTTAATAGATTTTGAAATCTAAGCAATGATTATGGCTTTCAAGCACAATACTGTACACATTAACAGGCTACCTTTCTCTTTTTGTCCTTTGTATAACCAAAGAGTTGGTTTTGACAAATTCATGACCTCCATGTTACCTCTTAAAAACTCAACCGCTAAGATGTACATCATCTGCCATCTACTGAGTGCCAGAGTGTTAATTTTGTCATTACCTGTGTTGATAGCACCATTCTCATCCTGGAAGATTACCATCCATGGGTATTGTCCCAATTGGGCTCAATTGCTACTTTTGGTTTCAATTGCATCCACATGAGGTACACTTCACATAATTCAGGTATTGTCTGGGATATTGTCCATATATCTGAAGAAGAGGACTGTAGCCCACAAAAACTGACCTTGAAATTAATTTGTTAGCCTTAGTACTTGTTTTTGTTGCTTCTGCCTTTCCAGCAAAGGACAAGTCCCCAGAGTAATGTCAAATAGTGTTGTGTTGAAAATTAAATGTCACCACCACCACTGCAATGTCCTAGAATGCTCCTAGATAAGGGTCACTGTGGAGCAAGTAAAAGAAAATCTAGCCTTTTTTCTTGCCACTTGTAATGGCAGTATAACCCAAAAAAATTGTTAAAAGGGAAAAAGGACAGAGATGTGCTACTACCACCACTGTTAATAGTGAGCCCCACTTTTAAGAAAGAAGTTCTTGGGTTTCTCCTCCCTGCAGAAATCTGGCAAAATATCCCCTTCCAAATAGTACAGAGAATTTGGTAAGGGCATTTGCACATAACTAGTTGAAGGAACTATCACCAAACACGTACACCTGTTCCTATTGGGCCTAAAGGTCCTAAACCATCTGTTCACAGGGACTGTGTTGTTTTCACAAAATATGGCACCACATTTAGCTTACTTTGAATAGTCTAAAGATTTTTTGAAACGTTATAGCCAAAGAAATATCTTCGCAACTCTGCCTTTCCCCACACATTATACAATCAAAAGATTATTATTTATAGCAAAAGTGTCACTCATGGTGCAAGCCAAGACAGCTGCTGTAGCTGTTAACACAAAAGCTTTCCATGCAGCATCAACAACAAGACAGCTGCTATACTGCCCATTACGCAGCACATTCGTTTTATCTCGTGAGCTCATCCTACATTTACTAGGAAGTGTGACCTCTGCTTTAATCCTTATGTCCAATAGATTTCAGCAATTTTGATATTCTGTAACAGCCACACCTGTCAACCCACGGCTCCGGAAAAATGGGACCTGCGCACATCGCTTGTGCGCAGGTCGCTTTCCACGCATGCGTGGAAGGGTTTTACCCCTTCCACGCATGCGTGGAAGTGCTACGCCGCTTGCACAGCCCCTACGCAAGCGGTGTAGCACTTCCGTGCATGCGTGGAAGGGGTAAGGCGCTATGCCGCTTGCATAGGGGCTGTGCAAGCGGCTTAGCGCTTCCGTGCATGCGCAGAAAGCATTTTCCCCCACTGCCAAACTACGGGTTTTTGGCAGCGCGGGGCGGGTTATGACGTCAATGGACGTCAAATTACGGGGTTTTCCCGGCCAAATCGGGATGGTTGACAAGGTATGGTAACAGCACAGACTTCAGGGCAAAGTCAAGGAAACTGACAGAACTTTAAGAAATCATTGTCTAAAGGCTAAAAACATTACAAACACATGTCAAACAACTCAGATTTTAGGGGACAAACCATACAACACGTTTTTAACTTTTGAAAACTTTATGAAGTGCAGGTTTAAAAGTTAACATGTCCCATCATGCAGCATAGTGTTAATCTGCAGCCAAGCGGCCCATCATCCATTTTGTATGAACTACTGTAAACAATTACTGGATGGAAGCAAGGACAAAATGGATGCCAACATGTCCCATCATGCAGCACAGTGTTAATCATCCAAACAGCAGCAAACACCAAACAATTAAAATCGCGCTCAAAACCACCCCTAAACATTCTTCACCTCATGCAAAACCCACAAGCACAATGCACGCATGCGCCCTGCCTTTTATACTGCCCAGGCACAATGCAACCTGGGAAAAACCCCAATGCCTCATACAAAGTCGCAAAATAGTTGCGATGAACACTCCCGATAATACCAATGATTATATCCAAATTATCAAATTTTAATATTCTAAACTCTGGTACTGAGACACAATTAGTGGTACGTTAGACTACTGCTTGCAAATATACATATGTTGTTGTTCAGTCGCACAGTCGGTTCCGACCCTTTGCGACCCCATGGACCATTGTTCTCCAGGCACCTCTGTCCTCCACCATCCCCCTCAGCACTCCCAGCTCTGTGCCCGTTGCGTCCACAATACCATCTAGCCATCTCATCTTTGGCCTCCCCCTTCTTCTTTTGCCCTCCACCTTTCCCAACATCAGGGCCTTCTCAAGTGAATCCTCCCTTCTCATTTGATGTCCAAAATACTTTAGCTTCGTCTTTACTATTAGCCCTTCCAATGAGCAGTCAGTGTTGATTTCTTCTAAGATTGACCTATTTGTTCTCCTCGCTGTCCAGGGTACTCTCAAAACTCTCCTCCAACACCACATTTCAAAGGCATCTATTCTTCTGCGTTCAGCTTTCCTAATTGTCCAGCTCTCACATCCGTACATTACCACTGGGAATACCATTGCTTTGACTATTCTAATTTTTGTTTGCAATGTGATGTCTCTGCTTTTCACTATGTTCCCCAGGTTTCTCATGGCTTGTCTCCCAAGAATCAGTCGCCTTTTTATTTCATGGCTGCAATCCCCATCTGCCGTGATCTTTGATCCCAGGAAAGTAAAATCTGTCACTGCTTCTACTTCTTCCCCATCTATTTTCCAGGAACTGATTGGGCCTGTTGCCATTACCTTGGTTTTCTTGATATTGAGTCTCAAACCAGCTTTTGCACTCTCCTCCTTCAGCCCAATCAAGAGGTTCTTTAGGTCTTCCTCACTTTCTGCCATTAGGGTGGTATCGTCTGCATATCTCAGATTGTTTATGTTTCTCCCAGCAATTTTAATCCCATATTGTGATTCCTCCATCCCTGCATTTCGCATTATGTGCTCTGTGTATAGATTGAATAAGCAGGGTGATAAAATGCAGCCTTGTCTTACTCCTTTTCCTATTCCAAACCACTCTGTCATTCCATGTTCTGTCCTAACTGTTGCTTCTTGGTTCATGTACAGATTTCTCAGGAGGCATATGATGTGCTCTGGTATTCCCATCTCTTTAATTACTTGCCACATCTTGTTGTGGTCCACACAGTCAAATGCCTTAGTGTAATCAATGAAACAAAAGTAAACTTGTTTCTGGTATTCCTTTGTTTTCTCCATGATCCAACGTATGTTGGCAATGTGGTCTCTAGTCCCCCTGCCTCTTCTGAAACCGGCCTGCACCTCTGGTAATTCTCTCTCCACATGCTGCTGAAGTCTGTCCTGTATTATCTTGAGCATCACCTTGCTGGCGTGTGGGATGAGTGCAATTGTTCGGTAATTTGAGCATTCTTTGGCGTTGCCCTTTTTTGGGATTGGGACGTATACTGATCTTTTCCAATCCTGTGGCCACTGTTTTGTTTTCCAGATTTGCTGGCATATTGAGTGTAGTAATTTGACGCCATCATCTTTTAGCGCTTTGAAAAATTCGACTGGGATACCATCATATCCACTAGCTTTGTTGTTTGCAGTGCTCTTTAGGGCCTTTATAACTTCGCTCTCCAGGATGTCTGGCTCGAGTTCAGTTTTTTCATCATTGTGGTTATCAGGAGTGTTGAGGTCCTTTTTGTAGAGTTCCTCTGTGTACTCTTTCCATCTTTTCTTAATCTCTTCTGCATCAGCTAGCTCTTTTCCGTCTTTGTCCCTTATCATGGTCATTTTTGCTTTAAATGTTCCCTTTATTTCCCCGATTTTTCTGAAGAGATCTCTAGTCCTGCCTCTTTTGTTGTTTTCCTCCATTTCTTTGCACTGTTCTTTTAGGTAGTTTTCCTTATCTCTCCTTGCTTTTCTTTGAAATTCTGTGTTCAGAAGGTTGTATTTTTTCCTTTCTCTTTTGACTTTTGCCTTCCTTCTTTCCTCTGCTATTTTAAGAGCCTCATCAGACAACCATTTTGCTTTCTTACGCTTCTTTTCTTTTGGTATGGTTTTCTTTGCCGCTTCCTGCATGATGTCCTTTATCTCTGTCCATAATTCTTCTGGCACTCTGTCTATTGCGTCCAGGCCATTATATCTGTTCATCACCTCCACCGTGTATTCTTTAGGGATGCTGTCTAGGTGATATCTGTCTGGTCTTCTTGTTTTCCCTATTTTCTTTAGTCTTAACCTGAATTTTGCGATCAGTAGGTTGTGATCTGAGCCACAGTCTGCTCCAGGTCTTGTTTTTGCTGATTGTATGGAGGTTCTCCATCTTTGGCTGCAGAGTATGTAGTCAATTTGGTTTCTATATATATATATAGAAAGAGAAGGCACATAAAGTTAATGACATAAAGACTTGTATCAGCATGAAATCCCCTTCCCTTCCTCTATCACGAGAGACTGGGTGAGTCGACGATCTGCAGATATGTACAAAACTCAATCCAAGAACAGTCCAAGGTAAGTTCGTCTTCAATGGTCACTGTCCGTACGTGCAAAGTTTTTTTGTTGTTAAAACATCCGACTAAGTCGGTAACGCTACCACAGCGAGTGTGGAGACAATAGTATACTCCTATGTTGGACGGAACGAAGACCTCAGATAAGCAGTCGGAACGGCTCGACCCAGAAGGGGGGAAAAGATGCGAGGTCCGCTAAATGCTGATGTCCCTCCGGTATGGTGACATTTCGAACCCTTCTTCAGAGTCTACAATATGTACAAAAAGAATACACAAACAGCTTACACAACTAATGCCCTCTATCAATGATCAAGGCGAAAATTTAACCACATATATATAACATATAAAACTGTCATGTAAGAGCAATGCGAGACATATAAAAGACTACAAGAAGCTACAAGACTACAAAACCGTGCAAAACGAGACAGACAAGGACATACCTGTATAAATCTTAATCTCGCGCGTGAACCTCTTGGGTGTATTCTTATTGTGTTCTCGCGTTAAAGACAGGTGGTGGAGTGCTAGTTTAAATAGCTAAAGTCAAACAAGTGTTACATAATGCTCTCCAGCTGCTGGCGTGTTCGTGTTTTACTTAAAGGTAGAGAGTTCAATAACTATCTGATGGTCATTTGACGGAAGATCTAAGGTAAGTCTGCATAATGTCGGGGAATACCTGGTTGCTCACAGGAAAGCTGAAAGATCCCAATCCGTGTTGAGTCCGAAAGGGAATAACGTCTTGAAGTGGTGGATGTAGAACGCCTCCCTTTGTAGGAGGAAGCGCTCTACATCCACCACCTCATATTTCTTTGGTAAGTACGTTTCTAGTATTACCAGTTTAAGATCTTTATAACTATGTTTATTCTCTAAGAAGTGGCTAACCATGGGGTTCACGCTGGATTTAAAAACATACTCCTGTTGTAGTACGAAAGAATCCATATACATGATCAAATGTACCTGCCAGTTAGCCTATATTGGACAGTCTAGGAGGCCGATCAGGATTCGGCTGGGAGAGCATTTATCACGTATTAGGAACCGTACCCTAAATGCCCCCATGGTTAGCCACTTCTTAGAGAATAAACATAGTTATAAAGATCTTAAACTGGTAATACTAGAAACGTACATACCAAAGAAATATGAGGTGGTGGATGTAGAGCGCTTCCTCCTACAAAGGGAGGCGTTCTACATCCACCACTTCAAGACGTTATTCCCTTTCGGACTCAACACGGATTGGGATCTTTCAGCTTTCCTGTGAGCAACCAGGTATTCCCCGACATTATGCAGACTTACCTTAGATCTTCCGTCAAATGACCATCAGATAGTTATTGAACTCTCTACCTTTAAGTAAAACACGAACACGCCAGCAGCTGGAGAGCATTATGTAACACTTGTTTGACTTTAGCTATTTAAACTAGCACTCCACCACCTGTCTTTAACGCGAGAACACAATAAGAATACACCCAAGAGGTTCACGCGCGAGATTAAGATTTATACAGGTATGTCCTTGTCTGTCTCGTTTTGCACGGTTTTGTAGTCTTGTAGCTTCTTGTAGTCTTTTATATGTCTCGCATTGCTCTTACATGACAGTTTTATATGTTATATATATGTGGTTAAATTTTCGCCTTGATCATTGATAGAGGGCATTAGTTGTGTAAGCTGTTTGTGTATTCTTTTTGTACATATTGTAGACTCTGAAGAAGGGTTCGAAATGTCACCATACCGGAGGGACATCAGCATTTAGCGGACCTCGCATCTTTTCCCCCCTTCTGGGTCGAGCCGTTCCGACTGCTTATCTGAGGTCTTTGTTCCGTCCAACATAGGAGTATACTATTGTCTCCACACTCGCTGTGGTAGCGTTACCGACTTAGCCGGATGTTTTAACAACAAAAAAACTTTGCACGTACGGACAGTGACCATTGAAGACGAACTTACCTTGGACTGTTCTTGGATTGAGTTTTGTACATATCTGCAGATCGTCGACTCACCCAGTCTCTCGTGATAGAGGAAGGGAAGGGGATTTCATGCTGATACAAGTCTTTATGTCATTAACTTTATGTGCCTTCTCTTTCTATATATATATATGTATATTTGCAAGCAGTAGTCTAACGTACCACTAATTGTGTCTCAGTACCAGAGTTTAGAATATTAAAATTTGATAATTTGGATATAATCATTGGTATTATCGGGAGTGTTCATCGCAACTATTTTGCTATTATCACACCCCGGCCGTCTTTCTTTGCTCATACAAAGTCGCAGCAACTTTGTACAAGGCAACCTTTTTCAAGGCTGCCCCCCCCCCCCCCCGAAATCTTGCCTTCTTATGGTGTGACCAAAGTACAGCAGGCTCATTTTCATTATTTTTGCCTCCAGAAAGAGCTCTTGGATCCACTTGTCTTTATGTGAGTCCAGGGTATTTGCAAAGCTCTTTACCAAAACTGTATTTCAGACAAATCAGTATTTTTTTTCCTGCCAGCTTTCTTTATTGTCCAGCTTTCACACCTGTACATAGTTATGAGCAATACCATGGATGATCTTGGACTTGCATCTCCAGGGATACATATGTACATTTGGCTCTTTTCTACAGGTAATTCCTTTGTTGCTGCCCTCCTGAGTCTTAGTTTTCTTCTGATTCCTCGGCTGCAGTCTCCATTTGGATTGATGACTAAAATCAAGGTAAACAAAAAACTTTCACTGTTTCAGTGTCTTCATTGTCAGCATTAAAGTTGTATAATTATTCTCTTAAGGTAAAGGTTTCCCTTGCTCGAAGGCCAGTCGTATCCGACTCTAGGGTGCAGTGCTCATCTGTTTCTAAGCCGAAGAGCCAGCGCTGTCTGCTTCTGCAGACGTTTCCGTGGTCATGTGGCAGGCATGACTAGACACCGGAGCGCACGGAACGCTGTTACCTTCCCACCAAAGTGGTTCCTATTTATCTACTTGCAATTTCTTGCTTTCAAACTGCTAGGTTGGCAGGAGCTGGGATGAAGACGGGAGCTCATTTTAAAGTTCAATTAATCCTGCTTTTGCACTTCCTTCTTTCACTTGCACTAAAATGTTTCAGGTTATTGTTGCATCTGCCAACAAGATGGCATCATCTGCATATCTTAAATTATTGAAGTCTCTTCCGCCGATCTTCATTCTGTCAACTAAATCTGCCAATGATTTCGAATTAGTAGTGTGCAATTTCAGACTCAAAACCATCTGTATTTTTCTTACTCAGACTGTGAGTAAGCTATTTTGTTTATGACTCATCATCTGCAAGAGGACTTTACTACAGGCAGGAAGCACACTTTACCTATATAAACAGGCTTTCTGTCCATGAACTCCTCCTTATGTTGGTTTCAATCACTTATTCTCAAACAGCAAAACATTGCGGTAAGTTTTTACAGAAGATCTGTACTATTTATGGCCCATAAAGCCAATCGTATTATGTCTCATTGGGTGCTTTGCCATTTATTTTATTTTAGTAGTCCCAAGACTACAGACATGGTCACATTACTAAAGCTGATTTAGATCACAGGCAGGTTTAACACTATGAAGGAAACAACATCAAACTGACAAAATCTCTGTAATAATTTGTTTATTTACAAATGTACAGATTGAGTAGGCATTACATAGGCACAGAAGCAAGCATGCTGGCAAGACTAATTTTAAAAACCAATTAGACTAAATACTGATATATTTTTTTCTACCAGCCATAGTCCCAAAACTATTTCTGGTTTTCCTTTCATAAATATTTTCCAAATGAGTTTTACAGGCTGACATGAACCAAGCTACGCTCCACAGGTATTCTAAATAACCACATTTCCCACCAGTAAATACCTCCAGTTTATCTTAATGATAAACCTCATCAAGACATATAGCATGCTCTTCCTTCACCCTGCACAACAGAGCTGTACGTAGCCCTCTCTGAAAACTTACGTATGATCTTAATGCACACAACCACAGCTCTGAGTGTACTTGTTTCCCTTGCACTTAAAAAGTAAGCATTTGTTAGCTAAGCAGCCATTACCCCATTGGTGCAAATGGTATAGGTACTAACCTTAACCGTGGAACTATACCAATAGTTAGATCTAGAATGATACCCTAATCCTCCATGTAGATTTAGAAAAACTGGCAGTAGCAAGTCGATTTTAAATTAATGCACATACATATTTTTTTCTGTACAAACCCTGCTTTGGAGAAAAATATACACAAAATACAAGTGTTTCATTCTGTTCCATATCTTCACAGCTTTGGACAAAACAGAAGTGAACTGAAGGCAGTATGCTACGTTTCATCCAATCCTGCCAAGAGTATGTGTCTGGCAGGAGGTGAGGTATCTGCCCCTCATTCCAACCTGAAATGAATCAAGCTGTAAGGAATACTTTGTATATTGTAAATGCCAAGGATCACAGAGCCCATCTAAGCTGGGGACCGACTGTGGGTTGGTAAGCTTTTTGTTTCTACAAAGTTCTTGGAAGAGAACGTGAACCTGCTCAGAAGCTTTCTGTCTGCCAATGCCCCTCTCTCTACCTATAACATGTTTGTGCATGAGCTCAAAAGCAGAGCTACTAGGGGAGGCATGGGCAATGTCTGGTCCCCCAGACATTGCGGGACTGTAACGCCCATCATGCCTCATAGGGATTGTGGCAATTTCAGTCCAATAACACCCAGGATGATATATAGTGCCCACCTCTGTGAGAATCAGTCATCATACTTAAACCTGGTCTTGTCCAGGATCTTTTGCACATAACTTTCATATAAACACTGTTGGTATGAGAAATGCCAAGTACTTACTAAATGTAATTTGGGGGGAAAGGTATGTCTTGCAAAATTCTGTGCACTTAAAAGTTTTGCATATTTCTATTCAATTTAGCTTTTCTTTTTTTTTTTTAAACCACACAGCTTTTCCTATATGTTTGCAAGAAGGTATATGTTTGATTAAATCCAGATTTAAAAAAAAAAAAGAGAATCAAGCAGAATCCAAAGGAATGTATACCTGGCTCTAAGGAGTTTTAGCATCTTGCCCCCAAACATCAGTCTCTTTCACGAGGGAAACCACTTATGAAATTAAGGAATTTCAAGAGCTGTAATATGACACAGTGAGGAAAGTAAATTGTTCAAGAAAATAAGTGATAGAGCAAAGAATACCTTGTATTCAAATAAGCACTGCTCTGTATTCCAGTCTGTAAATACAATCTCTCCTCCTATTTTAAAGGATACACAGGTTAATGGCACCATCAATACTGTGCATGCATTTGATAAGGAATCAAGTATTTCTTATTAAAAATATTTAGGGGATACAGTAGAAGCTAGCTAAATTTACATAGCAGTACAATATATGCCAAGTTTGCTTGTCTATCAGTTTTCAAGAAAGCTATCAATTGTGTTTTTATTTCACAATATTTTGATCCAACTAGGTTATCACCAAGAGAAAATTGTATTTAATAATATATTTATATCACTGTATGAGGAAGGCTTTCTAGTTTATAGGGTGTTAGTTGGAGATTTCTGAATAACTCAAAAGGCTCTTGATAACAGGCACAATTTTCAGGTCATTAAAATATTATTTCAAATAATTTTCTCTCTTCAAAAGAATCTCATCCCTGTTAACAGAAACAGCATTTTCCATACTAAAGCAAATTTGCCTACTGCAAATTTAACTAAAAATGATCTATTCCTGTATTTTAATACCTGGCAATTACAATTCATGTGGATTAAAGCATTCTTTCCAAAATCAACAGAGCTGCTCCCCAAGTATCATATATAGAGTTTAAACCGCTGTTCAAGAGAGCTTTTACCAAGACATAGAGTACATTTTATTTCCACTAAATTTTCCATCAAAAGCAAGCTTGCTTCTGTCAAGATTTCAAAAACTTGCTACAGACATCTTGTTGTATTTATCCAGATTTTTTTTGCCTTTCCTTTTAAAAAAAAACAAAAATCATATCTGACTTAGATTAAATCAGATTAATTTACATTAGAATCAGTTATTTACTCATAACTTAGTTCCCACTGAAATCGACATGGCTTAAGTTCAACTAAGTAGACTGGATCCCATTGCTCTGATTATTTTGGATGATCATAAATAAATGGTGTCTCTGTACTGTGAAATATTGCATTAGTCTTTTTGATGAAGCCAAAGAACATCGCTGCTTCTCTTTCACATTATCTGTTCAACCTAAACATTTTATGTGAGAATGCTGGAATACATATGAAGGCAAAAAGATACTTGAACTATATTCCAGATATATGGTTTATTTTCACAGCCTATACAATCAAAATGTCAATATATAACATTTTGATATGGATAGGCCACTCCCTCCAGCCTTCTGAAATTTTATTTTCTTGTTTGGTATAAGATATGCCAAAATTGAGAAAATTAAAACCCTATCAATATACCACCATGTGTTTTTGCAGTTATTTTTACCTTCAAAGCATATAAAACAAGCAAACAAGAATAATCTTAAATAATTTTACCATCTCCTTAGCAGGAGAGAACAGTATTAGAGAATTAGACAAAGATACAAATGATGTTAGCCGCCCTGGGTGGCGCGTGTGCCAATAGGGCGGGATATAAATGACCCAATAATAATAATGTGTCAGAAATATCCCTGTTAGCACTATTTTTCACAGCCAAGTTCAGCTTTTGATCCAAACCATCAGACGACATTCCATTATCAGTGAAGCATATTTTCACCCTGCAAGAGAACTTCCTCTTCTTCCTCTTCCCCGTGTAAATGCCAAGTTCTGCCTCAGTAATCTCCCCATCAACCTGGAGATTTGGGGAACTAGACTGCAAAGGGTGGGGAGATCTATTTTGCAAACAGATGCTGTTTCATTGGCGGACAACTCTAGATATAACCCATGGAACTGAACAAGACTGAAATGGGATGAATCCATAAACTGCAATAAACCACTTCGCAATTCTCAGCATCACGAATGCTGGCTGATCCAATGACATCTCCTGTTTCTCTATACAAATGTCAATAACTTTAACATGAGGTATAAATATGTGAAAGGTACAATACACGCAGAGGGAAATTTTTGTACATCTGAAATGCATATGAATACATTTCAATAATGGAAAGTCGATGCATGTGCCACTGATTTTCTCTTTTGACTTGCTAGAACAACCAAGTCAACATTTTCAAGCTGAATGAGTTAGACTGGAATAATAAAATGCAAAAGTTAAAATGCCTCCTTTTCATTCTTATCCTACACATTATTTATCAAACAGTCTCAAATGATTCCATGTTAAAATTAAGGTCAGTTGCAGTATTTAAATTCCACTTCAGGGAAAGCAAAGTTCAATCTTCTACTGTTTTCTTTCTGTCAGAGTTGGCTTTAGTGTATTAAATATCAAAGAACGTCAATTTGAGTTTTGGTTTCATAAATACACATAAGCCATTATATTCACAGCTAACCAGATAACCAGGCATCCGGCACTTCTTGTGTGCAAAGTCTGTGCAGAGTAAAAATCATCTGATCTTAAGTCTGGACATCATCCATTCAAGTCCTTGGCATAACCTGGAAATGAAAAAATTCAATTAAGGAAATGTATTTCATTTATTTTGTATGCCCATCCAAAAACGCCTTACCATGAAGGTTTATAAAAGCCATCGTCTGTCAGGCAGTATATTTAAATAAAATATTGAGCGCGAGCTTCAAGTGAATTTACAGGATTGTTAGGACTGCAGTGGCTCAGGTGGCTAAGACGCTGACTGGGAGGCGGAAGATCAGCAGTTTGATTCCCGAGTACTGCAGGACAGAATGAGCTCCCGTCTTTGTCCCAGCTCCTGCCAACCTAGCAGTTCGAAAGCAAGAAAGTAGATAAATAGGGACCACTTCAGTGGGAAGGCAACAGTATTCCGTGCGCTCCGGTGTCTAACCATGCCTGCCACATGACCACGGAAATGTCTGCAAAAGCAGACAGCGCTGGCTCTTCGGCTTTGAAACAGAGATTAGCATTGCACCCTAGAGTCGGGTACGACTGGCTTTCGAGCAAGGGAAACCTTAACCTTAACCTTATGAAGATTACTGACAATAACATGACTTACTTTGAACATGTGAAATAGAATATAGAAAAACTTTGTATTAACAATTGTATTGGGAAACATGATATAAACAGGAACAGACTATGGAGGGGCTATTTATTAAGAGTCATGTATCAAGAGCAGACAATAACCACTGATTTTGGATGTCTGGGGCAAGTAAGAATTAACCCTTGATGATAAGGCATGGACGCTTTTTGGAAGATTTTTTAAAAACCAAAGCCCTGTTAGTTCATACCATGTGCTACAAATCATTACTAGATACAAGGGGGGAGGGGTGGGAATCAGGTTATAGTTTTGGAATCTAGTAGGCTTCTTTCACTGTTTTAATAGCATGGTTACTTTATACTTATAATTAAAAGATAATATAGATTTCTCCGTTAAGCCAAGGAATGTTTGCCAAGTAGTTACTGTCCAATCACAACCGCAGCTGGGGTCCAGCTGAAGAGGAAAAGGCTACCACTCCTAATCTGCTATGGACCCATATCCTCATCTGCTCCAACTGTACCTCTGCACCTCCCCTTCTGCAGCACATGAAGTGTAGAAAAAGTGTTTTGTGTGTATGTACATGTTATTAGTCTGGCCAGATTACCCTGCTATGGTAATAGAATAGACCATACCGCCAGCAACTCAATGTCGAGTATCAGGCGGTGGTTAACTACCCTGACCACCCTAAGGACTAACAGTCTTGGGTGCCAAAGTCCACAGGGAAGTCCTGGTAAGTTACATAAAATCAGGTAGTCTGCTAAACCCAAAATACCTGCCTCAGACCCACCATAATCTTATTCTTAGCCATTGTTCTGCTTTAACAAATTACAGGTATCAAAAAGCTACTTACCCTTCACCAGTAAGAGCACAGCATGCCTGGATGTGCCACTGGTGATCTTTAATTGACGTTAACTTCAAAAACTGGGAGATTTCAGCTACTGTCATGCAGTCTTTAACGTCCTGTTTGTTAGCAAAAATTAGCAGACCAGCTTTCTTCAAGTCCTAAAGTGTTAAGAACAGAAAATGTCGGCCCTGAAATGGCGTTTTTCCTGTTATAAATGAATCTGGCTATTTATTACTTGTTCAAGTTTCTAACTCAGAGGATGAAAGGGTAATTTGAAAGTTAAAGCAGAATTTAATAGATAGTAAAAAAAAGATCAAGTATGTGTACCATGCTTTATGTAAAGCCATATGCCACACTACTGCTGAATTAAAATCCTCAAAAGGGAGCTCTTTTAGCAGTTTTCAATATTTCAGATTCAGACTCAAATCACTTTCTACAGCAGCTTTGCCCACCTTGACCCTACCATATATTTGAACTACAACTCTGATAAGCACCAGCCAGCAGGATCATCATTGTCCAAAGCATCTTGTTAACACCGAGATAGTGGTGGGATGAGGTGCTGCTCTTGAGGCAGTATGTGCCACAGTTGTGGCACAATTGCCAAGATTGGCCCAGTACATAACTAGCAAGAAGGCACTCTGTGATGAATTGTGGTAAATGTGGTAGAACACAGTGGTGAGGAGACTGGTATCCCCATCATGCAAGATAAAAACTACATTGAAGCAAAGGTAGATAATAGATAGGCCTCCAGCAACACAGCGAATGGCAGGGGTGGGGTGATAAAAATTTGTATCTAAAACATCTGGAGGGTCCAGTTGCACTTAAGTCCTGATTATTGGCTTTCCACACACAACAGAAGGGTCACTGTGTGAACAAAAGGTTGCGCTAGACAGATTTTGGTCTAATCAAACAGAGCTTTTCTTACATTCATTTTATTTGACTGGAATTGGCATGCCTAGTATGTATACCAAATTGAAGCCTTGCTCCCTGCTGGGAAGCACATGGAGTCTGTATTCCTTTGTCAGGCCACAAAAGGAAGCTACACTTCAAAGAGGGTCACATGGATGGGGAGCAAACACCCAGCTTCCGGTGGGAGTGGCATCCTAACTCCATGAAATATTTTGCTGTTCTTAAGAATGAAGTCTGACAGACCAACTGGCCATGAACATTTTAATACATGCCTGAACCACGAAAGCTCATGCAACATTTTTCTTAGTGATCTAATAAAGGTATCACCTGCCTCCTGCATCTTTTGCATTCTTTACATTCTTAAGTTTCCTATCCCTTAAAAAAGTTTTTTAAAGTGCAACATATAATCTTCAGATTTGCCTGAAACCAATCTGAAAATAATCAAATGGCTCCCAAAATTTACTGTCTTCAAATCGGGAATTACATTTTAGCATGTTTTGCTATTTCCCTATAAACCCATTTCGCCTCTGTAACATCAATAATTACAAATCTAGACATTTCTTAAGAACAACAATCTTCTTGTCATAATCCCACATCTTATGTTCAAAAATTATTTCAGCAACTTTTCAGGAAATATTTCTTGTTCCAATGATATTACAGGTCAAGTCAGGTTGGAGGAAAAATTTGGCCATGTCCAAATTTAGACTTGCATGCCAGCTTTCATCATTTTATTTTTTATTATTCAACCTAATGGAACTAAATTACACCCATCTACTTTTGATTTTTAAAAGTAAAAATCTAATGCAATCTTTATGCTTTCACAGGGATGAGATCTTTTTTCCCCTGTGTCCCAGAAAATAAATTACAAAAACTCACATTTATTCATGACAATATGATTTTTCCTCAAAAAAGCTGCTATTTTCTACAAACTACATAAATGCTTTCTACAATTATGACAGCTTCTTGCAAATAAAAACATCGCTGTTTTAAAGAGTAATATCTGAAAACTTTCTAGCACTTAAGTTAAAACATCAGAGAAAGAGATGAAAGATACTGAACCACTTCAAATGCTTTTACCTTACCTAAAAACTTCTCAACTTTCACAAAGAAAACTTACAATCCAGAGATGACTATCATTATAGAAATAAAATTAAGAAACAGGAATATAACCTCAGATCCAAAGCAGGAATTATATTAATAAATATCTAGTTTAAAAATTCCCAGCAAAATACTCACCTCATGTGCTAACATTTTATAAAGTTCTTCTTTAGTTACAGAAATTCTCTCTCTGTCGGTGCTATCCACGACAACTATCACAAACTAGAAGAAGAATCATTAGTAAATAAAATCTGTCCTGAACAGGATCTGCCACATAAAGAACAGAAAATTTGAGATTTTCCCCAAAGGAAATCCACATTATCCAACAAACCAGCAAGTTCTCTATATATTGCCCACATCTTTTGCGCTCTGAGTTGAGGAGTCCGTCTATTGCACCAGAGCTAGCAGGACACAATAGGTGGCTGTATGGAGAAGGGTCTTCTCAGTTGTGGTGTCTGTCACTACATTATCCCTGGACAGAATGTTCCTACCATCAGCTTATTTATTTGCCAAGCATTTTCCATATTGCTAATGTTGCCAGTCACCTCTGGTTTTAAATTCCCTGACTATTTTTATTGTTTTATCATTGCTTTATTCTGTTTAGCAAGTGTAGCTTGATACTGTGAACTGTTTGGGGATTTTTTAAAAAATTAAAAGTTACATTAAACTTTTATAAGAATTCACTATACCCTGAAATGTGTAGTCTTGACGTTTCCTCATGTGCAAATTGAAACATGTTTACTCAAAAGACCCTAATAAGTTTAAGGCTGCAGCATTCATCTTGTACTGAATGCATGAATACTCCAAATTGTAACATTGACCCAGATCTATTAGGTTAGAAGGCCAGAAATTAGAACAAGCCTATTGCTGCCCAACTCACAGCCTTGTGTGATCAGATTCTTGGGATCATCAAAAGACAAGAATTTCCGTTTTTTAAAGGCAGTATTTTTAGATTACCCTGAATTAGTAACAGTATTGTAAGTGAAGATCTTTGGTTTTAGAATACTTTAGCAAAAGGAACAAAGGAAAGGGTAGAAAAAGTTGGAAGCTCAAAAATGAATCTGGGCTGTAACAATAAATATTGAGTTGGGACGTGTGCTTTCACACAGGGAGGATTCCTGTTCCATTAGAACTATCTCTTAATCAGCTAGTTATCTATGTGTGGAAATGTTTTGGATATAAACAGATTTCAGTCTTGTAAGCTTTACCTACAATCCAAAGAGGTAAAGAATCCAACTACAAGGGGTCCCTTCGACAAAAATAGCAGCAGACAGGACTCTCTAGAAAAGGGTACTAAAATATTTTATTAAAGACAAAGCTTTGAGAGCCAAGTGTCTCATGTGAATTCCTTGCTTTTTGTTCCTTTCTTCATCCTTTCGTTCACACATTATTAATTTTGGCCCTGTTGACTTGTGCCACTACAAGTGATTAGCCACCACAGAATACTTGTTGTGCTAGGTACAACAATAAGGTACATACAATCTCCAGTTACCTTTAAGTGATCAGAGAAAGCCCCGTCAAACCACAGCCAAACAGACAGAGAACTATACATCTTAGTAATATCAGGAGAGTAGGGAGGGAAGAACTTTTAGATAAGAGTTCCAACATGGTAATATCTATATATCATACGGAACAAAGGTCATAGAAACCCCACCAACCCTAAACCAAATTTGCATTATGAGTCCCAGATTATGTTGGCATTAACACACCTGCTATGTTAAATGAACACACATAATTCCTATGCAATATCTAGATATGTAGCTTTCCTTGTAAAGGTCAGTGCTACCTCTGCACTCCACCTATCTAGGAACAAACTACCACCAACATATGTGTTGCTATTCTTAAATTCTGAATTCATGATGGAGCTGTTTAGGCTTTAGACTCAAAGCAAGCCATTACAAAAGCCATCTTTAACTATAAAGCAGGCACACAAAAATAACTTAGGAGTGCAAGCATCTCACATGGGTACCAAAGTCCCAGTTATCATGATCAATGTCAATAGTTAAGGCCACAATAGTGCCAAGAAACCATTTTCAGGGACAGTACAAATGTGCTTCTTTCCAACATATACAAGGATTAAGTTATTGGAAACAAAAATCAAACTCTTACTTCAGTGTTTGTATAGTATGTATTCCATGAAGATCGAAGAGATTCTTGGCCTCCAATGTCCCACATAAGAAAACGTGTATTATTAACTACAATTTCTTCTACATTACTTCCTATAGTTGGGGACGTATGGACTACTTCATTCATGGAACTGTATTTAAAAAAAGAAGAGGAGGGGGGAAAAAAGAGAATATATTTAAATGATGCTTTCTTCATTAACAGCCAATACTAAGAATACTGAACAAAAAGATCCTCTTAGTATACCATAATGGGTACACAAAAAGAGCCTCCTTGAAGATTGTGGTATTTCTGAACCACAATCGGGCATTCCCTGGTTACGGCAACCTTGTGTTGCCAACTAATCTTTCTCACACTAGGTCAGGCAAAAGGAACTGCAGAATAAACTCACCAAAAGGTGCCTTCATTTTGGCAGTTTTACATCTGACCTAGACACAGAATCCTATAAAGCAGCAGTGCCCAAAGTACGGCCTGTGGGCCAGATCTGGCCCCAAACACCAATTCATCTGGCCCATGCCGCCCTTGATATATGGGCACATTTTACTTCTGCTTCCAGGGGTGGCAAGGGCGGCGTGGGATTGATGAATTGGTGTTGGGGGCCTGATCAAGCCCACAGGCTGTAGTTTGGGCACCCCTGGTTTAAGCAAAGAAAATGGCAGCCTAAAAATCTATCTCATCCTATTGCAAAACAGATTTCAAGGTGTATGACCGGCCCGGTGAACCACGTGACTGGCCCGTGGTCTGAAATGTTTGAGCACCCCTGCTATAAAGTGTATTTTTTTTTTTGTCTGTTTCATCATAAATTCTTCAAAAGCACTTACATGTCAATATGTAATGAGTGGAGCAGAGTCATATGTTCTGAATTTCCAACAGCAATAAGGCTGAGCTGCAGTCAATCAGTTGTAGGGACTTTTTTGGAAGAGTCAAAATGGGACCTGGTATACTGATAGATTAACAGAGGACTGCTGTAACATCTTCCTCATGCTGCTGCTATATTACTATGTATAGAAATGTGCTAGGTCAATGTTAAGCCTTCCATGGAAAAGTGGTTTTGGGAAAGGTTATTGCCATTTTCCATTGTTTTGTTTCTGTACACCTTAATGTTGTATTTAATTATGATGTTTGTTTTTCTAGGCATTCCTAGACAGAAGAATGGCATACAAAGAAAATAATAAATTAACAAATAGGGAAAAGTTTGGATTGAGTGAGTACCACAGGTTCAGCTCTTCCACACACAAAGAAGTTATTATTCTATTACAGGTTCAAGACAAAAATGTAGTGAAAGGACTTTGTACAAAATTATTTCACAGAGCTGATAAAATTTGCTGCTTCTTTTAGAGAAATATCCAAATCTGAATTTATTAGGACTCTCAAACAACCTAATCACTTTGTTGATTTATAGACTGAATGTATTAAATTCAAAATAGCTCAATACAACTACTTTGTGAAAATATTAGTTTAGAAAGTTGTGCAATTTAAGGAATCCTTCCATACATCATAAAAAAATGTTATCTTTAATATTTTCTTTTAATTTCTATTACCATAACATTCTAGAGTCAAAAGTAATACATGGTACTTTACATAAGTCATATTCTGCATGTATGAATGACTTGAGGCTAATACATGGGAATCAAAGACTTTTTGCCTCCCCCATTTTTCCATGTGCAAGGCGATTTCTTCTAAATGAATCCAAACTAACAAAGTATACATTCTAATAATTGGAAATAAGAACAGAATGATGTGCATCACACACTTCTGCTGATCACAAAATATGGCTCAGATGACACCTCTACTGTAAGGTAAATTATTTGTATTATTTGTGCATCATGGATTATAGCTTGCTTAAGGCTTGTACTAATAATGACAGAGAAACTTGGGTAAACCATGAAGGGAAATTCCTCATATTAGGAGACAAATCAATAGCATCCTTGATATGAAAAAGACACTGTGTGTCATTTTTTATTTACAGATCATTTCCAGTGCTCTGAAAGACCATAGAATATGGAGAGAATAACTTCCATAGCACAGCAGCATTTACGCTCCATTGTATGATATATTACAAAGTATTTTACACAGCTATCTGTAATTTTCCATTTACCTCAAGCAAAGTAATTACTCTGTCAGCAATCAGATTCTATCAGTTTTCATGGTCTTAAACAGATGACACTATTTTTTTTAAAAAAAAAAACTTGAAGAAATTGTGCACAATGTTATTGTGGTCTAGAAAAGAGGCAGGGCTTATTAAGTGCTGATCACTAGGCAAGTAGGTTTACATAAAAGTTTAGCTACTATCTAAAAAGCATAAACACAAATGCAGTGCACATTTAATAGTAAGAGAAACATGGCATAGCACTTCTCCTCTGGGTTGTATAAGGCTAGGAGCATTTTCAAAATATGCTGCATTAAATCTGAAACTAATAGAAGAGAGGTAACAACAATACAGTACTAGCCAGGGCACCTTCCAGCTGTGGGAAATCTCATTTTATATATTTGGAATACTACCTATGTATCTATGGAATACCATCAGCTTTTTTTTAATCATGCATGGAATAAATACCAACAAAAACAACTAAATCCCACAGAAAAGGAGAGGGGAGGAAGAATTCTTCCCTATGGAAGTTGGGGTCAGTAAGGAAGAATACAAAAAAGATATAAAATCATGGATGGTACAGTGAGAGCAGAATTTTTCTTTCTTCTTCTCCTTTTAGTAATATGAATAACCAGAGCCATGTAATGGGAGGTGACTTACAACAGCTTCAAAACAGGGTAGAGGAAGTATTATTGTGTGTTTTAATAAGGAAAGGTAATTCTAGCCACCTGTTAGTATCATTTTATACTTACAACTGATAAAGAATTGTTGTTTTTCCTGCATTATCAAGGCCAACAATGATCACTTTGTGTTCTGACAAAAAGGAATAGAAAAGAACTCATTAAGCATGTAAGTTATTTACTTATTTGATATGTATCACAACTTTTGCCCAAAAAGAAAGCCAAAACAACTTACAATATAATTAGAAAATTAAGTACAGTAGCAACAGCTATAGTAATTATACTTATATACCACCCATAGCACTTAGACTACTCTCTGGAGTTTCACTAGCTAATTAGCATTTTGCCCCCAACAAGCTAGGTACTCATTTTACCGAACTCAGAAGGATGGAAAGTTGAATCAACCTTGAGTCTGTCAGGATCAAACTCAGGTTGTGAGAAGAGTTTTGACTGTACTGCAACTTAACCACCATGTCATATGGACTATAATTACAAATACAAATCAAAAACAATAAAATATTGATATTAATATATAATTAAAACAGTTATCACATAAAACAACAAAAAGTTAAATTCCACATAAAGCAATGCAGCAAAAAAAAATGCACAGAAATGTGGAGCGTATCTTTTAAAGACCCTTCCTTAGCAGTTAGTCAGTTGTCAAGGGCCAGCCTAAATAGAAAAGTCTTGTGCACTGGTGGAAGGACATCAGTGAAAACAACCCATCTCTCCTTCACCATGAACTCCATAATTGCACATGCTTTCAAGTCCATTCTGACTTGTGGCAATCCTTTCCAAGGTTTCCTAGGAAGAAAATACCCAGAAGTGGTTTACCAGTCTTTCTTCTGAGGGTGCCCTGGGACTGTGCAGCTTGCTCAAGGCCATACAGGCTGGCTCTTCTCCCAGGAAGCACAGTGGGTAGTCAAACTCCCAACATCTAAACCACTCAGCTATCCACAGATGTCATAAGTTACAGAATTTTAACATTATATTTTAAAAATCATCTGTATCTGCTACTGCAAAATATTTAAACTATAGGATATAATAATGCTCCAGTTGCTGCTACTTCTTTGCTTCCTCTTTTACCCCATCGGGTATCGAGGACTGTCAGTTGCTTACACAACATAATGTTGTAAAAATGGCCGACTCTCCTGCTCCCATACAGAATCTAAAGTGAAATTGGTTCTAGGTGATAATTATACTGCTGGTAAAGCTGATGGTGCACTTTGAGAAAAATCTGAAGCAGGATAAGAAAGTGAGATCTTTAGTGGCACATACTCAATCCACATTATATATTAGTTCTGACTCCATAACATGAACTGAGAATGTAACCTAGAAGAAAACCAAATGCACACCCCTATTTGCAGTTATGCATTGGGGGGGGGGGGGGGGGCTGGTCCTAGCAAGCATGCTGTCACTTAGAAAATATTTTTGGCTGGTAAAGAGCCCCTGATAAGGTAGGATTATTCCAAATCACAGCTTCAATGTCACTGCAACAGTATAAAAGGAATTACAAGGAAATTTTTAAAAAGTGTCCTTTTCCACAAACATAGATAGGAGTGTTCTCAAAATGTAAGCGACCTGAAATAGATGGGTAAGTTACATTCAAACACATTAAAATGTAACTGTATTATTTATAGGTAAGATGAAACCAAATCCTTGACAGTCAGCCTGTCAGTATCCTTGAAGGATGCTCTAAACTTTACTCCTATACAAGAGTACTTGTCCAATGGAAACTCAGAAGCCTATGTTGATAATTGCTAGCAATGTTTAAAAACTGCAGTGTGATCCAAGTAAATGTTCTGTACTGTACTTTTTGAGTTTAATACAGTTCTTTTGTTCTGAATATCCTTTACTCTTGATTTCTAAGCTTCTAGCATAACAGTCATTTGTAAAAGGATCTTAAAATATATTTCAAAAGGATCTACAAAAAAAAACCAATGAGAGCAATAAGCAATTAACGTTTTCTCATTCTGCAGCAGAGCCAGATGTTATCTTCCTCCCTTGCTTGTCTATTTATGGGATGACATATTTTTACCTTTTCAGATCACCGATCAGGTCTTCTCCTGCAAATGACAAAACTGCTTTCTGGCAACATTGTTTTTAATATTGGCTTTCTAGCAACTTTGTTTTGAAATTTTGCTTCTTATCTGTTTTGAAATCTGATTTATAAACCAGATGGTTTAGAAATCTGGTTTAAAGCATTTTGAGATGTTATATAGGATATTTATGTCTCATTTGGCAATTAAGCTAGTTAATTCTTCCCATTGTAACATTATAAAACTTTTATCTAGTGCCAAAAGGTGGTGCTATTGCACAGAAGGATTTGCATGTACAATATACAGTAACTTTCTTGGTTTACAATTTGCAATGACCAATTGTAATTACTTTAATATGCATGACTTTTAATAACCATTACAAGACTTTGTCAAAAAATTAATTAATTGTAAGAACCTTTGGAGACAGCCAGTCACTACCTATTCAGTACTAACTTATGACCTATCTGGAGATGCATAACCTGGCAGCAGTGACCCATCAATAGGTAACATCCTACATGGTTTGCTTCATTGTGACATGTGTGTGGCTGTTTTTTGAAAGTTTGGTAATTTCAGCTACTGCAAAATACAGTACTGTATGGCTGTGTGTTATAAACAGAATGTTTCACTATGATCATTTTAAGCCAGTTCTTTCTTACGTAAACTGCTTCTGATTCAGTTGTAGACCCAACTCAACGTGCTGGATTTGACCCAGAAAGTTATACATGAGTTGTAACCTCAGCAGTTTATGAAATATCTCACACCATATGTAGTCAGACCTCAAAGTCAGCCTTTCTCCAAGAATCCTGTCAAAATTCATTAAGGGTAGCAAAGGAGACGACTTTTTCAACAGGAGCCTCCAAGTTAAATTTTCTGCCTAGGAAAATCTACCTGGAATCCTCATATGACAAGCCTTTTAGCATCAGATTTAAACTTTCTCTCTCCAATTATTTCAAATACCCAGTTTTCTCCAGAATTAATGAAAATAATGGTTTATTCATGATATAAGATGATTTATTCACTTCGTAGTTCCAAATCAGAGTGAATATTTCCTTCCTACATTTTAAAATATCATTTGTGCGTGTACGAAACAATTATGTTTTCTAGAAAGCAGTAATGCTGCAAAAATGACTTAATTCTCAATCAAGAAAAAAAATTATCACAACAAAAACTATCAAGATATAATCTGATCTAGCAGTATGATATATAGCAATTTATTTTACTTTGATGTTATACACACATGCCTGAAAAATGACAGGAGTCCAGAATTTGTTCCCTACCTGTTCATGTCATAATAACTTATAATAAAAGTCCTATATTTTCAGCATTTGATGCTGTGCTGTCTGTGCCATCAACTGAACTCATCTGCCCAACATCTCTATAATGTCAGCTCAGCTCCCATTACATATTTTCTATTATTTATGAGTCTGAAACAATAGAATTAGCTTTTCATCTCTTAGCTGGTTTCAAGTGACCCTCGCTCAGATAGCACAGCCCTAAGTGATCATATAACATACTTCCTTCTAAAGACAAAGGATGAAATACAGAGCTGAAATATACTAAGTTTAACTTCCACAGCTACTATCAATAAAAAATAATGTTATCTGGGACATCACTTGCTCAATTCTGAAGTCTCCGGTTGGCCACAAAATCCATACATAATCAAGCATCTTTAATCAGCTCTTTAAAGGAAGGTCTGAATCTGCGATTACTGAAGTTGGTACAACTGTAATTGGAAACAGACACACAAAAGGGATAAAATTCCCTTTAAAAATCAGAATACCACAGACAACTTGGTTCTGAGCAAATTCTGCCAAAATACACTACAAGTTTACAATCACATAAACAGCCACACTGCATAGACCTCCAAATTTCCTCAGTTGGGCTTATGCCACTAGCTGTACATTACACTACAAATTAAAAAGTGTTTCCACACTACTACAGACCATACAAATATGTATTATCTTCTGCTTCCAACAATATATATATATATATATATATATATATATATATATATATATATATATATATATATATATATATATATATATATATATATATATATATATATATATATATATATATATATATATATATATATATATATATCAGAGCATTTCTCAATGTTTTCAGGTCACAAACCTGACTACACCTCCTGGACAGCTGATCAGGCCGGTCACATGGTTCCTACCACCTGGAAGCAGAAGTAAAACACCTTTAGCAGCCTTCTTTCCATGCGTGGGGCATGTTTTACTTCCGCTTCTGGGAGCAGCGAGGGTGTTGGGGACCAGATGAATTGGTGTCAGGGGCTGGCCCGCGGACCGTAGGTTGCGAATGCCTGATATATATCACTTCAAAAACACTTTGTCACATGCCTTTCATGTGAACACAAGATTAACTCTTCTAGAACAAAATGAATTACCTGGCTAGTCTTGCTTTCTGCTTTCACAGGAGCCAATCATATGCTTGTTATAAATCTATGAGTTATACAACCAGGACATCAATTCAGGTAACATCCTGTTCTACTTACACACCCCTGCTACTGAACGAAATATATATCCACCATGATTAGTACCACTGACAACTCCATTCTCTAAGAAATGTTTGAAGTGGTGGCTGTGTTAGTCTGTGCAAGCATATCTGAGAGTATTTATTCAGTCCCCTTTTAAAACTTGTATAGGTTGGTGATATCATTAATTTTGTAAGAGCCAACAGTATGATTATATGTTACAGGAAGAAGTACTAACTTGATTTCCCCACCATTCTGATTTAGTGGACAGCTCCAAGATTCAGTGAATTTAAGGTGGTGGGGGAGAGAAGAGGATGGATCTCTCTTGTCATTTTTTCATTAACATGTACAGTTAGAAAGGTCTCTAATTCCTCCTTTTACCTGTCCTTTTTCAAAAGTAAAATTGCCCCAGATATTGAATTTTTATCTTATCAAGAAATTGATCTAGTCCAGTGATCATTTTACTTATCCTTTTCTGCAACTTCCTCAGCTCTACAATATAATTCTTATATTGCAATGACAATATACACCAGACTCAGTGTATCTTAGAAACAGCTGAGATAAGCCATAAATGGATGCTGGAGAGCCACATAAAAGGAGAGAGGCATCAATCAAGAGTTTTTAAGTCATTACCATGTATGAAATCCTACACTAATTCCCAAAGTTTGTCATTTGGCAATTAGGCTATTGTTACATTGTACACAGATTAAGTGAAATTATTCATAGCCAACTCTGTTACTAATGAACTTTGTCCATTACTTGTATTGCCACCTGGTCATCTAAAGCTTTTGATGAGCAGATGTGCTGATAGTGTAATGGACTTTCCCTGCATAGGTTCTCAACTTTGGGGTCCCAGTTCTTCTTGGACTTCAATTCCCAGAAGTCATGATCAGCAGGTGTGCTAACTTAGGCTTCTGGTAATTTAACTCCAAGAAAACCTGGGGGCCCAAGGCTGAGAAACACTGGGCTAGAACTCTGGAGGCCTGGGTTCAAATTCTCACTCAAATATGGAAGCTGACTAGAGGTGTGTGGAACTGGTAAAACCAATTCTTAGATATCTCGCTTATCCTGAAAGCGCTATTAAGGTCCCCATAAGTTACTTCTGAATTGATAGCACAGGACAATAACAATGACTAATGTATGCTTTAACCCCCCCCCCCCCAAATAAATTGCACCATAGTAAACATGGGGTCTTAACTGCACATCAAATACATTGTCATCACATCTGCTCATCAAAACCTGCAGATGATTCACGAACAAACTTTTAAAAGTATTCCAACAATATTCCAAAAAGGTTCCTGCTGTGTCTACATTAGTTTAACAATTCTGCATTAATTATAACTTTGTGTTCCCTGCCCTTTAACTAGTTACTAATTCAAGAGAAGACTTATTTTATTCTACAACTCTGATAAGGCTTGGGAATATCTTGAGGAATTCTATTCTTTTGACAATGTCTATTTGATGATAATTATCTACATGCTTACTGGCACTTTCAAAGAACTCTGTGTCTACACTCAAAAAGAAACTGCGCATCACCACCTGATCGTTTCAACAATAATGATGTTGATAATGATTGACAAGAATAAACAACAGCATTGTACAGCCATTTTCAAATATTCAAAACATTTCACATATACTCTCCATTTCTCTAAAAGGCCAGCTCTGTAAGATGAGAAGGGTGTCATGCTCATCATATTCACCTAGCAAGTTCAAGGCACATAACACATCAACTTACGAGTACATGCCCACATCAGAAACCACTTTACCTGAAAATATCTTTTTGCTGTGTAATCCCCAAACTCACCTTTTGCTTTACAACAGGAAAAAGGCAAACAGGGAAATATGAATTTATTTATTTTTCTGGTTTATATTGCTGCCCAACTCTGAAGACTCTGGGCGGCTACAGAAAATAAAACCAATCACATTTTAAAAACCAATTAAAAAGAACCATTAAAACTGCCACCAAAAATTACTCCCATACTTTTTTTTTTTTTTTTGCTATATGCAAGTGTACAGCACAGTGAAGAACACTGTTTCCCAAACTTTGGTTCTTGGACTCCATTTCCCAGAAGCCTAAGTTAATTCCTCAAAGCACTGATCAGCCAATATACTGACTTAGGCTTCTGGGAATTGAAGTCCCCTGTGGGGCCCACTTTGGGAACCACTGGTGTAGAAGGTTCATATAGGGTCAAGGCACGTTATTTCATGGGACTCCCACAGGATCCCTCTGCCACTTAGGCACTCATCAGTTTCAGCCTTGCCAAATTTCATTTTAAGGTGACTGAAGCACCTGCCTTTGAGGCTAAGCCCTTATTCCTTTCCAACTCCCCACAAACCCCATCCTTTTTGAGGTTTCCTTGGAAATAAAGCCAACTCACCCGGCACGCCTTATCACATTTATCAGGGAATAAACAAAACAGAAAGACAAAAACTTTAAAGACTAACTGCTATATTTTAATGTTAGCTTTCATGGATCAAGTCCACTCTGTCAGACATAAGAGCGAGACTTCATGGCATCAATTTATACACAACAGATGCAATGGTTGGCTAGCATAACAGATAAGTTTATAAGTCTTAGTTGATGTTAAGCCAAGCCTTGTGTGCCTCTGTACCTGATGTGTAAAAATTAATGCCATGAATTCTCCCTCTTATGTCTGATGAAGTGGACTTGATCCACGAAAGCTAACATTAAAAATACATTAGTTAGTCTTTAAGGAATCACATGTTTTGTCGTTTTGTTTTGTTTTAGAATCAGAGTTGGAAGGGGCCTTTTAGGTCATCGAGTCCAACCCCCTCCCTACTCAAGGCAGGAATCTGAACCAGATCTCACAGAGGGTTGTCCGATTCTCTCTTTAATGCTTCCAGCGTTGGAGCGCTCACTACCTCTCAAGGCAGTTGGCTCCACTTTTGCTTACTCTCCGATATGCTTGCACAGATCAACACACCTCCCACCCAAAAAAACCTCTTTAAAAAGGCCATGTAAAAGCAGCAGCTCTTTATAAAGGTAAAGGCCGCCTTTGCTCGAATGCCAGTCGTATCTGACTCTAGGGTCCATTGCTCATCTCTGTTTATAGCCAAAGAGCCAGCGCTCTCTGCGTCTGCAGACATTTCCGTGGACATGTGGCAGGCATGCCTAGACACCAGAGTGCACAGAATGTTTTATAAAGAGTCGGTATAGATTTTACATTTTCACCCGCCTTCCTCTAACACAGTTCTGTCTTGCTGTCTGCTATCTGGCTGATCAGGGTTTCCAGTTTCCTCCCAACCCTGCCTGGAGATGGCTGGACGTGAACCTTACCACCCTTGGGCATAGGAAACTATGGGTAAGGTAAAGGTAAAGGTTTCGCTTGCTCCGAAAGCCAGTCGTATCCGACTATGGGGTGCAGTGCTCATCTTTGTTTCAAAGCCGAAGAGCCAGTACCGCCTGCTGCTGCAGACGTTTCCATGGTCATGTGGCAGGCATGACTAGACACCGGAGCGCACAGAACGCTGTTACCTTCCCACCGAAGTGCTCCCTATTTATCTACTTGCAATTTCGAACTGCTAGGTTGGCAGAAGAAACTATGGGGCTTTAGCACTAAACGAGATACTTTGGTGTCTGTTTGCCTCCCTTGGGAGTCCAGGACGACCTCCTGTGTCAGCCCAACAGCCGGGGAGGCCTCCCCCCACCCAAGTAAGCAGCCAGCCTGCCTGCCTGCCTGCCTGCCTGCCTGCCAGGCAGCCCTTCTTCCTTTCCTTCTCTCACCCTGGTGGTTAAAGAGCCTCCATATCCGGGTGAAGAGGATGCCCATGCTCAGGCGGCTGCCCCCGCCGCCGCCGCCGCCGCCACCACCACGGCCCGGGGGCGGGCAGCTCCTGGCACTCGCCGGCTTCAGTCTCGGCCTCCGCTCTCTTCCGCCCGGGTTCGGCTCAAGCTCGGGCCCGGCGGCCCCCCGTCCAAGCCCAGCTGCCAGGGGCCGACGGGAACGGCCGGCGGCGGCGCAGAGGCGCTGAACGAGAAGAGGATGAAGAAGGCAGGGAAAGTAGGCCTCGCGCCCCCGAGGCGGCCGCCGTCAGCCGCAGCAACGCCACCGCCGCGCGCCCCTCGCCGCTCCTCGCGGACATTGCCGCCAGCCGGCCTTGCCGCCGCCACTCCTTGTGTGTGTGTGAGTTTTAATAAGGCCTCACTCAGCGGTTTTAAAGAAGAGCGCGGAAAGAGCCTCTGCGGACACCGTCCGACTGTGCGTCCATGAGCCGAGGAGGGGAGGGCGACGAGCTACACCATGCGCATGCGCCCTCATTCGCATGCCGGCGCACCCTTGGAAAAACACGCCCCGCCTTTTTCACTACCGATTGCCCACGTCTTTCCCAAGACGAGTGAAAGGGGCGGGGCACCTGAGTGGGCGGGGCGCACAGGTAAAAAAAAGAAGGGCCCTCACGTGACCACCTCTCTCGCGCTGTCTTTGGTAATTGTCCCTTGGACGGAGCTTTCTGAGGAGGCGCCCAGTGGCGTCACAGGTGGCGCAGTGGCTAAACTGCTGTACTGCAGCCAGAACGTTGTGAGTTCGATCCTGACTGAGACCCAAGGTTTGGCTCAGCCTTCCGAGGTCGTTAAAATGAGTACGTTGGAGGCAAAATGCTAATTGCTCTGTGAACCGCCCAAAGAGTGTATTAAGCACTGTGGGGGGTAGTATATAAGTGTATGGGGTGGTAGGTATATAAGTGTATTGCTGCTTGGAAAGGGTGGCGAGAGAGCGAAAATAGGGTGGTAATAAATGGAGATGGAGATTAAAATACTGTATGACTCCTTTCAAACTTTTGCTGCTGCTTTCTGAAACATTGCTAGGAAAAGAATATGAAACGTTTAGGAGGAGACAGGAAAAGGCTGTTTATTATTATTATTATTATTATTATTATTATTATTATTATTATTATTATTATTATTATTATTATCATCATCATCATCATCATCATCATCAACAACAACAACAATAACAATAATAACAACAACAACAACAAGCGATTACACTTATATACCACCCCATAGCGCTTAGCACACTCTTTGGGCAGTTCACAAGATGATTCGCATTTTGCTCCCAACATTGCTGGGCACTCATTTTACGGATGGAGGCTGAGTCAACCTTGAAGCCCCATCAGGCTTGAACTCACAGTGTTTTGACTGCAGTTTAACTGCTGTACCACCAGAGCTCTTAATGTTAATTTTTTAATGTAGGTACTCAAGAAAACGAGTTTATATTATACTCTCTCAAAGTGAGTGCTTCTCCATTAAAACTATATGAGCTTCCAGATCCCTATCATGTGAAAAAGGTCTCTTATAGGTGGTGCCAGGTTTTTTTTAATATAAAAAAAAATACTTTTTTCTGCGTTAAAATAAAGAGCTAAGCAGCAGAGGGAAAACGGAAGGGTCTGCCAAACCAACACGAAGGAGGAAAGTTAGCAGAAACTTCTGCTTTGCTGCTAGAAATCAATATTATAATAGATAAAAAGGCGACTGATTCTTGGGAGACAAGCGATGAGAAACCTGGGGAACCTAGTGAAAAGCAGAGACATTACATTGCAAACAAAAATTAGAATAGTCAAAGCAATGGTTTTCCCAGTAGTAATGTATGGATGTGAGACCTGGACAATTAGGAAGGCTGAACGTAGAAGAATAGATGCCTTTGAAATGTGGTGTTGGAGGAGGGTTTTGAGAGTCCCCTGGACAGCGAGGAGAACAAATAGGTCAATCTTAGAGGAGATTAACCCTGACTGCTCATTGGAAGGTCAAATAGTAAAGATGAAGCTAAAATACTTTGGACATCAAATGAGAAGGGAGGATTCACTTGAGAAGGCCTTGATGTTGGGAAAGGTGGAGGACAAAAGAAGAAAGGGGAGGCCAAGGATGAGATGGCTAGATGGCATTGTAGACACAATGGGCACAGAGCTGGGAGGGCTGAGGGGGATGGTGGAGGACAGAGGCGCCTGGAGGAAAATGGTCCATGGGGTCGCAAAGGGTCGGAGTCGACTGTGCGACTGAACAACAAACAAAAAAGCTGCTTTGAGCTGACAATACGTTAATGTTGGAAACAGGATGCAAACAAACAGACTTTTTCTTTCTGAGAAATCAAAGTCCAAAGGCATCTGATGGTGAAATCCAGAAGATATGATCAAAACCAAACAAGGTAAGTTGCAGACTAGGTCAATGGAGAAAAAAGATGGTTGGCTCAGACATCCTCTGCAGTTACGGAATTATGTCTCCTCATGACAAGCTATATGTGACATCTGTTTTTGCCTTTAGTCCTTCTCAGGCCTGTTGCCTTCTAGGAAACCTTACAGAGACTGGAAGTAAGTAATGACAAGCACTAATTAGAGCACCCCCTGTTAATGTGGCCCTTAGCACTGCCTGTCATTTGCTGTATTTCATTGCCTCAACCTCTATTTCTCCTAAATCCAGAAATTTTGGCAGATGATTGTGCTGGTTCAGGTCCTTGAGTTCAAATGCCTTCTGCAAATGGCTTTTTTGCAAAGTGGGGTGTGTGTGTGTGTGTTTCAAACTCATCCCTTAGGTAGCATTTGTCCTCTCTTCAAAAAAAACAACTGTCAAATAATCCCTTAAAACACTTTAAAAAGGACTCTGAGTATATGTGTCTGTAATAGTAGAACAGGGGTTCTCAATGTTTTTCAGCCAGACGACACCCTCTCAGACAGCTGAGTAGGTTGGACTGGTGCCATAAAAACAGCCATGGTTGTTGTAAACACATTTGCAATGGCCACAGACTATCACAGCTGTCATAAATGCATTTATGCGGCCGTAAATGAGTCCATGGCCGATTCTGGCGGCGGTGGCTGCAGGGGCAGCTGGAGCAAAGTCAGGGGCCAGAATATCTGGTGCTGCAGGCCGGATATGGCCCACAGGACGTAGGTTGCAAACCCCTGTGGTAGAACATTGACTGCAACCTTGTGCAGGCTCTTTTTTCTTCAGAAATCCAGTCCTGAAAAGGTTCTTGAAAAGCCTGAAAATGCCTACCCAGATATCAGAACCCTGATGCTAGAGAAGTACTTTCTCCACTTATGAAACACTAATTTAAACCTATGGCAACCTTCAGTCTCAGGCTGCTCTCTTAAAAGAGTTTCTTCTTGGTTGCCATTACTTCTGCACACAGGACTAGTAAACTGGTGCCCTCTGGTGTGATGCATCTTTCCTACCATTTTACAAGGATAAAGTGACATTATTTCCAGATGTCTCCGTCTTACCCAAGATGCCATCTGACTTTCACCTAATTCACCCATTGGTATTTTCTGCATTTTCCCAATCACTGACCTCTGAGTTGGAAAACTCGCCACATCTTGGATGCCGAGATGGCATTCGCCTTTTAAATATATAGAACTAAAGGCTTATAAAAGTCCACTAGATTTTTTTGTTGGTCATCAAGAACCAAAGAAGGGTCACTGTATTGACCCTCAAAGATTATCTAAGTGGGTAGTTAGCACAATCACCGTGTGCTCGTAACTAGCGTATAAGCCACTTTCCAGTGCTCTGAAAGGGCACACTATTGGAGTGGTTGTTGCACCCATGGCAGAGGAGTCCAACTGAGAGACATTTGTAAGGCAACAGCGTAGTAGCAGCCATCAACATCCATCAAACATTATAAATTGGATATCTGGGGCAAGAAAGATTGATGCTGGATTTGGGATAGCGGCGACCTCTTTATTGGTATGACATTGGGCCAATGGATTGGCTTGGAAGGCACCCACATGTGTGATTTCCTAGAGACCACAAAGGAAGAGGGCATTTTGTTTACCTGCAAGTGTAGTTCACTTACCTGTAAGTGTAGTTCAGGGACTGTGGTGGCTCAAGTGGTTAAAATGCTGATCTCGAAGTCAGCAGTTCAAGACCCGAGTGCTGCACGACAGAATGAGCTCCCGTCTCTGTCCCAGCTTCTACCGACCTGGCAGTTTGAAAGCAAGAAATTGCAAGTAGATAAATAGGTACCACTTAGGTGAGAGGATAAACAGCGTTCCATGCACTCTGGTATTGAGTCATGCCTGCCACATATCTATGGAAACATCTGCAGATGCAACCAGCGCTGGCTCTTTGGCTGTAAACAGAGATGAGCACTGAACCCTAGAGTCAAATATGACTGACTTTAGAGCAAGGGAGACCTTTACCTAAGTGTAGTTCTTCTAGTGATCATCTGTGAATTTTTACTGTATGGGACCAAAGACAACAGGACAGCCGAAGGGTTGGCTTAACTCAGGTTTATTGCATGAGGACCGGGTGAAGCATGAGGTAATGGCGGTGATACATCTCTATATATACAGTAGGGTTTAACATTTGAATCTTGTAGCACGGTAGCTCATTGGCCGCTACCGGCGTGGCCTCGCCCAGGCACGCCTCTCTTCAGTAGTTCTTCTTTCTTGCTGCTGAATGCGGGGAAGGATTTCCCGCGGCTGTCCGTGATTGAGCAATGTGAACCATGTGAGACTGAACGCTCGCAGCTGCCCTCTATGGGCTGCTTGCTCGCATTCCTTTACAGCTGAGATACCTTGTAAATGGAGTGGTTACATTCTATCAGTACAGTGACATGCATACACAACATCCCTCCCCCCTAGGATGGGACGAAGTCCCGCAACCAATGTGGCTTGCCGCACATGCGCTTGGGGCGTGCTTGCGCCTGCCCTAGTACAGGAGAGCCTGTGATCCCTGACTCCGTGGGTGCTTGTCCTGCAACGGAAAACGGAGATTCATTAGTGGCTCTGTGGGGCGTCTGTGCCTGCCTTGCGCTGGGGGATGGGAATGGAATGAACAGCTGAGAAGTGAACCCCTGTCTGTTCCCCTCGGACCCCGGGGACCCTCCTATCGTGAACCGCGGGACCGATGAGGATGCCCTTGTGGTTCTGCTACCTTCTGTCCCCCGCTCGGGGGACCTTGAGACTGTGGCGGATGGACTCGCCGTCGCCTCCTGTCTTGGGGGTGTCGGTCTCCGGGACATTGGCGCTATGTTGCACTCTAACTCACAGGGGCTACTGGGACTGGAAGTACCAGGGGCTGAACTGAAACCCCTCTTTTCGCTAGGACGGGTGGGGGACCACTCCGCTAACTCCCCCTGGTACTGTAAATCAAGGTCTAAACTTCTTGGGGAATCTGTGTTTTGGGGAAACTTCCGAGGGTTATTTGCGAGATCGGGGCTCTTCCTTTCCGCCGCAAATTCCCGCAAAAGATCTCTGAGGATCGATTCCCTTTCCTCCCCCCTTGGTGGGGACCCATGTCCCCCTTTTTCTCCCCCTTGGGTTAAGCGGGTGGGGGAGTACCCTAACGCTGATTCGTTGCTACTCTCGTCTTCGTCCTGCTTTCCGGGGACCCTACGCCTGAGTTGATCCGCGTGCCGCCTCCACAGGAGGCCTGTATTGGTCTCTACGCGGTATGAGACGGGGCCGGTTTGTTCTATCACAATGCCGGGCACCCAGGCTGGTCCCGCGCTGGCGTAGTTCCTGCAATGCATGGGGGCGCCTACGCTGAAACTCTTTGAGGAATCCATCTCTACATTCCGCCCTTTGTCCTCTACTCTCGTGGGGTCTAGCTTGGAGATTACCGTGGCCAGCTTCCTGCGCATTAACAGCTCCGCGGGGGAGTACCCTGACGCCAATGGGGTGACCCTGTACCTTAGCAGGAATTGGCATAGTTGTAAGTCAAGATCTCCGGGGCCCATGCGCCGCAGCGCGTCCTTAGTGGTACGCACGAGGCGCTCTACTTGGCCGTTGGTGGCCGGGTGGAAAGGGGCGGAGGTGATGTGCCGAATGGCGTTGAGATCCATGAATGCCCTGAACTCGGCGGACGTGAAACAGCTAGCGTTATCGCTGACGAGGGTGTCGGGTAAACCGAACGTGGAAAAGACCCTCCGTAACTGTTTAATTGTTGTTGCCGAGGAGGTGCTCGAGACTGGAATGACCTCCAGCCACTTGGAGAACGCGTCCACCACAAGGAGGAAAAGTGTTCCCCTGAACGGGCCTGCAAAATCCACGTGTACTCGGGACCAGGGCCCCCTTGCTGTGTCCCACTCCCTATGTGGCAAGCGAGCCTCTTCTGGCCTGGAGCTTTGGCACGCTTCGCAAGTGCCGACCATGTGCTCAATGTCGGCGTCTAGCTGGGGCCACCAAAAGTAACTGCGGGCTAGTGCCTTGGAGCGGACGATCCCGGGGTGGCTGACGTGCAGCAGTTTAAGCACCCTCGGCCGGAGGGACGTGGGGATCACTACCCGCTGTCCCCACAAAAGGCAACCCCTCTCTAGGGACAATTCTAATTTCTTTTTGAAAAATGTGTCAAATTCCGCTGCTGGGGAAGACACGGGCCACCCTTTCTGTACCCAGGAGCAAACTGTAGCTAGCGTTTTGTCCTTACCGGTCGCTTTGGCGATGTCGGCCGGTACTACTGGAGGGGAGTCTAGGACCTCTATCATTAAGACCTGGTGGTCCCTCTCTTCCTCGCCCACGTGGCAGCAATCCCGGGGAATGGGGGACCTCGAGAGGGCATCCGCATGGCTGATTTCCTTCCCGGGCCGGTACACCAACGCGTGCTGATACGCGTTGAGAAAAATGGCCCACCTGAGCATTCTCGGGGACAGGATTTGGGGTGTGGGCTTATCTGCGGTGAAAATGCCTAGCAGGGGCTTATGGTCAGTCACTATGGTGAAGGGGCGGCCATACACAAAATCATGAAATTTCTTGGTCCCCGCAATTATCGCTAGTGCTTCCCTGTCTGTCTGGGCGTAGTTTCTCTCCGCTTGGGACAAGGACCTAGAGTAGAACGCTATCGGGGCCTCCCTCCCATTCTCGAGCACGTGGCATAACACCGCCCCCACCCCCACCGGGGATGCATCGCATATCAGGACCACTGGGCGTTTGGGATTGAAGTGGGTCAGTACAGCATCTGATGCCAGGAGTCGCTTCAGGTCATTGAAAGCCTTCTCATGGTCGTCGCCCCACTTCCATGCCTCATCCTTTTTTAACAATTTGTGTAGCGGTTCCGCCACGGCTGCCTTCCGAGGAAGGAAGGAGTGGTAGAAGTTGAGCAGCCCGAGGAACGACTGGAGCTCGGGCTTGGAGGTGGGGCGAGGGGCCTTTTTGATGGCGGCCACCTTGGCTTGGGAAGGCCTTATTCCCTCGGGAGTAATGCGGAACCCTAGGAACTCGACCTCGGTTGCGAAGAAGATGCATTTGTCCTTTCGCAACCGCAACCCCGCCTTTTCGAATTTTTCCAGGACCTTTCCCAACCTTTCTGCCAACTCGGCCCGGCTCCCCCCTGTAATCAATACGTCATCAAAGTACGGCAACACCCCCTCTAGCCCCTTCAGGAGGCGTTCCACGAGTGACTGGAAAATCCCGGGCGCCGAATTTACGCCGAATTGAAGGCGCGATACCTGGAACGCCCCTTTGTGGGTGACTATGGTCTGCGCAGCAGCTGCGGCGGGGGTGACCGGGAGTTGCTGGTAGGCTTGGGCCAGGTCGAGTTTGGCAAAACACCTCCCCCCGTGCAATCTGGCCAACAAGTGGCTGACTACCGGCACCGGATACGCATTGGGGCGGATCGCCTTATTGATGGTGCACTTGTAATCAGCGCATATGCGGACCTCCCCGTTGGCCTTGAGCGCCGTTACAATTGGAGTTTCCCACTCCGCAGAATCAACAGGAACAAGAATCCCCTGGCCCACCAATTTGTCCAACTCCGCCTCTATTTTGTCCTTTAGTGCGAAAGGCACTCTGCGCGGTTTAAGTCTGATTGGACGTACTCCAGGGTCCAGGTCGAAAGTCACTGGGGGGCCCTTGAATTTTCCGAGTCCCTTTTTGAAAACCTCGGGGTGCGCATCGCACACGCTCTGAATTGGGTCAGTCCCGGCGGCGTGTACTCCCACGGCGTGCACCCCCCCCAATGAACAACCCCAGGGGCTGGAACCATTGAGTCCCGAGGAGGCTGCATTTACCCCCTTTGAGGACGACTAGGGGAAGCGTTGCGGTGCGTTTTTTGAACTGGACCTGGAATTTCCCAACCCCCAACACCGGGATGCGGTTCCCTTGCACGTCCTTCAGCGTGGCCCTCAACGCTTTGAGCTTGGGCCGCAAGTGGGGGGCTATCTTTAGGAACTCTCCCTGGGAGATGATAGAGTAAGAAGAACCCGAGTCCACCTCCATCCTAACAGGGGCCCCTTGTATCACTACCTCAACGAAGTATCGGGGGTGCTCCGTGGATACGCTGAAAACCGGAGCGTCATCCTCGCTGTCGTCGGAGATGCGTCCGACGCCGTCCCGCTTCCTCGTGGTCCGGGTGCCGTGGTCCTTGGGCCTCGTGGTGCGGTCCTGCCTCGCCGAGCGGTCTGGGGAACTCCTCTTGGCCTCGCGCCGCTTCCGGCAGACCTTGGCGATGTGCCCGCGCCGGCCGCAGTTGTGGCACTCGGCCTTGCGGAACGGGCATTTGGCGCGGGCGTGGGCGGCGCCGCAGCCGTCGCAGCGCCGGCCCTCCTTCTGGACCCTCCGGACGTCCTCGTCGTCGCCGCTCTCCGTGGACGAGTTCGAAACCCGCCGGGCCGCGCGCACCGAGCTCTCTGCCTTGGCGGTTTTTGGTCGCCAGTCCTGGAGCTCTTGCACGCCGGCCGTCGTGGCTTCCGCGGCCTGCGCCGTGTCGAGGACCTGTTGCCACGTGGGAGGCGGCTCCAGTTTCATCAGCGCGCGCTGGGTCTCGGTGTCCCTCAGGCCGCAGAGCAGGCAGTCACGGAGGGTGACTTCTGGGGTCTCCCACTTGCAGGGGCTGGCGGCCAGCCGCAGGGCCGCGGCGAACTCGGCGACCGATTCCCCGGGCGCTTGGACTCGCCTCCAGAACGCGCTCCGAGCGGGGAACATGGCTATCGCAGGCCGGAGGTGGGCGCGCAACACAGCCAGAAGCTCTTTGGCTTTGAAGTCGCTCACCCTCCTCGGCGCGATCAGGTCGACCAGGGTCCTCTTTGTCTCGTGTCCGAGCATGCGGACGAAGATGGCCCTCTTCTTGTCCTCATCTGAGACTTCGAGCTCCACCAGCGCTCCATTGAAGTCTATCTCGAACAGCTCCAAGTCTCCCGGCTTCCTGATCTCGTAGCCGGCGCATGTCTTGGTCCCGTGGGCAGCCATATCCCACCTTCGTCGCCAATTTACTGTATGGGACCAAAGACAACAGGACAGCCGAAGGGTTGGCTTAACTCAGGTTTATTGCATGAGGACCGGGTGAAGCATGAGGTAATGGCGGTGATACATCTCTATATATACAGTAGGGTTTAACATTTGAATCTTGTAGCACGGTAGCTCATTGGCCGCTACCGGCGTGGCCTCGCCCAGGCACGCCTCTCTTCAGTAGTTCTTCTTTCTTGCTGCTGAATGCGGGGAAGGATTTCCCGCGGCTGTCCGTGATTGAGCAATGTGAACCATGTGAGACTGAACGCTCGCAGCTGCCCTCTATGGGCTGCTTGCTCGCGTTCCTTTACAGCTGAGATACCTTGTAAATGGAGTGGTTACATTCTATCAGTACAGTGACATGCATACACAACAGAATTCATACAGGCCACCTGTCCAGTTTCAGTCCACCACACAACTCTTACTGTTTCCAAATCAGTGGGAAACTGAAGATTGTCCTCAGGGTGGAGAGCATGTGTGGTGGAGAAAGCATGTCCTAATGTTTCTTTAGGCCTCAGGGTGGAGAGCATGTGTGGTGGAGAAAGCATGTCCTAATATTTCTTTAGGCTCTGATTCTGCGGATTGTTTGCACAGGTACAGAATGAATCCATATGCATGACTACTCAAAGAAAGGTAGCTACAGGTAGGCCGCCTGTCCTTTCACAAAGTAAGTGTTCAAGCTCTAATGAAAACTGCTTGAAACTTGCTTTTCTAGAACAGCATTTCCCAAACTTGGGTTTTTGGACTTAAATTCCCAGAAGCCTAAGTCAATTCCCCAAAGCACTGATCAGCCAATGTACTGACTTAGGCTTCTGGGAATTGAAGTCCACTAGTGTTCCGCAGAACATAGTTTGAGAAACACTGTTCTAGACAATGACACATTAAGCAAGATCCTGGGATGCTTCCAGATGGATAAGGTAAATGTCGCCCTTGCTCGAAAGCCAGTCATATCTGACTATAGGATTCAGTGCTCATCTCTGTCTATAGCCAAAGAGCCAGCGCTGTCTGAGTCTGCAGATGTTTCTGTGGACATGTGGGAGGCATGACTCGACACCTGAGTGCACGGAATGCTGTTTAACTTCCCATCGAAGTGATACCTATTTATCTACATGCAGTTTTTTGCTTTCAAACTGCTAGGTTGGCAGGAGTCCAACTGGATAACACCACTTAAAATGTTTTTTTTTTCTTTCTTAATGGACTCTTCCTTTGGCTTGGAAGGCCAAAAAAAACAGGATCACAGGAGAATTATATTTGGAAAGTGAATCATTTGGCATCTGGACAGCATTCACCTTGATACCTTAATGTTATTAACTGAATTTGAGTTGCTAAGAATAAACTCTTAAATGGTATGTGATTGCTTTGCTTTTGCTACATTACATTCTAACAACTCATGCAGAGATGACTATCACTGATTTCCATGTAGTATTCTGTGCCTGTTTGGTGAATATCACTTGCAGGCATAATTTTAAGGCGAAACGTTCCCCAGCACAAATCATACCTGTCAACCTTCCTGGATTGGGCGGGATTTCCCGATTTTTGGCGCTGATTTGCACCATTTTCCGCCCGCAGCTGCCAAAACCCCGGAATTGGCAGCGGGGGGAAAGACGTACTTCGCATCTCTTCTGCGCAAGTCGTGTTCTACGCATGCGTAGAAGGCTTTTACGCTTGCGTAGAAACCTTTTACGCTTGCGTAGAACCCTTCTGAACTCTTCTACGCTTGCGTAGAAGGCTACGCAAGCGTAAAAGCCTCCTATGCAAGTGTAAAAGCCTTCTATGCAAGCGTAAAAGCCTTCTACACATGCGTAGAACGCGACTTGCGCAGAACCATTGTGCACAGGTCCCGGATTGTCCGGAGCCGTGGTTGATAGTTATGGCACAAATATGCAGTAATTGGTGAATCTGCACCCAACTGAATGTTCTGATCCAAATGTCCAAATGGAATGAGATTACAGTAAAACCCCTACTTATGTAAAAAGTCTGTTCCGTAGGCTTTTATGTAAATTGGTTTTTTACTTAATTCAAAGCAAACCCATAGGAAAATGATATTTATGTAAATCAAAGCAACCCCATAGGAAAAATGAATTTTTCATGTAACTTGAAGCAAACCCATAGGAAAAATGATTTTTTACGGAACTTGAAGCAAACCTATAGGAAATTGTGTTATGTAAATCGGGACATTTATGTAAATCGGGACATGGTTTTAGTGCAAACATCATTATGTAAGTTGAATTTTAGGTCACTCGAGGCATATGTAAGTCAGGGTTTTACTGTAGTTTCATTTCTCCACAGTTTCAGCAGAGTTAGTACCATGTTAGTCTTCCAGAAGAATTGATCCAATTAGTGCTTCCAATCAAAATATTTTGTGCAAATGTTTTGCCTTTTCCTCCTTAAAGGATGTTATTTCGTTTTTAAAAGGCAGTTAAAAAGGAAAGGTGAGATTACAAGTGGAACACCCTGCCCTGCATGAACGAGGGAGGATGATCGTAGAATAAAAGCCTCATCTGAAAATGTCCCATTTTTGATCCACGGAGCTTCCAGTTTGAGCTCAGCGGGATCTTTGGTATATAATTGATACATAGCTTCCTTCAATAAAATAATTTTCACTGCACTCAAATGCAGAGACTGGAAAGTTACTATTAAAATATGAATAATAACATGCTGAGCAGAGTAAGGATGGTGCTCTGGGTCCTTGCCATTGCTCAGTTGTCAGTGGCTTTAACAGGGTTTTAAAAAAATATTCATTGGAATAATTGGAATCCGCCCCTCCTCAAAAGCCAGTTGTATCCAACTCTAGAGTTCAGTGCTCATCTCTGTTTACAGCCAAAGATCCAGCGCTGTCTGCGTTTGCAGACATTTCTGTGGACATGTGGCAGGCATGACTAGACACTGCAGTGCACGGAACATTGTTTACCATCCCGCCAAAGTGGTACCTATTTATCTGCTTGCAATTTCCTGCTTTCGAACTGCTAGGTTGGCAAGAGCTGGAACAGAGGCGTGAGCTCACTCTGTCGTGCAATACCCGAGTTTAGAACTCCTGACCTGCTGACCTTCCAGTCATCAAGTTCAGGGAATAATTGGAAGCAAATGTTAAAAAGGCACCTGCCGAGATGAAGAAGATTCTCTTAGATTTATAAGCTACTAGCATTTTTTGGTGGTAGGGATGGTTTTCGGGGGTGCACACACACACACACACACACACACACACACACACACACACAGCCACACACACAACACACAACACAACCACACACACAACACACAACACAACCACACACACACACAACCACAACATAACCACACACAATTCACACAATACAACCACACACACAATACACACAACCACACACACGACACAACTACACACACACACACTGAAGCTGCGTGGGGAGAGTAGGGCCTCCCCTTTCTCCCCCCCTGATGCCTCAGTGAGGCCATACACATACACACCGAAGCTGCACGGGGAGAGGAGGGGCTCCCCTTCCTCCCCTCCCCCGAAGCCTCGACGAGAACATACACACACAATACACACACACGTCGAAGCTGCGCGGGGAGAGGAGGGACTCCCCCTCCCCCCAAAGCCTCGGCGAGGACACACACATGGAAGGCCGTGCCAGGGAGGCACAGAGTGTGATCGGCCCAGCCGGCAACAGGTAAGTGGGGCAGGGGACAGGGACTGAGGGGGGAACAGGCGGGGGACATGTTCGTGTTCCCCCTTTCTCCTCCCAGACCAGGGCGGGCAGTGTGGTCCCTGGGCCCGTTCACACACACCCTCAGTCTCTGTCCTCTGCCCCACTTACATGTTGCCTTGCGGGCTAGGCCGCTCACCTTCCGTGCCACCGTGGTGCGGCCTATCCTCCGTTCCCACCGGCGCCAAGGCCTTTGTCAGTCAGGCAGGGGGCATCAAAATCAGGTGGCCCAGCCGGCAACCGACTTGCCCGCCCGCCCAGAGGCGTGTTGAGCGGTCGTTTTTTGTTTAACCTGCGCACTGCTTGCCCTGACTCCTCTGCGCTTGCGCCCTTCAGCCTGATTGGCTGGGGGGGGTGGGTGGCGTGGTGCAGAGGACACTGGGCCTTGTAGGTTTTTTTGTTCGTGTTTGTGGGGTGGTTGCCCCACTCTCAGCGTCCGGACCCTTGCAGCATTGTGAGTTCGGGTTCAAGTTAAGTGTGGGCGGCTCGGTACAGGATGGTTGGGCCAGGTGTAGGCGCTAATGCCGGACACTCACCACCCATCCTATTTCTTATAGGTATAGATGGATTCCATTTGAATTTGGGACTTTTGTGGGGGACTTTTGTGTCACTAATTTGACTCAGGCACAGGAACAGTGATAGAATTTCCTTGTGCAATGGCATGTCCCAATTTGATTTCTTTATTAAATTAAGGAAGAAAGTCATGCTGAGCACCTAGTAGCACAGTTTTAGGACAAGCAGGGTAGGTTTTAAAGGCCTTGTTAGTCTACATTAACACAGTTAGTTTACATAAAGAATGACTTGCAAGCAGAGAATCTAGATATTTTTGTTTTATTATTGTAGAAAAATGTTGTTAATGCAGTTTAGTACATCTAAATTCCGTAAAACAAGTCCATAGAAATTAGGATACTGTAAGCATGCAGTCTGCAGTTTCTTCTGTTAGTTGTTCTGGGCTCACAAAAATAACAACACTTTTGTTTTCCTTGAAAGCCACTAAAAGCAGAGATAGCAAAACATGCAACACTGTACACATTTGCATAGTATATTTTTACCCAGCATGCCTGTAGAATGCTACACATACGGTATCTATAGATGTAGAAAGAGGAAGGGGCAACTCAGGAAAAGGAGAGCAACTAAAAATGTCAATTATTTTGGTTTTGCAAAAGCAATCATGTCCAAAATGGGTCCCAGTGATGGTATAGCCACCATGTCCAAAGAAGTAAATGCAAACAAGCGTCAGGTGAATACTGAGAGGTTTGGTCACAGCACTTTGCAGACTTTCCTCAAAATCTAAGGCTTAGACACCTGATAATACGTGCCACATTATTTTGCAACAAGCTATCTGTTTTCAAACTCTTAGGAGCCCTGGTGGTGCAGTGGTTAAATTGGTGTCCTGCAACCACAAGGCTGTGAGTTTGATCCTGGCCAGGGATCAAGGTTGACGCAGCTTTCCATCCTTCCCTTCCAAGGTCAGTAAAATGAGTAGCCAGCATCTTGGGGGCAAAATGCTAATTAACTTGTAAACCGCCCAGAGAGTGCTCTAAGTGCTTTAGGGCAATATATAAGTATGATTGCTTTGCTTAGTCTACATCAGGGGTGCCCAAACCTTTTGGGCTGTGGGCCGGTTACGTGGTTCAGGGGTCATCATAGCCTATGGGCTGGATCCAGCCCCCGACGCCAGTTCATCTGGCCCACAAAACCCTCGTCGCTCCCGGAAGCAGAAGTAAAACGTGCCTGTCCGAGCACGTTTTACTTCCACTTCCGGGAGCGACGAGGGCTTCATAGGCCGGATGAATTGGCGTTGGGGGTTGGATCCGGCCCACGGGCTGTAGTTTGGGCACCCCTGGTCTACATCATACACACCCCTGACACTGTTCCCAACCTAGCAGAAACAGAGGAAGGCCAGTCCTCTCGATCTATTGGACTACAATAGTTCTTGCCTAGGTCTAATGAGACTTCTGGAAAGTCAACACTTGGAAGGCACCAGCCTGCCTAATCTGCTTAGGCATTCACATCTTGCATGATGGACTGCAATATCCCACTCCCCACAAAGGAGTAAGATTTTACCCGTGGAAGCTTACTTAGGAGTTTGTGCAAGTTCGAGCCTGTCAGCAGTTGTGACATTTAAAAGGCAAAACATTTTATATCCATGTGGTATTTCAATCAGAAAGTTTACAGAACGTACCAGGCTTGGGGACATAGATGTAGTATTGGTATAATTCTTTAGTCTTTGCAAAAAAAGCACAAATACAAGTGAACATAAATGAAGAGCACATTCTTACAACACAAATAGAAGAAAACGAGGAACAAGACTTGATGATTTTGACAAATGAAATTTTTTTCTGAGCTTATCAGATATATTTTTACAGCAAATAAAATTACATATTTCAATTGCTTGGTTATCAAATAAATTGCTTTAGAGGCAAGTTAAAATGATGGAAAATAGCAATATAACCATTTCTGATATCAGTAATCTACCCAACCTTAAAAAAAAAATACAGTTTCAAATCTAGTAATAGAACTGTAAATTTGTGCTATTACAAATGTGCTTTTCTCTTGCTCTGCTTCGTATTATTGGCGCTATATATATATATATATATATATATATATATATATATATATATATATATATATATATATATATATATATATATATATATATATATATATATATATATATCTGTTCTGCATTGCACAATATAGTATCTTGCTATATATTTTGATTTTTCGAGAGCTGATACATAGTACAATAAATAAAAAGGGCTGTTTTAGCAATAGTTGTTTTTAAAATAACTTTCAGAAAGTATTAAATAAGGCATTAAATGAACACTTTTAAATTCTTTAGGGACAGATCCTCAGACTATTTGCTATTGGATATAACATATACTATCCAAAGTAGTCTCTAATGGAACTATTTTTGGCAGAGAATCTCTAGCAGGGAATAGAGCTAAACCAGTGGTTCACAACATGGAGCCCATGCCCCACAGGGTGACTCCAATTCCCCGAAGCCTAAGTCAGTACATTGGCTGATCAGTGCTTTGGGGAATTGACTTAGGCTTCTGGGAATTGAAGTCCAAAAACCAAAGGTTGGGAAAGAGTGAGCCAGACTCATTGCTAATCGGCTTTATTGGTGCTTGTGTTAAAAAAACTACTGAAATATTTTTCACCATTCTTGTTTTCCCGTACACTTTCAAGGATAATAGCTATCAAATGTGTCAGATAACAATAAATTCAATAACATACCCCCCTCCCCGATCCATCTTCTAAAATATCTCTTTGGATTAAAGGAACTGATGCAAAGAGGAAGGTTTCTATGCTACCCTGTTTCCCTGAATATAGGACCTCCTCCCATAATAGGACACCCTCCCTTTTCCCCCCTGCCTTTGAAATATAAGGCCCCATCCAAAAAACAAGACCTCCTTACCTCCTAGCTGTAAGGTGGCCGGCGTGGCCCATAAGAAAGCCTGCCGCATCGGAGTCTCGATTGCCTCCCCGCTCACAACTAAGAGAAGTTTCCCCTGGTGAGAGCGGGATCGAGACTCCGACGCGGCAGGCCTTCTTATGGGCCACGCCGACCACCTCACAGCTGAGGCCAGTCTCGATCGCGCTTCCCCACTTGCAACCTAGGGACGCTTCCCTTGGTTGTGAGTGGGGAAGCGCGATCGAGACTGGTATTCTTCTTCATGGAAAAATAAGACATCCCCTGAAAATAAGACCTTGTGCTAATTTTTGGAGTTTTTAAAAATATAAGACAGTGTCTTATATTCGGGAAAACACGGTAGTTACCTAAAATAAATCCACAAATTGGAAACAATAGTGTCTTCATTATTAGAACTACCTAAAAATCAACCCAGGTAGAGTTTACAGCCCTTTACCCAAATTCTCTCATTCAAGTACTTTCTACTTTTTTAAAAAAAATCCTTTTTGAACATCTTGCATTTTAATTCTGCATTTTGGACCAAAAAATAAAATAATTCCCAGTTAGTTTTCCTTAAGAATTGTTCTTAAAATGTGTATTTTACCTGTGATAAATTAAACAATGATGCTTGGTTTATCTAAGTTGAATCTTGCCTGGATCAGGGTGAACAAACTGAAAATGAATTCTGAAAAGATGGAAGCAGTGGTATCTGTTCCAGGAATTTGGATTCATCTTGTTTTAAGAGAATTGCATTCCCTAGAAAGATCAGTTTCCAAGTCTGGGCGTACACTTTGTCTTAGATTCACAGATGATAGGCAAGAGGTGTGTTTGCACCATTATGGTTAGTGTGCCAACTTTGGCCCTTCCTGAATTGGTCTGATTTGGCAACAGCTCACTCATGCTCCAATCTTCCATCCATCAATTGTTGCAGTGCTCTCTATGCAGTGCTACATCTGAAGTATGGTATATCAAAAAACTTCAATTGGTACAAAATAGAGCAGCAAATTTGCTTACTTGTATACAGTATTATCCAGTGATAGGCATAAAAAATTACTACCACACTGTGGGCGTGGCCAAATAAGTGGGTGTGGCCAAATTGGTGGGCATGTGACTTGCTGGGAGTGGCCATGTGACTGGGTGGCCAATCTAGTCATGCCACATGGCCATGAAAACATCTGCAAACACAGACAACACTGGCTCTTAGGCTGTAAATGGATATGAGCACTGCACCCTAGAGTCAGATACGACTGGCTTTTGAGCAAGGGCAACCTTTACCTATTGTTAGATCCAAGACTGCCAGTCATATCTGACTCTAGGGTTCAGTGTTCATCTCTTTTTATAGCCAAAGAGCCAGCACTGTCTCTTTGTAGATGTTTCTGTGGGCTTGCGGCAGGCATGACTAGACACCAAAATGTTGTTACCTTTCCCACTGAGGTGGCCCCTATTTATCTACTTGCAATTTCTTGCTTTTGAACTGCTAGGTTGCCAGGAGCTGGGATAGAGACGGGAGCTCAAACGGTCATGTCGGCCTTCCAGCTAACAAGGCGAGCTTCTTAACCACTGAGATGCAGTGGCTCAAGTGGCTAAGGCTCTGACTGGAAGGTGGCAGGTCACAGTTTGATACCCAAATATTGCAGGACGGAGTGAGCTTCTGCCTCTGTCCCAGCTTCTGCCAACCTAGCAGTTTGAAAGCAAGAGATTACAAGTAGATAAATAGGGACCACTTCGTTGGGAAGGTAAACAACATTCCATGCACTCCGGTGTCTAGTCATGCCTGCCACATGGCCATGGAAACATCTGTAGAAGCAAACAGCGATGGCTCTTCGGCTTTGAAACAGAGATGAGCACTGAACCCTAGAGTGGGATACGACTGGCTTTCGAGCAAGGTAAAAGTATCCCTTGCTTGAAAGCCAGTCGTATCCAACTCTAGGGTTCAGTGGTCATCTCTGTTTTACCGTGGAGCTCCCTGGGAAAGCTGCAGTCTACCTCGAAGCAGCAGTGAGTCTTTAAGGTGTCACAACGTTTTTGTCTTTTTGTTTTGCAGAGAATAAAATGGCTACCAATTCAGAAGTTTTATTCTGTGCAAGCAGATCAGGAAGTAAACAAAACAAAAAGACAAAAATGTTGTGGCACCTTAAAAAAATGCTACTCAGGGAGCTTTACGGCCCTCATTCCCTACTTTCCCCTCTCTGGGAAATTCCCTTAGCCTAGCCCAGACCCTGCCCCCCCTCCCCCACACACACACGAGGCAGAGACTCATGGCCACGGCGGAGAAGGGCGGGCAGCACAGGTGCCCAGCTGACACGCTTCCTCCTCTACCCCGGCCCCCGGGATGGTGTAGTCGGACTTGGCTCCTCTTCCTCCTCCCCTTCCTGCCCCGGGGGTGTTGTCATCATCTCCTCTTCTTCTTCCTCCTCCTCCAGCGGCTGCTGCCTCCTTAGGAGGCTGCAAGTGCCACTTGAGCAGTGGTGGAGGAGGTGGCATGTGCAGCTGGGGGAAGGGGAGGGGGAGCTCACTCCACGCCGCCCAGACTAGCAGTAGCAGCAGCAGAAGCACAACTCTCATGATGCCCGGACATCCTGCAGGAAGAGAACTTCCTGCAGGATGTCTGGGCATTGCAAGAGTTGTGCAGCTCATGCCACACTGCCTGGACATCCTGACGCCAGGGGAAGGGAAGAGCTCACACCATGCTGCCTGGACCAGCCTGTATTCCACTTCCGCTGCCTCTTCTTACAGCAGCAGCAGCCAGACATCATGCAAGTGCTGCTGCTGCTGCTGCTAAAAAAGCAGTAGTGTGCAAGCTGGTCTGGTTGGCATGGCGTGCACTCCCCCTCCCCTTCCCCCAGCCTCACACGCCGCCCACACTGCTGCCACCCAAGCGGCACCCGCAGATTCTTAAGGAGGCAGCAGCAGCCACTGGAGAAGAAGGAAGAGCAGCTGCTTCACCTGCCACCGCCACCTCCTCCACCTGCCGCCACCATTGAAGTGGGTGTGGCCGGCCAAGGGGGCATGGCCTAGGAGGATTTTTGGTACCTGTACGCATGTACCGGGGCATACCGGGAGAAGCACACCACTGGTATTATCACAGTATTCCAAACCTAAAAGGTCTGCACCAGTTGCCATTTGCTTTCTGCATTCAATTCAATTATTGATTGCAATTTTTAAATGTCTGAATGGTTTAGAGGTTGGGCATCTAACGGACTGCTGGCCCATTTCAGATCATGCCTGGTTATTACTATCATATTCTAGAGGTAGATGCTGCTAATTACAAAGGCCTGCTAGAGGGTTTCTCCTTATATTATTTCCAACCTGAAATGTACTCCCATCCAAATTACAGCTGGTCTCTACTTTTGCTTTGAGAAAAAGTATAAAAATACAGTACATCTTACTAATCTGGTGTTTAAAATCATTTTAGTTCTGTTATTTGCTTCTAATAAAATGCTTCCTAATCACTTGGGTTTGTTCTAATATTTTATGAATGCATTTGTTATACACAACCTTGATTATTTAACAGGTATTGAACACACCTTTGCTGTTTTCAACTCGGCTAACAATTTCTAGTTCAGTATTCAGCATATGGAATACCTTATGGACATACAGTGGTACCCCGGTTAACGAATGCACTGGTTAACACTAAAACCAGATAACGTCAGGGAATTTGAGGAACACTTTTGCACTGCACAACGTTAAGTTAACGTTGTGCAAAGCAAAAGTTTTCCTCAAATTTCCCGATGTTGATCTCTGCCCCAAGGTCCCCAAATTTCCCGATGTTGACCTCTGCCCCAAAGCCCCCTTGCTGGGGGGGGGGGCAAGGGGGCCTCCATAGACCCAAGCGTCCAATCCCCTGTTAAGGGAATCGGCCATTGGACACTCTCCTCGCTTCCCCAAAAGAAAGCCGGCATTCAGATGCTCTGATCGCCGGCTTCCTTGGGGGGAGGGGAGTCTTCCCCGCCCTTTCCCCGCCTGGACGGGCTGTGGGTGTGCACAGACACACACATACACCTTGCTCTGGGAGGGACCGGGCCAGGCGCTTGGCTCTAATCCCTGCCAGGATGGGCCGAGGGTGTGCACAGACACACACCCGCAACTCGCCTTGGGAGGGATTGGGCAAGACCCTTGGCTCAGATCCCCAACAGGAAGGGCTGTGGGTGTGTGCAGACACCACCACCCCGCAGCTCACCCTAGGCGGGATCAGGCCAGACGCTTGGCACTCTCCCCTCCAGGACGGGCTGAGGTTGTGTGCAGACACACACATACACTTCACCCTGGAAAGGAGCTCCTTTCCCCGAAAGGAAGCCGGCATTCGGAGTGTCCCAATGCCGGCTTCCTTTTGGGGAAGCCACCACTCGCCGGAGAACCAAGCCCCAAAGTCGGCAGGGCTGGTTCCACCTGGGAAGGCACTTCCCAGGCAGAGACCAGTCCTGCCGACTTTTGGGCTTGGCTGAATCCACCTGCGTCTTTGGAAAGGGCAGCAGGGATTCCACACATCAAATTCCCGCTGCCCTTTCCAAAGAGGCAGGCGGATTGATTGCCCCAGGCTTTTTTTAATGTTGTGTGATAAATGTATCACATAACATTAAAAACTGGATAACGCTAAGACTTGTGGAACCAAATTTTAGCGTTATCCAAGGTGTTACTGTATATTGAAAGTAAGGTGTTTTTTCAACTTCTGTGTAGATATGGGATGCATTTCAATAGTCAGAACAACCAAAAGTAGTGAGCAGATAGCTGACATCTGGATCATAACAAATTTACAGTTTAACAATATTATGCACTTGATAGACTGCAATATCATGCACATTTACTTGGGAATTAGATCCTATGGACCATCTCATCCCTAAACTAATATCAAACAATAAATAAAACAAAAATGAAGAGAAAACGATGGTGACACCTTAAAGACTAATGGCTGTGTTTAACGTGAGCTTTCCAGAGACCTTCCTGGATAAGAGTGAACAAATTGATATTAAATTTTCAAAAGATGGAAGCACTGTTTGCCAATATCAGGCCCAGCAATTTTGGATTCACCTTAAGAAGTCTGAAGTAGACTTGATCCACACAAACTCACATTAAAAGATAGCAATTAGTTTTTAAGGTGCCATGTTCCACCCCACCTTCTTTCTTTTGTTTGTTTCTTGTCTGACATGCCTGTACAGACTAACATGGTTACCACTTTGAATTCCTAAACCAATGGGATCCATATATCATTACTCAAAACAAACATAGGATGCCTGTTGCCAGCCATGGGGTGGTGGACCATACGGTAGCACTGGAGAATATACATATTTTGTTGGCTTTGGGAAGCATGAATGGTGGTAACAGCCATGGCTCAAGACCATCTGAGATACACCCCCCCCCCCAATTCCTCATGTTTGGGCCTGCAGTATGCTCACTGCATGCAATAATCTCATAATTTTCATATTTGTTTCCTGTATATAATTGCTTTCCATGCAGAACAAACGTCACTTTTAAAATGGCTGCCATTTCTTTAGGAGATGAAAAGAATAAATCGGACCAAACGGTGGAGAATCAACGTGGGAAAGGATAAACCGTTTGTGGCTGAGTCACTAAATATAGTATCTGAATTTCCAAAATGTAAAATGTTAACAATAAGTTTTTTCATTGTTGTAAAGGACTGGCAAAAGTGCGGTTAATCAATAAATGAGGTAATCACGAACAAAGGTGCTTCCAATGAATCTTCAATGCTCATAAAGGTATAAATACATCAAAATCCAAAAACGAGTAAGCCTCTATATGAGATAATTTTTACGATATGTGATAAATCCACTTCTCAAAGCCTCTCCAGTTAAATAGAATGGCTTTTCAGAACAAAGTTCTTTCCTCAGGAAATCTTATCAGAAACTGAAATATATACGTTGAAATAATAGTATAAGATTTAAGCTAAGGCTTTATATGTGTCCATCGCCTCAAAACGAAGGATTTGTCACATATCTATTGTAAAAATTATCTCATATAGCGTCTTACTCGTTTTTGGATTTTGACGTATTTATACCTTTATGAGCATTGAAGATTCATTGGAAACACCTTTGTTCGTGATAACCTCATTTATTGATTGACCGCAATTTTGCCAGTCCTTTACAACATTGAATAAACTTGTTAACATTTTACATTTTGGAAATTCAGAGACTATATTTAGCGACTCAGCCACAAACGGTTTATCCTTTGCCATTTCTTCAAACCATATTTGAAGTTCCTCTGTGGATGAGCATAACCACCGGTGTCTCAACTGTAGCTTATTGAAAACATAGCCGATAGGCGGTTGACTGAGGCTAGTTGTCTGCCAGTTCTCAACCTTCTTTCAAGCATTTTCCGTGTTGCTTTCTGGTCACAATTTAAAGTGCTTGTGCTTACTTTTAAAGGCATGAGTTTGCTGTTGTTCAGTTGCACAGTCGATTCCGGCCCTTCGCGACCCCATGGACCACCGCCCTCCAGGCACCTCTGTTCTCCACCATCCTCCTCAACCTACCCAGCTCTGTGCCCACTACAATACCATCCAGCCATCTCATTTTTGTCCGCCCTCTTCTTCTTTTGCCCTCCACCTTCCCCAGCATCAAGGCTTTCTCAAGTGACTCCTCTCTTCTCATTTGATGTCCAAAGTACTTCAGCTTCATCTTTACTATTTGACCTTCTAAGGAGCAGTCAGGGTTGATTTATTCTAAGATTGACCTATTTGTTCTTCTCTCCTCCAACACCACATCTCAAAGGCATCTATTCTTCTGCGCTCAGCTTTCCTAATGGTCCAGCTCTCACAACCATACATTGGAAGAAAGTATGTTGCCTGCCAAATTTCTTGTTTACTTGTCTTTACTGAGGTCATCATTAGAGGATCTGCCCTGACTGCCTGTGCCATGTGATATAGCAGGGATTCTCAACCTGTGACCTACAAGCTGGATGGGGCCCGTGGTGCCATTTCATGTGGCCACCACCACACCCGGAAGTGCCATATGGTGGAGGAAAGGCAAAATGGCCATCCGGTCCCCAAAGCTATCTGAGGGAGCGTGACCCGTCCCTGGCTTAAAAAGATTGAGAACTCCTGTGATAGAGGGTAGATGGGAATTACAGGCCAAAATGAGGGTATATAAATAAAAAATAGTGAAAGAGAGAGAGACAGGGACAGAGACCATCACCTGATTTCACTTCACAAATTCTCCTGATGCCAATATGCTTATAATTTTAGGGGCAGGAAAAATATCTTTATTCTGCCAGGCATGTAACATTTTAAAATTCCATTGTTTTCATGTTGCTGCTGGTGCTGTTTAAATTACATTTTGGATTGTCAGTCGTAATGTATATATATTTTTTCTTTTTTTTATTGGGATGAATCTTCTGGAGAGCACTAACTGAAGAGTCGTATAGAAATCTCACACAGACCAAAATTATTTACTTTTTTGAGGACTGCCACAAATTGAGGTCTGTATCTTTTAATTGATTCTACTAAAACCGTCTCCAGTAGCTTAAAAGGGAATCTCTAATTAATAAGGCAACGGTTCTAGCAAAAGTATTATTTTAATAGGCGTATAATCATCACAGGTGGTAGCAGCTATTTTAGAAAAGGTTTTGGCCTTTCACTCTTACACTGAATGGAATATTCTTTTTCAAGCAGTGGATATTTAGGTCATGGCAGGGTATCATCCACAAACAGAAGATTATGTCCACTTTTATATAAGTGGATTTTCCTTCACTTCTTCTTTATCCCTGATAAACTCTGCCCCAGGGAAAGGTCATTCAATTAGTTGTGGAGTTGTGAACTTGGGACTCTTCAGAAGTTGCTAAACTGGAGTACTATATTCAGTTGGCCATTGGCCATGCTAGCTGGTCCGATGGGAATCTACTAGCAATCGGCAGAACAGGTTCCACCCGCTCCACTAGTGGATCCTGGTCTATTGATAGGTGGATACTATTACATGTAACCAAGCAGAAGTCTCTTTTTCAAAAACGGATGGCCAGAATCCTGCATAATTTAAATTGTGCAACTCAATACAATGAATTGCTGCTGAGTAATAAGGTGCTGGTCATGTTACAAGGCATGTGACTGATTTTTACAAAAGGCATGTAGCTAGTAATGTGATCAGTGTCTTGTTAGCAGCAATTTATTTATTTATTTACAATATTTATATACCGCCTTCCTCACCAATTGGTGACCCAAAGCAGTTTACAGCACTGCAATGAGTTACATGATTTAATTCAGGAATTCTCAACCTGTGTCCCACGGGCTGGATGTGGGCCATGACATAATTTCATGTGGTCCCCACCACCTCCACCACACCAGGAAGTGCCATGTTGGGGGGCGGGGAATGGCCATACAGCCCCTGAAGCTGTCTGAGAGAGCGTGACCTGGCCCCTGGCTTTTAAAGGTTGAGGACACTTGATTTATTTTTTTACAAACATAAATCAGCAACAGGATTCTACCCATATATATATTATTTTCTTTAAAATGTCAATAATCTGATTATGGGGATTAAAGCCAAAGTTGGTATACAGTACCTCAAAAGGATCTCACTGCTTCTAACCAGGAACACTCCCTTCCTCCTACATCCCCACATGTACCATGAAATCCTGATCTGGACAGTTGAGACTTCTCTGAACAAGGTTTTCTTTTCTTTCTATGCTTGTTTAGTCCATCCGGCCTGCGTTGCAGAAAACCAGTACTTAAATCAAGAATGGAAGGCTTGTGGAATAACGGTTAGAGCAATGTGGGCATTTTGTGGCTCCGTGTTTGTTGCTGGATTGTTGCCCTGCTGGTGTGGGCTGACAGGAGTTGTGGATGGTCACAGTTTACAAGAGCTAATGTGGGTTTTCAAACATGTTGGATCAATAACAGAAGTTTTACTTTAGAGGGGGAAGGGCATTTATCTGAAATGAGAATACTGCATGCTCTGGGCAAAGTCTGGTTCCACCATAGGAGAAAAGGTGCTTGCATGGAGGCTAATTTCGCAGGACATTACAGGACTATATTGACATCACACCAGGCTATCCATAACTAGGAGTCAGAGCTTTGAATGTGCACCTTCCATATTATCTGACTGATTAGCCCTCCTTGTGTTTCTTGATCAGGGAAAATCAAGAACAAATAGATGTTTGTAGCAAAGCTATGGTTATTTCTTGTATGCCACCAGCACAGCTTGAATCCACTGGAAGGACCAGCAAAAGAAACTGTCAACATGCTGTCCTTCAGGAAAGGGCTAAAAACCTGGCTGGCAAAGCAGGTGTGGGGCACCAGCCATGTGGTGACCCCTTCCTGCTGGCTGATTTAGTAAGAATACTCTCTCCCTCTTTTAATCTCTTTTCATCTGTAGGGGTCGGAGTAATTTTTGGTGGCAGTTTTAATGGGGTTTTTAAAATGTGATTGGTTTTATCTTCTGTGAGCCACCCAGAGTCTTCAGAGTTGGGCAGCAATATAAATCAGAAAAATAAATAGATAAATAAATAAAATCTTAGCAGAATAACATTTTTTTAAAAAAACCTCTCCATCAAAAGATATTCTAAAACTAGTAAGATACAGTACTTTTATTACTTGAGACAATGGAAATTCCTGAATGTCAATCTTTCCCTTTCACTAAATTTCCAAGAAAGATTTTCTGCAAGGTTTTTAGGTTGTCAAAACAAATAGTTTTCTTTCTAAAATGCTAAGTGCTTCGTCTTATTTACCAGGACAAATAAGTTGGGCCACTGCACACTAAAATGCAAGGAGTATCTCCAGGCAGTTAAATGGCCTAGTCATACTACCAGAGGATAAAGAGCATTTAGATTTGTGAGTGTTCATGGCGTTCAGTACGGAAAAGAATATGGAGGGAACTTTTAAAAGTTGTAAGAAAAATTTATCTTAATGCCCTCTTTTATGCAGATGGTAGTACATCTAGTCATAACATTAAAAGTATAGCATGCTCCATTGGGCTACAGCACAAAATCTAAGTAGAAATGGCAAAATATTGCTGCCAGTCAAATGCCCAATATTGCAACAGTCACTCGGCTCACAAAAGTTGCAAGGGTATCTTCCCTGACTTGCAGGATGAAATCTAGTAGTAAGTTATAACTAGAGCATTGAATCAATAGCTCTTACATAACTGTTGACACACCAAGCCTCCAATGATTCAGGCCTACTCTAGTTACTGAGGGATTTCAGTTGCTGTCTCCTAAGTTACAGTAGGTAACTAACTTATGGAATTAATTATACTGAGATCAGCAGGGGTGATAATAATGGCAAAGGCAGCCAGCTTAGACATCTAATCTTTTTAAAGAAGATTAAACAAATGAATGGACTGTTGTCTATGAATGGGTATTAGCCTTGCTAGGGGAATAGAAATTTCCTGTTCCAAGTTTCCAAGCTTTGGACCCAGCCATTGCCTAGCATTAAGCTGTAAGATTGTTAGGATGGTATTGATCAAACACCTACCCATATTTCCTTTACGTTTTAGTGCCTAGAATTTTTTTTGTTGTTATTCAGTCGCACAGTCGATTCTGACCCTTCGCGACCCCGTGGACCACTGCAAACAGGCACCCCTATCCTCCACCATCCTCCTCAGCCCACCCAGCTTTGTGCCCATTGCATCACTTTGGAGTAATTTCTGTTCTTTGCACTTTTTGCACATTTTAAGTTTCAATGGGACATCTCAAGATTAGTAATACTTGGAGGGGTGGGTGGGGTCAGTTCGCAAATGCAGCTTTGAACCTACCTAGTGCAGTCTTGAGAATAAAAAGGGCTATTGTTTTTTTAAAAAAATTCAAAACATAGTTTTGAAATTTAAAAAAATAACTATGTCATGTTTAGAAAGAATATCCATATTCATATCCAATATTCATATCAATATGAAAAGACCGCAAGTCTATGGACTGCAATTACAGTTCAGGTTGATTTAGCGGTGTCTGAAAGTGCAAACACTCTATGTAACAACCCACACAGCTTTATCTACACAAACACACACTCCCTTTCTAAAATGTATGTGGAGGGTGCACATGTCAAAGGTTAATGTGGTTATTATCTTCCCTCCTTCTACTGGCCTTGCTTGATATTCCATTTGGTGGCAACCTCTTTATAGATCAAGCTCCAGTGGGAAGTCCATGAAGCTTCATCCCTCCTTGCCTCTAGAAAATAAATAAAAACTCTGTTATTCAGAGAGGCCTTCAAGAGAGAACCACTCTTATGCTTTCTAAGGTGTATTAAATTGAATTATTTGATTTCTATTTGATGTTTTTTTGCTTTTAATCCGTGTTAACTGCCCAGAGTGGCCATCATACTAGATGGGTGGAACTAGATGGATGGAATATACATCTAAAAATAAATAAAATATTCTGGAGAACTGAAAACCTTGCTTGGTTTATCTTATGATGTTCTAAAATCTAAATGGTCTGTGTGACTGTAGTATTTGACTTTTCAGAATAAAATTGAAAAACAGTTTAACAGATGTCTATGACATCACCAGCTTTCTCATCTTTTCTTCCAGGTAACTACATACACTCATTTTCAAAAAGATACATTCAAGTAACAAGGCTGGCTCTTTCATTAAACACAGGGAGGTAACCATACCCGTCAAGTGTGGCTCCGGAAAATACAGGACCTGCGCAGAACCCTTCTGGTTCTGCGCATGTGCAAAAGGGTTCTGCACATGCACAGAAGGGTTCTGCGCATACGCACATGCGCAGTAACTACTTTCCCCACTGGTCAAATTACGGGATGGCAGCGGGAAAGTGGAGGAAGCGGCATGGAAATACGGGAAATCCCGGTCAATCCAAGATACTTGACAGGTATGGAGGTAACCTCTTCAACCAGCAGATTTAGGCTATCACAAATGGACAGTAAATTGTTGTTTTGTTTAATCTTGCATTTCTACTGCTCAAGGAAATATTTATGTGATTCTTTGGCTCAAGTGTCAAAACAACTTGGTTGGTCTAGTCATCCTGTGAGCTATTTAGATCCAAAAATTCTAACCTCAATTTCAAACAAAGAGATGGGTAAATCAGGCAACAGTGGGTTTTCTAACAGGTAGCTATGACTAGTAGTACTGTTAGGATTCTGTTGAAACATTACTTGCCAAGTAGGATAGGCATCCTTTTTGCCTTCGTACTTGGCAAAAGGATGACAGTTGATAGCCCTGCAGATAGCTTCCATAGAGATGTGGCCAAACCAGGCAATAGGTACAGCACACTTGTAAAAGAAATACTAGCCATACAAGTAATAGCATATGATTTTCCACACCTACATATCTTCCACTTAGTACTCTTTGCTTTCTGATTAGTCTTTGGAAGATAAACACAAGCGTAATTTGCAGTAAATCCTCTTGTGGGAAGGAAAATGGGTTCATCATAAAGACCTTATTCTGGCTATTTCCTCTAAATTTGTGCTGTTTTTTTATATTCCTCTGCTTCATGTATGGATTGTGTGTTGTCTAAGAAAGGTGTTATCTGTCCAAAATGCTGAGGATTTGCAAACAGGACTTTGGCAGATGATACATTGCATTCCATTTGCTCCATTAAATTACTGGTTTTATTGAAGTCCTTTTGAGAAATGTAATGGTCCTCAGGACATAGTATATATAATTCATACTGCCATTTACCCAGCAGGTTATTAAGTTTTTCCTAACGAGACAAAGAAGTACAATGTGGAAAATGATTCCATGTTCCCATAGTGTCGATTTTGTATGGGTAGCAGTCTTTATAGCCATGCTTTCAGGGTGATTCAGGTAATTGTAGTCCAAAAACATAACTTTCCCAAACATTGCACAAATATACAGGAATGCCATTGTGCTAGTCTTTGTGCAAGTTGGGGTGAATAGAACGGCTAATATTTTGTTATGATTTTGAAGTTTTCCCCTGGTTTAAAAGCTGGCAAGCAGAGTAGAAATTTAAAAGCTGGTCACTCAGATCCATGCTTATTTTCAGCCTGATAACCACAATTGATCTTACATTTAAGTTGAGATATACACAAGTCTTTTGCCCTAATAAATGGTTTAAGAGGCTGGTTTAAGATGGAAAGCCGTGGCTAACTTAAGACTTCTGGGTTTATTCAATGCTCACTATGAGAACAGAGAAGAGAAGAGGTTGTGTATACAAGCAAAAAGGAAGGGTCTATGTTAGCATACTGCTGTCCAAACACAACCATTCCTGAAACCACCTTCTTCTAGATGTTAGGGCTGTAGAGGTCTGAATAGGCCGACAGTAAAAAAAATGCCTTAATCTAGTGTACACTGGTAAATTCTTGAAATAACAAAGTTAATTTACTCATACATGATAAAAGACATGCTAATGTTAAGACGTAATTAAGATTGCAAGAAAAGTGCTGTTTAAAAAATAAATAAGATGAAAAGCATTCATTAGATATAAGGCAGCATAATACCCAAAGTACTGAAAACACCAATTCTATCATTTTATAGTAAACACATTAGGCACAGCTCCTGGGGTAGCAGCAGGCCTGCTGACGGGGGATCATTTCACTGTGAAAACTGAGCATTTTCCTCAAGTCAAGACCCACACAAATCCATGTTTCCTTCAGCAGGAAGTGTTCACATCATCGGTAAATACGTATTTCCCAAAGACTTCTCCAGACAATATTTTTCTCTGGTAAATGCAGTTACTCATTTGCTGCAGAAGACTGGAGGACATCCTTTTTCTTCTTTAACAAAAGCACTTAAATTATTTGTATATCTCTTTTTCTCAGCACCTAACAGAGTATTTTGTGACAATGGAAACCTAGATTCTTTTCTCCAGTAGCCCATCAGTTATGATGGGGAGTGCTACACATGTTAGATAATATAAATCTTAGAGGCACACACTGAACAGCGCCTGTAGCGTAAGGAACAATTGCCTTCTTCCCAAGTCCACAGCATTTCATACCTCTTAAAAAAGTTGTATACAGTGTGTCCCAAAAGTAGCTATAGATAAGCAAAATCTTGGAACGTGTTCTCCATAAGTGGGGAAGGGCTTTGTGTGTGTGTGTAGAAAGAGGTAACCAACACATAAACATGTTGTAAAAAATTGGGAGGAATATTTTGTACATAAAGGTACATTTAGCTACTATTTCTCATTTTCCCTATGTATGGCAACTGTTGGGACAACCTGCAATTGTTTTCTTTATAGATGTGCTGAACTCAGTGCAATTCTGTGAATGTTTATTCAGCAGCTTGGGGTTTTTTATGCCTCCTTCTTCTGTGACTAGGCCAGATGTGACCTAGTGTGAGAAATAGTAGCTGGCAACTCAAGGTTGCCGTTACCAGGGTACGCCCGATTGTGGTTCAAAAATACCACAATCTTCAAGGAGGCTCTAATTGTGCTTGAAGTATTATCCCTAATTGAAGCATTATCCCTAATGGAAAATGCCAGGAAGTACAATCCAAACTCAAAAACTCACTGAGTGCAGCTCTTCTGGAATTGGATGAAACCTCTTGTGTGGCCATTTTCGGCTTATACCAGCAGAACTCCTTGTGCTGGCTAATCTCAGATCTGTCAGCACAACTGCTATGCTGGCTGGCTGACATCAGCTGGCCAAAAAAATAAAATCAAAACAGAGCTGGCGAAGGGGAGGAGCAGAGTTGAAATAAACCAGATCTTCAACTCCATGCAGTCCTGAGTAATAGCTGTTACTGTACGGCAGCACAAAGTAAGGCCAGGGTCAGGAGAGTCTTCAATAATTTCCCACATCCCATTGTTGGGAGGGATTTAGATCTGATAATGCTTCAGTTTCCCCTCGGCCATTACAGCTAGTTAGGAAAGCACTCTTATCCTTTGCAAACATAATTTTGAATTAAATGGCCACTGTCCTCTTCTTGTCAGTTTACTGGTTCAGTCCTTGTTTCCGTAACTATTTTTTGACCTTATTCTGCAGTAGGACCTTGCTACACCCATAGATCTTAGATTTTTCTGCTGATTCCTTTTAGACTGTGCGTTGCGCCTGTTCTGCAGTCTCTAACACTGCAGCACAGTCTCTTCTAGGGATGAACTCTCCCCTCAACAGACCTCTCTACACATGGAAGTGAAATTACTTGCATTATCTCATTATAAGGGATAACGTAAGTGGATAGAATGTTAACATTTTCTTTTTAAAAAACGAATCACCTGGGGAAAGCCCTGGATAGTTTTTCCCAAGTATCTTTTACTGCTGCTTTCCAACTTCTACTTTTAAATTGTTAGAAGCATTTGGGAAAAGAAATATAATAGAAAACACCCAAGGACCAGATATTATGTGATGCTACAACTTCAAGACATTTGGTACCCAAGGAGCTCTGAGGCATACCCAAGAGGACCCATCTACAGGGCTCTCACCTAAGTATGGCTCCTGATTTGCTTCAGTGGGGACGGCAGTCCTTTCTATGCAAATGAAAAGAGCGAAATCCGGTCCCACTTCTGCTGTGTGACCATGGAGCTGCTTTTTACACAGAAGTGAGCAAGGTTATCGCCATAAACTAGAGGTCCACCTCCATGTGCCACAACCCTTGTGAATGCTACAGCAGGATGGAAGGCCCTTCAGACATGACTTTCATGGGCACAACTTGGGATGGAATGCTGTGCGTAAAGGGGAAACACTGTGTCCTCTTTGATAACACAATAAGAACAGATTTAAATTGCGCAGAAAAGCAAGCAGACGTTAAGAGAGCGTTCTCAATAAAACACTACTTCTGAGCCTAAAGCTAACCTCCAGTGAAAGTTATAATCACTGGATCAACTGCTGAATGGTAAATCAGCCCTTATGTAAGGTTTATTGTTTCCAAAGGTTTAGCTGAGACAACTGGATTTCAGACCTGTAGTCTTTAGTCAACTAACTCCTGCCAAAATGTTCCACACAGTACTCTTTTCTGGTGTAACACAATCTTGCTGCCATGATCTTTCCATACGTTACTGTGTAATAAGCTCTTAATTCTTTGGTAGGAACATCGGTTATACTTCTAGAGATATTAATGCACAGGATTAAGCCCTAGTAGGAATACATGTTCCCTGTCCCTTTCTCTTTAATGAGCACAAAGCCACCCTTCTCTTTAAGATTGGTAGGAACCCTGATCCTTATGGAAGTACTTAGCACTGTTAAGCAAAGCAACAACAATAATATAATTCTGAAAGATCAGCAAATCTAGTTTTGCTGTTATTTCTGGAAACTCCCTGTTGAAACAAAGACAAAACTTCATTTCTCAACTTCAGAATCCATGGAAGAGCCAAAATCAGGATTATCCTAACTACTCTATAATCCTAACAGGCCCCCTTGACACATTATGAAGGCGAGAACAGGCACAGAACAGCATCTCTTCTGGACACCAAAAGTGTGTTCACTGTCACCCCATTTTAAAAATGTCTAATTTGTCTTTGCTCTTAGTAAACTACTTCAGCAACTAAAAGCAAACTATCCACAAAATATGGTTTTGTTGCAACATATAAGATTGGGGAGGGGGGTGGGTAACTGATATTTAACCCAGAAAGTGCTTTAACTGCTCCATTCATTCATCATTTTTTTTTGCACTGCTTACATTTTGGTTTGTCTGAAATAAATACATTAAAATCATTCACTGTAACCTTAACTATATCTGTATATAAACTCACCTTCCAGTAAACAAGTACTATAGCTTTTTATTTTTATTTTTTTTTGCGTATTATGGTTTTAAAATGTTATTCTTCATTTTCTTATTTTTAAACTGACTGCAACATGCTCAAGGGTGACTTTCCAGTCAATTTCACCCAAATTCCAACAGGAATTGGTTTATAAATTGGTTCCAACTGGAACTGGTCATTTGGAATTTCCAGTGCAGGAAATTATTGTATAATGCGCCTCAACTGGTATTCTAAATTACAACTCAAGGTGTCTAATATCATCTAATGAAGGAAAAGGAAAAGTTACTACTGTATTTTCAAATTAAACTCTATGCTGGCAGGAAAACACAACCTACGTGACTGGGCAAACTCATTTCTTCCTAAAAAGAATGAAGGGAAATGAGCTACATGTTTTGCCCCTATTATAGCACTGAATGGCAGCAGCCTGTAAACACAGTAAAACCATGCCCCACCTGCCAAATCAAGATGATTAGTTTGGCCTAGCTATGTTATGGCAATTTGGCAACTAATGAATACCCCACCCCACCCCGGTTCCTGTATTCAAAGCCTATGTCGAGAATCATGGCTATATCCTCCAGGAGACCCTCGGTTTCTATGGGGTTTGTACGAGTCCGGGTAAGAGTCAGCATACTCTTCTTCCACCAGGGGATAATGGTCACGGCTATGTTGGGAACTGGAAGACAAGCGGTTCCTGCTCTTCCGAGCCCTTTCGTTGTGGTAGTTTTCGTCAGAGGTCATCAGGCTACGCCGTTCAATTGGAGAGTTCTCAGTAGAATGGTTGCTATGCCTCGTACGTTGGCTCTAAAAACAGCAAAGAATTCAAGCGTTAAAAAGGGGGAGAGGCGACAAGCAATTTCATTTCACTCCTTCTGAATTAGGTGCAATTTTGTTCTGGGGGGGCCTTCAGCATCCGTTGGGTTCTGTCGTGCATTAAAAAAAGCTTTTTGGCTGCTGTTTAATATACTTGGTCGAGACGGCGAGAGAACAGTGGATGCCTTTGTACTTTATTAAGATACTTGGGATTGAGAATAAATGTTCAACAGAAGATTTAGAACACAAGTTGAGAAAACATTGCTTGACAGGGAATTTTAAAATATAAATTTGAGTCTGTCCATTTGGAAGTTCAGAGAAAGAGCCCCTCAAAATGCAGATTTTTAAACCATCTTCCTCTAATGGCAGTTATACGTTCTTTAGTTTTGTCCCATAATTTCAAAGATGACATGAAATGTTTTGGTTGTGTCTTTTGCTTGTTAGGCAAATTGCTAAATATAGTTTGAACTTACCCTTATTATGTTTGAAAATTTAATGCTTCTGAGATAAACTGTATAATATTTTCATTTTTTTCTGAACTCATGTGAAAATAAGGGCATGAAATATGAGCCAATATTTTGAACGCATTGCTGTTGCTTCACTCTAATCTACCTGCCCTTTCATGGTGAATCAACAGCAGATAAAATAGCCAAGCAGAACAACAGTACTTTAAAGATTATTTCTGTACTCAAGGCAATGCCGTTTAGCAGAGAAATACACTACAAGGGAATTTAGAAGGAGATGGTCAAACTCAGGAACTATTGGTCTAAAACAAATAGAAAAATTTCAAACAGAAAGGTCAGACTGGGGACACTTGCAAGGTCAGTATATAGTTAGGACCATTAGAGCAATAGTTTGGAATTTTACTAAAAGCAGTAGTAGCTAATTAATTAATTTAGATAACTATTACATTTGTGACCATGTTCTAAGTTGTACTTTTAGAGAGAAGCTAACTAATATGATCAATAAGCATGCTTTCCCTGAAGCAATAATTAGCCTCTTCAGAAAACTACAGAAAGTTTCCGAGGATGGATCAGCAAGCTTGGTCTGTATTGGGCTACCTCATCCATTTATATGTACCCTCTTGGTTACCTCTCAAGATCATCAGGTAAATTTTCAGGATGTCTCAAAGATTTACAGTGGTTATAGCTGATCCAATATCTAAGCCATGGGTTCACAACCTACGGCCCGTGGGTCAGATCCAGCCCACAGCACCAAATAATCCAGCCACCAACTTCGCTCCAGCTGGCCCCAACCCCACCACCAGAAATGGCTGTGGACTCATTTATGGCTGTGAAAATGCATTTACTACAGCTGTAAATGAGTCCACGGCTGCTGTAAACACATTTATGACAGCTGTGGATGAATTTTACGGCACCAGTCTGGCCTGCTCAGCTGTCTGAGGGGGTGTGGTCCGGCCGATGGCTGAAAAACATTGAGAACCCCTGATCTAAGCCAAAGTGGACTAATGATTGTGGCCCTTACAACTAGATCACTGATGTCCATTTCCAGTAATACAACCCAAACAAGATTATGTTATTGGTCACTGCAAGGATTTCCTACCTGAAACATCTTAGCTTGCATTCTCATAATGCTGTATGAAAGCAGCTTTTGTCAATTCTTTGACTAGAATTTAAATTGGGATACTTTGGGATTGCAGATCAACAGTGAATGGGGATATGGGTGAGGAGAAGAATCCATATGTAGATCCCATAACTGTGCTCTGTTCACACGATTTGGCTTTCCATAAGTTCAAGAGAAGCAGTTTGCTAACAAAAAACACTAGAAAATAAAAATCACATAAAACCAAGAATGTGCCCACAGAAATTAAACGGTTGTTTGCGCAGTCAACCACTCAATAAACAGAAGCAATACCATGTGACAAAGCTGGCCTAACAAAGTCAAACATACATTTGAAATATAAACACTTCACTACACACATGTAGAGAAGGGGGAAAAATACAAGAGAGCACTTCATTAGCGTATGAGTGTGTTCAGGAAAAAAGGTTATCTCTTGCACAGTTTTTGATCAGACTGCATTTTGGGAGATGCCAGTAATTTGCTTAGCTTTCCGGCTGAGATACAGTGGAAAGTGGACATATATCAAACACCACACAAATGTGCCATGCTCTTGAGTGAAATTGGTCTCTGTGCACTCTTGATCTTGCACTTACAGACATACAGAACTTGTACTGAAAACATATTTTCCCCCAAACTTAATAAAGCACGTACTTCTCATTAAGGACTATTTACATGCCACGTTTGAAGTTTCAAAGGCCAGCCGTTTTTGAGCTATCCCTGTGGAAAAAAATGGTCAGAAGCTTTTTATAATGGGAAAAAAAATATTCATAATTTTAGAGAGAAAAAATCATCAAAACAAATGAACAAGTTTTTGCCAAAATGGGAATTAATGAAGCTAATTAGAGGGGGGGGAGGAGGGGTTAGCATGGTAGTACATTGTTTGTGAGCCGGACAACATGTGGAAAATAATTGAAATACAAGGGTAATTAGTGTCATATATTTCTTATACACTTATCTTCTAAGAACTTTCACAAGTCCTTTTTACAAATGGCTAGATATTATGTTCCATTCCCCTCAGTCTATACATGAAAGTATTAACGTTATATATACAACATCTGTATATATAAAAAACAACAACCAAGGGCTACCAAATTGGCCAGATATTATTCGTTTGGGTACTAAGACTGGTTCTCAAATGTCCATATGTTATTTGTTGGCTGTAGGTAGCATCATGATGATTCATAATTGACAATGAGCCAAACCAAAACAATCACCAGCGTTCCATAACCTTCAAACACAGCAGTTTCCAATGGAGACAGTTTCACATTCAGCAGAGCCTTCTCAGATGTTGAGACACTGAGGGTGCACTTCTTTGTGGTGAAACATCACTGAGTCAAACTAATTTGTGATGAGGGTTGACTTGACTGAACTATAAGCAAAGGCCATAATTAAGCTCCATTTTGCCATCATTTGCTAGTAAACATTTGTTAGTCTTTTTCAGTAGATATAGGTAAAGGTCACCTTTGCCTGAAAGCCAGTCCTATCCGACTCTAGGGTTCAGTGCTCATCTCTGTTTCAAAGACGAAGAGCCAGCACTGTCTGCTTCTGCAGACATTTCTGTGGTCATGTGGCAGGCATGACTAGACGCTGTTTACCTTCCCACCAAAGTAGTCCCTATTGATCTACTTGCAATGTCTTGCTTTCGAACTGCTAGGTTGGCAGGAGCTGGGACAAAGACGGGAGCTCATTCTGTCCTGCACTACTCGGGAATCGAACTGCTGACCTCCCGCCTTCCAATCAGCCACTTGAGCCACTGCAGTCCCTTTCCAGTAGATATACCTTTCCAGAAGATATACCAAAGTGCATATTCGAAAACCCTGGAGGGGTTCCACTGTATATGTGGAGATGTGTGCCTACGGGGAATTGCCTTCAAATCTACACTAATACCTTGGCTTTTCCCAACCTCTCATACAGGCCGTGAGTCATGACCAGGTGAAACAAAGAAAGACACAGAAAGGCAAACATACCTAGCCAGGGCCCAAACCTTTCTGGCTCCAGAGTCTTGGAGACACATTGTTGTCCCAGCCTGGTACCCGCTCCAACCTGAGACACCAAGTCACTGGAGGGCATTTATGCTGGTCCACTGCCAGGCCCTCCTTCTGCAGTTCTCGAGGGAAAGTTCCAAAGGACACCAATGTCAGAGAAACTATGCCCCTGTGACACTAGAGAAATTGAAACCATAGCACACGTTCTCTGCATCTGCCCTTGTTATAGAGACATCTGGAACAAGTTCATATCTCTGCTGCTCCGCAAGTATCCTGGCTGGCCAAACAGCACATACACCCACTGGCTGCTATCTGGTGAAAGGCCCACCTTCACCCACGACACTGCCAGGTTCTGCGCCACAGTGTGTAAGATCAGAAGAACAATCCTGACAGGTCCTTCAACTAAACAAACCACTAGTGTTACATCATAGGCTTACTTAGTAATGGTTGTACCACTATTAATCTTAAATGCTAATTTTACTACTCTTTAACTCTGAGCAGAAATGCCCCTTTAAAAAATATATTTTAAGTACCCTCATTTTAATTTCTGTCTCTTGATATATTTTAAGTATTCTCGTTTTAATTTCTGTTCTTTTTGTTGTACTATGCTGGTCTTGGACCATAATAAGGAGTGATTGATGGATGGATGGATGCACTGGAAATGGTTTTAATTTAATTAATGGAAAAGCCCTCACTTTTTGGAGAAAATGGGGCTGCTGCAGCACATTCAGATTTCTGCGTACACTGTGAATCCCACGTATGTCTGCTTGGAATGAATAAGAGGAGGAGAGAGAGAGTTGTTTTGCGCTGCATCATGGCGCTGATTAAGAAGAGTGATTAAAGCATGGACTCCTACCTGTAATCCAGAGATTGCTGTTGGGTAAGGGGACAGTGCAGTGGAGCCTAAGTTTCTCCCAAGCAAAGGTGTCATGGGTGTGCTGCTAGTTGTGTGTGTTGCACGCCAGTAAGCCTCGAGATATTCTGCCAAGTGTTCACAAGCATCTTCAAGCTGATTTTCATCCAGAATAACATCAAACATTTCCTGTTCAGGAAAGGATACTGTATTAAACTTCAGAAATGAAAACAGTTAGGCAACCAAGGTCGTTATGTAACACTGAGTTGACTCAGACAGTTTAGACCAGGGATTCTCAACCTGCAGCCCATGGGCTGGAATGCAGCCCATGGCACCACTTCATGTGCCATCACCCACCGCCTCCACCACACCAGGAAGTGCCATGTGGTGGAGGAAGGGCAAAATGACCGTCTGGCCCCCAAAGCTGTCTTAGGGAGTGTGACCCAGCCCCTGGCTTTAAAAGGTTAAAAACTCCTGGTTTAGACTGATTCATCCTGTTTGTTTTGTCTTGCTTCAGCCACTAAATTTTGCACACTTAGTGCAACTTTCCTTACACCCATGATACTAGGACTACAACCCAGTGTCCACATGAAGCGCAGATGAAACTGGTCTCAACAGAGTCAAAGCAAGATTTTTAAAAAGCTCAGGTAGTTGTGCAACAGAATTTCAGCTGGTATCTGAAATGCACCACCAACCTCTGCAAATATAGGTAAAGGTAAAGGTTTCCCTTGCTCGAAAAGCCAGTCATATCCGACTCTAGGGTTCAGTGCTCATCTCTGTTTCAAAGCCAAAGAGCCAGCGCTGTCTGCTTCTGCAGATGTTTCCGTGGGCATGTGGCAGGCATGACTAGACACCAGAGTGCATGGAATGCTGTTACCTTCCCAAAGAAGTGGTCCCTATTTATCTACTTGCAATTTCTTGCTTTCGAACTGCTAGGTTGGCAGGAGCTGGGACAAAGACGGGAGCTCATTCCGTCCTGCAGTACTCGGGGATCTAACTGCTGACCTTCCACCTCCCAGTCAGCGTCTTGAGTCACTGCAAATATACTGAAAGCTAAAAGTGCATCTGGGACAAAGTAAACCAAGGAGGAATTTGAGAAGCAAATTGCTAAAGCTATAAAAGTCAATAATGCACATTAATTTTAGGACACAAAGAAAACTTGAAAATGCACATGGTGTCATCTCTCTTACTCAGTAAGGCAAACATAGCAATAAATGGCACACTCACACACACACACACACAAGCAAATGCACAGATGTATCTATAGCAATGACCAAGCTAAGACAGCTCCATTCTGGTTAGCTCCAATCCTCCTGAAATACAATTATGATGATAAACTATACCTGACATGTACACTACTTTGTGGTAAGGGCATTGTCTGATTTGGCACCAAGCCTACCATATGCTATGATCCGTAGTCACTGCATGTGCGGTTGTTATGTTAACATATGGTTACAAATGACTGATACTGTAAACGCAGCTTGTATGTGCTCTTCTCAGCAGGCAAATCCCGACATCTGTTTGTGTTGCTGCCACAAGGCAACAAGCTCAGATATAGTACCAGCACACTGGACCTTTTCTCAATCCTATACTGTACATTTATTCAGTGGCAGCACAGTATTTTTTAAGGCATCAGTCAAAGTAGCTGCTTGAGAGTCACCAAAAGACCGAGACTTGGATCCAAAAAGGGCCTGTCTGCTAAAAAGGGTTTTCCACTTGGAAAAGAACCATTTCTGATTGAGCAGAAGTCGATGCTAAGAAAGACTCCCTGTGCTGACTAAATGCACAAGCAGTCCAAAGTCAAGAGAAGGCGGCTTCCTAGAGTCATATGGTTTTGGAAACATGCAGTGCATTAAATTACAGTAACTTTACCACCATGACTATCAGGAGAGGGCAGGAAAAGGAGTACAGGTAGTTCTCTTGGTTTCAACACATTCAGAGTTTGATTAATTGCCAACTGTAGCTCAAGTCAGTAAGGGTAGGCCTGCCATAAATGGTGATGTTACATCTCCACAGCAACTTCTACAAATATGTGAACTCATGGGACACACACACAATGTACATAAAACAAACACCTTCCACTATCTTGTACATACCGGCGGACATTGTGCAAGCTTATCTGCAGCAACCAATTGGACATTTAAGTGTTTGCTTTGTGACTTTCCCCTCGATTTGATCAGTCGCTGCAAGACCTAGAGAACATGAACAAGGGCGGTAAGGTTACTTTCATCTGATATATCATGTCAACTCCAAATTGGCTGGGATATCCCCACACCTTCACAAAAATCTTTCCTCATTCGTGTTCCTTATCTCAGAATTATTTCCTACCTTACAGTCAGGAGACAAAGCAATCTGCTGCCATTCCCATCAGGTGCAATTGCTTTCAGGTTCCATACCAATCACTTAAAACTAGTCAGCTTTATATTCATTTGCAACCCTGCAGCATGAAATATGGCAGTGGTGTAAAAAAATAATTAGTTTCAAAGCATCTTTATTTCCTTTTTTCTTTCTTGGCTGGGGTATGTTTCAAAAGTCATGAATCTTAAATAGCTAATTCTACATTTCTTAATGTGGCTCAACTGTGAACATAATACATGAGCAGAATAAGACCCTCTGTGATTCTTCTCTATATGCCACAATTTTATTTCACTGACTAAAGGGCTTTATTCAGTGGTGGGCATCAGCAGGTTTGCACCAGTACACACATACCAGCTGGCAGGCCAAGTATGGGGTGCAGGTGGAAGGGTTGCCTCTGTGGGGTGGTTGGTTTAGTGGAAAACCTCCCCCTCCGGTACCTTCGGTCCCTGCACCCTTTTTAAGGGAGTGGGTGGTTTTAATTAGTTTTAACTATGTCATTTTTATATATGATTGTAAACTGCCCTGAGTCGGCCTCGGCCGAGTGGGCGGTGAAGAAATCTAACTAATAAATAAATAAATAAAATCTCTGTTTCAAAGCCAAAGAGGCAGCGCTGTCTGCTTCTGCAGATGTTTCCGTGGTCATGTGGCAGGCATGACTAGATCCTGGAGCGCATGGAACACTGTTTCCTTCCCACGGAAGTGGTCCCTATTTATCTACTTGCAATTTCTTCCTTTTGAACTGCTAGGTTGGCAAGTATTTTTCCAGATTCCAGTTTTAACCAGAAACATTACAGCAGTAATCAGGGACTAAAAAATAATCTTAAGAATTACTTCTTAGCTGCTATATAGATTTACACACTATGTGTGTATGTGCATTCAAGTAATATTTTAAAACTATTTCTTTTTTAAAAAAATCTTTCATTTTTTAAATTAAAGCAAAAATTAAAGCTATTTCTCAACTTGCTGCAAACTGACAAGAAAAGATGGCTACCGCTGCAATAGCAGTCTGATTTATGTGTATCTGGGAAGGGCTTACTTTCGAGTGGACATTCTAAAATTGTACTAAAAGGTTAGAAAGAAGCCTCTGACAGGAATGTCTAAGAACGGGTTTACAGCAGGCATCTGTCAGGAAAGATTTATATCTCCTGAATTTACTACCCTGCAAGTGATTACATGTAGGTATGCTTGGTGGCCCATGCAAATTAAATTATTTTGTAGAATTACACATAGCCTTTCATGCTGCGCTTGGACTTACTTTGTTTTATACATCAGCTTGCTTTCTGCCAAAAAGCCAGTCCACATGGTATATCTGCTTTACAGCAAGTTCATTTAAAATTCAGATTGACTGAGTTTGCCATGAAATTAAATCTACAACCCAAAGCGAAAACTCTGTATTTACACAGTAGTTTAGGAATAAGAGTGTTTGCAGGGGATAAACGTCAAGCGTGGAGTTTCTTTTTTATTTATTTTACATTTGAACACAACTCTGTCTACCAAACTTTGGTGAAAAGGTGTTGGATTAAATAATTAAATTCTTTAAGAATTTGTCTTGACTATGATGACTGAATAAAGCTTATTGTTTTTACACACAAAAATCCCCAAACTTTCTTCATTTCAGTATGATTTAGGGGAGTGGTGAGGAGAATCTTTTTCTTGCAGTAACTGAAAATCAGAAACCCTTGCTGATCTACCAAAATCACTCAGAAATCCACCCAAAAATGCAATTCTGCCTCCAGCAAACTCTAGAGTAGCAGCCATAATCGGGTCACAGTAAACTAAGATTAAGGTGATCCAGTTAGAAATTCCCACTCAGCCTTTAACTTGTTGGATAACTTCTGGCCATTTATTAACTTTCACTGGGTTGTTGTGATGGTAAAACAGAGGTGGAGAACCATGCTTGGTGGTGTCCCAAGCTCTTCAGGGGAAAGACACAACTTTAATACAATAATATACCAATAAATAACATTTAAGGGCTTTACGGATCACTGTTTCAACAATCCTCAGAGCAATTGTGAAGATTTAGCCCTCTGCCTTTGGATATTATGTGGGTGGCTTCTGTGAGAACAGCCTTTTATAGTCACATCCCAGTTGTGAACTTTCGCAAAAAACAGTGGTTGCCACTGTTGTCCTGCTTGTTCCTGTTCTCACTGGTTTATAGTGTTTCCTGATAACTATGAAAGGTTGTTATTTCTTAGCATAATCATATTAAGAATTGCATATAAATCCTTGCATTAATTCTTATATTTAAACAAATCTATAATAATTTTTATACTTTTAAAATAAATTTTGCAATGATTTTGAATGTCGGGTTTGGTAGGTGGAAGCTTGCCTTTGGATAACCCAATAATCTCACAAGCAATAGAAAATGAGATGTAGGAAACATTAGCTCACTCATGGCTGCTCCAGCAATAGTAAAAGAATCAAATGTGAACATGATGAGTAGATGTGAAATCCTTGCGTTAAAGTAGGAAAATCAGGAGCCAAGGGCTATTGTATATGCAGTTCCATAATAAATGAGAACAGCTGGAGCAAGCAAACCATGGCTTTCAAACTTCCCTGGCCAAAAGCATAGAAGAGGAAAGTATCGACACTCCTAAATTCTGACATGATTCTCCTTTATTCCAAGTCACAGCCAGAAAAAAGGATCTTTTTCACACATTCTGATCAGAAGTGTGTTTGCTGTTCTACTAAGGATCACTGTGCATGTGTACACAAAGAGACACAGAGAAAGACTGACTCGTGTTACCTTTGGAGATGACACTTTAACATGGACAATAATTGGAGCTAAAGACGTCTTAATAAGCTGTGCTGGGTGATTGATTGTATCTGCATCTAGAACAACCAGCTGTAAAGATCGTGCCAATTCAAAAATTCGCTCTATCTCACTCTGCACTTCCGCTGTAAAACAGAAATGAAGAAATAATCAGTACATTAAATTGCACACTCACTTCAAATCTTGTCGCCTCATACACATCAAGGCCCCTTAAATGTTTCGTATGTTTTGCAACTTCTGTTGATTCTCATTCTGAGAAGGGACCTAGGAATAAGATTCTTAAAATGAGAAGAGCTTCAGACATTTCTCTTCTCACTACATACACAACAACCAAAATCCCAGTTGCTTAGTGTAGTAAATCATACTAGAATAGGTCCACTGAATCAATTAGTTTGGTAAACCAAATCCTCTGTATGTTGCAATCAGGATTCAAATGGACCTACTCTAACTGTTACTATCCTAAAGTAATTTGCAGTTCAGCCCATTTGAATCAAAGGGATTTATGTAGTTGACTCTCTGAAACTTCATTGAATCAATGGCCCTACTCAAGTGTGAAATACGTGCACCAAGCAACAGTGAATATGGAATTTTGTTGGTAACATGAGAGAGTCAACAGTAATGCTGTCAGCCCTATACAGGTATATAAAACTTTTTTAAAAACTTTTTTGGTCTGGTGACAAAAGCAGGAAAGTTTGATAGGCAGCCGGCCGGTGGAACGAGCGGCACCTGAGGGCTTTCCATCGCCCTCAAAAGCCGCCCCAGCCTCCACCAAGCCCGGCGGGGCTTTCGACCGGCAGCCGGCCGGTGGAACGAGCGGCACCTGAGGGCTTTCCATCGCCCTCAAAAAGCCGCCCCAGCCTCCACCAAGCCCGGCGGGGCTTTCGACCGGCAGCCGGCCGGTGGAACGAGCGGCACCTGAGGGCTTTCCATCGCCCTCAAAAGCCGCCCCAGCTTCCACCAAGCCCGGCGGGGCTTTCGACCGGCAGCCGGCCGGTGGAACGAGCGGCACCTGAGGGCTTTCCATCGCCCTCAAAAGCCGCCCCAGCCTCCACCAAGCCCGGCGGGGCTTTCGACCGGCAGCCGGCCGGTGGAACAAGCGGCACCTGAGGGCTTTCCATCGCCCTCAAAAGCCGCCCCAGCCTCCACCAAGCCCGGCGGGGCTTTCGACCGGCAGCCGGCCGGTAGAACGAGCGGCACCTGAGGGCTTTCCATCGCCCTCAAAAGCCGCCCCAGCTTCCACCAAGCCCAGCGGGGCTTTCGACAGGCAGCCGGCCGGTGGAACGAGCGGCACCTGAGGGCTTTCCATCGCCCTCAAAAGCCGCCCCAGCCTCCACCAAGCCCGGCGGGGCTTTCGACCGGCAGCCGGCCGGTGGAACGAGCGGCACCTGCCAGTCCACCACGGCTCCCTCCCCCGCCCCGCCGGTGGGGGAGGTGGGAGCACAGCTGACTGGCGTTGTTGCGGCGGGACATTCAAAGCCGCACCGCCAGCGCCGTCGGAGCCGCAGTCCACCACGGCTCCCTCCCCCGCCCCGCCGGTGGGGGAGGTGGGAGCACAGCTGACTGGCGTTGTTGTGGCGGGACATTCAAAGCCACACCGCCAGCGCCGTCGGAGCCGCAGTCCACCACGGCTCCCTCCCCCGCCCCGCCGGTGGGGGAGGTGGGAGCACAGCTGACTGGCGTTGTTGCGGCGGGACATTCAAAGCCGCACCGCCAGAGTTGCCGGTCCATTTCCTGGCCTCGGCTGTGTTGGGGCCGGGTTGTCTTCTTCTTTGGCTCCGTTCAATAATGTGCGGGCCATGGGATTAGTAGCCGAGGGACTGTGTAATTAAATGTCAATTGTATAATTCATTGTGTAATTTATTGTATTGTATTACTATTGTTTTCCTATTGTATTTTCATGCTGTTATATTATGTCTATATTTTGATGTGTTATGATTATATTGTATTTTTGTATTATTATATTGTTATAATTGTATGTTAATTGTATGTATATTAATTTTTTGTTGTAATTGTACTTATATTATTGTGTTGTAAGCCGCTCTGAGTTGGCCTTTTGGGCTGAGTGGAGCGGGGTATAAATCCAATTAAACATAAACATAAACATAAACATAGCACACTATAGAAGAGTTTGTCGCAGATAAATTAGTGTGTGTGTGTGTGCATAATACACTTTTTCTTTTTCAACTTCTTAATGAACTACCACTGATGAGAAGACTCATACATCTCAGGTACAAGTAGTTTCATCCTCCTAATAGCTGTTGCCTAATGACACAAAGTTGAATTGAGAAGGAGAAGGACTGCATCTTGTACACAAAGACATATTGGGAGGATTCTTAGTGGAATTAAACAAAGAAAGTGTTTTATTCAACAGGAGGAGGAGACAGAACAAGATAATATAGTGACCGGTTGGAAAGAAGTGGATAGGAGATAACTGGAAAGCACTGAGGGTGAGCAAAGGCTGAGATCTTAAGGTAAGGGTTTAAGTAAGGTCGCCCTTCTTCAAAAGCCAGTCATATCTGACTCTAGGGTTTAGTGCTCATCTCTGTTTATAGCCAAAGAACCAGTGCTGTCTGTGTCTGCAGATGTTTCCGTGGACATGTGGCAGGCATGCCTCAACACTGGAGTGCACGGAACGCTGTTTACCGTCCCGTCAAGTGGTCCCTATTTATCTATTTGCAATTTCTTGCTTTCGAAATGCTAAGTTGGCAGGAGCTGAGACAGAGACGGAAGCTCACTCCGTCATGCACTACCCGGGAATCGAACTCCAACCTTCCAGTCAGTGAGTTCAGCATCCTAACCACTTGAGCCACCGCAATCTCAGGGTTTAAGTAGAACAACCCAAAAATGCCAGTCATCATCCTGCAAGCCTATAGCTATGTATGTAAAGTATAAGATGCATCCATGAATCCACCTGAAAAGCCAAAGCATGTTCAGGTTTGTTCAGTTTCTGGACAGAAGATTCCAGAAAACATGTATGCTCCATGAAGGAAGAAAGGCCTGACAAATATGTAAGTGCATGATATCTTACCTAAACTGGACCTGGTATTTGACCGTTCAATTATTGCCCTCTTGCTTGGATTATTGAGAACAGACCTCTTAGCAAGAGAAATGTCAGCAGTCACTCTAGTTATTGATATCCTATTAAAAAAAAGAAAAACATGACAGAGCAAAACAATTTCTTTCAAGATTTTTCTGCAAAAACGTATAAATAAAAAAATTAGAGTAACAACATTTATAACCTTGATTTTTTAAAGGAAGTAAACAGTAGTTTATCTATGGGTTCATGCATAACTGAAACAAACAAATCTGAGGAAATACCAATTGATGGTTTCTATTAAAAGAGATATTCCGTTAAAATAACAAAAAATAAAAAGAAAGAAAGAAAAACCAAGGATAGCTGACCTGTGATGCAGGCAAACAAGATCTGCAACATGTCATAAACACTGTTTGCTAATTACTTGGATGTATGTTTTAACAAGCGCCACCTAAAATATTAAGAACCATCTAAAATATCCAGACATAAGAGAAGCCACTTTACAAATGTTGACCTGTTCCACATTGCCATCAGATCAGAAGATTTGCATGCTCTCTCTTATAGCTGTCCACACAGATGGGAAAGGACAGTATGACAAGGACTTTTGGGGCAAATTACCTTTGAGCCACCACCATCAAATGATTCTTGCTGTCCCCATCATGCAAAAGGAAGCATCTCTTTAAAAAGCTACCCATCTCTCTCTCTCTTTTTGCACAGGAAGAATGCATCAGCCTTAGGCTTGCTGTACATTTTTATGCATTAACAGTAAACCATAATTTAGCATTTAGATGCAAAGCTTCCCTCGTATGCCAAACTGTCCAAGATTTTCTAGTATATTCAAAGTTGTCTCACAGTGTCAGAACTGTGCTGCTTCAAAGCTCTCCAATATCAGAATCCTCTCTTTTCAAGAACATTGTTTTCAAGTTTCTGGAGTTGGCTCAACCATGGGAACCTTCATTTTCCCTTCCAGAAGGTAACGTGTAAGCTGCTGCTCCACCATGTTCCAAGTTGCAAAGATTTCTTTTTTAAAAAACCAAACAATCTAAAACTCTTCCTGTGGGGGAAATCTTTGAATAAATATACAATAGATTAGGCTCCTTGGTTTGGCATAGGTAAATGTCTCTTTTGCTCGAAAGTCTGACTCTAGAGTTCGGTGCGCATCTCCGTTTATAGCCAAAGAGCCAGCGCTGTCTGCATCTACAGACCCATGGGGTGTGGTACCATCAGTACGCAGATGACACTCACTTGTACATCTTGGCCCATGGTGATCCCAGTGATGCTGTCAATGTCCTATCCAGGTGTCTGAAGACTGTGGGGGTCTGGATGGGAGTCAATGGGCTACAGCTGAATCCCAGCAAGAATGAGTGGCTATGGGTTCGGGGGCCTACATTATCCAGGGAGCTTCCACCTCTGGTCTTGGATGGGGCTATTCAGCCCCAGAGACCCAGTGCGCAACTTGGGGGTCCTCCGGGACTCACAACTGCGGCTAGAAGAGCAGGTGGCCGTCGTGGCCAGGAGGGCTTTTGCACAATTCCGTGTAGTTCGGCAGTTGCGCTCACTCCTGGACAGGGACTCCTTACTCAGGGTCACACATGCTCTGGTCACCTCCAGACTAGATTATTGTACTGCGCTCTACATGGGGCTGCCCTTGACGACCATTCGGAGGCTGCAGCTGGTCCAGAACGCGGCAGCCCGGGTAGTGATGGTGCTGAACAGTTTGCCTCTGGGTACAATTCAAGGTGTTGGTTATGACCTTTAAAGCCCTACATGGTATTGGGCCAGGATATCTAAGAGACCGCATCGCCCCAAGAGTTTCTGCCCCCCCCCCCCCAACCAGAGTGGGCCAGAGGGGCTCCCTCAACGTTTCATCGGCTAGAGGGGCTCACCTCTCTAGCACAAGGAGGAGGGCCTTCTCTGTGTCTGCTCCAACCTTCTGGTACCTCCTGCCAGGAGAACTTCGGCTGCAGATGGAATTGCTGCCCTTCAGGCAGGAAGGGGCTTAAGACCTGGCTGGCAGGGCAGGTGTGTGGGGCCAACAGGGATGTGGCCCCCATCAGATGGCTCATCTAAGAAAGTATCCCTCTTGCACTGATGGGTAGGTGGGTGGGTAGGTATTTTATTGTTTTTAAGGATATTTAGGACGTTTTTAGGATGGTTTTTATGTTTTTGTTTTTTGTATTATGTAGCTGTGAGCCGCCCAGAGGCGCCCTAGGGTGAGGGGGCAGTATACAAATTTAAATAAATAAATTTCCGTGGTCATGTGACAGGCATGACTAGACATTGGAGCTCACGGAATGCTGCTACCTTTCCCACTGAAGCTGTACCTATTTATCTACTTGCAAATACTTGCTTTCATACTGCTAGATTGGCAGGAGCTGGTCAACAAGCTCAGCGTCTTAACTATTAAGCCACCACAGTCGTTGATTTGGCATAAGCACTACTTTATACAGTAAGAAGGTAAATTTAGACCCACTTAGGAGCATCTTTGTGTGCCTGCTTTTGCACCAAACAGATATAGCTGATATGCGCTAGCTGTGATGCTCCTCAGTATCTTCTGTATAAAATACCAAAATATACTCCACAACAAGTTTATTCATAGTAGTCCTTGCCACTGACAGTTGCCATAGTTTCCTAAAGGAAAACAATGACATTCTGTTACCATAGTCACATACCATGCTGAAAGACATCCGACAGCCACTGTTATAGAACATCTGCTCCATGTTCCACCATTAACATAAATGTTTGTTTCAAAAGCTATGCAACAAGCTACAAGGAGATCATATTATTCAGAGCTCCTAGAAAGTGGAGAAGGGAAGCACTAGTGAAAAACAAGATTGATAAGACAGCTTCACGCAACAACTTCCAAAATGTTCCTACTCTAACTATATAAATTACTTTTGAAGGGCTTGGCCATGTCACCTTAGGGGGACACAGAAAGAGCCTCCTCAAAGATTGTGGTATTTTTGAACTACAATTGGGTGTACCCTGGTAACGGCAACCTTGTGTTGCCAGCTAATCTTTCTCACACCTGATCAGGTGAGGGTAACTGCGGAATGGACATCAAAAGGTGGTTTCATTTTGGCAGTTTCATGTCTGGCCTAGACATGGAAGAAGAAGCTGCCCAGACAGGAAAAAACTCAACAACACTGATGAAATGTAGTACACAGTGATGTAAAGTTTTACTTCTCCCTTCTCAAATCAAATCTTAGATCTATTTCTCCTTTCTCAGAGCAAGGAAGAGCAGAAGTTTCTCTGAACACAGGAGTTATGATTAGGTTAAGGTTAATGGTGTAATCAACTTTTGCATCTTGTATTTCTCTCTTGGCCTCTGGGTGGAGCTTCTTCCGGTACGTAGTCTCTTTGTTTCTTCATTTCTGTTCCAGTCGTCGTGGAGGTAGGACGTGCTGTTGAGTTGTCTGGTTTTCTTTATTTTGGGGGTTTTCTTTGTTTTGCTTTTGTGGTGGTGGGCTGGGATGTGAGGGAGCCCCTCCGGCCCACTCTGGTTGGGAGGGCAGAAACTCTTGGGGCGATGCGGTCTCTTAGGTATCCTGGCCCACTACCATGTAGGGCTTTATAGGTCTTAATCCATTGAGAATTCTTGTGTTTGAATGGGACTAGCCTACTGGCAAAACCAGTCACTTTCCAGCATCTTAGATCAGAATCCTGTGGAATCATGACCCTACACATTTATGCTAGAGCTGGCTAGCACTTCTTCCTCCTGCACCCAGAAATCCTGCTCAGGAGTCCTGGGAAACCTTCTACAGCAGGTTTATTTTTTACACCAAAGAGGAATGCAACACAGATAAAAGCCCCCATTACACGCGATATCAAAGGATACCATTGAATTCTGGCCACACTTTGTAGTACAATGGCATGGGACACTTTCATATACGTGTCCTCTTACTGGAGGTTTGATGTCTTCATGGCTAGTTTGATTTTGAATACAGCAGCTCTACATAATGATGCTCTGTTATATTTGATCTTGGAAGGTCTATGTGAGTAGCTCTCTAATGACTATACAGGTGAAACTCGGAAACTTAGAATATCGTGCAAATATTCATTCAGATCAGTAATGCAACTTAAAAGGTGAAACAAATATATGAGATAGACTCGTTACATGGAAAGCGAGATAGACCAAGCCTTACTTTGTTATAATATTGATGCTTATGGCTTACATCGTATGAAAACCCCAACCCCACCAATCTCATTTACCCCATTATCATCACATAATCTCACGTACGCTGTACGCCATGATCATCACAATTATAACGAATTAAGGCATGACATATTTTGCTTTGCATGTAGTGAGTCTATCTTATATATTTGTTTCACCTTTTGAGTGAAATGAATGGACATTTGCACGATATTCTAATTTTCCAAGTTTCACCTGTACAGTACCTAATTCCGGGATGACACAGGGAGAGTGAAACCTACACTGGTCTACACATATACATGGCATACTTGCGGGGAGATGTGTGACTTGGAAGCAGGTCTAGAAGCATGGTCCTGCAGTCCCACTTAACATATTTATGTCTTCACATAAATAAGACATGAGGCAGGCTAAAGGGTGGCAAATATTACAGTTCACTTTGTTACTTATTCCAAATATAAAATGAAAATGTCTTCTTTGGAATAATGTAAAAAACACTCCTGGGCAATACCAAAGCAATTTGAATGCACCACCTTTCTCCAAAGCTTCATTGCATAATATCATAGCCATCTGTCTTAAACCAAGGGTCACAACCAACAACTCAAATGAATGAAATACCTCTGCTAAAAATTAAAATGTGCCACAGAAAGTTACAGGTTTGTTTCACGATAAAAGAAATGCTGGTGGTTTTCTCCCATCTCTAAAAGAGACTGGCACATCTTGATTGTACAGCTGGTTCAGAAGGAGTAAAGGTAAAGGTCACCTTTGCTCGAAAGCCAGTCGTATCCGACTCTAGGGTTCAGTGTTCATCTCTGTTTATAGCCAAAGAGCCAAAGCTGTCTGCGTCTGCAGGCATTTCCGTGGACATGTGGTAGGCATGACTAAACACGGAATGGTGTTTACCTTCCCACCAAAATGGTACCTATTTATCTACTTTCAAACTACTAGGTTGGCAGGAGCTGGGACACAGATGGGAGCTCACTCCATCATGCAGCACTCAGGTCTCAAACTGCTGACCTGCTGACTTTCCAATCATCAAGTTCAGCTTTTTAGCCACTAAGCCACCACAGTCCCTTCAGCTGGAGTACTTCCTTTTATTACATTTTTATACCACCCATCTGGGATACTTCCCATCCTGGGCGGTGTACAAACAATAAACAGCAACAACATAATAAAATTGCATCTTCAACATATTAAGGAAATTTTTGAATCATAACAATTCATTTTTACTCATGTTAAGAACCAGCTCCATCTTGTTTTATAACAATTCACTTTAATCCTTCCAGGCATGCTCTTCAAAATGCTCCTCTTCCACAACCTTTTCCATTCCTCCTCTATTGTTTCCCTGCCTAAATCCATTCTCCAAATTATTCTCAAACTCTGCTGTTGATTCTCTATTGATATTCTATAATTTTTATTTATTAAACCTTTCCTTGTAAAAAAAACCCTCTTCATCCATCCCCCTCTGCACTGTTAATTCTTTTTAATTATACATTACTTTTGAAACTCAATAACAAATGTGAATATTGTCAAAGCAAGTCAAAATACCTCTTTTACTTCCTACTTACCACGGCTGAATTAGTTTTCCTTTTACTTTGGCTGCTATATGTTAGGGGTCATTTACAACAATGTCCCATTCAGATTGGAAGAGCAGAACAACATTCACTAATTCTGTATGTGCATAATTTGCTCAAAAATAATAATACATGATTACTGTCTGTTTGATTCTGACTTATGGTGACCCTTTCCAGGGTTTTCTATGTATAAATTGCTCAGAAATGGTGTACCGTTGCCATCTTCCAGGCCAGTCTATGGCTGTATAGCTTGTCTATGGTCACACATATTGGATCTTCTGACAGAATATCATGGGAAATCCAAATCCAAATCCCAACTCCTGGCTCCACAGCCATGTGTTCTAACTCACTGAGTTAGTAGACATGTTAAAGTGTAAGCTATGTCTTTCCTCCAGAGTTCCTGCCCTTTGGAGAGCTGTTCTATGAAAGACAAAACCATCCAGATGTGACACCCAGTGTGGCTCAGTGAATAGAATGATGGACAAGAACTCAGGAGACCTGAGTTCAAACCCCTGCTTGGCCATGGAAACTCACTGGGAGACTGGGACTGGTAAAACCATTCCTTAAATATTTCACTTACTTTGGAAGTCCTATTAGAATTGCTGTAAGTCAGTTCTGACTTGAGAACACATCACAAAAACCACCCAGAGAGCCGGAGCAGTAAGTGACTTAGGGAAATGGATATCTTTGTTTGTGCAAAGCACCATCAAATCATATCCAAATTATAGTGACCGTAACAAAGTTTTCAAGGTTTGTAATGTACTGTATTTAAAGAGTGGTTTTACCATTGCCATTCTCCCCAGCTTCTATATCACTCTGCCTCCCTACGATGCATGTCTACAAAAGAAGAAGATTCCCCAAGAAGAAAAAATCTTCAACATAGCAGAACTGGAATCCAATTTCCCCTCATTTACACCTCTAAATCAGGGGTGCCCAAACTTTTTTGGCTGTGGGCCAGTCACATGGTTCAGCAGGCCATCCACATGGTTCATGGGGCCAGCCACGTGGTTCCTCCCACAGGAAGTGGAAGTAAAACTCAATTTGTAATCTGTTTTGCAACAGGATGAGATAGATTTTAGGCTAGCATTTTCTCTGCTTAAACCAGGGGTGTCCAAACTATGGCCTGTGGGCCAGATCTGGCCCCAACACCAATTCATCTGGCTCACGACACCCTCGCTGCTCCCAGAAGTGGAAGTAAAATGTGTTTTACTTCCACTTCTGGGAGCGACAAGGGCGGCATGGGCCAGATGAATTGGCGTCAGGAACCGGATCCAGCCCACGAGCCATAGTTTGGGCACCCCTGCTCTAAACCATCACGGGATACATTCTGTGCAAAGAGTAGCATGGCCATAGTTAAGTGAGGAAACCAGATAGCAGGCCATACATAAAGCCAGCGTCACAACTAAGATGTAACTAGAGAAGGCCCACTGAACCAATTGAACTTACAAAGGAGTTGAATTTTCAAATCCACACTGATTCAATGGACCTACTCTAGTTGCAACTTACTATTGGACTTCAGCTAGTGAATTTTGCAAATAGAAAGGAACATTAGGAGGTTCGGTGAAGCTTACCTCCAACCAAATATGCACAGGACTGCAATCATCCTCTGTAAACCTAATGGTGAGATTCTAAGAATAGTGCATTTTTGGTTTGGAATGTCTATCTTTTATGACTAAGTTTTAAACCATACTTTTTGCTACTGCAGTCCTGGGGACTGTCAGAATGAATTCCAGCACCTCTAAATTTACCACTATACCAGACAAAGGTAGACTTTTGGCTTGTAAAATCTACTTCTACTCTTAGATGCATCAGCTAGAGCTATTTTGAAAACAGATGCTTAGGTAAGTGGGCATACACAGAGAACTAAGGGTCAAGATGCTTCTGCAAATAAAATGAGTCCTGTAATCAATATTTATTTTTATTTATTGAATTTTTATCCCACCACACTTAGTGAAACACACTACTCTGAGATATGAGAATCAAACTCTCAGATCTTCACACACACACACAATCCACTTGTAGTTTTTTTTTTTACAGTTTTCTTTAGAAAACGCATTTGGTGGTAGTGGTGAGTGTGTGTGTGTGTATGTGAGAGAGAGATCTTGTCAACTGTTAGACAAGACTCAGGATGATCCACCACTAATCATGCAGAGATCTACCAGTAGGTCCCAGTGTATCTTCTACTCTGATTGAAAAAAGCATGAGGAACCATGCAGACAGAATTCCAGATTGGATGATAATAGGGTGAGAAACATGAAAAAGAATCTTATTCCTCACCTCCCATCAAACCTGTGCTTCAGGAAGTCAAACAGGGCTTTCTGCATCATGTCTGTCACCTTGCAGGGTTGGGGAAGATGGAGGAAAGAAAATCGACAACAGAAAGAAAGAAGCCCAAGGTAAGAAGAGAAGCAGAAAGTAAGGGCACTGGAAACAACCAATGTCTTTTACATTTCTAACTGTGGTGCCTCGTATCAGTTAGACCTCCCTTGGCTAACAAACCTACATATTCAGCTATTGAGAGGGAATAACACATGTTGCAAAAATTTCTGACTCAGTCCAACCCTTGCAAAAATGGGAGGGCACAAAATGACACACATGCTCCATTCTTCATTTATGTACAAGAATACTCACACCATACTTGCCAAGCTGCATCCAGTGTACTTGGTTTTATTCCTAAGCAGCTCCAAGTGTCTGTTGGAAACGAATGCAGATGCAGCAGGAATTTCAACATCTGCATTAGTTTCCAACAGACACTTGGAAACAGTCACCTCTACCCCAAAATACAGGACTGCATCTAATTCAGATTTATTTTGAAATTATGTCACTTTAAAGTTTTAAAATCTTAATATTTAAGCTCATTTTAAAGGTCACAGCTCAGGCTCACTCTCTTCAAGATTCAATGAAACACTTCCATTCTCATTGATATGTTACAGACACTCTCTCCTGCTTTACATGGAAGTGCATTTGTTTGTTTTAATCTTTCTAAAGTCTTATCAATTTCTATTGCTTGGCTATACACTTCTCTGCAAGTCCTATAGAGAAACTTCTTGAAATCACCTAAATGAATAATGGTTTGCACCTATATTTATTGTGTTGTTTTTTTCCCCTACAATCAAAGCATGTTTGGAGCATTGGATTTTATACTCACACAGAGATCATGTGAGACAGATTGAGCCATGAATTTAAGAGAGACTACATGGCTAATTTATTTTGTTTTGAGAATATAAACTGCCCTAGAAGTACCAATATAGCATTGATGCTGTGGATTATGAAGTCAGATCGTCTGCCCATTAAAATACCATGCTCAGGACTTTCATTTTAGTAAAAGCATGGGTTCTAAATTCATCATCATGCTGGCACTGCAGCAGAAGCATGATGGATCATTTCTTCACCTCCGTGCAACCTTTGGTTCTACCTTAGAGCCACTTCCAAAGCAGGTTCTTGGGATGCACAGGGGATGCAGTCCAAAGGGCATTTCATTTCCCTTCTGACTGAGTGGAAGATCCAATGATTCCATTCAATTAAGGCTAAAGTGTTTCAGTTGCTACACATATCTTAGGTAGGTCCAACTGTAAATATTATTACTGCACATGAGAAATACACAGAATGCCATCATTCCTCTCCAACACTCTCTTTATATTTCTGCCTCCCAATTCTCTTGACAATTTAAGTTTCTCAAACTTAATTCACTGCCAAGACTTTTGACTTTTTTAAAAAAAGGATGAAACTAAAAAGCTACACATTCATAAAACACATCTCCTGAACCGAGGATAAAATGATATAATAAACAAAAACATCATTTTAAATTTAAGCCGCAAGTATTGAGAACCTGGCCAATATTCACTTGGAAGAACTTCTGATACAATAGTTTTTAGGCATATATTTCATTCCTTCACGGATAAGGATTAAACTAGATGTGGAAGAGGAATGCATATTCACTGTGATTAATCCCTTTCTCTTCCAGCTATAGAGTTTCTTCAGAACTGCATAGCTCAGCAATCTGATTTGCAAAGTAAACATGTGTTTACCTTCCATGGCCAATCATAACATAAAGGACAGCTAATCATAAGATACAGAAAAGAGAAAAAGGTTATGTCATTAAAAACAGATGTCTTTCACTACTTAGCAGATATGTGCAAAACACTTTGCCTAGTTTGACCCTGACAAAGATGGCTCTGCTCCAGCACCACAACATTTCATCCATAGATAAGGGATGTGAGAAAAAAGAACAGGGAACAGCCATTTATCCATTCAATACAATGAATGGAACCACGAGAGCATCCACAGAGCATAGGTATCTATGATCTACAAAAGAACCTGGGTCTCCCCATTTCTTTCACAACACTTTCCTAAAAAAAGTTCTAGATGTTTTGAGAGCTGCATATTTTAAACCCTGTCCTATGTATTTCCTTCAGAGCAAAACTATGGATGCTATGACCAAAACATAAGGTGGTCATCCCCATATTTCCTTTATAATGCTAATATACAGGGTGGCATTTATTGAGAAGAATTGATAGGTTGGATAATGGAGAACAATTTTAAATCGATAGTTGTCCATGAATGTGGTAGAATGGCAAGTTGTTATATTCCTCATCACACCTCCAAGAAGAGGCTGGCTGGAGAGAAGGAATATTTGCAGAGGTAAATGGGGGTACCTACTCACCCTCTGACCTGTTGATCCTCTCTTGCAAATGCCTTCCTGCTACTCTTTGCCATTCCCATGATTTAAGCAAATACATATTTGGGATCATGCATCTAGTTCTAAACAACAACACCTTGCCTTTTCCCTAGCACAAGAGAAAATGTGTGAGAAATTTCTTTTGTAGATATTTCTTCCTTTTATTCCCCCCCCAAAAAAACCTTATTTTAATAACTTGGGGGGTCAATGTTAGTGTTGTTGTTGGTTTTGTATGCTGATGGTGGTAAATGTATGCATTTGTAGTCACTGCATGGAGTGAAAGACACAGATCTCCTATGGTTCCCCCCCCCCCCCCCAAAAGGTAGAAAGTGTTGCTTTAAATTTCCACTTAGGTAAAGGTCACCCTTGCTCGAAAGCCAGTCGTATCCAACTCTAGGGAGTGGTAGTCATCTCCATTTAGAGCCAGCGCTGTCTGCATCTACAGACATTTCCGTGATCATGTGGCAGGCATGACTAGACATTGGACTACATGAAAAAAAATTACTTTCTCACCAAAGCGGTATCTATTTATCTACTTGCAATTTCTTGCTTTTGAACTGCTAGGTTGGCAGGAACTGGGACAGAGATGGAAGCTCACTTTGTCATGCAGCACTCAGGTCTTGAACCGCTGACCTGCCAATCTTCCAGTTGTCAAGTTCAGCGTCTTAACCACTAAGCCACCATAGTCCCTTTCCACCTAGACAGTCTTATTTCCTGTGTTTTCACTAAATGCTGACAACATGCATTTGATTATGATCTCAAGTGATTCATGCACTGCTAAATAAATCAATTTGCACTGTATTTTGTTCTGCTTTTCCAGGAAGTTCAGTTTATAGTGCTACAAATCTGTTCTTATTACTCATAGGTAATTCAGTGTCCCACCCACCTCCTAACAAGGCTACACATACCTCGGAAGAGGCTATTAGGTTTCTCTGGCACTCAAACTACAATACTGTGTTGCTTGGGAAATGCCATTGTTTCTGTACATTTGCTGCTCTTGCTATCATCATGCAAACATTGCAAGCAACCAGGAAAAACTCTCTTCCGTATCCACTGTTGATCACAACACTCACTGAATCCATTTTGTTGAATAAACAACAAATAAGAGCAAGGCCAAGGTAGACATGCATGGCCTTATTGTACAGTTGTTTTTCAAAGACCAAAATTACAGCTAGGGGTTCATATCCATTAGCTGTGGGATGGATGTTGTGGTTTTTGACTTCCAGAGAGGTGAGCGCACTGTGAAAAAAACAGTTCCTGGCTCAGGTTTTTCTGAATTATATATAATTATATAATACCTAAGAAAACCACCAGCTGCTATAACAAAATCAGAGATGGTATTTTCTTCAGATGTTTTGAGAAATATGTTTCTTTATAAGAGTAACTAGCGGGAATGCTCACCTCATATCCTTTTAGTGAAGGGCCAACTAATACAACAGGCCTCATGGATGGCACAACGTCATAGGGTGGCACATGTTCTGTCTGAAAGGAGAGCAACATGTCTGATAAGTGGCGATTCTTGAAGAAGCCCTGCACACAATTTCTAGGAGGGTAGAGGGTGAAGTCTTTCTACTTACCACTTTCTGTTTCTGTTTTGCTGAAAGATCAAAATAATTAAATATTACTTTGCTTTACCACCACACAGCAGTCATAATAAGTGCAAATGAAGCATGCACAATGTTTAATCTGGAAGAAACCGGCAAAGTCAGAAAGCTGAGAGTTTATGGAACTTAAATGTGGTCACTGATTTGTTCCACAAGGAGCTGTGTTCTTTTGATGGCTACCTTCAGCTGTTCATGCCATGCCAAGATTCCTACCACTCAGACATGCACCATAGCGGTCTTTTATAAAGGTACAGCATTCATTTAGAACCAAATGATTCATTCTTGCTCAGCTGTAGTGCTCTCTAAATTTTTCTTACAGCTAAGCAAGATATGCTTAGCTATCAGCATGTCCTGTGAAGCATCTAAAAATGAACCACAGGGGAACGGACAGCAATTCAGAGGGAAAGACTCATGTAGTTGGTGGGCTCCAAAGTAATTAAATGTAAGTTCAATATGTGTAAGATATCACAAGGCTGTTTTCTAGGTAAGTGATGTATTCATATTGTAATAATAATTATGTGCCCTCAAGTCAATACTGACTTATGTCTACCCCTTTCAGTGTTTTAGGTAGAGCATACACAGAGGTGGTTTACCCTTCCCTCCATCTGAGGGCTCCCTGGGGCTATGGAACTTGCTTAAAGCCACACAAGCCAACTCTTGAACTCGCTACTTATGGCACCACAACCAGGTACCTTAACCTTTGAGTTATCCAACCAGCATAAGCAAAATAAATATATAAATAAAGAAAAGTTAGAGGTGGCACCCCAGCCATTTGTGATTTATTCAGTTGCATAGTTGTCATGCAGGGATGGGGAAAATCAGTCTGCTTTGCTTAATAAGATATTACAAATTTCAAGCTCTTTTTGCTGTAAATACAAATAAAATTATAAATTACAGTAAATTATTATTTAAATTGAATTATAACACAACTTCTCCCCCTTTTCTTTACTGGATGAATTCAGCAGCTACACTTCTCAGCATAAAGAAGAAAAAGAGGGCAACAGGCCCAGTATTACTTCTCCACTAACATACCACTTTATGAGCTGTGATTTTAAAAATCTCCACATACAAATATGTGAAATGTTCCTGCTGTCCTGTGGTAAAATTCTCATGAGTAGTTCAAATTTGGTTTCGTCTACATGAGAAATTTTAAATCTCAAGGTTTTCCCTATCCCAAATAATGAAAAATCTGGGGATTTAATTTTTTAAAAAAAATCAAAAACAAACTGAAACAAAATTCACAGCCAACTGGGTGACCCAGCAAAATATCTCAAGGGCAACTGGGATTTCATATGTATGCCGAAGCAAAATTCAGCTGTATGTCTGCCTGTCAGAAGTCAATTAAAGCAGTTTCTGAGGAAAAGGTGGCACATTAATGAAGAAAATAATCAAATGTTAATTGGTCACAAAATAACAGATATAATTCCCATAGTCTCTTTTAAAAGGGCTGGAATCAGTAGAGAAAATCAAAAACAGAAGCATTATGTTGTTGAATGGCCACATTCATGCATGCACGCAATTTTTCCTATGGTTGCTGAAAGGCAACTGAGCTCAGCTAAAGTAGAGGTCATAAATGTCAATTACAGCTACGGCAGTCAGCCCAGTTTAGTATCAGGACCTTTTGTATTCCTAGCTGTCACGGATCACTTGCCTGGAAAACATACTGGACAGAGTGCTAGGATGAGGCTATCCATAATGCAATCCACATGGCTACAACCCACCATCCCAAAACTTTTAGGTTACATTAGATTAGTTTTTATTCCCACTATATTCTGAATTTTCAAGAGGAAGATCAGTGCATTTATTCATATGAACAGTATTGTCCACATAAAAATCACAGTGGCAGGTAATGCTAAGACCAAGTTATGCTACCGTGGGTTCCTCCTCTTTTTCTGTCTTTCTATAGAAAGCCCTCAGATGTCTTGTCATCATGAATATAATTTTGTAGCAAGTGTCCAATACAATTTTTAAAATAAAAAGGTTTTCTTGAAGAGATGAAAACTCACCAGTAGAAGTGGGTGTAGCTCGAAATGTGCCAGACACCATTTCTCCAAGGCTTGAAGAAGAATTTCCACTTGATTTCCTGCATAGTAAAAAAAAAATTCTCACACTAAGATACTGGGCAAAAGCAAAGGAAGAAACTCAACACATGTTCAGGATGAAACTCAATACATGTTCACCTCACCACATTGTACCACAGTGAGAAAGTCTGTAACTTAGTTAGTCAGTGTTTTGGCTCAGATTGCTGTCTAGGTACTCAGTGTGGCTAACAACTTCAAGCCCCCTCTCCCTTTGTGAGGTTCTTTATCTTTAAACTGAGTTGGGACCAAAGAGCCCTTCAAATAAAAAAATACATTCAGAGTATTGTCCTCTGAGAGCCCTGCAGGAAGAGGATTATCCACTGAAAAATGGCCTAATCCACCTTTCCTAAACTTTTCTCAAAAGATCAACTCAGTTTTTAGCTGCATAGATTGCTTGCTCCCCCCCCCCCACACACACACAATACTTCTGTCATATTATTCACAAAGAGAATCATCTTTGTCCATGGAGGGTGTGTACCCATGGTCCAGAAAAAAATATTAATAATTACACACACACACAGAGACACACACACAGACACACACACTAGGCCAGGGGCCAGCAAACTTGGCTCTCAGATGTTGTTGGCCTTCAATTCCCAAAAGCCCTGATCAGCAGGAGTGCTGACTTGGGCTTCCGGTAATTGAATGAAAGTACGCATGGAGAGCCAGGTTTGCTGACCCCTGGGCTAGGGCATTCCCTCTCCTCATATCTTTTGTCAACTCTGTGGGGCTTGTTGAATGCTTGCACAGAGCTCAGATCCTATAGGACAATAGGATGAAGCCATTCATTTGCTATCCCAGTTTACCTGCCCATCTCTGATGAATCTCTCAGTAATGTTGGAAGTCTCAGAAAATAAAAGCCACACAGGGTTGTATTAAAACGGTGATGCCAGCCAGTAACTCAAAAGCAGTACCAAAGTTTAGTTATGACAACACAAGCGTTCTATCTTACCCTCCATGAAAACGCCCCCTCTTCTGTTCCTGCTGGATCCGAATGTTCTCCAGCCGTAGTGGACTTGGGATGAAGCCAATCTCACAGCCTTCTTTAACTAATCTTCCTATCCACCAGTCATTGTTATATTTCTGTAACAAAAGAGTCATGCATTTGAATCTTTGATTCTCACTTCTTCCTATTTAATATGTACAGGCATTTGCCAATTAATTCTCTCCACCACCAATTTGCATCAACCAAAGCCATTTTCCTGATGTTCATTTAGGTCCTACAATACTCTCAGTCAGTGATGAGTTGTCCCTTTGAGCCCATAACTTTGACCACACACATCATAAGTGATCTCCAACCCATTCTTGACAAGAAGACATCATTCTCCCAAGCTCTTGGTGACAGACCTATACTTGCTTACAGACATCACCCTCAAAGGTCTGGATATCAAATGGGGATCTTCACAAGGCAGGAAATTCCACATTGACCCATGCAATTTGCAATTCATGGTGGTCAACCAATTATTGTCTCTTTATCTTGACACCATGTATACATGACTGTCATGTAGTCCCACTCTTATCTCTGAGGAAGTGGACTTTTTCCCATTCCATCCCCCTAGTGACAGCCATGTGGAGATTCAAACCCTGGTCTCCTGAGTTCTAGTCAGCCACGCTAGTCACTACACCACACTGGGTATCTTTATCTCTGTTACTGGATTGCAAGTCAAACATGTTACAACAAGAAATGCTCCAAACAAGGAGGAAGGTGGACTTGATCCATGAAAGCTCACATTAAAATGTAACAGTTAGTCTTTAAAGTGCTACAGCATTTTTGTTTTGTTTCTTCTCTGATACACATGTTTTAAGGTCTCTCACTTACCACATTGCCTCTAGTCAGTTATGGCAGATATGAAATATTATAAAATAAGAACATAAGAACAGCCTTGCTGGAACAGGCCACAGCCCATCCAGTCCAGCATTCTGTCTCACACAGTGGCTCACCATTTCCTTCAGGGTATTCCCAAGCAGATGCCTGCTTAGGATTCCCTGGAAATGATATTGAGAGATATCCTGCCTATCTCTCCAACCCGGAGGTTGTCCTTAAGTATCCATAATTATAGCCATTGATACTCTTGTCCTCCGTGAACTTGTCTAATCCTTTCTTAAAGCTGTCAAGACTGACAGCTGTCACCACTTCTTCTGGCAGGGAGTTCCATAGACCAGTAATCCTCTGGGTGAAAAAGTACTTTCTCTTATTTGTTTGAGAACTAGTACTCAAAAGTTTCATGGAGTGTCCCCTAGTTCTAGTGTTATGCAATAAGGAAAACAGTTTTTCCTTATCTACTTTGTCCACACCGTGCATGATTTTATAAACTTCAATCAGGTCACCTCTTAGACGTCGTCGTTCAAGAGTGAAAAGGCCCAACCATTGCAGCCTCAGATGGTAAGGAAGGTGTTCCAGTCCCCTAATCATTCTGGTTGCCCTCCTCTGCACTTTTTCCAGCTCCATAATATCCTTCTGGAGGTATGGCGACCAGAACTGTACACAGTATTCCAGGTGGGGCCTCACCATAGATTTATAAAGAGGCAAAATGACACTTGCTGACTTATTTTCTATACCCTTCCTAATGATCCCTAGCATTGAGTTTGCTTTTTTCACTGCTGAGGCACACTGGGTTGACACCTTCATTGAGTTGTCCACCAGGACACCAAGGTCCCTTTCCTGGTTTGTCGCAGAGAGTTCAGACCCCATCAGTTTATAAATGTAATTGGGGTTCTTTGCCCCAACATGCATCACTCTGAACTTACTAATGTTGAAACTCATTTGCCACTGTTTTGCCCACTCCCCCAGTGTCGAGAGATCCCTCTGGAGCTCCTCACAATCTCTCACAGTTTTCACTACCCTGTATAATTTAGTGTCGTCAGCAAATTTGGCTACCTTGCTTTTTACTCCTACCTCTAGATCATTTATGAAGAGGTTGAAAAGCAGGGGTCCCAGTACTAAACCTTGGGGGACCCCACTCTTTACTTCCCTCCACTTGGAGAAGTGTCCATTTAGTGCTACCCTCTGTTTCCTGTCCCTTAGCCAGTTGCTGATCCAGGACAAGACCTGTCCCTTTATTCCATGACTGGTAAGTTTATTCAAGAGCCTTTGGTGTGGGACCTTGTCAAAAGCCTTCTGAAAGTCCAGATAAACAATGTCAACTGGATCCCCCTTATCCACATGCTTGTTGACACTCTCAAAAAATTCCAACAGATTAGTGAGGCATGATTTGCCCTTGCAAAAGCCATGTTGGCTCTCCTTTAGCAGCGCCTTCTCTTCTATGTGCCTATTAATTCTATCTTTTAGGATGGTTTCCATCACTTTACCTGGGACACATGTCAAACTGACAGGTCGGTAATTCCCTGGATCACCCCTGGATCCTTTTTTGAAAATTGGTGTTACATTCGCTACCTTCCAGTCATCAGGCACAAAGCCTGATTTGAGGGAAAGATTATATATTTTGGCTAGGAGATCAGCAATTTCATCTTTAAGTTCCCTGAGAACTCGTGGATGGATGCCATCTGGTCCTGGTGATTTGTTAGTGTTTAGTTTAACAAGACATGCAAGGACCTCCTCCCTGGTTATTTCTATCTGGCTTAATTCTTCAGTTTCCCTCCCTACAAAGATAGGCTCTGTTTTGGGCATGTGGCCTCTGTCTTCTTCAGTGAATACTGAAGCAAAGAATTCATTGAGTCTCTCTGCAATCTCTGTTTCCTCTTTAATAACCCCTTGCCTTCCATTGTCATCTAATGGTCCAATGGCCTTCCTAGTTGGGTTCTTACTTCTAATGTACTTAAAGAAGTCTTTGTTATTTCTCTGAGTATTTTTAGCTATACGCTCCTCAAAGTCTTGCTTTGCTTTCCTGATTGTTGCCTTGCATTTGTTCTGCCAGAATTTATGTTTTTGCCTGTTGTCCTCATTCGGACAAGCCTTCCATCTTCTAAATGAGCTTCTCTTGCTCTTGATCACTTCCCGAACTGCTCCTGTAAGCCACATTGGAGTCCTCTTGGACCTGGCAGTGCCCTTTTTCCTTTTGGGTATGCATTCCAATTGGGCCTCTGTTATTGTTTTTGTAAACAACCTCCATGCCTCTTGGAGTGTTTGGACTCTCTCAATTTTCCCTTTCAGCTTCTTTTTTACTAGTTTCCTCAACTTTGGGAAATTTCCTTTTTGAAAATTTAAGGTCTCTGTGTTAGATTTTATCAGTGACTTGCGGTCTATGATCAAGTTAAACATAATTGAGTTGTGGTCACTGTTCCCTATTGGATCAGTCACATTAACATCTTGCACCAGATCCTGAGTATTACTCAGGATCAAGTCAAGGATTCTTGTACCTCTAGTTGGGTCTTCAACCATCTGTCCCAGGGAACAATCATTTAGCATATCTAGGAACTTTATCTCTTTATCATGTGCTGAACAACAGTTCACCCAGTCTATGTGAGGGTAATTGAAGTCCCCCATTATAACCAGGCTTCCCTTCTTGGATGCCTCCTTTACAACATTCTCCAACTGCCAGTCTCCCTCAAGAGTTTGGGTCGGAGGCCGATAGTATATGCCTACTGTTAGACCATCCTTGTGGCCTGGTACTCTTACCCACAGAGCTTCTAATGGTGACTCCAAATCACCTAGATATTCCAATTCATACGATTTTATCACTTCTTTGACATACAAGGCCACACCACCTCCCATTTGCCCCTTCCTATCCTTCCTGTACAGTTTGTAGCCTGGGATAACTGTATCCCATTGGTTATCATCCGTCCACCAGGTTTCAGTGATACCAATAATATCAATATTATTATCTATTGCTAAGTATTCCAGCTCCCCTATTTTGTTCCGGAGGCTTCTGGCATTTGTATACAAGCATTTATATATGCTTTTCTGACACAGTCTTTTGTGTCCAGTTGCATTGTTAGACTGCCTCTTGCATCCTTCTGCTAGAATGCTAGTGACTAGCTCCTCGCTCTGCTCAGTAAATTTTGCATCCTCCTCACTACTCAAGTACACACTTTTCCGAACCGGATGCTGCCCAGCTCTTGTCGGCTTTGTCCTATATAATTTTTCTTTCACGTAAGGCATAAAGGTAAATATCACCCTTGCTCGAAAGCCAGTTGTATTTGACTCTGGGATTTGTTGTGACCATATTTAACAGTTGAGATCTGCCTTCCATACTGTTTTGGTTCCCATTTCTGTACCATACGTTCCCCCTACTATTTCTTTGTATATATACCAGAAATGATACCTTTTGTAGAATCTTACAGAGACAAATATCTTTCTTCAGATTTCATTAATAGTCTGAGTACATTCTGCCTTTCCATTAGGATTCTCAAACAACTGTGTTTAAGCTACTTGCAATCACATCAATTACATACCCTCAACCTTGCTTGAAAACTCTCAGCCGAGTTTGGCTTTTCTCATGGAACTATATTCAATATTTATGTACACCTTTCTCTTTCCAAACTTTGAACTGCAGTGCTTTGTATTTCTCACGAACAAGACAAAATAAAACTGTGTGGAAAGAGGCAGGCTTTGGGGCTAATATCAGTATCCAAGGCTGCCAGATTCTAGTATGACTAAGGAATGGATTAGCCTAATTGGTTAAGTTGTTTCACGGTATGGGTACAAAAAGTACAGAGGTGCTTCTCTGAGCTGTACTCTTGAGTTCTGTTTGCAACTACGATGTTGCTGCAATTTCTCTAATTATTTGAATCAACTATTTTGATCTGAAAGATAATATTCATCTAGCCCCATGATGGAGAACCTTGGCACTCCAGATGTTCTTGGACAAGGGCAGCATCGGCCGGATGAATCGCAGTGAACCCATTCGTGTGGATTTACAGGGTGCTTGGGTTTCTGGGAATTGAAGTCCAAGAACATCTGGAGTGCCAAGGTTCGCCATCACGGATCTAGCCTGACTCAGCCTTTCAGCCTTCTGAGGTTGGTAAAATGAGTACCCAGGTTGTTGAGGGAAAGCCATAGTTTGCATAATTAATTTGTGAACCACCAAGAGAGTGCTTAGCACTACGACGCAATTTACAAGTGGAAACAAGAACAAGAAGCCAATTTGCAAACCAAATGCAGTAAATCTGTATGTGAAATAGCTTGGGATTTCTCAACACATAAACTACTACTAGGATACCTGCCACAGAAATGGAATACAGTACTGGAAATGGGTATAGATTGTAGATCCTAAGGGCAGAACACATTGGACTACAGAACTGGAGATCACCTACCACACAGCATATTGAATGCTGGTCAGAAAATGGATCTGTTATTGAAAATAAAATTGCAATCAGAGGCAAGAGGCAAGCAAAAGGTATTAAAATATATAGTTCACTGCTTTAGAGTTCTTCAAGTGAACTTCAAATAGATATGAGACTCTAAAAGCTTCTAGAGTGAAGTTATCTTCTATGCTTGTTCCCATTTATTTTCCTCCCATTTCCCTGTATTTATCTGTTATGTGTGTTTTCCTTCTCTCAGCATGCTAGTTAGCATGAATGACCTGTATTCCTGAATCCATCCATCCATCCAAATTTATGTCCTGCCCTCTGACCACAGAATCATGTTGGGTGGTGTCAATATCACAAAGTAACCAAATCAAGGAATACAAATAAAACAGAATAACAAAATCACAAAACCTAAAAACAAATGACAATAGGAATAAATACTAAATAAACATGTATAAAATGATGATAGTAGAATAATTTAAGTGGGAAAAATAATTAATTGGAGGGCATCTTAAACAAATCAGACTTAGCCATCTTACAGAAAATAGACAATGATGGAGACTGAAGAACATGTAGTGGAAGGGCATTCACAGCGTCAGAACTACCATAAAAAAGGATCTAATCTGATCTTATGCACTTCCCTCAGTGTAGATACCTTAAAGTCCCCCTGACTGTGAAGCTCATATTGCCTGGGCATGATCTGTCAAGGATGTCCTAAACCATTTAGGGCTTTATAAGATAATATTAGAACTTTGAATTGGGCACAGAAGCCAATGTATGCATACCAATGCCAGGGAAATATAACTGAATATATACAACACCAACTCCAGACTTGGGACCACATTTTGGTCCTGCTGCAGCTTCTGTATTATCTGATGAGGTAGCCACATGTAAGTGCATAACAGTAATCGAGCCTCAAGATTACCAGTGCATGAACCAGTGTTAAGAGGAACTTCCCATCTTGGATTTTTGATATATATGCTGAACAGCTTGGGGAAACGATTGAGCCCTGAAGCACCCCATACTTTTATGATCATGGAGCCAACTCTACATCCACCAGCTGCACCAACTATAGCAGCTAGAAAGACCCCCAAAGATATATGAAATCCAACTGGATTCAAAAGACTCTAGAGGTGGACCATCCTAATGAGTCTCTTCTCCCAGCAAAAAAAAAAAGGGGGGGGGGGATGCCAAAAACAGGAAGTGATCTGACCATGATACAGGTATGGATTTCAAGCCCATCACCCTCAGATCACTTTCTTTCTGTCCCATTGTAAAGATAAGGTCTAGCATATGGTCTGCAACATGATTCAGGCCTAATACAACGTTGAGACTAGGCCCATAGAAGCAATGGTTTCCATGAACTCAGAGGTCTAACCACCTGAGATCATCGCCTTGGCTACCTAAGAGACCACATCGCCCTAAGGACGTCTGTTCATCCAACCAGGGCAGACCAGAGGGGCTCTCTTATTGTACCATCCGCTAGAGGGGCTCGCCTCTCTAGCATAAGGAGGAGGGCCTTCTCCATGTCAGCATCGTCCCTCTGGAACCTCTTACCAACAGAGCTACATCTCCAGACGGAATTGCTGCCTTTCAGGAAAGAACTTAAAACCTGGCTGGCAGGCCAAGTATGGGGTGCAGGTGGAAGGGTGACTTCTGTTGGGTGGCTGGTATAGTGAAATTCCGGTTCCCTCGGTCCCTGCACCCTTTTTTAGGGGGAGGGTAGTTTTTAAGCAGTTTTTAATCATGTTTTTATTATGATCGTGAACCGCCCTGAGTTGGTCTTGGCCAAGTGGATAGTATAGAAATCAAAATAATAAATAAATAAATAAATATTGAAGTCCCCCAAGAGAACAAACTTGGGAGACCCTCAACGTTGCAGACGAGATGAAGGCCGACAGGCCCTGGAGGTAGAGTTTTGGAACATGGGACGCGCTATAGACCAACACAATCCCCAGCCTGTCCCAAATGGCACCCAAAGGATTGGCACCACGAATGACCCACATGGTGTAGAACAGTGGTTCCCAAAGTGAGGCCCACACCCTACAGGGGGACTTCAATTCCCAGAAGCCTAAGTTAGTACATTGGCTGATCAGTGCTTTGGGGAATTGACTTAGGCTTCTGGGAATTGAAGTCCAAAACTAAAGGTTCGGAAACTGGTGTGGAAGCAGTTGAAATTGTAGGTATATACTGTATAACAGATTACAATTTATTTGGGAAAGGTAAATGCTTTGGAAGAGAGATTGAGCTAGGATCAAAGACAAACATGTTTCTTGCTCCATCTTTTTTTAAAAAGAACTTTGAATTTAAAAAAACATATACACCCATTCACTTTTAGAAAGCATGAAGAAATTTAAAAACACCATTTTTCATCTATGCTTCACCAGTCTGGAATTTCAAGTTGCTGAACACACAATTTTAACAGTTTCCAAACTTGAAACCTTGATCAAGTATCTTTTTCAGATACTGCCCTTGATGCAATACTGACTAGTTGTTCAGGCTCAAACTGCAGATAGACAGACAAGAAGAAGAATTACATTGTATTTTTACCTCTTTAATGTGTAGAAAATCTTTAGCATCAAAAGAGATGGCAGTGCTTGGTACGGGAACATCTTCATCCAGTGCTCCACAGTAGCTGACATTAGTCTTCACAGCAAATGCAACAGGTTTTGACTGGGAACAGAAATACACTCCTTTCATCCAAAAGTAGGGAGGTAGAATAGCTAGTCATATAAAGGAGACAGAACACCAGGAAAAGGGGCCCACAAGTACCAAGAGACACACTGTTACAAGGCAGGGGTAATGCTTTAGAGCAAGGGTTCTCAACCTTTTAAATCCATTGTCCGGACCACGCCCCCTCAGACAGTTGAGCAAGCCATACTGGTGGTTCACCCTGCCGTAAACGCGGGAGCATTTACGGCTGTCATAAACATGTCTGCTTCTGGTGGCAGCAAAGACACGGGCCACATGAAATGGTGCCACAGGCTGGGGCCGGCTTGCGGGCCATAGGTTGATTACTCCTGCTTTAGAGGGCAAGGTTAAAGCCTTTCCCCCAAATGATGCTTGTCCAAAAGGGACCTATGGATAGGAAAAATTGAACTGAGGCTGCATTTATAAAATCTGATGGGTCTTGCATAAAATCAGCATAAAATTTGGTATTAATGATTATAGGCAAATTAAGAAAAATGAGCTTGCTTTCTGTTGCACTAGATAGATACGTTTCAGTTAGAAACTGGCCAGTTCAATAGTTGTAGGAGGTCCCCAAAGATTTCTGTTCTTTCCCTACCTAAACACTTAGGACAAATCCACTCAATTATGTATCATATTTGATTACTCCAAACTTGATGATAATCAAGTATGTAAGTAAACTCCATCAAAATAGATTATAGTTGAATGAAGTGAGAACATTTATGTTGACCAATCCAGTAGAGATGGGGGGAAAGCAGACATACCTTTGCTCTTTCAAGCTGGATAGCTGCTTGCTGCTCTCTTTCCTGGCGGATGGCTTCCCGGTCCTCTTCCAGGGAGACATCAGAGTCTGATGGCCTACTTGTATACGAATCTGCTGATCCCTAGGACGAAAAGGACATTTATTAAGAAATTGATGAATGGAGCACTGAAAGATGCCATATATGCAGAAAACATACCTAAGGTCATTGATTTATTTGTAACCACACTTCATTTTTTTTATATGCATATTTTCCCCAACTAAGAAATAATTATGCCAAGTTTTTCTTCCCTTCCATCCACCCTAGACAACAGCGCAGCTTTACACGATCTCTCTTGTTTTAACTGTAAAGAAATAAATGCAAATATTGAAGATATACTTTTTTTCAGTAATAGAATATGTACTTATTGTATTTTCATTACAGTGGTACCTCGGATAAAGTCCAATTCGGATAAAGTCCAAACTTGTGGAACAGAGTTTGGACGTTATCTGAGGTTCTACTGTGCTTGTATGTCACAAAAAACACTACATCTAGCTCACCATTTATTTATTTTTTACAACATTCAATCTTGTTAGGCAGATTCAGAGCAGAGATCAACTCTTTACCAAAAGGTTATATGGTACCGAATGTAATCGGACGAAAGCCACAGCTCAATAAAATCACAAGTGTGCTTTATTGTTTCATACACTTCTTTACAAAGCCTATATTTACTGCCAGTTCCAGTTTTTTCAAAAATTTTTTGCTTCAATTACAGTATATTGGTTCATAGTGCATGTTCTTGGGCAGGGAATATAAGTCCTTTTGTCTCCTTTTTCAGGATACCCGATTTTAGCCATACCCAATTATTAGTCCTATCCACTTTACCTTCAATATTATTATTATGGCACATTATTATTTTTTAAAAATGTTGTAATATCTGCTTCATCAACATTATATTGATTGTATTCACAGGCAATGATAATCCATAATTCTAGCCAATTCTGGTTTACTAGGGATGAGGCAGCATGCTAATTCATATCACTCCTAATAACAGCAGCAGCAAAGCAAAACAAGCCTGATTTTTTAAATTGTTATTTTTCTTACTATGAACTCTTGTAGGTGGGTTTCAGTGAGCTCTAAAGCAACCAAACAGTACCACTATCATTCATAGTGATACAGAAAACTAATGCAATTTTCATCCTTCCACTGTGAGTGCCTGCTGAATGCCTGCTAGACACAAGTGTCAATCCAAAGTTTTATACTTGCTATTCAAAGTTCTATTTATTTATTTTTCTGGCCAGTCAATTTTCACGTAAACAAACCCACAGCCACTTCCTGGAGTGGCAAAAGACAGCATTACCCCAGAGCAGTGCTGAACACTTGTTCCAAAGGGAAAATGAGAGGGAAAACTCCACTGGCCATCTTGTCTGATTATCATAAGAGGCAACACCCACACAAAGTCACATCCAAACAGCAAGTTATGTAATGCATCATTTTGCATTAATTAGAACACATTACTTTTTGGACTTAAAACAAGTAATGAATCAGCTTCCTTTTTAAAAGTGGCCATACCAGAATTGAGGAAATCTCTGCTCTAGGGGCTAATCAGCCTGGGATACACTTTCACAATATTTTACTGCATGCTATGTCTTTCTTATTCAGGCAGGTTTCCCAACTATCAAAATGATGCAGGAGCATTATTTATCCCTATTATCTTAGAAATCATAATTTGTATATTGTTGTTCTCCTGGTAATGATAGGTGCTGAAAAACTTTCCATATCGCAGTACTGCACATGAGATCAATCACATCAGATAAAAGCTCACCCTGCTCTCTTCCAGTTGGAAACTATCTACAGAGCACCCATGACTGCTAGAAACATACAAACTGCCTCTTTACATTCAATCTGGAGCAACCACATGTCAAACAATTGAAGCACCCGCCAACTGGGGTGTAGCCACTTCTTGTGGTACTATAATCTTTGAAATTACAGTTCACATATAAAAGCACAGAGTGATCACATGATACATTATATCTTCAATGAATATATATTATGGCTCCTGATATTATTCCCACATTAGTATGATATTTTAAAGGATGACCTGTCTTTTTTTAAAACCTACAGACAACAAAAAATATATTAGAGAGTTGGGTTTTTAAAAACCCATACAGTTTGTCTTACACATTATATTAACTGTCTGAACTGAGACAAGAGCATCATGGTGTAATATAATACTCCAGACCTGTCAACCTTCCCGGATTGGCCGGGATTTCCCGATTTTCAGCGCCGATTTGTGCTATTTCCCGCCCCGCGCTGCCGAAACCCCGGAATTTGGCTGCGGGGGGAAGGAGGTACTGCGCAGCCCTTCTGTGCAGGTCGCCTTCTACGCATGGGTACAAGGGTTTTACGCTTGCGTAGAACCCTTCTACGCTTGCGTAGAACCCTTCTACGCATGCATAGAAGGCTATGCATGCATAGAAGGCTACGCATGCATAGAAGGCTACGCATACATAGAAGGGTGTTACGCAAGCGTAATACCCTTCTATGCATGCGTAGAAGGCGACCTGCGCACAACCGTTCTGCGCAGGTCCCGGATTGGTCAGAGCCGCGGTTGACAGGTATGTAATACTCCTGAAAGAACTTCCATGAATACAAGTTTGTACATAACTAAGAGAGCCTTAGCCATATGAAAACAGGGTCAGATGGGTTCCAAAAACAACTTCTGATTAATGACTGTCCATAACGCTCTTTGAAGATGCAAAGGCTTATAAAAATGCCAGGAATTACTGCTACTTTTAATAGGCTACTTACAGCCATTGCCCGTCGGAAGGAAAATCACAATCTAAAAATAGTAAATCAATAAACACATAAAATATAGTGCAAGAACACTGGCTTTGTTTGTAGGTACCGTACTGTATTGCTATAGTATAACCACAATAGTACCTCAGGAGCATTAGATTAGATTTATTCGATTTGTATGCCTCCCACTCAGTTTACATGACTCAGGGCGGCTCACAACAGTCATAGCATAAATCAACAAGGTAACAGATAAAAACATAAAACACACACACAAAAAAACATTATAAAACATCAAAACACTCATCATTAAAACATTAAAAGCCACCCACCCCATAAAAGAACTAGAGAGCAAGAGAGGGAGGATTCAGATTGTCTATATAAGCAAGCCGGCGGGGGTCACCCTTCCACCGGTGCCCCACACCTTCCCAGCCAGCCAGGTTTTGAGTTCTTTCCTAAAGGGCAGCAATTCTGTCTGGAGCCATAACTCTGTTGGCAGGAGGTTCCATGACGCCATTGCAGACACAGAGAAGGCCCTCCTTCTTGTGCTTGAGAGATGAGCCCCTCTAGCAGATGGTACAATTAGAGCATACCTGTCAAGCGTAGCTCCGGACAATACGGGACCTGTGCAGAACGGTTCTGAGCAGGTCCGTTTTATGCATGCATAAAAGCCGTTTACGCATGTGTAGAACGGACATGTGCAGAACGCTTTTGCGCAGGTCCATTGTACGCATGCGTAGAAGGCTTTTACGCATGCATACAACGGACCTGCGCAAAACCGTTCTGCACTGGTCGGTTCTATGCATGCATAGAAGGGTTCTATGCATCCCCTTCTGCGCAGAACCCTTTGACGCATGCGAAGAATGGTTCTACGCATGTGTAGAAAAGTTCTACACATGCGTAGAAAGGATCTGCGCAGAAGGGATGCGCAATAACTCCTCCCCCCCCCCGATGCCAAGATCCAGGATAGCGGCAGCTCCGGGCGGGAAAGGACGAAAATCGGCGCCAAAATATGGGAAATCCCAGCCAATCCGGGATACTTGACAGGTATGAATTAGAGAGTCCCTCCGGTCCACTCTAGTTGGATGGACAGATGTTCTTGGGGAGATGCAGTCTCTTAGGTATCCTGTCCAACTCTATAGAGAAAGCTTCCCAAGTCAATCACTGCCCCACCACCAGGAGGAAAACAACCAATTAGACCAAGGGTTCCCAACCTAAGGCCCATGGGCCAGATGTGACCAATGGCACCATTTCATGTGCCCCCACCCACCCCTCCAAGGGCATTTGAGAAATAAAATGGCCACCCCTTTGAAGCTGTTGGGGGAAATGGCTGCCCCATTTTGTAAGCAGGGCAAAATGGCCATCTGGCCCTCAAAGCTGACTGAGAGAGCATGACTCTTCCCCCATCTTAAAAAGGTTGTGAACCCCTGGATTAGACAATGGGACAAGAGCATTTCTTCCTGGACCTCATTCACAAAGATATAAATCAATCACCAAAAGCACTTCAGCTGCTAATTCTCTTTCTACAATAAGAAGGCCAACCCAGGGATTGGCACCAAAAATATTTATTACCATACCGTGGGCGTGGCCTAACCAGTGGGTGTGGCCTAATCGGTGGGCATGGCGTAATCAGTGGGTGTGGCCTAATCGGTGGGCATGGCGTAATCAGTGGATGTGGCCTAATCGGTGGGCATGGCCAAATCGGTGGGCATGTGACTGGCTGGCCAATCTAGTCATGCCTGCCACATGGCCATGGAAACGTCTGCAAACATAGACAGCACTGGCTCTTTGGCTCTAAATGGAGATGAGCACTGCACCCTAGAGTCGGATAGGACTGGCTTTTGAGCAAGGACAACCTTTATTCTATTGTTAGATCCAAATCTATTATTAGATCCAAAGCTGCCAGTCATATCTGACTCTAGGGTTCAGTGCTCATCTGTTTATAGCCAAAGAGTTAGCACTGCCTGTTTGGAGATGTTTCTGTGGACATGTGGCAGGCATGACTAGACACCAGAATGTTGTTACCTTTCCCACCGAAGTGGTCCCTATTTATCTACTTGTGGTTGCCAGGAACTGGGACATAGATGGAAGCTCAAACGGTCATGTCGGCCTTCCAGCTAACAAGGTGAGCTTATTAACCACCGAACTGCAGTGGCTCAAGTGGCTAAGGCTCTGACTGGAAGATGGCAGGTCAGCAGTTCGATACCCGAATACTGCAGGATGGAGTGAGCTTCTGCCTCTGTCGCAGCTTCTGCCAAACTAGCAGTTCGAAAGCAAGAAATTTCAAGTAGATAAATAGGGACCACTTTGGTGGGAAGGTAAACAGCGTTCCGTGCACTCCAGTGTCTACTCATGCCTGCCACATGACCATGGAAACGTCTGCAGAAGCAGACAGCACTGGCTCTTCGGCTTTGAAACAGAGATGAGCAACCTGAACCCTAGCGTGGGATACAACTGACTTTCGAGTAAGGTAAAGGTATCCCTTGCTTGAAAGCCAGTCATATCTGACTCGAAGGTTCAGTGGTAATCTTTGTTTTACCGTGGAGCTCCCTGGGCCAGCTGCAGCCTACCTCGAAGCAGCAGTGAGTCTTTAAGGTGCCACAATGTTTTTTGTTTACTTTCTGATATGCTTACACAGAATAAAATGGCTACCAATTCAAGAGTTTTATTCTGTGCAAGCAGATCAGGAAGTAAACAAAAGAAAAAGACAAAAATGTTGTGGCACCTTAAAGACTAACTGCTGCTCAGGGAGCTTCATGGCCCTCATTTCCCCCCTCCACCCTCCCTGGGAAATCCCTTTAGCCTGGTCCAGACCCTGCCCCCCCCTCCCCACACACACACACAGGAAAGTAAAACAAAACAAAAAGACACAGACATACCCAGAAGGGGCAAGTAGTGGGGCACCCAGGCCCATGAGGGGAGGCAGGAGCTCTCACACAACAACAGCGCTAGCAGCTTGGCCCGGCCACGTTGGGCAGCTTCCCCCCATGGGGGGAGGAAGGAGTGCTTACGTGGCGGCTTCCCCTTCCTATGGCTGCTGCTGCCTCCCCACCCCGCCCCGCCCTTCTCCTCCCGGGAGAGCAGCGATGGCATCGGCTCTTCCTTCTCCTTCTCCTCCAGTGGCTCCTTAAGAGGCTGCAGGTGCCGCTCGGGCGGTGGTGGAGGTGATGTGGTGTGTGGATGGGGAAGGGGAGGGGGAGCTTATGCTACGCCGCCCAGAACAGCTCACGCGCCACCGCCATCAGTCCTTCTAGCAGCAGCACAACTCTTGTGAGAGTTGCGCTGCCTGGACATCCTACTGCTGGGGGAAGGGAACTTAGGGAAGAGCTTGCACCGCGCCACCTGTAGCAGCCCACATGCCACTGGAAGAAGCGGCTACAGGGTGTCCAGGCAGCACGGCACAAGCAGCGCAACTCTCACGATGCCCAGACCGGGGTGGACCGGCTCATGCCCAACACTGGGCCAACCTAATCAGTGTGTATAAAAATCGAGAAGAAAAGGGGAGGGGGAGGTCCACAAAGCGCTGAAAGGTAAAGCCAAGGTTTATTTTAAAACACACATGCAAAACAGTCTAGCCATGGTGGCGAGCCTTGGCACTCCAGCTGTTCTTGGACTTCAATTCCCAGAAGCCCTGATCAGCACGTGTACTAACTTGGGCTTCTGGGAATTGAAACCGGAATTTAACTTAATTTAATTTTTATTTTCATTCATTATTATTATTCTTTTGTGTCTTGTTCAGGTTTGAAATTGCCAAAATGAAGCCACCTTTTGGTGAATTCATTCCATAGGTCACTTTGCCTAGCCTAGTAAGAGAAAAAATAGCAGGCAATGGAAGGCTGTTGTTGCATGGGGTACACCCAATTGTGGTTTAAAAATACCACAATCTTCGAGGAGGCTCTTTTGGGGTACCCCATTCGTTCATTCATTCATTCACTCACTCACATTCACTCACTCGCTCAAATTATATCTCACCCTAATTGGTGAAAAACCCTTCTCTATAATAAATAAATAAATAGATGATGATGATGATGATGATGACGACGACAAGATCCAAAGACAATACAAGAGGAGTCTCTGCCCCATCAGATTCTCAATGCAAGGGGATAAAAATTCTAAAGCACTTTTAAAAACAGCCTTTTCTATCTACGTTCACTCTTCCAGCCAGTCGCTGCGGTGTGCATTTATTTATTTGAACAAACATTTCCTACCCTTTGCAATGCCAATGCTAAAAAAATGCAATCTGTTTTCCCCACTAGCTTCGTGTAGTGTAGTGATTCCATCTGCAGGGAATAAACTTGAAAAGGCAGTAGCATCTTAAACAGAGTGACAGACTAGGACTCAGAAGACCTGGGTTAAAATACCCATTGAAACTCGCTAGAGGTGTGGAACTTCTTATAGATTCCACTTATCTTGAACGCTATATTAGGGTCATAAATCAGTTCTGATTTGATGGTACATAACAGACAGACAGACAGTCAAAAACCAGTGCCCATGTTAAAGAGATCAGGTATATAATAATATTTTCCAGAAAGGCAACATTTCTAAGTAGTTATGTCAGATGCACATTGAAAACATCAATGTTAGAGATTGGCGGTGGGTCATAAGGGCCAACAAAGCCTTCTTGGTGCAACCAATGCAATGGCCATACTGAATGAGGGGATTCTGGGAATATTAGTTCAAAAAAGTAACTTTTCCAAACTCTAATAGTGTTTACTTTTGGGGATCAGGGTCTAAAAGTGCCATGAGAAGAAAAAGAGTAAAAATAGATTGTGATTTTACTACAAAAAGAATGTACATCTAACCTTTGCATTAGCACAAGAGTTAAAATGTTTGTTTCTAGGATAGAGAACAAAATAAGTCTATTACTGTATTAGCTTTCAGTGTCAAATACTGAAGTAGGTTTATTTCACAGGAATATCAACTGGATCAGGGGAGCGGCTATTTTCATTGCAATGTTTAAATTGGGTATGCAAATGCTTTCATTGCATGCACAGCTGGCAAATGTTTCCATCTCAATGTTGACAACAATGTTAAATGGCAAATCCTCTGTGCCTTAAACAAGAAGACAGAAACTGGCGGCCGAGTAGTAAGGCAAGACAGTTTTCAGTGCACATGTGTTGGGGAAGAGAGTGTGGCACATTTCTTGAGCACGGCACCAGGCACCACAATGTCTCAAACCAGCACTGTCTTGCAGGGATTCTCACAGTCTGGCTGAGACTATCATTTTGGGGTGAGTTCTCCTCTCTTCACCAGTAACCCGTCACATGTAGGAAGGGGTCTATGGTTCTCACCTCACAAAGATCCAGGGTGGCTGGGATATGTCCCAAAGTCTTCTAGTCCTTAACTTTCTTATCTCCCAATCCTCTTGACTGTGACAATCATGCACCACGTGGAGAGCTCAGACTGGTTCAGAAAGGATGAGCATCTTTCCCCACTTTTGAGCATCTTCCAGGGCACCATGAGAGAGAGACCAATACAGTAAAACCTCGGATAACAACTGCATCACATAACACTAAAATTGGATAATGACCTGATATTTTGGGGTGGGGGTGGGGAATGTATTGCATAATGTTAAAATCCTATGGGATGCATCGGATAACGTTCATTAAAGCCTGTGCCTGTTACAATGCATCTCTATGGAGTTTTCATGTTATCCAATGCATCCCATAGGATTTTAGCATTATCCGATGCATGCATTGGATAACATTAAACATCGGATAACACTAAGGCTTGTGGAACCAAGTTTTAGTGTTATCTGAGGTATTACTGTATTCCCTTAGGAGAAGAAGAATCAAATTCTTACCTCATAGCAAAGTCTGGAAACACTCAGCATCCCCACCCCCTGTCATTTCCAAGTTCCTGATTATTTATTTATTTATTTATTTCATTTATATCCCACCCATCTGGGATATTTTCCCATGTCATTCTATTAAACACATGAAAATAACATAACTCATTTCACCTCACACTTGTGAACATCACCAGACACAACTGCTGGCTCAAGTACACAAGCACATGCTTTTATCTCTCAGCATTTTCACCCTTAACATAGCTGAGATTACAGAGATGCTGTTAATGGTAATTAAGATATAAAGACCTCTTTTGGGCCAGCACTACTTCAAAGTACTTATCCTCTCACCCTTCTTGTTTCAGTTATCTGAATGTTCTTTCTCCATGCAAGATGAAAGAAATACAAAAATAGCACCTCCGAGAGACTAACACCCAAAATAACTTGTGCTAAATGTACTTACTGGCAATTTCCTCTTTCGGTCACATTTCACTTTAAGTATAAATAAAAGTTGTGGGGTTTTTTTATTTAGAAATGGAAAAAAAGGGTGGCAAACGAGGGAGCAAAGGAAAACAAAGCCTGAGAGGTCAGATCCCCCAGTAGGCAGGGATAGAAATATTAAAATAAATGAATAATAATAATAAAATTCCACTGAGATACGACATCCCATAGCATTAAGAACCTGCACTGCCTTTTCTTGTGTATCTTTCCCCTGCCTAAACCTGAGTGCAGAAACTATCTGCATTGATGTGCAAACTCCTACAGCAAGGTAAAAAGGCTATTAACAGATATATAACCATACATCTATTCCAAAGAAAAAGAGAATCGATGAAGTAATGTAAATACAATGCAAGGTGTCTGTCTGTCTGTCTGTTTGTCTGTCTGACTGACTGACTGACCATACCTGTCAACCGCAGCTCCGACGAATCCTTGACCTGCGCAGATCAGTTCTGCGCAAGTCGTGTTCTACACATGCGTAGAAGGGTTTTACGCTTGTGTAGCCCCCTTCTACGCAAGCGTAGCCTTCTACACATGCGTAGAAAAGTTCTACGCAAGCGTAGAAGGGTTCTACGCAAGCGTAAAACCCTTCTACGCATGCGTAGAACACGACTTGCACAGAAGGGCTGCGCAGTACCTCCTCGCCCCCGCTGCCAAATTCCGGGGTTTCGGCAGCACGGGGCGGGAAATGGCACAAATCGGCGCTGAAAATCGGGAAATCCTGGCCAATCCGTGAAGGTTGACGGTATGTGACTGACTGACTGGTCACTTTTCTATGAAAAAAGGGAAAGGCATATAGCAAGGGTAAAATTTACACAGAACCATATACCAGTACTCATGCTTTTGTTGTTCAGTCGCACAGTCGATTCTGACCCTTTGTGACCCTATAGACCATCCTCCCCAGCCCGCCCAGCTCTGTGCCCACTGCGTCCACGATGCCATCTAGCTACTGAACACAGGAAGACTTCTATCAGAGTACACTTGGCTAGGATTGCACTGAAAGGTTGCACCCAGCCTTGTCCTGCTGCTAGGATAATGGAAGTAACTGATGGAAACACCAACACCCCCAAACAAAATCTGCTCTAGATGGTAAGGGAAACCCAGGGAGAGAAGAGGAGAAAAGAGCAAGTAGAAGTCCCATTGTGCAAGCAGGAATCCATTTATGTGCCAATGAATAGATTTTTTAAATCAAGCATCCTCTCTACAGAGGTTTGACATGCAACACAGAAAGGTACCAACTGCACATTTTTAGTCAGGGACTGTTTAAAACCAGGCAGAATAGAAACATGAGACAGAAGGAAAATGATGGTAAATTCCCAACAACCACAGAACCACTTTTTGCATGTTATTATGTGAAATGTAAAACTTCAGCCGCCTCTATACTCATCAGCAATTTTACCATATGCTGTTGTACATCAAGAATCTACTAATTAAAGACTGTTGGATTCTTACAAAAAAAATGGAAACAAGAAATTTAAAACTGTGTTTTAACATAGTGAATAAAAAATTATCATATGGCCTCTACAGTATTATCTCATAGGTCTTTTCAGATAATAGTGCTTCCTTTTCTACTGAAATACCTTCAATATTAATAGAAATTAACACTAGGGTTGTCATTGAAAAAATGCCATTTTGAATGTTTGATGTTCTGGTAGAAATGCGAAGCAGCCAGCATAACAGGGCCAAACAACTTTATTAGGCAGTCAGAACATGGGGAGAAATTATGGCGCAGCACTGCTAAATATATACAATCAGTAATGGATACATTTGGGTGGGAAACAACAGGATTGGACGGGAGAGGAGTGGGGTGACTGGAAGGTCAATGGACCGGAGTGAAAACTTTACATGACTACATAGTTAAGGCGGGAACGCAAGTCCCACGATACTTTAAGACCAAGAAGAAGAAGACAAAATGGAGGATCGTACTGACCCTAATAATAGAAGTTGAACATAACCTGGAGAGACCACACATTAGATCACTGTGACAATGCAAAATACCTGGGAGTAAAACTGGATTATGATTTAGCTCAGGAGTTCTCAACCTTTTGAAGCAGGGTGTCAGGTCACACTCCCTCAGACATCTTCGGGGACCAGATGGCCATTTTGCCCTTCCTCCACCACATGGCACTTCCTGGTCTGGTGGAGGTGGGCCACATGAAATGGTGCCACAGGCCACATCTGGCCTGCAGGCTGTAGGTTGAGAATCCCTGCTTTAGCTTATTAACATCATTGTCAGGATATTAAGCAGAAGGTATCATACCTGTCAAGTATCCCGGATTGGCCGGAAAATCCTGTATTTTGGTGCGCGTTCCTCCCCTTTCCTGCTGCCGTCCCGTATTTAGAACAGCGGGAAAGGGGTTGCTGCATATTGCACATGCGCAGAATCCATCTGCACATGTGCAAATGTGTTCTGTGCATGCACAAAGGGGTTCTGCGCATGCGCAATGGAGTTTTTCCTGCGCATGCGCACCCGGGCCAGAGCAGTTCCCGTATTTTCCAGAGCAGTGCTTGATGGGTATGGAAGGAATGTGCCAGGAACAATCTCATTCACAAAATTGCAAACACTACATGGGGAGGGGGGACAGCCTAATGTTCTCTGTTCATCTGTCCTTGCCCTGTGTTTCTCTATTGAAAAGTATGCTGGCCCAGTCTGGAGAAACTCTGCCCATGTTAGTCAAGTTTATGTGGACCTTTATGAAACAGGCTGTACAATTGCAGGCAATTTACAACCAATGCTTGTTAATAAAATCTTCTCACTCCTGGGTATAGCACCTCCAGATGTAAGAAAACAAGTAGCAGTAGAGGTTGAGAAGAAAAAGCAAGAAACAGACCCAAAACATCCATAGCTTGGACTTCAACATCATCCATCAAGGTTGAAGTCAAGAAAGAGCTTCCTCAAAACAATGCCACCAATTCCATCTTCAACTGAGGCTTGTCGAACTGAACTATGGAAAAAAAATATCACCCAGAGGGTTATTGGTGACAAAGGAGAAGCCAGCAGCAGGTTACCATCTCCAATATGGGGCATGGAAAACACTAAATAGGCTGAGAACTAGAGTGACACAATGCAAAACAAACCTAAAGAGCGGAGGCTATATTGAAGGTGGTGAACAATGCGCATGTGGTGAAAGACTTCGAACATCTGCTAATCTGTGGCAACTTACCTGAACTGTGCGATATCAAGGATTTGATTGAAACAAATAGCAAATACATAGTTTATGAATGCATACACATTTAGATAAGTGTTTTTTTTTATTATGTTGATTTTAAATTTGAATGCTCTGGAATCATGACAGACAGACACATATTTTCAAGTATGCAGTGGCTATACAAGAACACCAAGATTAACTGAGGAGGAGATAGTTAAAGTGTTAAAACTGTGAAATGGGGGAAGGAACCTGTAAGCACTGAGAACCAGAGTTTTACATAAACTCCCTGAGACAGGGGTTGTAGAGAGGGCAGCTCAGATGTAAGGAATATTCTTGAATTAAAGCCAGAGCTGTCTGCATTTGCAGACATTTCCATGATCATGTAGTAAGCATGAGTAGACACTGGAGCACATGGAACACTGTTACCTTTCCCATCAAAGCAGTACCTATTTATCTACTTGCAATTTATTGCTTTTGAACTGCTAAGTTCTGGGTAGGGGCTGTGACTGACAACAGGAGCTCAATGCGACATGCAGCACTCAGGTCTTGAACTGTTGATCTATCGACCTTCCAGTCATCAAGCCCAGTGTCTTGATCACTAAACCAACACAGCTTATTTTTTAAGGCCATACATGACTATATTTTTAATATGGGTGTAGAAGCTGGTCTGTAAAGAAAGCTGACCTGGGGGAAATGGACTCATATGAAGTATGAAAGGTTTCCACATACCCTGGGCTGCCAGAAATGTCCTAGAACAAATCAAGCCAGAATTGTCTTGGAGGCAAAAATGATGATGCCGAGGCTGCCCTACTTTGGCAACATCATGAGAAAGCAAGATTCACTGGAAAAGAAAATAATGCTGGGTGTTGTGTTCTAATGGTTTTCCTTCCACATGGATTACAATGTATCGGAGCCAATGTAACCTTGCCTATAGCAACAATGTAACCTTCAGCTGTATCATATAAACCCTGTAATAGGACGCGAGCTAATGACCACCAGCTGGCAGCAGCGAGCGTCCAAGCTCTCTTGGTCCGAACTCATCAAAGGCAACAGCGCGGGAAGCTTTCCCGCCACTACCTACACCTGGACAAGAAGGGCGTGACTCGCAATGACGTCACGCAGGCAGTAGCCAATGGGCTACCATGGCACCACGTTCAAATGTATTACTGCTGGATAAAAAGAGCTATCGATCCGCCATTACCTCATGTTCCCTCTGTCCACAATGCAATAAACCTGAGTTAACCCAGCCCGAGGCTGTGTCCTGTGTCTTGGTCTTCATATACCAAATTGGCGACGAAGGTGGGATAATGGATCCCCAAGGAGCAGCCAGGGCACAGAGCGGGTTCAACATCACCAAACCGCAAGACTGGGAGCTGTTGGAGATGGACTTCCAGGCGGCGCTGGTGGAACTCAAAGTCAAGGAAGACGATGAGGAGCGGAAGAGGGCCATCCTCACCAGAATGCTCGGGGTGGAAACCAAGCGGACGCTGGTGGGCATCATCGCTCCGAAGAAGGTGAGCCAATTTAAGGCGGACGACATCATGAAGCTGCTACGGGAGCGCTTCCAACCCTCGAGGGCGATGTTTCCCGCTCGGAGCGCGTTTTGGAGGCGAGTCCAAGCGCCGGACGAGTCGGTTGAGGCATTCGTGGCCGCCATGAGGGTAGCCGCCGTCCCCTGCAAATGGGGCGACATCCTAGACATGGCCCTCAGGGACGGCGTGCTGTGTGGCCTGAGAGACAAGGAGGTGCAGCGCAGCTTGATGAACAAGGAGCCGCCACCCACGCTGGCAGAGGTCGTCGAGGCCGCCGAAGCCGCGGAGTCCACGAATGCTGGAGTAGACGAGATGCACCAGTGGCGTGAGTGGCGTCCCAGGGCCGGCAAAGCAGAAAATTCGGTGCACGGGAAGTCCGGACAATCGGTGCACGCAACTCGGCGGGCCTCAAAATCGTCCTCGGAAGGCAGCGACGGCGAGGAGGTCCAGAAGGTCCGAAAAGGGGGGCGCCGCTGCGATGGTTGCGGGGCGGCCCACGAACGCGCGAGATGCCCATTTAGAAAGGCTGAATGCTACACCTGCGGCCGTCGGGGGCACATCGCCAAGGCATGCAGAAAAAGAAAGGAGGGCCGGAGGCAGTCACCAGACCGTCCGACCAGACCGGACCGTCCCGCGAGGCCCAAAGATGGCGCCCAGACCACGAGGAAGAAGGACGGCGTGGGCCGCGTCTCGGACGGCAGCGAAGATGACGCCCCGGTGTTCAGCGTGTCCACGGGACAGTCCCATTACTTCGTTGAGGTACTAATACAAGGGGCCCCTATCAGGATGGAAATTGACTCAGGGTCCTCCTATTCCATAATCCCCCAGAAAGAGTTCTTGAAAATCGACCCCCACGTGCGGCCCAAACTTAAAACATTGAGGTCCACGCTACGAGATGTACAGGGAAACAGCATTCCAGTATTGGGGGTCGGGAAATTTCGGGTTAATTTCAAGAGACATTCTGCGGAACTGCCCCTAGTTGTCCTCAAGGGGGGAAGTTGTAGCCTCCTTGGGACACAGTGGTTTCAGCCTTTAGGCCTGTTCATAGGGGGTGTACATTCGGTGGGGGGGGATCCAATACAAGCGGTGTGCGACGCGCATCCCGACGTTTTTAAAAAAGGACTGGGAAAATTCAAGGGACCCCCTGTAGCCTTCGACCTAGACCCGGAGGTCCGCCCGATAAGACTCAAACCGCGCAGGGTGCCCTTCGCACTAAAGGACAAAATAGAGGCGGAACTGGACAAATTGGTGGGCCAGGGGATTCTTATTCCTGTTGATTCCGCGGAGTGGGAAACTCCAATTGTAACAGCTCTGAAGGCTAACGGGGAGGTGCGCATTTGCGCTGATTATAAGTGTACAATTAACAAGGCGATCCGCCCTAATGCATACCCCGTGCCGGTGGTCAGCCACCTTTTGGCCAGGCTAAATGGGGGAAAGTGTTTCGCTAAGCTCGATCTAGCACAAGCCTATCAGCAACTCCCCGTAACTCCCGCCACGGCCCAAACGATAGTCACACATAAAGGAGCGTTCCAGGTGTCGCGTTTACAGTTCGGCGTGAACTCGGCACCCGGCCTTTTTCAGTCGCTTGTGGAACGCCTCCTGAAGGGGCTGGAGGGGGTGTTGCCTTACTTTGATGACGTGTTGATAACAGGGGGGAGTGAGGCCGAACTGGCAAAAAGATTGGACAAAGTACTAACTGTGTTCGAGAAAGCGGGGCTGAGACTGAGGAAGGACAAATGTGTCTTTTTCGAAACCGAGGTCGAGTTTTTAGGGTTCCGAATCACACCCGAGGGTATTAGGCCATCCAAATCCAAAGTGGCAGCCATCAAGAAGGCCCCTCGCCCCACATCCAAAACCGAGCTACAGTCATTCCTGGGGCTCCTCAATTTTTACCATACATTCCTTCCGCGGAAAGCGTCCGTAGCCGAACCGCTTCATCGGTTGCTTAAAAAGGAGGAGACATGGATGTGGGGTGACGAACACGAGAGGGCATTCAAAGAGCTAAAGCAACTCTTGACTTCTGACGCAATTCTAACGCATTTCGACCCCAAACGGCCGGTGGTATTAGTCTGCGATGCATCACCGGTGGGGGTGGGGGCGGTGCTTTGCCACGTATTGGATGACGGAAGGGAGGCCCCGGTTGCGTTTTATTCAAGGTCCCTGTCCCAAGCAGAGCGAAATTACGCACAAACCGACAGGGAGGCATTAGCCATAGTAGCGGGGACCAAAAAGTTCCACGATTTTCTGTATGGCCGCCCGTTTAAAATTGTAACGGATCACAAGCCCCTGTTAGGGATTTTCACGGCAAGCAAGCCCACGCCGCAGATCCTATCCCCGAGAATGCTGCGTTGGGCTATCTTTCTCAACGCATACCAACACGAGTTGGAGTACCGGCCCGGAAAGGAGATCAGCCATGCTGATGCACTTTCGAGATCCCCTTTGCCCCTGTCGGATGACCAAAAGGCTAGAGTAGAAAGAGACCGCCAGGTGTTGCTAATCGAGGTCTTAGACGCACCCCCACTAGTACCAGCCGATATTGCTAGGGCGACAGGCAAGGACAAAACGCTGGAAAAAGTTAGCTCATGGGTACAGAAGGGGTGGCCGGCATCGTCCCCGAGCACGGAATTCGACACATTCTTTCGAAAAAAGCTAGAGCTGTCCCTAGAAAGGGGGTGCCTGTTGTGGGGCCAACGGGTGGTGGTCCCTACATCCATGCGGCCGAGGGTGCTCAAACTGCTGCACGTCAGCCACCCGGGGATCGTTCGTTCGAAGGCGCTGGCCCGCAGTTATTTTTGGTGGCCACAACTGGACGCGGACATTGAGCACATGGTCGGCACTTGTGAGGCATGTCAGGGATCCCGTCCAGAGGAGGCTCGCCTCCCGCATAGGGAATGGGACGCAGCAAGGGGGCCGTGGTCCAGAGTACACATAGATTTCGCTGGCCCATTCCGAGGAACCATGTTTCTCCTGGTGGTGGATGCGTTCTCCAAGTGGCTGGAGGTTATCCCAGTAAAGAGCACGTCCTCCGCCACGACAATTAGCCAGCTACGGAGAGTCTTTTCCACGTTCGGTTTACCCGACACGTTAGTCAGCGATAACGCGAGTTGCTTCACCTCCTCGGAGTTCGGAGCATTCATGGCGGCGAACGCAATTCGGCATGTCACATCCGCACCGTTTCACCCGGCCACGAATGGCCAAGTGGAACGGTTGGTACGTACAACAAAGGATGCGCTTCGGCGCATGGGCCCGGGGGACCTAAATCACCAAGTATGTCAGTTCTTATTAGCGTATAGGGTGACCCCCTTAGCGTCAGGTTACTCGCCGGCAGAGCTCTTGATGCGGCGAAAACTGACCACGATTCTGTCCAGGCTAGACCCGACGAGAGTCGAGGAGAAGGGAAAAAACATAGGGCTGGCAGTCTCGAAAGGATTCGCCGCCGGCGACCCTGTTCACTGTAGAAACTATGCCAGCGCAGGGCCAGCCTGGGTGCCGGGGACGGTAGTAGAACAGACGGGGCCAGTGTCGTACCGGGTCGAGACCAGCACAGGTCTCCTCTGGAGGAGGCACGCGGACCAGCTGAGGCACCGAGTGAGCGTACCAGACAGTGGGGCCCATCAACAGGATTCAGCGTTAGGGCTCTCCCCCACCCGCTTAGCCCAAGGGGGAGACATCAGCGGACAACAGTCCCAAGCAAGGGGGGAAGGAAGAAGCAGCGGCCCCGACTCATATCCTTTTGATAAACCAGTTCCATCAGAGGCCGGGGAAGGGGGAGAGGAATTCGCGACCGCTGCCCCCGAATGTAATTTTGGTTTTGGTTTTGCGAGCCGGGGGGGTTTTCAGGAGTGTTCCCCCACCCATCCAAGCGAGAAGAGGGGTTTTTCGTTAGTCCCCAGTGCCCCCGGTTCTTCCCTAAGAGAGAGCACACCTCCCAACAACGCCGCGGAGCCGCGGCAAGTCACTAACGAGTCTCCCTCTCCAATTACAGGGCAGGAAACCAGGGGACAAAGAGAAGGTAGCAAACCCGGGCAAAGGCAGCCCGCATCGAGACCCCAGCGTGTTCGAAATAAGCCATCTTGGCTGAGAGACTTTGTCTCCTAGGGGGGGAGTGTGTTTGAGTGGGGGCTCGAGACTTTGTCTCATCCTAGGGGGGAGGGGTGTTGTGTTCTAATGGTTTTCCTTCCACATGGATTACAATGTATCGGAGCCAATGTAACCTTGCCTATAGCAACAATGTAACCTTCAGCTGTATCATATAAACCCTGTAATAGGACGCGAGCTAATGACCACCAGCTGGCAGCAGCGAGCGTCCAAGCTCTCTTGGTCCGAACTCATCAAAGGCAACAGCGCGGGAAGCTTTCCCGCCACTACCTACACCTGGACAAGAAGGGCGTGACTCGCAATGACGTCACGCAGGCAGTAGCCAATGGGCTACCATGGCACCACGTTCAAATGTATTACTGCTGGATAAAAAGAGCTATCGATCCGCCATTACCTCATGTTCCCTCTGTCCACGATGCAATAAACCTGAGTTAACCCAGCCCGAGGCTGTGTCCTGTGTCTTGGTCTTCATATACCAAACTGGGAAAGGTTTGCAACGTTGAATACACTGTCTAAAGGAAGTGACAGACTTGAGTTTTCAAAAGCTGAGCAGGGCTGTTGATGACAAGAGATTTTAGAGATCTCTCATTCATAGAGTTGCTATGGTTTGGAGACAACTTGACAGAATGTAGCATAAACAACAAATAGCTCAAAGATCTCAGTATAGAATAGAGGTTATACAGTATATTCTAACAGGTCATCCCCAACATCCATAGTTGCATTATCCATGGTTTCAGTTACTTGCAAGTCTAAAAATATTAAATTTAAATACCTCTATGGCACATTACAAGAGCTGGCTACTAGAGGCTACTGTCTACAACAATGATGGCGAACCTTTTAGAGACCAAGTGCCCAAGTAGGTGGAGGCGGTGCACGGGCAGCCACTGCAGGTGCACACACACCCGTGTGATGTTGCCGGGGTGCCTCCAGAGACATCACATGGGTGCGAGAGCATGCAAGTGTGCTACTCGAAGCATGCTGGTGACATCACATGGGTGCATGCACACATGCTGTGCCTGCCCATGGGCTGCCGCCACCTCCACCTCCTAAGAGGGGTGTGTGTGTGGGATGTCTGGTTGCCTCACCATGTCCCCGCCACTATCTCCAGGGCAGAATTTCAGCCTCCCCTCTCACCTTCTCATTGGCAGAGGGAGAGGGGTAGGTGGGTAAGTAGCACTGCCATTGGCAGGGCTTACCTGTGATGGCCCGCCCACCCACAGAAAAGGCTTTGCATGCCACCTCTGGCACACATGCCATAGGTTCGTCAACACTGGCCTACAATGTAATGTTCACAAGGACTGGAGGTAAACATTTTGGTAGCTTCCATATAGAATGGCAGAGGATTTGATTTCCCTCCCACACTTCTATGGCTCAGGTACAGTATGTGTGTTAAATATAAGGTTCACTGTTATTCACAGTTTCATGCATCTGTGAAAGTACATATCCCCACAAATACAGGGTCGGGGGACTGTAAATCAATTTAATCAAACTGAGTTAAATCAGTACAGAAATTAAATCCACCCTGCTTCTGATTCACAGTATATGATATTATATCAACACCATTTTGTTTTGCTTCATACATGTGACAACACTGTAGTACAATGGTGCCCAAACTTTTTTTTTGCCGGACCAGTCTTGGCCCCGACATGCAGCTGTGCGGGCTGGAGGTGGGCTTGCTCTCGCTGCTGAGTTTTGACGTCAGCAGCGGTGGCGATCATGCTTTGTCCCCGCTGCTCCGAGCAGTCTTTGGCTCGGTTCCATCCCCTCTGCAGCCTTTGCCAAAGCTGATCGTCACATTGGGGAAATTTTTGGAGTCTCTTCCATTTCAAAATCCACGGCGCTGGGAGAACCGCTGGCGCAGCAAGGCTGACGTCAATGCAGTGCACCAGGTTTAGCCTTCCAGCACCGTGGATTTTGAAACAAAGCGTGAGATCACCTCCGCCACTAATGTCAGGTGGTGTGGGCAGATGGAGGGGCAGTCCACGGTGAGCCCAGGTTCTCACCACGGGCCACATTAATGATATGCATAGGCCTAATTGGGCCAATGGGACATAGTTTGGGCACCCCTGCTGTAGTAGTTGCAAAAAGAAAAGGGAGGGTGGAGGAGAATGTAAATAAACACCAAAAAACTACACACTTTAGTCCTCTCTTTTGTTATCAAGTCGCTAAGACGCTGACTGAGAAGCGGAAGGTCAGCAGTTCGATTCCCGAATACTGCAGGACGGAAATGATCATCCCAGCTCCTGCCAACCTAGCAGTTCGAAAGCGAGAAATTGCAAGTAGATAAATAGGGACCACTTCGGTGGGAAGGTAACAGCGTTCCGTGTGCTCCGGTGTCTAGTCATGCCTGCCACATGACCACGGAAACGTCTGCAGAAGCAGACTGCGCTGGCTCTTCAGCTTAGAAACAGAGATGAGCACTGCACCCTAGAGTCGGATACAACTGGCTTTCGAGCAAGGGAAACCTTTACCTTTACCTTAATTTAATATTTTAAAGATTGGTTTTAATTCAATAAACCCATTCTTTAGAGTTTTCTGCACCATAGCCAGAATCAAGACAATTATAATGAGATCCAATCTCTAGTAGGAGAGGACCAAGACAAAGAATATTTGAAAATTTCAAACCATGAACATGCCTTTTCTAAAGCTAAACTGGTGAAAAGAAGAGGCAGACCTTCAATATGTCTGAAGGTAGATTCTCCACCAGTTGCCAAAAATCAAACGAATGGAGGTCGAAGGATTCAAATACTGTATATACTCCCCACCAAAAGAATTGTTCTGCTCCTGCTCCCTGGGTGAATATAACGAACTCTTGTTTTTCTTATGATTTGTGAATGCATGGGCGAGGAGGGCTGTCCTTCAGCTTGCTGCACTCCCCAGAAGTAAGTGTGCACAGGAAAGAACAGGCATTTAAAAGTATAGTTTTATGCACATTTATCTCCTCGTAAGAATCCCACTGAGCATAGGCATACAGTACTTTAATTACAGCATCTCTACATTGTAAGCTACACGTGGACATAAAGAGGCCTGCAGATTCAGACGAAAATCCTATAGCCCAATTCAACAGTTACTTTTCCTGTTCTCTCCAACATGTTCACAAGTAACTGCATCTGCATTGCTGCTTTCTCCACATGGAGAGTGATGTGTCTGCAGAACTGAAGCTCCTGTCATTATGTAGGCTCTCCAGGTGAGTCAGACCCCTCCGTTCTAGGGTTTTTGCTCACATAGAGAGCCTTACACAGGGATAGAAACTCTCCTCTGCAAAGATTTAGCATCTGTTTGGGGGGGGGGGATGTAATCCACCTAATGTATACTTTTTCATTGATTTAACATTGTCTTCAATAATATTTTTAATGCAAAACTAGTGAATTTGATCTTAGTTGTCCTAATTGATTTAAGAAATCTCCATTCAGACTGCAAAAAAAAAATGGCTCAGGAACCGCATGGACCTTCAGGTTGCATTATACCCAACCTGGACACTACCATCTAAGCCAGGGGTGGCTAACCTTGGTGCTCCAGGTGTTCTTGGACTTCAATTCCCAGAAGCCCTGATCAGCAGAAGTCCAAGAATACCTGGATCACCAAGGTTGGCCACCCCTGCTCTAAACTCATTGGAGAGAAGCAGGTGTGTAACAACTGAATAGGACTTGTTCACACTATATTGAAAGGGAAAGACGTGCATGCAATAACTTCCTCTTGCTCATGCCCCCCATAGCTTTACACTATGCATAATCAACCATATAGACAATGATACACAGGAACCATCAGGGCAACTAGCCACCAATAAACTTATCCTTTATGAATTTGTCTAATCTAATTTCAAAGACCACTGCAAATCCCACCTCACACCTCAATGTGGCACAGCAGTGACCCTGGCCATCTGACAGCTATGGTGCATTCCCCCAGTAGGTTCAACCATGCCTCAAAGGTGTCTGCTAGTAGTCTGGAATGAGGAGTTCTCCATTCTGGAACCGCAGGTCACCTAAGTGGATTCGGGTACTTGGGCCAACTTCAACATGAGCCCAGCCAGCTGTGTCGTTGTATTTCAAATTGGTAAAATGTCATCAAAAACACAGGCTTCAGTCCCCTGTGTGCCATTGGACCCTGCTACAGTAACAGTAGGACCTCCCGATGGCAAGAGGCTGCTAAAATTGCGAAAGACAATGCTTCGATCCACCACATCAAACCGATGTATGAAACACGGATCAAACAAGTAACCAGGTAATTTCAAGGACATCTAAGATGCTGATGACCATCACTACATCAATTCTGCATTCAGGTTATGTGTTGTGCACATAATCATTTTGCTATGATTTGGGACTAAACTGTTCTTGTATAATGTGGCATACAGTTCAAAGATGAATATACTTTTTTTCTTTTCAACAACACTACACACTGGGGTTTATTGCAGCTCATACACAGCTTTGTTAAGTTCTCTTATCCGTTATTGTGCAATGTAGACTGTGTGAAAGAACCTAAGCTTGACTTTTTAAATTTCACTTTAAGTTTCTCTATTACAAGAAATGTCTTTAAAATTGACTGCATTTAATAGGGATAATCAGCGAGAAGCCATAAACATAGGACCACATGATGCCATCTTTATAGACCAACTCTTCAAACACAATGGCACTTTAACGAGCTGCCACACTTCTAGAAAAGATAAACACATAATTAAATAGATATATTTAGAAAGTACTTTTTGTTTTCTGCATTAATGAGAAACTAAAACAGACATAGCACTAAAAAAAAACTGGAATCATAGCCTTAAAGAAGCAAGAAAGTCCTTGATTCTCATTGTCTTTTGACAAAAATTGAGAATGTTTTCTATTTAATATGGGACCAGTCTCTTGTAGCCATGGGCTATTTGTTATTTGCTAGCATTTTTGGGCTCCTATGGTACCAGGTACATAAGTAAACAACCAATTTCATTGTCCTTTGTTTTTACTAAAATGTAATTTAAGGTTATTAATTTATTTATTTGATTTATATGTCACTTTTCTATGAAAAAAGGAAAAGGCAACTAACAAGGATAAAGGTGCTACAAATCTACAAAAAATACAGTAGATTTGAAATACGTTTTAAACACATTGATTAAAAAAGAGAGAGCAACAAATAATCACCAAAACAACTAGTGGTGTTCGAAACAGATCAATCAATCAACTTGCCTTTAGTAAAGGTGCTCTCTGAAGAAGTAAAAACATACTATCTTTCTTAATGTGGGTCCTAAACAGGCTACACCTGAATCATCAGTGGATTTCATGATTATAGTCAGCAGCTTCAAGGAAGCAAATACAAAATGAAAATAGCTGAAGTCGAACAGCCACCTTTGCCTTCTTCTGATTTCGGGGCAGAAGGCAATAGCCTCAGGCCATGGATTTCCAAAAGTGGGGAACTCCCTGTTTCCTCCCATTCAGTCTGAGGTTATCCACAAACGATTTTTAGGGACATTTATATAACTCTTCAGCCATTCTGTAACAACTACTCCAATATTATAAAGAGGAGGGGGCTCTAGTTTGTAGCCTTTTGTCAAGTGTTATTTTCAATAGCTGATAGCAGTAATATGCAAATAACATTCTCCATTAAATATACCAGAACTGGTATATATATGAGACATTGTTGCCCCTCCTGAAAAACCCACCTCTAGAATGCCGGCCATTGCCCTGAATTAAACAGGTAAGAAGAACTAAGGAAGAACTTCTCCAAGAGTCCAGAGGTGAATGGAGGACTCTCCCTCCTCCAAAGCAGTGATCCTAATCAATAAGAAATTTCCTCCTCTTAAATATTTGACAACAGGTTCCTCAAAATCCAAGGTTGAATTGAATGATCTTTGCATTCTGTCACACATTCTTTCTCTTTGTTCATGACAGAAGCACCACAGTACAATCACTATATGTATGAGATAGTTTTTGCCCAGTAATTAACAATATAAAGTGCAAAGTGTATTTTGGATCTACGTGAGTTGGAACTGTGGTCCCTGCCCTGCGCTGATCTACTTACTTCAAGATTCCAAATCACTGCTATTTCTTCTTCTTCAATGTTATCCAGATTGAATTTCCACACATTCCCTCCATTCCTCAGCATCCCTCCTCTCCTCCCCATTATCTGCTCTGTTTTCACTCCATGTCTGCTTCTCTTCCTTGATGCTCTTTGATTTGATAGTGGAAGATTCTATTCTATGAAGACGTGGGTATTGTTTTCTTCTTACCCTAGAGAAAGATCTGTAGAATATAAGTGTTAGGGGATGTTAGTCTTTGCCTCACACCCTAACTAGTTGCAAGGCATATTGTGTCTGTGGTGCCTTTAAGGCCCTACTGCAGGGGCACACAGGCGGTGGGACTTTTCCCTGGTGTGCTCTGTCAGTATATTTATGTCAGAGAAGGATTGCAGACCTTCAGCTCCAATGCTCAACTCGCCTGACCCAACTTTATCTAGTGACAGTCTGTGTGTTCCAGAACCAGCTACAAGGACTGAACCTTTGCACTGATCCTGACGATGGCATTTGCCCAATATGCTATCCGTGCTTGCTGAACAGAGAAGGACTACTTGGGCTAAGCCTCCACCAAGAAGGAAAGAGGCTGTAGAACTCTTTGGCTTTGTCTGTAATTGCAGCTTGCATTTACCCTGCTGGACTGGACTGCTACTGAACTGTATGGACTTGTATATAACACAACTGAACTGTCTCAGTGAGGTCAACTGAGCAGCATAGCTGTCAAGAATCCCGTATTGGCCGGGAAAACCCCTTATTTTACTCTCTTCCCTGCCATCATCCCATTTTAATTAGACTGCAATGTCCTACTGCTGCCATTGGAGGGCAGCAAAGGATAAGCATAGCTGTCAAGTATCCCGTATTTGCCAGGAAATTTCCCTTATTTCCAAATCCAAAACTTGACAGGTATGCTGAGCAGCCCAAGAGAATATATCTGTTTTGTGTTACAGTTGTTGCACTGTATATACTTGCACCTTTTGCTTCATAAGTAAACCTGCTATGAGTTGTTCTTTTGCACCAAAACCTGTCTGCCTGTTTTTCTCACAAGGGACCACCTTGCCAGGTGCGAACCTCTTGCTGGCCATTGCATACCTCTCTGCTAACCGCTTAACATCAACACTAAGAATTTAGCACCAATCTCTTTCTCTCTCTACAGTACATTTGGTAAAATAACATGTTATATTGACTCTAACAGTCATGAAGCAGAAGGTGTGAGGCAGCTGTGCTGGGGAGAAAACATGCACTGCACCCCCTCTTTTATAGAGTCAGACAGAAGATGCTGTGGCCTCTGCTGAAGAGAGCACTCCCACAGGTGGCATTACAGCAAAGATCAGGAAAGTTCTACTTGTACACACCCCCACAGGAGCGATGCTTGTTTAGGCGTAAGGGACAGATGGGGAGAACAGATCTGACAAAACTCAGCAGTAGTTTTAGAAGTAAGGCAAAATACCTATGAAATGGAAGGGATTGATTTGAGAATCCAGTGATGTCATATGGATTGTTCAAATAATCCAAAATCAAGCGACAACTGAACCTCCCCATTGAATAAGAATGCATAGGTCATGTGGTTCTTAGTGACCAAGTTTTCCCCCACTGCTTATCTGATTCAAAAGATTTAAAAGAACATGCTGATGTTTCAACAGAGCTTTAAAACAAATCCTGAATATATCTCAGTTGCTTTAAACAGCAGCAGCAGCAGCAACAACAACAACAACAACAACAACAACAACAACAACAACAACAACAACAACAACAACAACAACAACAACAACAACAACAACAACAACAACTTACCCAAGGCTAGCTTGAAACTGAGTGTGAGCTCCCTTGTGAGCAAAATATTATCCCAATCTTCTCCCATGCCATTTTGAAACAGAAATATAAACAGTACTTAGAATCAAAAGATACTGCAGCTCCAAAACAGGCTGCCTATTTTCACAGCAGAAACAAGTTGAGTAGCGTACACTTTGTAACCTTTACTTAAAAGGAACATGGTTTTTCAGCCAAGTTCTGTTTGTTACACAGAAGGCTGTTGCTTTCAGCCATGAAGGGTTATATTTTTGGCAAGAATGAGTTTGTTTGTTTGCTCTGATACTGGCCACTTATCACAGGGGTCTAGCTGAAGAAAAATCAAACACAGTCCTACTTGTTTACTCAGATTATACCTTATAGCAGGGGTTCCCAACCTACGGCCCATGGGCCAGACCTGGCCCGCAGCACCATTTTATGTGGCCCGCATTGCCACCGGAAGCAGACACGTTTATGACAGCCATAGATGCATTTTACGGCAGCATTTACAGCAGGAGGAACCACCAGTCTGGCCTGCTCAGCTGTTTGAGGGTGTGTGGTCCGGCTCACGGCTTTAAAAGGTTGAGAACAAAGATGGCGTCCTAGGAGGAATGGAGAAAATATCCTGCTGTTCTCAAGGGATTTCACAGTTCTTTAAAAAGTAAATTTGCCAAGCTTTGATACCTCTTCACAGAAATAAAAGAAAGATTCTTACAGAGGTTTCTGAGGGATTTCCATGCTTTGATGCTGTAGCCACAGTAAACTGGATGGAGACAAATTTCTTATCATTCCCCCCCCCCCCCCAAGCCTATCTCTTCCTAGGCAGAGAATTTTCACCCCACAAAGTCACATTTGTGGCAGATGCTACAAAGAACTGGGCTCACATTTTACAACAGTCCTTTAAAGAGTCACCAGTGCTGAGCCACTTGCCAAATATACTTTGTTCATTATTTATAGACCTTTGCTGGTCCATGAAAGCTCTCATTAGAAGCAGTGATCTCACTTGTGCTGAGGCCTGCAGAATGTCAAGAAACATTGGGGTGTCAGCAGGAATCCCCCAGCATCTGCCCTTTCCCCAGATGCAAAAGCAGTCAATTGAAGCTGTTTCTCCATCAAGTTCTCTGATAAAGTTCAGAGGATTTGAGAGGGGTCTGGCTTTCCCTCAAAGGCATTCATGGCATGAGTGCACTTCTTCTGGACTACAGCATTGAACTCCCCAACATCAAACATGTAATCTGGAAGCTGTAGTCGAGAAAAGTAACTTTTCAATGCTCTGAAATAGAAGAACACAAGTCTCAAGACGTTCCCTACATAATCTAAACCACAACACAAGTGAGAGGTTCGAAAAGGCTGCTATTGCATTTTAAAATGCTTTTAAAAGTTGAACAACTCTTTGAATAAAAAACCTAAACCAAGCTAGCCTTTCTTGTGCTCTCAAAGATAAATTCCATCACTTCACAGTGGCATCTGAAATCAAGATTCTTAAACAATTTGGGATCTCAGTCTTTGCTTCTATTCTACAGGCTGGCCCATAAGTTCCTACTCAGCCACAAAGAGAGTAGGGCTCTGCTGGGAGAGGGAGGAAGCGCTCCCATTGGGCTGCTGGGCAGAGGGGCGGGGTGAACTCTGTGCTGGGAGGAGGGAGGAAATGCCCCCATTGGACTGCTGGGCAGAGGGGCGGGGCACATGCCCACTGAGGGGCTGGGTAGGGACTTATGGGCCACCCTCTATTAATGTTGCCCTATTCTTCAGAGGGCTGCCTGTTTTCCCAATGTATAAGGAAAGTCCTTAAAGTTATTAATATGTGTAAATTCTCTCTAATGGTATATTTAAAACATGCTTTCCCAATCCCTAGGCTTCTGGATTTTTCAAAGACTACCATATAACCTTTCCTTTAGGGAGGAAATAAACACTTTGCTTTTTTTTAATATAGTAACATTTGGGGAGACTCTTTTAATTGTGCAAAGTGCCCAGATTAACTTTCAGTTAGATGGGCAGCATAGAAATTGAACAAACAAACAGGGCCAAAAATCTATGCATGTAATCTTTTGTTTTATATTTATTTTTACAGACTGGCCTACCAAAGGTTTGGAATGTACATGAAAAGAGTAAGAATAAAGCCTTGCAACAGAGGCATCATTTGGGCATAAAAGATGGCTTGCACTAGCCACAGAAAAAGAATATATGCTCCACATGTCTCTTTTACTGACTACAAGGTTTTTTTTATTAACTTTTCAATATAAGATACAAAACCAAAAATATAGTACAGAAAAAAGTTTAAAAATGAGAAAACAATACAAATATAACATCAACAAGAAAAATAAAAAACCCATACAAGCTTTGAAAATAATAATTGATACACAAAGGTAAAGGATAGTCATTTAAAAGGAAAACTGTCTTGCCAAAATGAGTTATAATTACATACGTACCGTAACTATCTCGTTCTGAGCAACATATCTCAAACCTTGTCAATTAATTCTAAAATATACAGTCAAATCAGAATTATTATTATTAGCAAAACTCATGATACATTTCTTCAACAGTGACTATTCAAAAAAATAAAAAGTAAAATAATAAAAATAAATATATAAGACATAATACACCAGGTGATATATACAATGTCAAGAGGGAGACGTGGCTGCCCAGTATTTTTTCAATACTTCCAATAAACCATTTGATCTGGTACTGGTCTACTTCCTTCACCTTTCCTTAACGCATAATCCACAAAAGGTTTCCATATCTATTTTCTATTTTCTTTGATTAGCCATTTCTTATTCATTCAATTCCCAAGTTAGTTTATCATTCAATGCCAATTGCCAGGTTTCCTTAAACCACTCCTCTATGGTAATTTTCCCAGTTGCTTTCCATTTCCTAGTAATACACTGTCTTCTTGTAGTCATAAAAACTGAAATTAAATCTTTTTTATCTCTATCTAAATTCATATCCTGAAAATCTGTAAAAAGGGCAGTATCTGATCCAATCTTAATTCTCACCCCCAGTATTCCCATAATCTCTTTCTATTTCGTCCCAAAATTCCTTAACCTCATTACATTTCCACCACGTGTATTTATGTTCCAACCGCTTTTTTACATCTCCAGCAATTCTAACTCTTAGTTTTAACAATTAAATTCAATCTCACTGGAGTCAGGTACCACCTCTACAACAGTTTATAATTATGTTCCTTTACTCTTACCGATAGTGTCTTCATAATCCTCCTTTTCCAAATATTCCTCCATTTTATTTCAGAAATTTTAATATTTAAATCTCTTTCCCAAATTTCCTTTAGGGCCTGTTGTGAATTATTCTCTGTATTTAAAATCTTATAAATCCTGCTTACCAGACCCTTTAACCCCAGCTCTCCTTGTCTTATCTTCCATAACATCTCTTTGAATTCTGTTTTAGCCCTTTCTAAACTAACTTCCGGTAGTTATATATTATTCCATTTATTTAATCTTATTTTTTGTAACCAATTCAACCCCATTTCTGCATATAGCCCTACTTTTTTAACTTCATCTTTGCATGTTTGAATCCAGTCCTTCAACAGAAACACATTGTTACTTATCAGCACCGATTTAATCCTTTTATCAATTTTAATTGGGAAACTTCGAAAGTCCTCAATCTCCACTATCGGGGATACATCTGGAGCTAGTTTTTTCTTGGTTTTTTTCCCAAACGTCCCACAGTGACTTTAACATATTATTCTTAATAGTAACTTTCCCTATATTTCTTCCTAAAAAGGCAGCTTTACCAATAAGCAACAATTCCTCTAACTCTATATCCTCCCAAATTGCCTTATCCTTCATCAAGATCTTAACAACATTTTTAATCTGAAAAGCACTATAATAATTTTTAAGGTTAGGCATTCCTAATCCACCTTCTTTTTGTGATTGATACCACAGAGATTTAGAAATTCTAGGTTTACTTCCTCCATTACAGAAATTATTTGACAAATTTTGGTATTTCTTAATCTCTTTATCCTTTAATTGTATTGGGAGGGCATCGAATAAAAAATTCATTTTCAGTAACAACATCATTTTGCACAACGTCACCCTACCAAACCATGACAGTTTCAAGTTTTTATATTGATTAATTTCATCTTTAATCAATTTCTCCTGTTTATCATAATTTAATTTCTTAAGGCTCTCCAAATTGCTTGTTATATTAACACCCAAATACTTTAAGCTATCTTTGATCTGGATTTTAAATTTTTCCAATATCCTCATCTGTTCCTCCTCATCTAAATTGCATGTTATCATTTCTGATTTCTCCCAATTTATTCTTAACCCCGTCGAATCCTCAAAATCCCTTAAATGCTCCTGAATTTTTTCCATTGACTTCATAGGCTGTTTCATAATCACTAAAGTATCATCCGCATATACACTTATTTTATTTCGCACCAAACCTTCAGTATTAATATCATTTCTAATAGCCATTGCCAATAGTTCCATAGACAATATTGGAGATAATGGACACCCCTGTCTAGTTCCTGCTTCAAGTCTTATATCTTCTGTATAGGTATTATTATTAACTTTGACCTTTGTTGTACCCTGCTGGTATAATTGCCCAATAATCTTTGTAAATTTTGGTCCAAATCCATAAAAAGATATTATTTCATTGATTGTTACCCATTGAATCGAGTCAAATGCTTTAAATATATCCAATGACAATAATCCCACCTTCTCCTTATTTCGGGCAGCAATATCTAATAAGTCAATTACTCTTCTCTTTAATTCTGCCAAATGCCTCCCTTTTAAAAAGCCAACTTGATCCTATTAATATATGACTACAAGGGTTAAGGCTGGTGGGAGAAAAGAGTTTGTTTATACCACCCACTTCATTGAGGCTTGCAAATGGGTTGATGTGGAAAAAAATAGCACAAAGATAGAACACAGACGTTCATTCAATTATGCCTGCCAGGAAGAATGGAAAACTTAAAAATCTAAAACAACTTTAGAACTGCAGCAAGAAATATGCAGCTAATTAAAAGCACCAAGAAGCAAACGCACAATAAACTACAGTGAACTTTTGTTCAAGCTATGTCAGTTTCCTGTCTCAAAATAAATAGCAAGGCTAAGGTGAAAGAGCCCAAGAAACACACAAAAACAATATTTTTAAAAGACTGATTTATTGTGATAAACTTAGGCAACGCACAACTATAATCCCTATTCATTCAACAATGCATTTTCTACTCCCACCCCCATGCATAAGTAATTACGGGCACATCTATACTTAGCAGTGAGGAGTGGGCTAGTGTGGGCTACTTGGTAATGGTCTGGCTTATTTAGCATGATCTAATTGAGCCTTACCACACAGAAATGGCTCCTGCCAAGATATCCCAAAGTGATATAATAAGCAAGCCACTTCAGGAAATTTGCAAATTAATCACTTCCCCTGGTCAGGTTGAGTGTATATAGATGACCACTGATGCACGACATCATTTATTAAAAATGGCTTTTCTTTGCCTTTTTTTTTAAAAAAAAAAATCGATTGAGAAACTACCTACAGCCAACTCTACCACTGTACTAGATTTGGCAGCATGCATGATTCCCCCCCCCCCCCCCCCCGTGCATTCGGTCTCTAAAAAGTTCATCACCTAGGGCTAGGTGGTGCAGTGTTACAGTATAGTAAAGATGTTGGCTGATCTCTGTCTTTAAAATCCTCTGTCTTTAAGATCCCACCTCTGGAGGACTCCAAACCATGGGCTAAACAGCCCAAGTAGTCAGCCTCTATGTTTTTGCAGTGAGCCTGTGGGGGTGACTCTGCAGTTTTAAATCAACGTGCAGTTGTTAATCCATATTCTCCTCCTTTATTTCCACCCCGGAATATCTTTGCAGGGATTCTCATGTTCTTATTTAATCACAGGAGGGATAATGGGCCAGAATCACATTGTTTAGTTATGCCAGATAGCAAATATTTGTTATGTAATGATTTGCCAACTTGGATTCCCTGTTGCAAACCAACCCTGAAAGTTAGTGTGTGATTGAGGGATAAAAAGAGGCAACTCATTCAGCAGTGGCAATTCACTGGTGCAGTTTTCATCATTGCACTTACACTAATTTACCTATCCAACAGGATTCTGCCCATTCTTTTCAAAGTCTGTCTGTAGAAACAAATTATCAATACTGCTTCTGAATTAACCAGACAACATTTTCCTTCCATGCATTACTGGAATGTACTCCAGAAGAGTTGAGGCTATTAAAAAATTAAGTCATTTTTCTCCAAAAGGTTTCTATTAAATGTATTATAATCAAACATTCTAATGTTCATGATAATTATAAGGATAATTTTAACAAATGTAATATGTATCTTTAAGTAGCAACAAGATAAATTGATACTTTGGGATATTAATGCAAAATAATCCTCTTGTTCACTAGGAACCAGTTGGTTCCTGCACTTTTAGCAAGTAAAAACAGACAGCTAAATCATTTAATGAAGCATTCACAAAAGAGAAGGCAACAAACACAACCATACATCCACAGACTGTAAAGCAGGGGTGCCCAAACTTTTCAGACTGTGGGCCAGTGACATGGTTGAGCAGGCCGGTCACGTGGTTCCTCCCACCAGATGCAGAAGTAAAATGTGCTTATGCACGCGCAAAATGCTGCCATAAATGCACCTGCAGGTGTCGTAAATGCATTTACGACAGCCATGGGTGTTTTATGGCACTGTTTTACGCATACGTGGGCATGTTTAACTTCCGCTTCCAGGAGCGGCAAGGGTGGCATGGGCTGGATTATTAGGCCCATGGGACATAGTTTGGGCACTCCTTGCCATTGTAACACCAATAACATTTGGGATGGTGTCTAAAGAAGAAAATATGAAGAATGATCATATACAGTATAGACAAAAAGAGGCACCTTTCAGCTACAGAGCTTAGAATATCACTTTAAAAATTGCAAGCAGAACCGGATTAAGTCATTAGCATTAACATTTCAAGAAGCTGTATTACATTTCCCAATTCATTTGCCATTGTTGGATGGGGGAGACAGGTAATAACACCTACCTTAACTATACAAAGTGGCTGGAGAATTTCTCTCCCTCTCTCTTTCTTTTTAACTTACCTCAAAACAAGCGGCCTATGCTCAGAGCAGTGCAGAAGCTTGGTCTGCCACTGTGTGCATCATTCAGAGTCACAATACACTACAATGCATGACAGTCTAGCCACCCCAGGGAGCATCCATGGATGCTTTCTGGAGTGGCAAAATAACTACATCACTCTTACCTATTGCCACTGATGAAACAACCAGCAGCCGACAAGGCTCTGCAGTGCTCTGAATGGCATGTGTTCTGTGTTTGAAAGAGTGTTGTTACATGCAGTCAAGTCATTTCTGAACTTTACTATGATGACTCAATGAATGGCACATCTCCAAAATATCCACTCCTCAACAGCCCTGCTGAGCCCTTGCAAACTTAAGCCAGTAGTTTCTTTTAGGAAGTTTATTCATCTCACCCATGGTCCTCCTCTTTTCCTTCTGCCATCCACTTCCCCAATACTGTATTACTGTCTTTTCCAGAGAACCTGGGCAAAAAACACCACCAGCTGTCTTACAGTTAACGTAAAGTAAAGGCCTCACTTGCTCAAAAGCCAGCCAAGACTGACTCTAGAGTGCAGTGCTCATTTCCATTTACAGACAAAGAGCCAGTGCTGTCTGCAGATGTTTCTGTGGTCATGTGGCAGCCATGACTAGACACCAGAGTGCACAGAATGCTACTACAGGATCTTTCCTGCCAAAGTGGTACCTATTTATCTACTCACTCGGTTAAAGTAAGTGGCAGAAAATCCAACATCCCAAAAAATTCTAGTAACAATAACGCAAGTGATAAGCCCTCAGTGCTATTGCACTGAAATGCAACTGGAACCCCAGGCCCTTGCAAGTTAATGCCAGTAGATGCATAGAATTTTTTCCATGCTCTGCTTCAAAGAAAGGAACAGTGTTCTTTGCGAAGATGGAATAGATTATTCTTTCTAATCATGAACTTCGGCTGACCACTTCATAGCAGAGCAGATTTGAGAAACAGAAACTTATAAATTATAAAATAATCTCTGAGGGAGGGATGGGGAACTTCCAATTAGAGAGACCTTCCTGGGATCCAGCTTCCACCATCTCCTGGCAGCACTGCAAGGATAAGTGAAGATGGATTTATTGACCTCAAGGTAGTGTATATGGCTTTCATTTCTCCCACTTTATCACCAACCCATGAAGTAGGCAGGGCTGATCATGACTGGCCCAAAGTTACCCAATGCATTTCAAAACTGAGGCTGTGGCCACATTGACAAAAACATGGAGGAAGTGTTATGAAATTGGGATAGCCTGGTTTGCATCCCCCCCTAACCACAAGTCATAAAAGGAAATATGAATCAGTTGAGAGTCCCCACAAATCCATACATTTTCCTAACATCACTGGAACTTCTAATTTTCCCCCACAAAAGATCCATTCATATCAATTCATGCAATGTGATCACTTGAACCAATGTAAAAAAGGGCAAAGAAAATAATGAAAATACCATTTATTGTTGTAAAAAAACCAGGTTGGTGCCAGTACTGTTGTGTCAGGGCATCTAGACACCCAATGAAAGGAAAGGAATGGAAAAAAAGAAAGTAAGAAAGAAGTATTCTTGTTTACAGCTGATTAAAATAATTCTCCTGTAACTGTGCCTCCTGCAGGGTCATAAGAGAGGTATGTTAACAAGCTGTGAACAAGGCTATTTAGCTAATTTCCTCCTCCCATGCATCTAGTTAGTGTGAAACCTGAATTCCCAGTACAACGTCACAGCAGTGAATTTGCCTCTATCTTTCTGTGTAGTTGCAACTTTAGTGGATTAGATTAGAACGGGGATGGCCAACTTTTTTATGCTGTGGGCCTAACCACGGCCTGGGAAGTGGACGCATTTACAGCTGACGTAAATGCATCCACTTCCGCATTTATGACAGCCATGGGTGCATTTATGCATGTCTAGGCATGTTTTACAGCTGATGTAAATGTGTCTGCTTCCACTTCCAGGTGTGGCGTCAGCGGCAATGGGCCAGATGGAATGGTGCTGTGGGCCAGGGCCAGTTCGTGGGCTGCAGGTTGGGAATCCCAGGATTAGAATATGGATTTCCAGTAATAATACACTACACTACACTGGCTCCAGACAAACTATAGCAAAATAAAAGTATCACTCAACTGCAGTGAATACAGTACTACATGGCAACAGTAGTTAGGAGATAATACACCACACTGTATTTCGGAACCCAAAGCAAACGTTGCACATCACAGACAATGTTTTGTTTTGTTTGTTTGTGTTTTATCTGAATCAACTGTCCTGGAAAGTCAATGGACATCAAGGTGATGCAATATTTCTGTTTACTTGTGCTTAGAAGTTTTTACCAGTTCTGATAAATGAGTTTACATCGGAAGTCATCTTTAGAAAGAGCTGAAATGATTCCCTATGTGCAAAATCCATAGTTATTAGCATCAGCAAAGGTACAAAATTGATGCGGTTGCTACTGATTTATGACAAACTCACTGCCCCAGAAATATTTCATCCCCAATGACAGTAATAGTCAGTAATTTTGAAGTCAGGAAATTAGAATTCCAGACCCGAGAAAAAAACAAGCAATTATTATTGCTATAAACAAGGTGGAAAGGAGAATAGCAACCATCCAGGGTGGAAGAAATCCATGTGAAGCATAGTTCAATGTGAGGATGCATTGAACCCTGGCAGTTGCTTGGAGCCAAACCATAAATAGGTCCATAAACATTTTAGAAACCTCACATTATTTATTCACAATGCAAAATATCTTCAGTTACATAGCAGCTTCTGCTTTAAAATTTAACATTGCAGTGATCATGAACTTTGGGTGTGTTTTGCTCTAAGTGCATAATGTCTATGACCATACAGGACAGTTTAAAACAACTCTGCTTTCTCTGGGAATGAGTTATCAAGTGTGTGTGTGTGTGTGTGTGTGTGTGTGTGTGTGTGTGTGTGTGTGTGTGTGTGTGTGTGTGTGTGTGTGTGTGTGTGTGTGTGTGTGTGTGTCTTACTGTTGGAAGGGGCTGTGGTGGCTCAGTGGTTAAGAAGCTCACCTTCTTAGCTGGAAAGCAGGCAAGATGGCAGTTTGAGACCCCAATAGTGCATGATGGAATAAGCGCCCGACTCTGTCCCAGCTCCTGCCAAACTAGCAGTTCAAAAGCAAGAAATCGCAAGTAGATAAATAGGTACCACTTTGGTGGATAAAGATCTTGGGGACATGAAAGGAGCCTCATTCGAGAGTCCCCTGAGCGGAGTTTCTCCAGCAGAAATCCTTTCAACCCAGAATAATTTCTGACACGAAATTATTATTATCTTACTGTTATCTATCTTACAACTGACACATGTTTTTTGAAGATAGGAAGGGGAGAAAAACATCAACCACATCTTAAGTGAGAATTGGACTTGGTCAACGAAAGCTCACTTTTAAATACAGGAGTTAGTCTTTAAGGTGCCTCAACATTTTTTGTCTACTTTTGCAGTTCTGTTTTGTTTACTCTCAGCTATATTTATTCCTTCTGTGTTACTTTTATCATTGCATTGCTTCTCATGGAGGAACATTCCTCTCCTAAGTGCCCTTGCTTTTAGCAAGAACTGTTCTGTTTAAATGTTTTGCTGGACTATATTTATGGATTATGACACTGCAAGAGAAGATAACAGTGTTTATGCAGAACCTACAAAATGCCCATCAATGTGACAGGGGGCAACGGGAGGGGTCATATGTGCATGTCTGTGCAAATGAAAAGATTTGTAATGCTGCAAGGATCCACTGAATAGGGATAGAGCTTGGATAGACTTCAGTTCCCATCATCGCTCCCCCCACCCTTGACCATGCTGACAAGGGCCAAGAGTAGCTGCAGTCGTGCAGCATTTTTCAATCCACACTTTGCTCGTCCTTGCCATGGGTGGAAAGGCACCTCCTTGTCGTCACTGTGCAATACACATTGACATGGGCCAGGCAAACCAGGGTTAGCGGCAGCTTTTAATCCTATCAGAACATTTCCACAAAATGTCTCAAAGTCTTTCATCTTCAAATCATGATGTATATTATCATGATGTGTCATCCTCTGGTCCAAATGAATGAATACATCCTAAGGGCAGCCTGAGAATAGGAGGATAAGCCTGGACTGGCCCTTCTATGCAACTCCAACCTTGCTTCTAGGTCACAATAATCTTTGCTCAGTACTTCCTTCATCAGAGTACTGCTCTGTACTTTATTTGGATTATAATGCTCAGAATCACACAGTGCCCATGCTGGCTGTGGGATCCTGGAAGGTGCTGTCTACCAAAATCAAGGTTTCTCATCTCTACCTTTCACACAGTTTTATCCACACAAAACAAGAGAACAGACTGTCCCTTTACTCTGATTCTTGCTGCTGTCACCAGAATAAACAAACAATAATACCCTATACATACTACTATTGGACCAATTCTAATACAGGCAATGATTTACTAAATCAGCTGTAGTCAAAACAAATTCAATCCAAGGCAAAAACATATCACCTTCATGGCTTGGGAGTCTCAGTGGCCACCTCTTTCGTTATGCCCTCAATACTACATGCACCAAAGCTGTCATAAATCCAAAATGTGTTCTCCGTATCTGTAGTGTCCAAAGGTTTATTCCTTTTCAAAAGTCAAACCGCGCTGAAAATAAAGAGCAGGAAGCGCACCATTCTAAAAGGCACGAAATTCAAATACATGTCAGCGCGGTTAAATGTTGAAGTTGAACTTTGTTTGTACCTCTGGAAGCCCGCCTAAATGTGTCTTGTTTTGTAATGGTCAAATCACTGTATATATAGTGGCCACCCCTGTACATAGTCCCCAGGCCCAGTCTGAAGTATGAGCTGGATCACTGAGTTTAACCCAACATTGCTGGTTAGAATACTTCGGACTCAACAGTATCACAGTCTTAGCTCACAGGAATAAAACAACCAAAAATGAATTATAGGCCTCCATGATTCCTGGGCTCACCTTTTCACTACATATTTTGACACACTTAAACATTCTTCTAAGATGCCACTATCAATGTCGCTGTACAGCCCTGAGTACAGAACTGCCTATACCAACCAGGTTGCCCTTGCTCAAAAGCCAGTCATATCCGACTCTAGGGTTCAGTGCTCATCTCTGTTCATAGTCAAAGAGCCAGCACTGTCTGCATCTGCAGATGGTTCCGTGGACATGTGGAAGGCATGCCATAACACCGGAGTGCACGGAATGCTGCTTACCAACCAGAGCACCCTCTAAATATCTTTGACTGCTACTCCAGTTATTTCGCCTCACTAACTACACCAGCTGGTGTAGTCTAAAACACTGGGAGGTTTCCAAATGCAGTACCACTGACACAGCAGAACCATGTTAAGTAGACAGACATCTTTTCACCAACAGAAAGCACACCACCTAACAATCATAACAAATCATCCCACTTGCCAAGAGAGAGGCATGTGTAGCTGTATCCCCTTAATCAACACGGAGGACTGAGTTATCAGAACAGAAAAAACTATTTGGGATACTCTGGGCTCTTATAGTCATGTTAAAACAAATGCAACATCCATTAAAACATGCTTAAACTACCCAGCAATACAATTTGTTTTGGGGACCAAATGCCTAAAACAGGGGTTGCCAATCTTTTTAAGTCAGGGGCCGGATCACACTCCCTCAGACAGTTGAAGGGGCCAGACTGATTGTGTCCCCCCCCCGCTATTTACAGCTGTTGTACATGCGTTTACGGTGGCTGCAGACTCATTTATGGCTGTTGTAAACACACGAGGGACTGCAGTGGCTCAAGTGGCTAAGACGCTGACTGGGAAGTGGAAGGTCAGCAGTTCGATTCCCAAGTACTGCAAGACGGAAATGAGCTCCCGTCTTTGTCCCAGCTCCTGCCAACCTAGCAGTTCGAAAGCAAGAAATTGCAAGTAGATAATTAGGGACCACTTCAGTGGGAAGGTAATAGTGTTCCGTGCGCTCCGGTGTCTAGTCATGCCTGTCACATGACCACAGAAACGACTGCAGAAGCAGACAGCGCTGGCTCTTCGGCTTAGAAACACAGATGAGCACTGCACCCTAGAGTCGGACACGACTTGCTTTCGAGCAAGGGAAACCTTTACCTTAAACACATTTACAGCAGTAGTAAATGAGGCCATGGCCAATTCCCGTGGCAGTAGCAGCTGGAGCGAGGGGGGAGGCTGAATAATTTGGTGCCATGGGCCAGATCTGGCCTGTGGACTGTAGGTTGTCTACTCCTGGTCTAAAAGAACACTTCTTTTTATTTGGACTTGACCAGGCCATCAGATCATCTTTGGTGACCCTACTAAAAACTGAATTTAGATGAGAGGCTTCAAAACTGAGGGCCTTTTAAATAATGGAACCTCCTAAGTGGCCCTACTTGTTCTCTTCTAGGAATTTTAGAGCTGAATATGTTCATTTTCCAATGTTTTTTATATTTAGCATTACTTAGTACAGTATTGTTCTTAACCTGTTTTGTTGTATCAACCATCCCAAGAACTATGTTATAGGGCAGGATCTGTAGATATAGATCAATAGATACATACCTAGCCCAAATAGCAAATTCCAGTTACAATTTAAAAAAAACACAACCAGGCTTGGATAAAATCCTGCAAGGGCATAGTTTCACCCTTCTCGATGAAGAGGCAGAATGGCTCCGGGCTAGTTAGAACTACATGCCCACAGCCCAAAATGGGTGACATGTATTCTCAAAGATGTTCGGCTCACCCTGTTGTCTTTCCACTTCAGCCTCCTACCTCCAAACACACACACAGTAAAACAGGAAGAGCAATTATGCCCCTCATGCCTTTGACTTTAATCAACCTAACCAACACTGAAGGATTATGAAACGTGGAGTTTTTAAAATAATGGCTGGAAGATGACAGCTGCCCACCCCTGCTGTAAAGAAAGTGAATGTAGATTGGTGATGTGAATTGTAAATGAGGTAATGTGACAGAAGGGCAGAATTTGTTATATTGGAGAGAGAAGTTGTCCATGCCAACTACAGCCAGTGGTCAAACATCTGGAAGGCAGTGTGCTCTTTCGTCCCGTGTTATAAACATGAAATGGGGCAGATTTTTTGCATTTACAAAGAACTAAGTGAAATAAATTGGATTCCTTTTCTTCCTAAGAAATTTGTAAATCAGGTTGCTGTTCCTTTAAAATAGAATGATTCACAAGAGTAAGTACTAAACTAGCTCACATATTGTAATAGAGTACTGTTTGGTTGATACAAATGAGTGCTCCCTCCTCTTCTGACATAGATTCAAATGCTTAATTTCTAACTGCTTGAGAAAAATAGCAGTATATAATTTGCCCCAAAATTTAGAAGCAATGTGTTATGATTTAATCTGTAACACGTTAATTTGAGTAACGAGAACACAACTCATTTTTCAAAATCAGTAACAACCAGCAACAACTTTATTTTCATGTAGTGTATAACATGTGTTTAATTAAAACCAACTAGGAATTAACAGAGAAACAAAAACATCCCAAATTATCACTGAGTTTGATGAGAATTACTCTCAAGTAAAGGTGAAAGAGGATCACAGCATCAGACTTGCTCGGTAAACATGTTTTTTTTCCAGAAGTACTACTGAATGCAGAGGGAAGCAGACCATAACTGCGTATGCCTGGGATTAAAATCTTGATTTATTTTGAATAAATTTTAAGAAAAATCAATCTAAGATTAATCTATTTGGCTTTTTACCACTCTTTGGTTCCTAGCATGCAACTCTTTTCTCTTTCCAGAGGCCTTCAAAAGGCTACCATATAACCTGCAGCTGTGTCAACCCTTGATCTATTCAAAAGGCAAATTATTTCTGATCTCACACAATTCTTCTTGAAATGTCATTTATATCCATTTCCTTCTGCCTCAAATAGCCAAGTTTTTGAAGATAGATTTGGTCAACAATATTAACAGCAGTTAAATCAGGGTGGCCAACCTTTTTCGCTGTGGGCCTGACCATGTCCCCAGAAGCGGGCGCATTTACGGCTGTTGTAAATGCACCCACTTCTGCATTTACAACAGTCACGGGTGCATTTGCGCGTGTGAGGTGTCTTTTACGGCTGATATAAACATGCTTGCTTCCACTTACAGGTGCGGCAGAGGTGACGACAGACTGGATGGAATGCCATCACGGGCCAGGGCCGGCCAATTGGCCCTAGGTTGGGAACCCCTGAGTTAAATTAACAAAAAATAATAATAATCCCCAAACTTAAACTAATCTGCATTGTTACAATACAGTACAACAGATTGTTAAATTTGGATAATAAAATCACAATTTTCAGGTAGCATCATTTGGTGGAAAGAATATGGATTCTCAAGCTCATCATATCAAGCTCCCACAAATCAACAAAGCAAATATTAAGATAAATAAACCCAGCAACCCAGGCAGAGCAGCTGAGTCATGCAATACACAGGAAAGTAGAAAGAAAAATAATTTGTGACTAAATGACATCTGACCACATGAATAAAAAGGTGTTTTGATTATGCACGGAAATATTATTTTAAAAAACAAGTCATAATTTACATATATGACTGCTTCTGATATAATGTTCTGCATTAAAGAAAACTCTTTTAAAAGCAAACACATACGTTTTTCCCAGTGGAAAAAAGTGTAGGATATGGAGAAAATAAATTGTTCTTGAATACGATCCTAGATTTGTTAAACTCTGCTTGGAGTGCTGGAAGGTATTAGGGTTAATAAATACCAGTGTTCTTGAATACAGAGTCTTCTTACACCAGATGCACAATGTCTACTGGAATGTCTTCACAGATAAACTATTATATTTCCTCATGACTCTGAGGTTTGCCTTCATTTATCTGGGTTCTTGGAAGACATAATGGGCTAATTCATTATGTTGTTTCACAAGGCAATTGAGGCATTTGCACTCCTTGCTCCTACTATGCAAGAGAATGCACAGTGTCAGTAGCTCATGAGCATTGATTAAATAAAGCAAGCTATAGAGCACAGTGCAAGAATCCTTCTTCACTGCTTGCTTACTTTACTTTAATTTAATTGTTAGATTTATATACTGCCCACTTGGCTGAGGCCGATTCAGGGTGGGTAACAATCTCAGATAAAAACAGGTTAAAATTACTTAAAAATACCCACCCCCTTTAAAAGGGTGCAGGGACTGAAGGTACCATGGGGAAGGAATTCTCTTCTATACTAGCCACCCAATGGAGGTTACCCTTCCACCTGCACCCCACACTTGGCCTGCCAGCCAGGTTTTAAGTTCTTTTCTGAAAGGCAGCAATTCCGTCCGGAGATGTAATTCTGTTGGCAGGAGGTTCCAGAGGGCCGGAGAAGACACGGAGAAGGCCCTCCTTCTTGTGCCAGAGAGGCGGGCTCCTCTGGCTGATGAAACAGTTAGAGCCCCTCTGGTCCGCTCTGGTTGGATGGACAAATGTCCTCAGGGCAATGCAGTCTCTCAGGTATCCTGGCCCACTACCATATAGGGCTTTAAAGGTCAAAACCAGCACCTTGAATTGCACCCGGAGACAAACTGGCAACCAGTGCAGCTCCCGAAGCAGTGGTGGGGCAAGGGCATAACGCCCACACCCCATCACCACCCGGGCTGCTGCATTCTGGACCAGCTGTAGTCTCCGAATGGTTGTCAAGGGCAGCCCCATGTAGAGCGCATTACAATAACCTAGTCTGGGGATCACCAGAGCGTGAGTGACCATGAGCAAGGAGTCTAAGAGTGGGCGCAACTGGTGAATCACCCGAAGTTGGGTAAAAGCCCTCCTGGCCACGGCCACCACCTGTTCTTCTAGCAGCAGCTGCAAATCCAGGAGGACCCCCAAGTTGCCGGGTCTGTCTGGGATAAAATAGCCCCATCCAGAACCAAAGATGGTAGCTCCTGGGATAATGCAGGACCCCTTATCCATAGCCACTCAGACTTGCTGGGATTCAATTGTAGCCCGTTGGCCCCCATCCAGACCCCAACAGCTTCCAGGCACCTAGAAAGGACAGAGCCGGCTCTACTACTAGGCAGACTGAAGGTAGGCTGGAGAAGTGGCAGCAAGGACAGTTTCTGGTTCTTCCACCTGCAACTTCCCCCAGGTATTCTATCTGCTGAACAACAGGCTACCTCGCCTGCTCTGACCCAAGGCACTCAAAAGTGGTGTGGAGTACTATCACCAATATTAAAGTACAATTCAGCCAACAGTTCAGATTAATTCCACATACAGTACCTCTGCATAAAATAGAGGAGTCACCACTTATCCTTTGCTTTCAATAGCAAAATGCCTCGGGGGCAGCTGTGACTTCTGATTTAATGTAACAGCACAGACCAATGATCAAAGGAAACTGTTCATCATGATAAGCCATGATCTTCTGCTAATTATGGTGGCAGGGTAGTTGTTCTTTGCTTAATATTTACTCAAGCAGATATTTACATAGCAGGTTTCTTTATTTTTACATTATTAATTGTTTTATTGGACAGCAAATAACCAAAACAACCATGGTTTCTCTTTCCCATTCTGATTTTTCTTCCCCTTATCTCTCCCATTCCTTTTGTCAGCTCCTCTTTCAAGGTAGGCAGCTGAGGAATCAAGTTAACAGCTAAAGCTCATTTGTGGAGTCTACAGATACCGCAAGCCATGGTTTGAGCTAGTCAGAGTTCATAAGAGTGGGAAATTTCCCCAAATCAGTGGTATAGAAATGTAATAAACAATAATAAGCCAGCAACAAACCATGGATCTCAATCATGTTTATCCAAAAAGCCACATTTCTTTTTAAAAAATCAACATTAAGTAATCACTCACTCTTTGAACAGGAGTAGTTGCCAGGCTGCCATCTAATTTTTCCATTGCCTTGCCTCCAAGGTGGTCCAAGTGAATTAGCAAGCAGTCATGTAAGTAAGGTGAGATGCAGTAATAAATACAAAGTTTGTCTTTAGAGATGTAGTATTCAGAAGAGCTTGTAAGGATGGGACTCTATACCAGCACACAATGTCTGCAAGATCTGCACTATTCTGCGGCCCTAACCTGAAATCCAGGCAAATTTGCCAGATGGTAACCCAGCATGGCCACGGAGCTCTAAAGCAGGCGTTCCATAAGGTATTTTTTTCTCTCCATCTTCCTCCTCCTGCTTCCTATGAATGATGCAGAATTGAGCAACAGATACATTTTAGGAAAGAAGGAATTTATTGAGCAAGCCACAAATGTCCAGGGCACGTGAAAGTCTTGTTTATTTGTCAATGTTTCACGATTTGAGTCCACATTCTATGCATTTCTTTATTTCCCCCTTCCAACCTACATAGTACTGTACCTGAAAGTTTTTGCATGTTGAGAAAATAATTTTTCAATCTGCAGTTATTTGCTTAGGGTGATGGGGAAAGGCCACCAAGCTGATATTCTAAAAGGCAATGTCTTTCTGTTGCAAAATGATTAGCTTTTTTTTTTTATCATCAGAAGCACACAAAGGTGCTTTCTGGCTTGAAAGGATTTTTGCTGGAGGAACTCCACTCAAGGGATGCCCGAATGAGGCTCCTTTGATGTCCTCAAGATCTTTTCCCACTGAAGTGGTCCCTGTTGATCTATTTGCAGTTTCTCGCTTTCAAAATGCTAAGTTGGCTAGCTGGGAGAGAGACAGGCACTCATTCCATCATGCAGTACTCGGGTCTTGAACTGTCGACGCCGACCTTCCAGCAAACAAGGCAAGCTTTTTAACCACTGAGCCACTGCAGTCCCTATAAATAATTAGCTTAAAAGCAAAGATTAAAAACACTTGAAGAAGCTAACAAAATTTAATATTAAACCTTATGAAGGTAAATGTGGAAAGTCATTTCACAAACCGGTGTTGTTTTAAAGATAGCACATTCGTATGTTAAAGAACAAATGAGAATGATAGTCTGATACATGAATACGTATAGTGCATCCAAATGTGTGCCCCTGTTTTTTAAACAGAATACCTATACTTGAAATTGATTGATTTTAATTTCATGATGTTTTACTTAAAATGAAAGTAAGCATGTTTTTACATTTTATGCGTTTAAAACTGTCACATTTTATTCTTGGTCTCAGAGAGAACAGAACAATGGACAACTTACGCCCTCCAGATACAACCTTCCAAATATTTTTTAGGCATACAACTCCCATCACACCTTATCATTGGCTGTATTACCTAGAGGCTGATGAGAACTGCAGTCCAAAAACATTACCACTGCCCTTACCGGACGCACCCTCAGCCAGCCGGCTCGGGCGGCTACAAAACCACCACCGTTATTGGACGCTGTGTTTTTGTATGGTTTAATTCTCTCAGTTTAATATTCAACTGTTTTTGTATTGTGACTGTTTGATATTTCATAATTGTAATTGCAATATTTGGTTTTTTGAAATGTTTCTGAAATGTTTTTGATATTATGTAATTGTAATTGTTTTTGATACCATGAAATTGTGATATTTTGTTTCTTTGTTAGCCGCCCAGAGTCAATCTGTGAGCGGCATACATGTTGAGCAATTAAATTAAATTAAATTTGAAGTGCCACTCAGTTCTCACCCCAAGGGCAGAGTAAGCCAAGACTCTGCATCATTTGATTTTCTTTCACCATAAAAGAGAAATTTATTTAAATTTCAGTTTTATTTATTTATTTATTCTCCTTCATCTTATATTTTGTAAAAATAAAAATAAAAATGTTGTACTGGAGATATTAAGGAAAACATCCACAAGTGATATATGTACAGTTTATACACCAGACATTTTTACCTGTTTTTCCAGAAATGCATGACTTCCACAATACACATACATTTACTCTATGTCTTTAAATATATGGATAATTGGGTTTCAGAAAAAGGTCAAAATTAAAAACTATCCTTAGTCAAATGGTACCAAAACCATGCATCTCCAAGATTCTGTTATTTTCTATTTTGTTTTACAGTTAAAATAAAAACAAAAAAATTGCAGCATTTTAAAGACTAAAAGATTTATTTCGGCTTCAGCTTCTGAGTATATTACATTCCACTTCCTTAGACACAGAGCCGAAATTCAAATGGCATTAAAACCCAACAACAACTGTGTAACACAGAGAATTTCCCCCTTTGGCCAGTTCTTTTGCACTTTCAGACATGAAATCGCTTAACATGCCCTATTTTGCAATCCCAGGCATGCAGTGTAGAACTTGCAAAAGGGAAGAATATATGTATACAATCCCTTTTAAGGCAACAGTGTAAATAAATAGGTTTCTGGCCATTAAAAATGTCTAAGACCACAAGTGGACTATAATTCACAAGAAATCACATTGAAATAAATCTATCTCCACCCCACTCCAATTCTCTCCAGAGGTTATATATATCCTCCTCCTGGATCTGCTTAAGTATTCAAGTCAGAAGACAGAAATAAGAAACCTGCCTGTGGGAACAGGATTAAATGCTTTAAAATCTGAATCAGAAATTCAGGGTGGGAGCTCAGCCACTGGATAGTTATTATGTCTGATAATATAGGGGCACTGCAGTATTTACATATACCAAAACAGTAGCATGACTGGAACTTCATGGGGGAAGCAGAATAATGGAAAGTTTGGAAGCCATTCTGGCACAGAAAGTGAGTACCCACAGAAAGGATTAAGAACCACAAACATCACTCTCTCTTTTCTTATGTGAATTATGCCTAGGTCCTTTTGTTTAATTCAATCCTTTTGGTGAATACATTCCATAGTTCCTTTTGCTAGACCTAGTGGGAGAAAAATTAGCTGTCACAACAAGGTTGCTGTTGCCCAGGATATGTCAAATGATGGTTCAAAATTACCACAATCTTTGTGGAGTCTTTTTCTGTGTACCCATCTCCCAGAGCTCACTACATCTGCAACATTGTATCAATACTTTTGAACCTTCTTGTTGGTAAGACTGCTCCATGCAGTTTATAACACTGTTTCACTCTTTTGAGAGGCCTTTTTTGGGTTAATATTTTAGCCCCTGCAACTCATATTCCTTCTATATTAAAAAAGTGGAATCAAATATCTCCTTCAAGATAAGCAAGCTTTTTATTTTCAATCTACGTGAACAATTTTAAATGTAGAGGCATAAAAGGTTACTTGTTAGTGGGTAAAACAGTTTTACTGTTTAAAAAAATCGTAAGTCAAAAACCCATTGCCCAAACCTTCCCAAATCTGGCACAGCACAAGAGCAGACTGTCTGCTACATCCGTGCCACATTTGGTGCATATCTTTCAAGTTACAATTTTTTTTAGGGTGCCCTCATTTTAGAACTACCTTATAAAGTATTGTTTTGTTCTGTTGCACAGTAGCAGCTACATTCCTGTGCTGCTGTAATTTAAGCCATTGTTTGAAACTCCACAGCCACAGCCTCTGAACCCTGAGCATAAGGAAGTAGAAGGTATTCTACTAATGCAGCAAGGCAAAAGGCCAGTTTCCCCTACTGCTACAACTCTTATCTCGCGGACTATTGTATAGGTTATCTGGGGCTAATTGTGCAGACATAGTCCAAAACACCAAGAAGACACTAGTCTGTAAGGGAAGTCTGTTCTTCTATTTATATCAGGTCTGGAAATTTTACAAGTTTCACACAGTCTGCCAAATTACCTGAACTAATTTTGTATATAGTCTCATTCTCTCCTGGGCCAGACATCAGAGAACACATAGACTCTAACATCAGGTCAGAAGCTGAAATGCTCAGTTTAAGCCTCAGATTCCCTGATGATGTGCATAATTAACTTGGTTGCTGATTAGCTCTTGGCTTTTTCACTGATTGATTGATTTGCAATTGCTCATATCTTGAAAATTTATGTACTTTTGAACTTTCAAAATGTCTATGAAGTTCATTAAATGATTAAGTATGTGTGTAGGGTCTTCTGAGTGTTATCAGATTACTTGCTGGCACTATTCAGGCCGGTACTCTACCAGAAAGGAACTTCTAAAATACACAAATCTCATATCATTCAGTTATGGATTTCAAATCTTTACAGAAGATTCAGCTGTTCTGTATCGTAGAGAAAGCACCAGTCACATCAATGAGAAAGGCATTGTCTATGCCAGTGATTGTGAACCTTGGCCCTCCAGCTGTTCTTGAACTTCAATTCACAGAAGCCCTGTTCAGCAGGAGTGCTGACTTGGGCTTCTAGTAATTGAAGTGCAAGAACAGCTGGAGTGCCAAGGTTTGCCATCATATTCATATTGTTAGGCAACAAGCGTAAGATTCCCCCTAAAGAAGATGGTAGTCTTTTCCCACAGGTTACATGCCATGACTCTCAACTTCAACTTGAAAACCAAGGCACAGGTAAAAAAAAAGAACCCCCCAAAATATAGAAATATACAGAGAGTATGTTTGTTCTTCCTCTTTTCCTATTACATTTCACGTTTCAGTGAGTCGTGTGTTCTTATGGTACAGTATGTTCAAAATATATCAGCCTCAGTTTAGTCATCTTCACTTCTTGATTTGATCTACAATCTATTTACTGGTCTTTCTGACATCCCACAGTATCTATAAAGCTCCCTTTAGTTCCACATTTCAAACTTATTTTTTCCCTTCAGCTTTATAATCCACTTTCTACCTTCATACACAGAAACTAACAAAGATTCTTGTCTTTGGTCTCCAGCAATGAATTTCAGAGTCTTTTCTAATTCCTTCAATGTTGCCTTTCCACATCTTAGTCTTCTTCTGATTTCCAGACTGCAATCTCCATTTTGACTGATGATTGAAACAAAGTGTACTTGATCTTAAACAATTCTGATCTCTTCATTGTCAGCATTAAAATTAAGCAATTCTTCTGCAGTCATAATTTTTGTCTCTTTAATGTCCAACCTTCTTCTCAATTTCACCCACAGTCACTTGAAGCCACTGTATGTTCAGCTCATAGTATAATGATGCAATGTGTCCTTCATTTGAATCTCATGCAATAGCATCTACTTTCCCACAGATGTCAGCACCCCTACTAAGGTCTGGGATGTTGAACTGCTCTTCAGAAACCTCAAATGACTTTTGAACATTTGAGATAACTTCAAACTATTTTAATTACTGCAAACCTCCTTTTTTCCAGATACTGTATAAACATAATTCATCCAGAAATGATGAAGAAAAGCCAATGTGCAGGATACCCTTGCACCTCCTTAAAAATCCTCAGGAATTCTTAGTGCAATATGGGCCTGACACTGAAATTGTAAGTCTTGCATTTTGTAAGCTCCCCCCTCCCACTGTAAAACGTTTTTGTACTAGTCTTGATTCACTCTTGAGACATTCGCTATGCAATACAGTGCATCATAACAACAGTGAAGGTATTTTTAAAATCATAAATCTACCTAACATAGACAAAAGATCAAATACAGTCCAGCTTTTCATATGTTTGTCACCAGCTGAGCCTTTAGTTTGAGCGGTTTGGATTCCTATCAATCAGAACAGTTCTCACAGCTTCTTTTCTCAACTCAGGTGTATTCTGGGCACATGAATAGGTCTGTACTTTTAAAAGTACACATTCTCCACAATTATTTTCTCCCTTAAGTTTCCTCCACCATACTCCCACAGACCATCACCTTATTGTCAAGAGGCATCAGCTTTCACTGAACTGAAAAAAAATGGTGTGTTCCCTTCATCTGAGGTCACATATTCTTCTGCATTATGATGAATCATTTCAGGCTTGTTCTTATAAACCACATTCCAACAGCAGCACTTAATTTCTAGTTTGTACTCTTACTCTAAAAGGTTGGGAATGAGGGAGGAATTATCTCGTTTCATCTGAGATAGCCCAGGTCCTTTTGCTGCCTGAGAGGGTCCCTCTCTTTGTTCCATGTATTAAAAGAGCCAAGCAAACTGACTCTTGAATCTTATGCCACTACTGGTGATGGACTGATGGGACCCAATCCTCCATTGCACCTGAGGACAGCAGAGCAGTGTAAGCATCACAGAAAAGGCTACAAGGCACATAGAACTTTACTTGTTCCTTGCCTCTCAGCTTCTGCTCCTTCGAGCTGTTTCTCTGCTCTGATTAATGGTGAAGTGATCCATGAGTTTCAACCTGCATTACTCCAAGTAATATCACATTGAATGATGATTGGTCTTCCTTGATAGACAACACCACAGTACCTCATTGCACAACCATACCACCCTGAATATTCCCAATCTCAACTGGTTTTCAGAAGAAAATCTGGACTCAGTCTGCTGAATTGAGAGACACCAGGGAACTCTAGATGGGGCTAGGAAAGAATCCTGCCTAAAGCCCTTTGAAGTCATTGCTACCAGTAAAATATAGGGTTAAATATGCCAAATGTATGCTTCAGCATAAACCAGTTTTCTGTATATTATGCCCATTATTCTCAGCAAACCAAAGGGCGGATGGGCAAGAGGTTCTTATGAAGAATGGGTAAAGCAATGAGAGCAGGCAACATGTATTAGATAGATCAATAGATTGATCTATCGCTGGGTTGGGGAAGATATCCCATCAGCAAAAACTCAGTGATGAGGAATGGGTCTGCTTTGTGCATAATCAATAAACAGCAGCTGTGCACTTGAAACACATTCACTCCTTCTTCTGTAGCATTGTATGATAAAATTATAAAATAATATCTTTATGTAGTACACTTTACGTTTCAAGCGCTCTGCAGAAACTATCTGCAGAAGCTATCAACTGTTCTTATATCAAACAATCATTATTGTTGTTGGGCCATTACTTTTCCTCGGTATTTTAAGCAGAAAAATGAATCTAAACCAAGGAGGATGGGTATACTTCAGGACACCCCCAGAGAGAGTGTTGTACAGAATTGGGCCCTTGAGTGTCCAGGCATTTCAAGCCATTTTCACTAAAAAGTTCAATACATTCAACAACTATAAACAGGTCAGTTTTAAAATATATACAGTATATGTTTCAGTCTTTTGCAACCACGTGCTAAAGCAACGTCAATGAGAAACTGTCAAAGTGTCTTAGAGAAAGTCTTGAGCATATTTGCAACCCAAAGTTGCATGAAGATGGGCCCTTGCCAATGATGTGTCTGTACGAGAAAATATACACTGCATAGAAGTATCTGCAGAATGCAGGAATTACCAGTTTGAAAAACAAAACAAAATCAAATTTTCAAAACTAATCTTAATAGGCATTAGTAGATATTCAACATTTAGCTCTTTTCAACTCTCTGGCGTATACCCCCCCACACACACACACACTTGAAGAGTAATGGGGAGTTATTTCAGTTTCATTTAGCATTTTAAACAGCCTCCCTCCAAATTACACTAATCATAAAACTAAACTCTTATACTGGATTCAGCTGTATAGATGTGCAACTCTTTATAGGTAAAGCCTGAGGAAAATCTCAGCAACAGACTGGAACAAGAACTAACTGGAAAGGTATATACAATCATATCCATTCTCATGTGCTAGTTATCACATCACTAGCCATATATGTCTGTTCTAATACATGCAGTGTTTTCTGTTATAATATGTATATTTTATCCTTTGGCTACAAAATCTTATGTAATACCTTCCAATTTAATTGTGGATCAGCATTTAATTCCTGTGTCAACCAAGCCAAGCAGTTTTCTTGTCACCCAAGGAAAACGCTGTCCCTTAAGGAACCATTTAAATCACAAAAAATAAGAAGCAGCAAAAGGGAAGAAAAAAATGAAAGAAAGAAAGAAAAAAGAGAGGATGTCTATGAAATAGCAACAACTGTAAGTTTTCTGATCTCTGATGAACTCCCCCACACACACACACACACACACACACGCCCAGTTGTATACAACTGGCCTGAAATTGGCACAGGCTGCAGATTCCTGGCCATCAATTCTTGCAAAACATAAATGGCTTCTGTTACAAGGCCAGGTATTCTGGCTTGGAAAGGTACAAGTCTATTAAGGCATACCATCTCCTCAGTAACACAAAAGACAACATCAGCCATCGTTACACTTCAAGTCTTCTAACCAGCCTGTTAGAAGCACACACAACTGCTGCTGTGATGATACAGGGGTGGGTTACAGCAATCATTCACCCTGCTTCTTTGCTCAGCGAAATCAGATGCATCTGCATGGATCGTTTACCCTGGCAGAATCTTAAACAGCCATGGAAACACACACACTCATGCACGGCTTGCTTTGCTCGAGAACATCTACTGTGCCCCCCCCCTTAAACGAAGCATCATCTCCCATAACACGCCAACCCCAATGCAGCCCGCATTTGCTTCAGGTGATGAACATAACATGTATGCTAGCAAGAACCTCTCTGGGCATTTATCAGGCCACCAAGTATTTGTACTCTCTGCTATGGAGACAGAGAGAAAAGTGCAGCAGCATGCCACCCGCCAATTCCAGGACACACACAACCTTTTTCATCTTTTCTTTAAAACACACACATCTCACTCTCTTCTCTCTCTCCCCCCCCCCCCTTTGTGCTGCTTGATAAAGACTTATATAATGGAAATGAATTCAGGTAACTGTCTTAACGCAGCCCCAAACTGACTGCAGAGCCAAACCTATTCTTTCAGAGTCTCTCTCCTCCGCAGACTTTGCTTCTTTGGAATATTAATAAGAAACCAACCAAAAAATGCTGTCAAAAACATGGGGAGGGGGAAAGAGGACATCCCCCCCCCCCAGCAGCAACAGCAGCAGAAGCAGCGACCACTTACCGCTTCAGAGTCTTCAAATCCATGCAGGTACAAATTGTCATACATGGAGGTCTGATAATCCAAAACACCCTTTTCTCAAGGCAAAAGTGAGATTCCTACTTTACAAGCCACAGCTGGGGTTTTTTTTAAAAGGAAAAATAAAAACAGCTGGGAGGAGCGGCCTAGGCAGAGCAGCCAGCCGCCTGCCTTGTTAATTTGTTTCTCGCTCCCCCCCACCTCGGGTGGACCCCCCCCCCCCCCAGCCGAAATGCTCTTCATTCACATCATAGAAAGGGAAGGGCTATCCCGAGAGGCAACTCAGACCTGGCATTTGATCTGCCTTCCAAACAGAGAACAAGGAAAGCAAAATCTCTTTCCCCCTAACCAAAGACTGATGACAGCCAGGGAAGCAACCAGCGATTGGCTGAGTGGCTCTGCCTCTGTTCGATCATCAACATCAGGGATGAGAAACGGATGGTCCTGCTGCCTCTGCAACAAGCAGGTCCCTGTCCATTTCTCCCCTCTAGCAAGCAACGACGATAATAATAATTTTGTGTCAGAAATTATTTTTGGTTGAAAGGATGTTTGCAGAATAAACTCCACTCAGGGAATGCCCAAATGAGGCTCCTTTTATGTCCCAAAGAGCTGGGACAAAGACAGGTGCTCAATCTGTCATGCAGTACCCGGGTCTCGAACTGCTGACTTGCCAGCCTTCCAGCTAACAAAGTGCACTTCTTAACCACTGAGCCACCGGCAGCCCCCTGATGATGCACGATTTGAGGACAAACAACTGGAGAAAATCACAAACTATTGTGATTTGCAAATTGAAGTTGAGTATCTATGGAGGAAGAAATCTGCTGTTGTACCCATAGTGATCAGAACCCTTGGAGCAATGCCTAAAGGACTCCCAGATATTTGGAAATTTGGGACTTATCAGACTTAAACATCCTAACTCTCCAAAAAACAAATCTACTAGAAACTGCATATACAGTATACATACTCAGACATTACCTTAACAGTTTTTAGGTCCTTTGTTAGGGCTTGAACTGTCAATTGTATTCCAGTCCTCAACTGTGAATAAAATGTTTGATTTGTATCCAATAATAATAATATAGAAGCACAGCGCAGATTTAAAAAAAAAACTGTAAGAAAGCAGAAAGGAATCAGAAGGGGAGTTTTGCTAATGTATAGTCTTTCTCTCTCTCATGTGCATGTGTGTGCACTTAATCATCACAAGCATTGACTGATAAGCATATTCCTTTCTCTGGGTAGATTTTCTGAGCATTATTTTCATTAAAAAGTTTCTTCCACATGAATTAAGATTTTAAATTATATTATTTCACACTAAACTGTTGAAATAATGTTTTACTTCAGAAATAGAATGATTCATTCACCCAGAACCAACATTTACTCCTTCTTAAGGAATATATACCAGGTAAACCCAGACATGTTGACAGCATTTGCATTGTGGTTTCACAGGCTAAGAACTGCCCAAGTCACTTACATCTCTTCTACTTCATTACTCCCTTCATACAAATGAGCCAACATCCAGCTGTTAAACATAGCTTCACAGCAACAGCACAGGTTCACCGTGCAGACACAGTTTGTGTTAATATTGTAAAACATTTTCTTCACATTTTCAGGGGTGGGAAAGAGAATGGCATCAGAGTAGCCCCTTATTCTTGGCTGCCACAGCATTACATGAGAACTGCACAACATAGTAAATACCATCCTTTAAAGTTGGCTTCTAGTCCTAGCTTATTTTAAGTCCTTAGCCACAATTCCTATTTGGAAAACTATGGACATGACTAGAGAGCAAGGAAAATGTGAATGGATCTGCTGGGAAGTCACATGCAGGAAGTTTTGATTTGATTTGATGTTTAATTTATATACCGCTTATCTCTGCCCCATGGGCAGACTCAAAGCGGTTCACATAAACCGGTTCCCCAGGTTAATCCACTTTAACCAACCACACAGGAGTTGGCAAAGAGTGAGCAGGAAATTTGCCCTTGGAAGCCTGATTTGCAGCTGGTTAAGGAGCTCTGCTTTGGCCATCCAGGTTTGCAGGGAGAATGGTTAGAAAACAGCTACCTTATCAAGCTGGGAACAAAGCTCACTGATAATTTCCTCTTCTCAGTCTGTGAATTCCTCTCTCTAGGCAGAAAGCCTTTAAAAGAAGGGGAAAGGAGACCCAGGCATCAGGTTTATGGAGGAGAGGATTCAAATAGTGTCCCCACTCTCCTTTATCTATCACTGCTGCTATGGCTGGTTGGAATGACTTCTCTTAAGATATAGAAGTCCCAGTGGCAAAGGAAAAACTACAGTTGGGGCAAGGGACTCTGGTCTGATTTATATGACTTCTATGTAATTTAGACCACAGAACATAATGCAAATCTGACTGTCTCAATCGCAGGGCATTTCCCACATTATTTATCAATTGGGTAACAAATAATGTTTAGGTGCCAAATTCTCATTTGCTTTCTCAATTATTCAATGAGACGATTAAGACACTGTTCCTCTCACTGTGCCCACAGATGATGCCCCCAAATTACACCCACCCATCCAGGTAGGATAGGGTAGCTATGTCACATTGGAGTTAGCAAGAAGGAGAATGAAAAATTCTCTTAAGTCTATTTCCTTATTATCTGTAGTAAGCCTAGGGACCAGGTGATTGCTCAGACCCATAATTTCCACCCCAGTTACAGGATACAGTTGCAGTTCCCAAAACTTTTTGTTATATAATTCCCTTCAAACCACAAAACATTATCCAATTCATTTCAGAGTAGACTAGTGTGGGGAATTGCATCTAAAAGAGCAGAAAATGTTTTCTTAACCTATAAAACCAAGGGTTAACCATTGGAACTTGCTATAGGTTCCTTCGCCTGGCCCTACTTGCCTGCACTCACCCTTCGTGCACACGGGCGGACTGGGTCCGCAGGTCAACGAAGGATTGAGAAAAGCGGCAGTGGGGCAACAGCCCCACAAATGCGAAAGAAGGAAACAACTTCATTTCCCAGCATTCTTTGCGCCGCGCCGCACAACAGCCAATCAGGCGGAGAGCCGTGACCACAAAGAACGTTGAGAAACGCCCCGCGGCCAATCAACATCGAGCCGCAGGGAAAAAAGTACCACAAGCACAAACCACAAACCCATTACTACAATCCCCAGAGTCCTGCGTGCCATGAGCGTGGAGAACGCTGAGGAATCCTGCGTGCGAAAAATAAAATTTAAAAACACAACTCCGGCGCACCGCCTCAAAGCCACGAAAAGACCCGCTGGCCTTCTTGCATGGGAACAAAGCTCCCACCGAAGACACGCCGGGGCCGGCGAAACCAAGCCGCTGGAAAAAAAGCCAAAGCCCAATCGCCGCCTACATCGCCATGGGGATTTCCACGTTCCGGCCAGCAAGGCCGGCACGCGAAAACCCTCCCAAACAAAAACAAAAATGGTGTGAGGGTTTTCGCAGTCCGGCCACCAAGGCCGAGCCGCGAACCCCCCACCCCCACCAAAACAACACAACATGGGGATTCCCATGGGCCGGCGGCGTGGATATTCCAACGCGGCCGGCCCATGAAAATACCAAAACCCCACCCATGCATGGACCGGCAATGGTATTTCCACGGGCCAGCCATCGACACTGGCCCGTGAAAATACCCCCAACCCACTGCCACATGGTATTTCAATGGGCCAGCCAGCCACCGAGGCCGGCCCACGGAAATACCCACACCGACAACACAAACAAGAACATTCAACAAAAATCAAAAACATAAAAATGAAAAACAAAAACATCCAAAAACAACCAAAAATAAACAAGGACAAACACACAATCCTCCGCTCCCCACAAAACCCAAAACAAACCCCCCTGACAAAAAAACCAAAACCAGAGACCTTACCAGCAGATGTCCGTCCTCATCCACAACCGGAACTGAAATGACAAAAGAACAGGAAGAATACACAGCCCAGTACACAGTCAAAATTAAAAAATTACGCAACACCACCACCCAGTGGCCACAGGGAAAATAACACTCAATAAATTCAAATTAATCTCCAAGATTTTTTTAAAAAAGGAAATAAGGTTTAAAAACATTCAAAAATATCCAAACAAAAAATTATTCAAAAATAAATAAATAAGTACACACTAAAAGAAAAACCAAACATCTAAACACAGTCAAAAACATGGAATTTAAAAATAACATACACTTAGACATTTTTAAAAATTGTTATCCAAGGTACAACTATTAACAAAAAATCACATAGTAACACATTATTTTTTAAAATACAATAACTGGAAAAAATTATATCAACCTTTCCTCTTTTTTTAAAAAAAACCAACGATGACAGTTTAAAACACTACGTGCATATAAAAAAATTATTTTAAAATAATAACATACCTCATTTAAATAAACATACAACAAAAACCTTACAGCACCATTTAAAACAGCCGGGCAACCTCTGCTAGTAATATATAATCTCTGATGACTGCTAATAGTTTGTAAACACTGGATTTTCTGGGTTATTCTTGATTATTTGCATCCACAGAAGGATGGGGTAGGGTGAAAGGGATGTCAACAACAACAAAACATTTTGTTATATGCACCACAAAAAGAGTTGTTATGTGAATATTGACAGGCATGCTAGATTATTTTTAAAATGTAGTGAGCTTCTTCTTCTTTGCTTCCTCTTTTATCCCGTCGGGTGTTGAGAGAGATGCAAGGTTCTTGTTCTGGCACTTTTAGCAGCCTCCACTGGTGTTATTTGGTGTTCTTGTAATAGTCCTATGATGTTATCTCTCCTCCTTCCTCTGGGTCTGTCTTGTGCTCGTTGCCCTTCTCCTCTTTCCACATATGCCATGTAAGGTATGAAATTTCAAGACATTCTCTCCAAATGGGCAAACCACTTTATTTGTTGTCTTTGTATATAGTGTCCCCCGCTAGATAAGAGCCTTGTCGGGGCATAGGGGCTTGAGCGGTCTATCTAGGCAGTGTTGCCATCTCCTGTCAATGATGTTAGGCTGGGACAAAAACTGACCAAAGCATCCTCCATCGGATCCCTTGGGCCATGTGATTTCTAAAGTCAATATCGTTGTGGAGACATCTACCAATGTGTGGACTCCATGCTGAATAATGACTCCAAGGTATCCAAAGCAAGGTATATAGTGAAAGATTGGTTCTGTTTCAATTCTTTCCCTTATAACCTCATTCCTGATTTTATCCCTTCTAGTCACTCCAGCAGCCATCCTTTTCTTTTTATTTTGTTGTAAGTGTCCGTGTTTGGCACTGGTAACATAAGGTGGGAATGAATATGCTTTGTATGAGGTGTTTCTTTGTGTTGATATTTACTGTCTTGTGTTGTAAGCATGGAACTAACTGTCCCAGTTTGCCTTACTGCACCGTGTGTTAATCTCTTGGTCCATGTTGCCGTTTTCAGTAAATGTTGTTCCTAGGTATTTGAACTCTGCGACTTGTTTTATACTTGTTCCCTCTATTTCAATATTTAGTGAGCATTATTTGCATAATAAAGACACTGGTTTATAATAGATTTCTATTCTTTAATTTTTCAGAATATTGACTGAACTGAGTTAGTTATGGACACTAGCCATCTCCTCGGAATTTTGACAAAAACTATCATCCTAACAGACACTAATTGGCAGTCTGACAGCACATCTAATAAAAAGGTCAAATACTTTGTGGCCCTGAATAATGAATTGCCCCCTAAAAGTAATCCTTCCCTCTAAGTTAGAGTGAAAGCACACCAGGGCCATAGCCAGGATTCTAGATTTGTGTGTGTGTGTGTATGTGTGTGTGTGATTTTTTCTCTGGAGGGGCAAAAAAAAAAAAAACCAGGAGGGGCAACAATGTCACACTCACATATATAACACTGGAACCATGGGGTGGGGTGGGGGGCTGTTATCTCAGAAGCGCCCCCCCCCCCCCATCTATGGCCCTGAAGCACACAGGAAATGAGACTAGAGGAGCCTTCAAACAATAGCACAAATATAGGCAAACTTTTAAAATGGGTATTAATTTCTCCTTTACTTATACAGCTAGCCCATAATATACCATAAAATATTAAGTGCCATTAAGAATCCTCCAACTTATGATGAATGCCCTCAACAACCCTGCTCAGCTTTTATAAACTGAAGCCTGTGGCTTCCTTAGAAAGTCAATCTATCTCAAAAGATCTACTCTTTTCCCTACTACCTCCCACTTTTCCCAGCATTGTGTCCCCCCCCCCCCCAAGGTACCTTGCCGTCTCATTATATTATGCCTGATATACAACCTCAATTTTGTCATTTTTGCCTCCAGAGATAGGCAAAAATCACAAAATTGGCAATAAGTTAGCAGGTCAGTTGACAATAGGTTAGCTGGTCAGTTGAACTTGCTTGATCTCAAATGCCAGGTATTTTTTTCCAGGTATTTATTGTCATGGCTCAAGTGGCTAAGATGCTGGCTGGGAGGCGGAAGGTCAGCATTTCAGTTCCCAAGTACTGCGGGACGGAATAAGCTCCCGTCTTTGTCCCAGCTCCTGCCAACCTAGCAGTTCGAAAGCAAGAAATTGCAAGTAGATAAATAGGAACCACTTTGGTGGGAAGGTAACAGCATTCCGTGCACACCGGTGTTGAGTCATGCCTGCCACGAGACCACGGAAATGTCTGCAGAAGCAGACAGCGCTGGCTCTTCAGCTTTGAAACAGAGATGAGCACTGAACCCTAGAATCAGATACGACTGGCTTTCAAGCAAGGGAAACCTTTACCTTTACTATTGTCATTTATTTTGTTTGGTTGTTTGTTCCATTATGTTGCTTTTGTTTATTTGTCTGTTCACTGCCCAGAGTGGGAAATATCCCATATGGTCAGTATAGGAAATAAATAAATTTGTTCTGGGACTCACTTGCTTCTTTCTTTGGCAGTCCAGGGTCTCTGCCAAGCTCTCTTCCAGCACCATATTTCAAATGAATACTCTTCCTCCCTGTCAGCTTTCTTTACTGTCCAGCTTCCACGGCTGTGAATGGTGAGTGGGAATACAAGCGTGTGGATGACCTTACTGTTGCCCTTCAATGATACATCCTTACACTTGAAGATCTTTCTAATTTCTTCGTTGCTGTCCTTCTGATACCTCAGCCTTCTTCTGATTTCTTGGCTTCAGCCCACACTTGGCTTGATGATTGAACCAAGGTATGCAAAACCTTTCCCTAATTCAATTTTTTCATTGTCAAAATTAAAGTTATGTAGTTCCTCTGTAGTCATGATTTTGACTCAATGTTCAACTGCAGTCCTGCCTTGGCACTTTCTTCTTTCAAGTTCACCAAAAGTTGTTTCAAGTCATTGCTGCTTTCTGCCAGTAAAATTGCATCAGCTGCATATCTTAAATTATTGGTGTTTCTCCCACCAATGTTCACTTCAGCTTTTTCTAGTCTTGTTTTCCATATGATACGTTCAGCGTACAGACTGAACAGACAAAGGAGTAAAGTACACTCTTATCTGACATCTTTGCCTATAGGAAACCATACTGTCTCCATATTCTGTCCTAATGACTGCTTACTGTCAATAATACAGGTTATGTAGCAGGACAATCAAGTGCTGAGGCACATTCATTTCTTTAAGAACAACCCATAGTTTCTCATTGACCACACAACCAAAGGCTTTGTTATATACAAAGCACAGGCTGATCTTCTGAAATTATTTGATGCACTCGAGCAACCAGCATACGGATTTTAAATTAATCTGGAAAGTTGACTAAATTATTGTATATTTCGGCACAATGATTCTTTGGTGTCCTTTTTCAATTTTACTCTAAAGTTTGGTATTAACAATTCATGATTAGTACTGTAATCTGCTCCTGGTCTTATTTTGGCAGAGAAAATACAGCTTTTCCATTTTTTGCTTCCAATTATGTAGTCTAATAGATTTCTGTATATGCATGTGTACAGTCATCTGTTTGGTTGCTTAAAGCATGTATATACAACAAACAGATTGCTGGATTAGAAGAACTCAATGAATCGTCCTCCTGCTTTGTTTCTGTCCCTAAAGCAAATTTTCCAACAACATTTCATTTTGCTTTGTTTCCTCCTTTTGTGTTCCACTCCCCTATAAGCATGTCTTGTTTTTATGTGGGGTCAATTTCCTCCTAGATGCTTTTTCAGCACCTGCAGTTGGAGCATAGACTTGAATGAGGGTTCTGCTGTTAGCTTTCCCCCAGAATCTGATTGATATTATTGAGTCAAGTTTTGCATTAAACCCCCAAACTGCACTATATCTCACTTCAGGATCAGAACCACTCCATTTCTTCCAAGTTGATCATTTCCAGAGTAGAATTTTTTTATAATTGTCTCACTGAAAATATCTTCTTCCATTCCACTTTAGTGTACTGACAACAACAAGCACTGCAATGTTTATATGTTTCATTTCTTGCATTAAGGATTTCAATTCACCTTGACTCATACTTCTCATATTCTGTGATCCAATTGTATGTGTTATGCCACATCAGAACTTTCCTTTCACTTCTGTGAACAACAGCCATTAAACATCCTTTCAGCTTTAATCTAGTTGCGTCATTAGCAACAACACTATCTATACTTGTTCTTTGTTCTTCCCCAGTAGCTGATTGAGTGCCTTCTAACCTAGGAGACTCATCTTCTAGCACTATCTCTTGTTCCATTTTGGACAATTGCCATCATAGGGTTTTCAAGATAAAAACCATTCATTAGGGATTTATCATTGCCTCCTACTTTCAAGGTAAAAAAAAGGTCAGCGGTGTAGTTTACCATTTCCACTCGAACCATCCATTCTCTTCTGCCGATGCAGCTGTTACCTTAAAGAAGGTGGATGCATCTCATTCTGGTGTCTTAGTCATTCTGGTCATTCTGCCTTGGGTAATTCTGGCAAAAGTCTAGGCATGGCTTCTCCTTGTGCCTTTCTTATTCTCTCTGAGGTTCTAGACAAATATAATTTTATTCTTCCATTTTTTCATATTTAAGGAAGTCTGGCCTCCTGACTGCAATGCTCAGACACACAGAGACCTCTTAACCAGATTAAGGTGTATACTGTATCTAGAAAGGGGAAGTACTGAATATAATGTACAACAAATTATGTGCCTTTCTGCCACATTTTAAATAGTCAAGAACAAACTGGTTTTCTGTCCAATATGAATTTTACAGGCCACCACTGAACACTCTCTCCCCAAAAACAGAGAGTGAAAGAGATTGAGTTACTTTTTATATAATAGTCCCAACAATGAACATATTTATGAGTTCATTACATATGTAAGTGCATGTGAAGGACTACAGGTTCAACCTGGACATCTCTAGGCAGGATTAAGGAAAGCCCATGTCTGAAACCCTCTGGACACCCCACTGCTGCCAGTTAGTGACAAGGACCCTGGGCTAAATAAGATCAAGGGAAAACAGCTTCCAGACGTCCAGCAGTCCATCCACTTGCTGAGAAAAGAAGAAAAGTGTAAAGAGCAAAGGTATGCTTTCCATCCTGCTTGGTCCACATCTTTTGACAGTAAAAAACCTGCTGACTCATTCAATATCCTAGTTTGTGCATTAGCTAGCCAGATCATTCAAGTAATCCCACAAGTCCCTTTGCAATAACATACTTCTTCCCCAACAATTCATCCTCTGTGATATACTGCCTTTGAATCTAGAGGCTTCATTACAGCATTATTATAGCTATAATAGCTAAATGAATCCTTTCAGATTCAGTGTATCCTGGAGTATCTGACACTAGGGAAGGAAACACAAATTAGGAGCCATGGCATTACTGACAATCCATGTGGCTCCCCAGATGACACCAGCATCAGAAAAATGGTCCCCAGATCTGCCATGTTCACCTATCAATATAGATTAAACTATGAAAAAATGGAAGAATAAAAATATATTTGTCTAGAACTGCAGAGAAAAAAGGCAGGCAACAAGGGCAAGCCTCTCTGCAAGGGAAGTATTTATTTAATTATCTACAAGACCTCTCTCCTCACCTCAGCCTTGGAAGGGAGAAGCTCAAAGAAAAGATTTTGTCAGTTATTTCAAAGCACAAACAAGTTGGTGTGGGAACACTTTAAAGGTAGGCACAAGCAAATAACAGCTGGTGGTTTAGGAAAGACTCCTGTTCAAGCTGTTGCTCATGATGACGCTGTACAACAAAATGTTTCAAAAGCTAATCAATACGAGTAAGCTTTCCCTCTTTAGATGGTCATTCTCTAAACGTTCAAAGCAACAATGGAGATGGTAAAGACACAAGACATGAAAGTTACTATTCTGGAACAGAAATATTACAAGACCTAAGAGGCAGCAGAGATAAAGTACATCCATCTGTTGGACACTCATCACAAAGGTTTGAATATTAGTCAAGGGTTTATGGGACATTATCAAATGTGACATACCACAACTAACAGATTGTTATATGCTGCTATTATGTTGCATGTTATATGTTGCTGTATTATACCATCTTTACAGAAACTACTTCAGTAGAATTCTCATCCACTACCTCCCAGAACAAAGGAAGAACCATGTGCAAGGCCTGAAGAGTAAACTAATTAGCAAGTGTGGTTGTCTTGCATCAATTTGCAGTTCAACAAAAGGAAGCTTCACTACTAATCTGAATAACAGGTATTACCAGTTGTAAAAAACAACAACAATCATCTATCTGTTATGCTAACCATTCTGAACCTCTCTACCTGATGTGTATAAATGTATGCCATGAAATCTCACTCCCATGTCTGACAAAGTGGACTTGATCCACACAAAAGCTAACATTAAAATACAGCAGCTAGTCTTTAAAGTGCCACAATATTTTTGTATTTTTGTTTTGTTTACTCTCTGATATGCTTGAAACACAGACTTGTTGTCGTCGGCTGCTACTCATATCCGAGCATACATTTTTCCTGGAAGTCATTTTCTCAGTTGATGGATGTGTCTCTGGTGACTCAATAAACCAATCCTGGCATGAAACATGCGATCACACACATTACACTGAATAGATAGATAGATGGTGCAGGGCATAGTTGAGTTTGATAAAGCTTTCATGTTTGTGCTTAGCTTCTTCATGTCTGCGGTGTTCTCCTTTGAAGTGATTGGTAGCAGCAGAGATGGTTTGGTGCAAGTGGGCGATCTAAGGCTGCTGCCTCCCAGGTTTGTGGGTTTATACCCGACACCTTCCTTTTTTTGTTTCAGCTGGTCCTTATAACGCTTCAAAGGAGCTCCTTGAGGTCTTGTACTGGAGCTAAGTACCCCATGAAGAATTTGACAAGGAAACCTGGAAACATCCATACAACAGACATGCCCTATCCATCTAAGACGATGGCCTATGATGGAAGCTTCAATGCTATTTACATGTGACTTCTCAAGAACTGCGATGTTGGTGACATAGTCATCCCACTTGATGTTCAAGATGGATCTTAACTTCTGTTGGTGAAAGCGCTCACACTTTTTGATGTCTTGGCAATAGAGGGTCCATGTTTCACAGACATACAGTAACATTGAGGTAGCAATAGCTTGGTATACCATGATCTTGGTCTGGACTGTTAAATTTTTGTTCATGAAGACCCAGTGTGATAGATGACCAAAGGCAGAATGGGCAGCACCAATTCTCTTTACCACATCCTCCTCACAGTTTTTAGACATAATGCAGTTTTTAGACAGGATGCTACCAAGGTAAGAAAACTGGCCTACCAGTTCCAGTGTTGAATCTGAGATGGTAATACTGAATTCTGGATGGGCTATCTCAAAAATGTAAATGGAGATGAAGTTAACAAACTCATTTCATCATGTCTTTGCAACATCTAATCAACATTATGTAGTCAGAAGCCATTACTTCTCACCTGAAAATGATTACAGACATTTGTCAGTCTGTCCGTCCATTTGGCTAAAGCCCCCAGAAATCTGAGTTGAGGGATTCCTACAGACTTTTGGGAGGCTTTATGAGTTCAAGAATTCCCAAAATCTCATGCTTAGTAACTAACATGGCAGAATGTCTAAAGAGGACTTCTGCATTGTAGATATATGCTTACCACTAAGAACTAAAGAATAAAGAGCAGTATTTTTATTGGACCACTAAAATGTGAGAAGCAGCAGCAGCAACAGCTTAGAACTGCAGAGATAGAAGGGACTAAATGCCTCATCAAATCCAGCCCCGCCATAGAGGCACAGTGGGGAACCCAAGCCTTGGTTTCACAGCCAGACAACTAAACCACTGAGTTATCTAGCAGTTAAGGGACCTCCAAATAATCACATTTTCTGTGTGACCAGGAGCTAGACTTTCCTAGGATTCCATCGATTTTAAGAGGTGACTAACTTTTTTCTTTACACATCACAGTCTTGACATTCTTTGATGTTCCTTCAAAATTCACCGATGTTCTGGAAAACCCTTTGCTTGATTTTAATATAGGGTGGATGGGGTAGTAGCCAAAAAGAGGACGAGGATTCGGTATAGATGCTTTGAGTCTTTAACTGTTCACTTCTGCCTTTCTGCATATGTCAGTAAGTACAGTGCCTTCTAAGTACAAAACTGAAATTTAAAACTGAAATTAGACTTGGGGGGGGGGGAATTAATTATTATTATTATTTGCCTTTTTGAGGAAGTTTGGATTGTTTTCTTTTGGATTCTGACACTATGTGTTTTCAGACTATTTGTCTTTCCTCCTTCCTTTTTCTTTAGTCCAATTCTCTCAGTCTACCTCTTTTATTATGTTCTGTTACTGTCCCCACAGGAGCTGATTGCTAGTTGCTCATAAGTTTCAGGAACGATGTCAGCCAGACCTTGCATCTCACTGTGAGTGGGCTCTTTAATGGATTTGCTACAGCAAAGCAGCAGGGAATGATCATATCCTTAATGACTGAAGTAATCTGGTTAGACTGAGCTCAAAAGAAATATCCTGAATGAAAGTCAAAAAGGACAGTAAGAAGGGATATTTGCACCTAAATATTACAACTTCCAGATTCTTCCTCAGGGAGCTGTCATTTATCTTGTATTATAGTGTCTTCAAATCTGTGTGGCCAGCTATTGAGGCACTAGTTGAAATCCTGTTGCTTATATAGTAAGTTGTAACTAGAGAAGGCCCACAGAATCAGTAGAACATACGGAGAGGCTAAATCACCAATCCCCTCACTTATTCAACGGGCCTGTTCTAGTTGGAATTTACTATGTTAAACCACAGGATTTCAGCCAATGGGTGTGGCATCACTTTTGAGATGGATCACTTGATAGCTGTTTAGAAAGCAACCAGAACTTTCTTATCACACCTTATTATGTCTCTCAAAAAGTTCACCAAAAAGTATATAAAAGGACAATACAGTATAATCAAACCAATATAATAGATAACTGGTGCATTGTTTGCCATTAGAAGTGTAATTAAATACCAACCAAAAGGTTAAGACACTTTCCATGATAGAAAAGCAATATATCTACTGATTTATTTTAAAGAATGGAGCCTGGCTAATAGACCATCATGCCATGAACATTTGGACTTTCATTGATGATTTTCCTACATTTGCATGCCTGAAGAAGTGATCTTGAATCAGGAAAGCTTGCAATGAATTTTCTGTTTAGTGATTCAAAAAAAGGTATCAGCTTCTTCTTCTACATTTGTTTTGTATATGGATCACATAGCTGATTTGTTTGTTTGTCATTACATTTGTTCCAATTGTCCTCCCTCTTTCTTTTTTTATAATTTTTATTAATTTTCCAAACAAAAATACATAAAAAGGAAAAAGAAGAAAAACACATAAATAATACATTTGTATATAACTACAAAGCCTTTAAACCTCCAACTTGATTATCCCTTTAACAAATATTATCACAACATTCTATATCACCATTTTACTTTTCACCATTAATATACAATCTCTTCCTACTTTATCTGATTTCTATTCAATCTCAATTATTTAAAAATATTATATTTCTATTTTTCCTTTACCAATTATTTTCCAAAGTACGTTATATACATCATTCACCCAATGTATTTACATTGCCCTGGAGGATGTGGCATTTCACATTAATTTCATTGTACCCAAAACTTCATTTGGTCTGGTGTCGGTTTATTCCTACCTTCTCCTGTCAGCGCATAATCAATAAAATATCGCCATATATTCCAAAATCTATTTTCTTTAATTATCCCTTTTTTAAAATTTAATGCCCATGTTAATTTTTCATTCAATGCGAGATCCCATATCTCCTTATACCACTCTTCTACTTTTATTGTCATATCGTTCTTCCAGTTTTTCACAATACACATTCTACCTATTGTAAGCATTATAGAAAGTAATTCTTTCTTATCCTCCTCCAAGTTTATGTTGTCCACATTAAAAAAATTAAAGAGTTTCAAAACTTAGTAAATAATTATTGTAATGGGAGCCGAAGGCCTAGAATATCAAAGAAATTGTGGCATCAATCACAAAAAGAAGGAGGTCTGGAAATACAGAATTTGAAGAACTATTATAATGCATTCCATATTAAAAATGTTGTAAGGGTTTTAATGACAGAAGTAATTATTTGGGAGGAAATTGAAATGATGGAATTAAAAGAGTTGGGTAAAAGTGTTTTTTTAGGGAATGAAAAAGAAAAAATATTGGTTAAAAATAGAATGATGAAGGCGATGTTGGGAGTATGGAAGAAGGTTAAAATGAAATTATCCCCAAAAAATCACCAATAATTGAGCTTCAAGATATGAAAAAATTTCCAATAAAAGTAGATAGTAGGGTGAAAGAAATTTTTATTAAAGAATGAGATTTTCCTGTTGAAAGATTGGATACGAGTTTGTAGAGATAATGTGAAGAAAAGAGAGTTATATGATCAGATGAGGTTAAATTGGTTTCAGATTATGATGGTAAATAAGTGGAATAATAACTATGAGAGAGCAGGGTTTGGAAAGAGATAAAACTGAATTTGAAGTTTTAGTATGGAAGGTAAGAAGGTCGGAGATTGGAATTAAAGGAATGGTTAGTAAAATTTAAAAGATATTGAATGTTGAGAATAATCCAAAAGAAACATTAAAAAAGGTATGGGAACAAGACTTGAATATAAGTATAACTGAAAAGGAATGGAAAAATAAATGGAAAAAGAGATGTATGAGATCTATGTCCGTCAGAGTTAAAGAACATAATTTTAAAATGTTGTGGAAGTGGTACTTGACCCCTTTGAAACTACATCAGATAGATAGAAAAAATAGTAAAATGTGTTGGAGATGTAAAAATACAGCGGGTACATATATACATATGTAGTACGAATGTAAGATGGTAGAGAAGTTTGGGGGGAAATTGAGGAAGAGATAGTTAATATTATGAGAATACGTATTAAATTGGGGCCAAGTAACATAATGTCCTCCCTCTTTCTAATGCATTGGTTTACGAACAAGCTTAGACAACATCCTAATGGATACTGCCCCTTGAACCCGCTGGGATCCACCTTTATTTTATTTATTTATTTATTCTTAGATTTTTATGCCACCCACTCGGGGAAACCAGACTCAATGGTAAAAACAGATAAAATACAGTAAAAATATAACAAAACAGATTAAAACCCTCCTTTGACTACCCAACAACCCACCCTACCCTCCCACTCCCACCCTACTTAAAAGACTAATAAGGGAATAGGCAATGGAGGAATACCGCAGTACACAACACAAAAAGGAGGGACAGTTGAGCTCTAGTTGGAAATAAGCCAACAGGCTAGGGCTGTATTCCCATTAGGGCCCCACACCTGCCCTGCCAGCCAGGTTTTCACTCCTTTCCTGAAAGGCAGCAATTCTGTTTGTAGCCTCAATTCTGTTGGAAGGATGTTCCAGAGGGTTGGTGCAGACACAATGAAGGCCCTCCTCCACGTGCCCCTCTCTAGCTGAAGGTACCACCAAGGATCCCCTCTGGTCCACTTTGGTTGGACGGGCAGACACTCTTGGGATGATGCGGTCTCTCAGGTATCCTGGCCCACTGCCATATAGGGCTTTAAAGGTCAAAACCAGCACCTTGAATTGCACCTGGAGGCAAACTGGTAACCAGTGCAACTCCCGGAGTAGTGGGGAGGCATGGGCATAACGTCCACACCCCATCACCACCTGGGCAGCCACATTCTGAACCAGCTGTAGCCTCCAAATTGACATCGAGGGCAGCCCCATGTAAAGCGCATTACAGTAATCTAGCCTGGAGGTGACCAGAGCATGAGTGACCACGAGGAAGGAGTCCCGATCCAGGAGCGGGTGCAACTGGCGAATCACTCGAAGTTGAGCAAAAGCCCTCCTGGCCACGGCCGCCACCTGTTCTTCCAGGAGCAGTTGCATGTCCAAGAGGACCCCCAAGTTGCGCACCAGGTCTGTCTGGGGCAAAACTGCCCCATCCAAGACCAAAGATGGTAACTCACTGGATAACCCCGGACCCCCAACCCATAGCCACTCGGTCTTGCTAGGATTCAGCTGAAGCACGTTGTCCCCCATCCAGACCCCAATGGCCTCCAGGCATCCGGACAGGACTTTGACCGCATCACAGTGATCACCACGGGCCAAGATGTACACCTGAGTGTCATCCGCGTACTGATTGTACCACACCCCATGGGAATGGATGATCTCACCCAGCGGCTTCATGTAGATGTTAAATAGGATAGGAGAGAGCACCGAGCCCTGCGGCGCCCCATATTTGAGGTGCCTAGGGCTGGACCTCTCACTCTCCAACCACACCAACTGGGTACGACCCTCCAGAAATGAGGGAAACCAAGACAACACCGTGCCCTGGATCCCCAATCCTTTGAGCCGTTCCAGAAGGATACCGTGGTCGACAGTATCGAAGGCCACTGAGAGGTCAAGGAGAGCAAGGACAGTCGGATGCCCGCCATCCCGCTCACGCCAAAGATCATCCATCAGTGCGACCAATGCCGTCTCTGTACCAAGTCCGGGCCTGAATCCTGATTGAGATGGGTCTAGATAATCTGCTTCCTCCAGTGCCCCCTGCAGCTGGTGCACCACCACCTTCTCCAATACCTTCCCCAAGAAGGAGAGGTTAGAGACAGTCCTGTAGTTAGTTAGGACAGCTGGATCAAGGGACGGTTTCTTCAGGAGGGGGTGCACCAAACCATGTTTTAGCGGTGCAGGAAACACCCCCTCCCACAAGGACGCATTTATTATTGCCCCAACCCAGCCTCCTGTCACCACCTTTGAAGCTTTCACTAACCAGGTGGGACAGGGGTCCAAGGGACATGAAGTGGCCCACACTGCTGCAAGGAGCCTGTCCACTTCATCAGGGGCAACCGGGTCAAACCAATCCCAGATCACATGGCAAGACTGTGCTCCAGCCATCCCCAGCTCTTTACTGTCCACACCGTGGTTAAGCCCCTATATTACCTCTTTACTCTGCTTGTGGGATGGCTATAAGTATTCCAGAAGACCAGCCCTTTGTTCGCTTCCTGGATTGTATAATTGTTGGAGCTGCTCCAAATGCTGGCATTATTTTAAGCACCAGTCCTGCTTTGAAACATGCTGTCCACTTGGAGAGGTAGTGCTTCTCCACAAAGGCCATTCAGCTTTTGTTGTTGTTCAGTCGCACAGTCGGCTCCGACCCTCTGCGACCCCATAGACCATTGTCCTCCAGGCGCCTCTGTCCTCCACCATCCTCCTCAGCCCTCCCAGCTCTGTGCCCATTGTGTCCACAATACCATCTAGCCATCTCATCCTTGGCCTTCCCCTTCTTCTTTTGCCCTCCACCTTTCCCAACATCAATGCCTTCTCAAGTGAATCCTCCCTTCTCATTTGATGTCCAAAGTACTTTAGCTTCATCTTTACTATTTGACCTTCCAATGAGCAGTCAGGGTTAATTTCTTCTAAGATTGACCTATTTGTTCTCCTCGCTGTCCAGGGGACTCTCAAAACCCTCCTCCAACACCACATTTCAAAGGCATCTATTCTTCTGCGTTCAGCCTTCCTAATTGTCCAGCTCTCACATCCATACATTACTACTGGGAAAACCATTGCTTTGACTATTCTAATTTTTGTTTGCAATGTGATGTCTCTGCTTTTCACTATGTTCCCCAGGTTTCTCATGGCTTGTCTCCCAAGAATCAGTCGCCTTTTTATTTCATGGCTACAATCCCCATCTGCAGTGATCTTTGATCCTAAGAAAGTAAAATCTGTCACTGCTTCTACTTCTTCCCCGTCTATTTTCCAGGGACTGATATGGCCTGTTGCCATTATCTTGGTTTTCTTGATATTGAGTCTCAAGCCAGCTTTTGCACTCTCTTCCTTCAGCCCAATCAAGAGGTCCTTTAGGTCTTCTTCACTTTCTGCCATTAGGGTGGTATCGTCTGCATATCTCAGATTGTTGATGTTCCTCCCAGCGATTTTAATCCCATATTGTGATTCCTCCATCCCTGCACTGCACATTATGTGCTCTGTGTATAGGTTGAATAAGCATGGTGACAAAATGCAGCCTTGTCTTACTCCTTTTCCTGTTCCAAACCACTCTGTCATTCCATGTTCTGTCCTAACTGTGGCTTCTTGGTTCATGTACAGATTTCTCAGGAGGCATATGAGCCATTCAGCTAGCCAACAATAAAAATTAGCAGCACACTGAGAGGACACTGATAGGCTAAAACCATGGTTCCCAACATGGGGCACATGTCCCACAGGGGGGCAATTTGATTTTTTTTGGGGGGGGGGGCAATTTGAGAGTGAGTTATTAACAGTGAATGGCCTTTTAGGCTTCCTCCATGTGAATAGGAGTTTGCTTTTTGAATAATAAGAATTATATGTCATAGGGGAAGGGCACCAGGATTTTAGAGATGCTTAGGTGGGGCATGGCCCCCCAAAAAATGGTTGGAACCACTGGGCTAAGGACACAAAGAAAAACTATCAAGGGATGACTCATAACAATGTTGGTAGGGGATGTCTTGCCACTTCAATTATAATGGGAAGCTGCAGCCATTTGCACCAACATAAAAATATTTACACAAGCAGGTCTTGGATACAGCCTTTTCACGAGGGCTGAAAATCACAACTGTTTACACAACAAGAATTGTGCAAGAGACATGATGTCTTTGATATGTACCGACACAGTACTGGCTTCCAGAGCAAGCACATGAACATGGAAGGTGCCATGGCACTTACATATTTAGCAATACAGGTGAAACTCGGAAAATTAGAATATCGTGCAAATGTTCATTCAATTCAGTAATGCAACTTAAAGGGTGAAACAAATATATCAGGTAGACTCTTTACATGCAAAGTGAGATAGTTTTAGTCTTACTTTGTTATAATATTGATGCTTATGGCTTACAGCTTATGAAAACCCGATGACATCTTGCTTTGCATGTAGTGAGTCTATCTCGTATATTTGTTTCACCTTTTAAGTGAAATTAATGAACATTTGCACGATATTCTAATTTTACGAGTTTCACCTGTATATAATTGCACACTTCAGTAGGTCAGCCTCATAGCTTTCTCTTTAATGGCCAAAATCCTGTTGCTTAGCATAGTAAATCACACTAGAGTCTTTTTTTCCTTCTTGTTCTGCTGTATCAAAATCTGAATATTGGCGACACTAGAGTAGGTTCATTGAATCAAGGAGGATTTGGAACTCCTCTGTAAGTTCCATTGATTCAAATGGGCTCATTCTAACATAATTAGAGTGAGCCCATTTTGAATCAATGGAACATATGGAGGATCTGACTCATCAAATCCTCATTGATTTAATGGCCCTACTCAAGTGCGGTTTAATACATTAAACAACAGGATTTGGAATAGGATTTTTAAAAGGCATTTCTAAACAGTTCCATGCTGTATTTTATAGAAGCAGGAATGGTAAAAGCGGAAGATTTTATACCTTTGATTGTTAGAGAAGATTATTTCATCCTCTCTCATACACCCTTCCTGCGCTACAGTTATTTTCCATGAATGATTCAGACTTCATCAGCCTTTTAAGAGTTCACCTGATAATTCTAGTGGACTGTGGGTGACAAATGTATAGGTAGGGAAAGAGTGGAAGAAAGATGGAGACAAGGTCCTGAATACTATCATGAACAACAAACTGAACTTATTCCCATTCTTATTATAAGTAACCTGATTTCAGTCACCAAAGCATCACAATGAGAGCTGTTTCCAAGATTGCCAATTATTAGATTTCCTGAATCCATCACTCTTCTTTGTATTGGCAAGGTTCTGTGATGATGGCTGTGGTGGTTTTAGCCACATTGTCTAACTCCTTCTTATCCGACATAGTACTAAAGCCAGTGTAGGCTTACAATGAAGTCTACATTCTGCCTTCTTTGAAATCACTGAGACAGAAATGCTGGTTTGCACAGCACTCTTCATGCAATGACTAGAGCAACTCAGTAGGAATGGGTTTTTATGATTTTCTGGACCACAAGTTCCATAATTGTACGATAAAGGTAAAAGTTGCCCTTGTTCGAAAGCCAGTTGTATCTGACTATAGGGTTCGCTGCTCATTTCTGTTTACAACCAAAGAGCCAGAGCTGTCTGTGTCTGCAGATGTTTCCGTGGACATGTGGCAGGCATGCCTAGACACTGGAACGCTGTTTACCTTCCCACCAAATTGGTATTTAATTATCTACTTGCAATTTCTTGCCTTCGAACTGCTATGTTGGCATGAACTGGGACAGAGACAGGAACCCATTCCATCATGCATTACCCAGATCTTGAACTGCTAACCTGCCAACCTTCCAGTTGTCAAGTTCAGTGTCTTAATCACTTGAGCCACCGCAGTCCCATAATTGTACATTCTGGTATTCCTACCTTCTTTGCAGGCACTTTACAAACACTTCAAGGTCACACATCTGGGTGAGAGACATAAGTTAGAAAGTTCTGAGGCTTAGCTAACCCAAGCTTCATTCTTGGGGGGTGGGGGGCTTCCAACTAGCACTGGAGCAAAAGAAGAAGAAGACTTGGATGGAGCTTAATCTAGCCAAGCCTCGAAGCCCTTGAATGTAGGAACCTCTTTCAGGAGTATCACATTTGAAGTCCAGACATTCCTACCCGTGCATCACAGTGCATCAGTTCATATGTCTGGCATTATTTTATTTATTTATTTATTGTTCACACTTAAATAGCCGCCCCGCTCGCCGGAGCAACTCTGGGCGGCTAACAATGTTAATATCCCAACACTCAGAAAATTAGGAACTCTTAAAATGTTAAAAATTACAGAAATCATTAGAACTTAAAACCTGTTGCTAAAAATACCCCCACTTATTAAAAATTTAACATTAAAACCTAAAAGTATAAGCGGCCATCATTGTATGAGCCAGCGAGGGGAGGCTAACGTATCACCAGTGCCCCACACCTGCTTCGCCAGCCATGTTTTTACGTCTTTTCTGAAGGGCAGCAGTTCTGTCTGGAGACATAATTCAGTTGGCAGGAGGTTCCACAGGGCCGGAACAGAGACCGAAAAGGCCCTCCTTCTTGTGCCAGAGAAATGAGCCTCTCTAGCTGATGGCAATTTTAAGGAGCCTCTTCGGTCTGCTCTAGTGGGATGGGCAGATGTCCTTGGGGAGATGTGGTCCTTTTAGAATCATGGATCACTACCATGTAGGGCTTTAAAGGTCATCACCAGTGATGATATTACTGTATCAGTGTTTCTCACACCAAAATGTCTAAAGTATGGACAGCAAAATGTCTCTTACAAAAACACTTGGAGAGGGGGAGTGCAGATTTCATGCACCTGAGGCCATGACTACATTTATAAAATACCATGCTTAATACCATAGTTGAAATCAAAGCACTTCCTAAGAACTAATGTAACTGATGCAAAGCTAGGCACAGAAATGTCCAGTCTTTATTCATGGGCCTAAAGACTGGACATCTCTTTATTCATAGGCATGGGGGATGTGAAAGGAGCCACCCCAAAGATTGCTACTTCAGCCATCAAGCATCCCCTGGGCAATGGAGATTTTTCACTGGCTAATCCTTTCAACCCAGAAGCAGCAGAAACAGAAATGACTACAAAGAGACATTTTAACCAATGATTCTTGTCAGGACCCAAACGGGCAGTGAAATCGGTCAACATTGAAGGAATATCCTCCTCAGTTAAAGAAAGCCTGCTTCAGTAACTCTGCAATAAACAGGAATATGACCTACTGTGTGTTCAAAAACCACACAGAGATGAAAACCAACATCGCCCTATGGTTCCTGGAATGCGATTACAGTAATTGCTGAACTATGCCATCAGAAATATGGAAGCACAGTTTTTACCAGAACAGATCTCCAGATCCTGTCTACAGCAGTGACAGAAAAGAATAATGTTGAAATAATAATGATTGAACTCAGTGACTGCAGAGTGACATCTGTATATAAACCACCACCTATAAAAATTTCCTTCACTGAACCACCAAGCATTTAGAATAAACCTGTAAGGTTCATAATAGGTGACTTTAATTACCACAACAATTTGTGGGGCTATGAAGACAATGATGAAAGTGGAGAAGCTGTTGTAAAATGGGCAGAATTCTATCAACTCATCCATGACAGCAAATTACCAGCATCTTTTGGTAGTGGCAGATGGAGGTGAGGTTATAAAGGTAAAAGTAAAGGTTTCCCTTGTTCGAAAGCCAGTCATATCTGACTCTAGGGTTCAGTGCTCATCTCTGCTTCAAAGCCAAAGATCCAGCGCTATCTGCTTTTGCAGATGTTTCTGTGGTCATGTGGCAGGCATGACTAAACACCGGAGTGCATGGAACGCTGTTTATCTTCCCAACGAAGTGGTCCCTATTGATGTACTTGCAATTTCTTGCTTTCGAAGTGCTTGGTTGGCAGAAGCTGGGACAAAGACGTGAGCTCATTCTGTCCTGCAGTACTCGAGAATCGAACTGCTGACCTCCTGCCTTCCAGTCAGCGTCTTAGCCACTTGAGACACCCAGATTTAATTTTAGTAAAGTCAGCAGGGGAGCCAATACCAAATACCTCTCTGTTCTATGTGAGATCACAACCACTGTTCCACCGCAAGTAGTGTCATACCGAAGAAGGTACAACTTTTAAAAGGCTGATTGGCCCAAATTTTCAGCGGCCTTGGATGGAAGAGTGGCAGATATTGATCCATACCCCACATCTTACAATAAGTTTATTGATGCTGTCCAGAAATGCTCAAGGGAATCTATCCCTGGAGGATGTAGGACTTCCTACATCCAAGGTCTAACGCATGAGACTGTTGACTTACTGAATGAATATTTTACCCTTTTTGATGCAAATCCACTCAGCGAAGAGACCATTAAATCCAGACAACAGTAGTGTCAGCTATCTCAGCACAAAAGGAAAAAATGGATTAAGCTCATAGAAGAAATCAACACAAGTCACAGCAGTCAAAAGGCATGGGGGCTACTTAATCATCTTAATAATGATGTAACTAAATGACCATTACGTGCCAATGTCTCAGCTAACCAAATTGCCCACCAGCTATTACTTAATGGGAAACCAGTTCCCAACCCACGGAAAAACAATCCACTGAAAAACAAACAGAGGATAAGAGGGAATGAGGAAAGGAAGACAAGTGATTTGACTACCCCATTTACCATAGGAGAGTTGGAAGAAGCAATAGGCAGGTGTAAGAACGGTAAAGCAGCTGGGATGGATTCGGGTTGAGCAGATCAAACATTTTGGACCAATAATGAAAAAATGGTTACTTAGCATGTATAATAACAGCTTGAATGTAAGCCTTACAACATCTGCCCTACTATGGAGCACCATTAGGGACACATCAAGCCAAGCAGAGGAAACAATAATTGAGACAGAAGTGGTGGCAGCAGCAGAAGTGGCGGCTGGAGTGAGGGCGCAGGCTGGATGATAGGGTACTGTGAGCTGGATCCTGCCTGCAAGCCATAGGTTGAGGATCCCTGGCATAGAACTTAATTTCTTTTTGTGCAAAGGATGTAATTTTATATTCACATATGTTGTCTTTGTATGCTTGGAGAAGAACATATATGAAAAATGAAGACATCCCTCTTTTGAACAATATAGTATCTCAAAGAATTGTATTCTCTGGTGATGTTGGGGCAACAGTGATAGGCAGAATTAAAAATAGTTAATTGTTTGTTATTCACATTGATGAAAGCACAAATGTTTCTTATTTTTGCTATTTTGCTTGCTATTGCAAGATATTTGAAAGGCAATGAAGTTGGAAGAAAATCTTTTGCTTTGTCATCCTGTCAGTACACAAGAGGTGAGGATATATTTAAAGCTCTTTGTGGTTATTTCAAAGAAAAAGATATGAATTGGTCTAATCATTGCAGAATCTGCACTGACAGAAAAAGTTCTTTATCAGGTTATTACTCCTGGACATACCCTGTGACAAGCAGAACACCTGAACTAGGGTGAATAGATTTGAAAGCACCAGGAAGAAATTACATAATTTCTCATCATACAGTGCATGATTTCGGAATCATCATGCATGCTAATTGGCTGCTATAACATCAGCTGGCAATTTAAAAATCTGGAAGTGTAATCACAGACTTTGGGTCATACCACCTTTGTTGCATTACAAAAGTATTTCTGAACATCCCCAAGCATTGGCTGGACAGTTCAGTGACCTGGGTATCAGAGGTCAGGAGTCTGATGCTTTCTGGGAGAAGGGCCAGTCTATACAACCTTGGACAAGCTAGACATTCCCAGGCAAGCTCCAGCAGAAGGTAATGATCAACTACTTCTGCGTACAAGTCAACCCTTGAACAATGAGAGGCTTAAGGATGCCAAATTGGCTACCATTTTTCTATATATCTATATATGGCTACCATTTTTTTCATCTTCCAGGCAGCATACATCACATCTGTTTTATTCAAGAGATTTACTATTGTGTGATAAAATTTATTTTACAATACTGCACCTGGTGTTCCTTTTCAAAAACTCATTAAATGTGGAAAATTTTGGACCTTTCTCTGTCAGTCCACAAAAACCATTCCTTCTGTTACTGTTGCAGTTTTTTAAAAAAAGTAATGCTTTGTTTTCTTTTTCTGGAAAGTGACTAAAATGGTTGCTTTTAGTTACTTTTAAAAACCAGCTGAAGACTGCACTATGTGGCACAGCATGAACTAGCACTTGAATAATTGTCTTCTTGCTGGGAGAAAGGTAACCTACAAAATATACAAAATGGATGGTCACATGGCTATAACTATGACACTGAGTAGAGTCACAGATATACTGCATAACAAAAATTACCCTTTGTCAGGATATAACTATATTGTATCCAAGTTTTGGAATTAATTACAAATAGCTTCATATTTCATAACTAGTTGCTTCCAAGCATTCTATACTGGCATGTCAGAATCCAAATGAGGAAACAAAATGAGGCTGCAACGGTTGGGCCTCTTCACTCTTGAACAACGACGTCTAAGAGGTGACCTGATTGAAGTTTATAAAATCATGCACGGTGTGGACAAAGTAGATAAGGAAAAACTGTTTTCCCCATCGCATAACACTAGAACTAGGGGGCACTCGATGAAACTTTTGGGTACTAGTTCTCAAACAAATAAGAGAAAGTACTTTTTCACCCAGAGGATTACTGGTCTATGGAACTCCCTGCCAGAAGAAGTGGTGGCAGCTGTCAGTCTTGACAGCTTTAAGAAAGGATTAGACAAGTTCATGGAGGACAAGGGTATCAATGGCTATAATTATGGATACTTAAGGACAACCTCCGGGTTGGAGAGATAGGCAGGATATCTCTCAATGCCATTTCCAGGGAATCCTAAGCAGGTGAAGGCATCTCCTTGGGAATACCCTGAAGCAAATGGTGAGCCACTGTGTGAGACAGAATGCTGGACTGGATGGGCTCCTGTGGCCTGTTCCAGCAAAGCTGTTCTTATGTTCTTAAACAAAATGTGTTTAAGAAGATGTATAATGGAAAGTCTCTAATTAATATTGTATACCTAAGAAATCCTCAACACAAATATGGCTGTTCAATGAAAGACTAAAGAAGAAGGATCCTTAGGCAGCCAACCACTTAAGAGAGACGTACAGTATCATAAATTCCACCTTCTGCAGAATGTGTCTTGTATTCAGCCTGAAATAGGACCAGAAATCAATGTTGTTTCTATGACCTCTGGACTCCCGTGTCCCTACTTGTCAGAGTAAAAATACAACCCAACTTACACAAATGTCTGCTTCAGATCTTTCTGCCTAACATGGAAGAGCTGGGACTGGAAAAGGGCCAACACCATGGAATATTAAAGGTGGATGGGAACCAAGTTTGGAATCAACATGGCTAATAGCAGAGTCTGTTTGAAAACTCTATTCAAGTTTTGGGCTGGAGGAATTATGTTGGGTGGTGGTGGAATGTTTTGTTTATTTGAGATGCCATTACAAAACAGATTTCTAGTCAATAGAGGCTCCAAGGATAAAAATGTCCCTTCTTACCTCATAGCTTTCCACATTTCTATTTTGGATGTGGATTACCATGGTGATAATTAGAATCTTGCCACGATTTTGGTTTCATGACAATTGATGCATAATTTTAGACTAAGAGGTCAAAGCACAGAATTGCACCCAAGAGCCAACATTCTGGATTAGAAGACTCTAGTCTGAGAGAACTCACATTCTTTAAAACCAAAATAAAAAGGAGTATTTATAAAACTGATATACTTCCCCAAAGTACTATCCGCTTTGCTCTTTCACTTGCCTCAAAGGCAGCGGTGTTAATACATTTTTGAGCCAAACAATGGAACTGAACACAGGTACAGAAAATGAGAAGATGTAATTCTGCCCTTTTCCCCAAGTAGCACAGTAGTTGCCTCCTTTTTCTCTTCACAACTCTTTGACGAAACCTTAGGCTAAGAGACTTACTGAGTCAGATAATTCTTCACATCAAATGACCCTGTTATGTTGTGGTTTAAACTCTTGTTTGAGCATTCAAGAGCTCTGGGGCACAATTGCTCATTCTTGTCTATTTGTTAGTAATGACTTTGAACTTTTGGTTAGTAATGTTTAGTAAGTAAAGTAGTAGCAGTTAGTAATGAACCTTTAGTTAGTAGTTGTCGTGATATTCATAAGTAGTCGTGTTGTTTTTCCATGTTGTTCTCCTTTGTGAGACCTTCCCCCAGTTCACGACAGTATTGACCTTGAACTTTTCACTCTCATGTCTCATTCTCATGATTTCACTCTCCTGATTATTGAGGGGAAAGCAGAGCAATTCCAACAATAAAGCCAATGTAGATATTTGCTAAATGACAGCATCATCCAGGAATCTGAATCATTTTCTTTCCCATGTGGATTTCAGGTAGTTTTGTGGCAAATATAGAACCAATTTCCAAGGCAAACCTTTCAATATCACTGTAATCCAAGTCTATGCACCAACCACTGGTGCAGATGAAGCCACAGTTGACTAGTTCTATGAGGATCTACAACACCTCATAGAACAGACACCAAGAAATGATGTCCACATTATTTTAGGAGATTGGAATGCCAAAGTAGGAAACCAAAAAGTAAATGGGATAACAGGAAAGTTTGGTCTTGGAACACAGAATGAAGCAGGACAAAGATTGATAGAGTTCTGCCAAGAGAACGCACTAGTCATAGCAAATACCCTCTTCCATCAACACAAGAGGAGGCTCTACACATGGACATCACCAGATGGCCAGCATCGAAACCAGATTGATTACATACTCTGCAGCCAAAGATGGAGAACCTCCATTCAGTCAGCAAAAACGAGACCTGGAGCAGACTGTGGATCAGATCACAACCTACTGATTGCAAAATTCAGACTTAGACTAAAGAAAATGGGGAAAGCAATTAGACCAGACAGATATCACCTAGACAACATCCCTAAAGAATACACGGTGGAGGTGAGGAACAGATTTAATGGACTGGATCTGATTGACAGAGTACCAGAAGAACTATGGACAGAGACGTGGGACATCATGCAAGAGGCAGCGAGGGGAAACGATACCAAAAGAAAAGAAGCATAAGAAAGCAAAGTGGTTGTCCGATGAGGCCCTTAAAATAGCAGAGGAAAGAAGGAATGCAAAAGGCAAAGGAGAAAGGAAAAAATAAAATCACTTGAATACAGAATTTCAAAGAAAAGCAAGGAGAGACAAGGAAAACTACTTAAACGAACAGTGCAAAGAAATGGAGGAAAGCAACAAAAGAGGCAGGAGTAGAGATCTTTTAAAAAAAATGGGGAAATCAAAGGAACATTTAAAGCAAAAATGACCATGATAAGGGACAAAGATGGAAAGGAGTTAGCTGATGCAGAAGAGATTAAGAAAAGATGGCAAGAGTACACAAAAGAACTCTACAAAAAGGATCTCAACACTCCCGATAATAAAAATGATGAGGAATTTGAACTTGAACCAGACATTCTTGAGAGTGAAGTCAGAAAGGCAATAAAAAGCACTGCAAACAACAAAGCTAGTGGAAATGATGGTATCTCAGTTGAATTTTTTAAAGCCCTAAAAGATGATGGAATCAAATTACTGCATTCAATATGCCAGCAGATTTGGAAAACAAAACAGTGGCCACAGGATTGGAAAAGATCAGTATACGTCCCAATCCCAAAAAAAGGGCAACGCCAAAGAATGCTCAAATTATCGAACAATTGCACTCATCCCACATGCCAGCAAGGTGATGCTCAAGATAATACAGGATATACTTCAGCAGCATGTGGAGAGAGAACTACCAGAGGTGCAGGCTGGTTTCAGAAGGGGCAGGGGGACTAGAGACCACATTGCCAACATACATTGGATCATGGAAAAAACAAAGGAATACCAGAAACAAATATACTTTTGTTTTATTGACTACACCAAGGCTTTTGACTGTGTGGACCACAACAAAATGCGGCAAGTAATTAAAGAGATGGGAATACCAGAACACCTCATATGCCTCCTGAGAAATCTGTACAAGAGTCAGGAAGCAACAGTTAGGACAGAACACGGAATGACAGAGTGGTTTGGAATAGGAAAAGGAGTAAGACAAGGCTGCATTTTATCACCCTGCTTATTCAATCTATACACAGAGCACATAATGCGCAATGCAGGGATGGAGGAATCACAATATGGGATCAAAATTGCTGGGAGAAACATCAACAATTTAAGATACTGTATGCAGATGACACCACCCTAATGACGGAAAGTGAGGAAGACCTAAAGAGCCTCTTGATTGGGTTGAAAGAAGAGAGTGCAAAGGCTGGATTGAGACTCAATATCAAGAAAACCAAGATAATGGTAACAGGCCCTATCAGTACATGGAAAATAGATGGGGAAGAAGTAGAAGCAGTGACATATTTTACTTTCCTTGGATCTAAGATCACTGCAGATGGAGTTTGCAGCCATGAAATAAAAAGACAACTGAATCTGGGGAGACAAGTGATGAGAAACCTGGGGAACATAGTGAAAAGTAGAGACATCACCTTGAAAACAAAAATTCGCATAGTCAAAGCAATGGTATTCCCGGTGGTAATGTATGGGTGTGAGAGCTGGACCATTAGGAAAGTTGAGCACAGGAGAATAGACGCCTTTGAGATGTGGTGTTGGAGGAAAGTCCTAAGAGTCTCCTGGACAGCAAAGAGAACAAATAGGTCAATTTTAGAGGAAATCAACCCTGACTGCTCATTGGAAGGGCAAATAGTGAAGATGAAGCTTAAGTACTTTGGGCATCAAATGAGAAGGGAGGATTCACTTGAGAAGGCCTTGATGCTTGAAAGGTGGAGGGCAAAAGAAGAAGAGGGCTAGATGGTATTGTAGGCACAATGGGCCCAGAGCTGGGCGGGCAGAGGAGGATGGTGGAGGACAGAGGTGCCTGGAGGGCAATGGTCCATAGGTCGCAAAGGGTCGGAATCGACTGTGCGACTGAACAACAACAAGTGGAACCAATATCAGAAGAAAAGGGAATGGATTACAAGGGAAGGAAGGAAGGAAGAAAATGCATAACATATAACTCTGCAAAATATCTTATGTTTTCTGCAGCTCACTAGAAATGAATAGATACGGAAAGAAAGAAAGTAAAGTAAAGTCTGTTACATACATTTACCAATCAAATCTTCTATTTTTCCTGTTCAGCCATGGAAAGCCATGGAGGAGGGGAGGTAGGGTGGCCACTTGTGTGTTGTTAAAAAGAAGCACATGCATCACCCAAAAAAGGAGGTCATTTCTTTAAATGGCAGACCATCCTCCTAAAAGTCATATGGCCACCTTATATCAGACACAGATCACAGGTCTTGTGAAGCCTTGACCCTTGTGGTCAATGCATGAATTAGGTCTAAGAGAAAACCTGAATATAGCAGGAGATATGTAAGAGGTCTTCTTCAATCCCTTGATCTAGGGCAGTTGAAAGAGAATCTCCAAACATCTCTTATCCTATCTTTTCTTTCATGCCAGAATTCTAACCTATTTGATAATTTACACAAGTGCTGTATGCCATTTTGGCTTTGAAGTTGAGACTTTAAAAGGGAAAGTGATCTAGAGTTGTTTGAGGCAGACTATGTGAGAAACAGAAAGAATGTATCCACTGTAAATTAACATTTTGGAAAACAATATTTCTTCTTTTACTTTGTTGTTGTTACACGTTGTCACGTTGCCCCTGACTTATGCGACCCTATGAATGAGAAATCTCCAAAATCTCCTGTCTTCAACAGCCCTGCTCAGTTCTTGTAAACTCAAGGCTATGGCTTCCTTTAGGAAGTCAATCCATTTCAAATTTGGTCTTCCTCTTTTCCTGCTGCCCCGACTATTCCAGCATTAATCCCCCCTCCCCAATTGCCTTCTCATGATGTGCTCAAAGTAGCACAGCCTCAGTTTAGTGTCTTGCACGGAAGACAAAGAAGGAGTCGCAGTAAGGACTAACACAGGTTTATTGGGTGATGATCAGGATGAACATGTGGTAATGGCGGAGGTACATCACATTATATACAGCAGTACAATACATTTGAATCTTGTTGCACGGTAGCTCATTGGCTGCTACCGGCGTGACGTTGTTCCAAGTCACATCCCTCTTCTGTAGTTAGTGATAGTGCGGGAGAGTTCCCGCGGCTGCCGGTGATTTGAGGAATGTGAACCATGTGAGTTGAACGCTCGCAGCTGCCCTCTATTGGGCAGCTTACTCGCGTTCCTTAACAGCTGAGCTACATTGTAATTATGGTCAGGTTACATTCATACATTTCTTAAAGCAACATTGTACACACATAACACCCCTCCCCCCTAGGATGGGACGAAGTCCCTCAACCATTGTGGCTTGCCACACGTGCTCCTGGGGCGTGCGGCCGCTTGACTTAACACAGGGGAGCCGGGGGCTCCTGGTTCCGCGGAGTCCCGTCCTGCAACGGAAAGGGGGGACTCATTAGTGGCTCGATGTGGACTCTGCGACAACCTTGCATTGGGGGACGGGAATGGAATGAACAGTTGGGACGTGAACCCCTGCCTACCACTTGAGGAGCTTGGGGTCCCCCCCAGTACGAATCTCGGGACCGACGAGGAGGCCCTCGTGGTCTCGCCACCCCCTGCTGCCTGTCCGGGAGTTCTAGAGGATGAAATGGGCGGATTTCCCCCTGCTGCCTGTCTCGGGGGTGTCTGTCTCCGGGGGGCTGGAACTATGGTATATTCTAAAACAAAAGGGCTGGGGGGACTGGAGGTACCAGGGGCTGAACTGAAACCCCTCTTCTCGCTAGGACGGGTGGGGGACCACTCCGCGACACCCCCCTGGTACTGCAAATCATAATCGAACTCGTCCCTCTTCCAAAGTATCCTCCTCTGTGGCTGAGAATAGAGGGTATGCATTTGTACCCGCTGGTGCCGCCGTGTCTCCCCCTTGGGTAACGCGGGTGGGGGAGGACCCTAACGCTGATTCCCCTTCACTGGTGACTCGCCTTCTGAGTTGGTCGGCGTGCCTTCTCCAGAGTAGACCCGAGCTAGTCTCGACCCTATAGGATACTGGCCCCGTCTGCTCAATGATCGTCCCTGGTACCCACGCTGGCCCCGCGGCCGCGTAGTTCCTGCAGTGAACCGGGTCCCCTACTGAAAAACTTTTGGAGCTCTCTACCCCTATATTTATATTTCTCCCTTCATCCTCCACCCTGGACGGATCCATCCAGTCAAACAGTGTTACCGGACGCCTCCTCATGAGGAGTTCGGCTGGCGAAAATCCTGACGCTAGGGGGGTTGTCCTGTAGCAGATGAGGAACTGACACAGATGAAGGTTCAACTCACCGGGACCCATGCGCCGCAGTGCGTCTTTCGTAGTGCGCACTTGGCGCTCTACCTGACCGTTTGTGGCGGGGTGAAATGGGGCAGCGGTAATGTGCCTGATGGCGTTTCTCTCCATAAACGTCTTGAACTCCGCAGACGTGAAGGTACTAGCGTTATTGCTAACGAGGACGTCTGGCAGGCCGAAGCAGGCAAAAACCTTGCGCAACTGTTTAATGGTCGCTGCAGAGGAGGTGCTGTTCATGGGGATTACTTCCAACCACTTGGAATAGGAGTCGACTATCAGTAGAAACATGGACCCGCGGTAAGGGCCAGCGAAGTCGACATGTATCCGGGACCATGGCCCGCGGGCCGTGTCCCATTCCCTATGGGGTAGCCTGGACTCCTCGGGCTGAGAGCTCTGGCAGCTCTCACACGTGCCCACTAGGCGTTCTATATCCGCGTCTATCTGGGGCCACCAAAGGAAACTCCTGGCCAGCGCCTTGGAGCTCACTATTCCTGGGTGACTGGTATGCAGTAGCTTCAGTACCTTAGCCCTCAACTTCTCTGGAATGACTACCCGCTGGCCCCAGAGTAAGCAGCCCCTTTCCAGGGAAAGCTCTATCCTACGCCTGAAAAACGGCTTGAAATGCTCCTCGGGGGTAGAAGTGGGCCACCCTTTCCTAACCCAGGAACTAACTTGGGCCAGCGTATTGTCGGCCGCCGTGGCCTTGGCGAGGTCGGCCGGGACGATGGGGGGGTGAGTCGAGGGACTCAATCAGCAGGACTTGGTGTTCCTGCTCTACCTCGCATGCGGGATCCCCTAAACTAGGGAGGGGAGACCGGGACAGTGCGTCCGCATGGGAGATCTCCTTCCCTGGGCGATAGACCAGCTCATACTGGTAGGCGTTGAGGAATATGGCCCAACGCAGCATCCTGGGGGATAGAATTTGTGGGGTGGGTGTGCCGGTAGTGAAGATCCCGAGAAGTGGTTTGCGATCCGTCACTACCATAAACTCGCGGCCGTATAAAAAATCGTGGAACTTCTTCGTTCCCGCGGTTATGGCCAGGGCCTCCCTATCTGTTTGCGCGTAATTGCGCTCGGCCTTCGAGAGGGACCTTGAGTAGTACACCACCGGGGCTTCCCGCCCGCTCTCCAACACGTGGCACAGGACCGCCCCCACCCCCACTGGGGACGCATCACAGACTAAAACCACTGGTTTTCTCGGATCAAAGTGGGTCAGGACAGCATCTGAGGATAGGAGTGTCTTAAGCTCCTTGAACGCTTTCTCCTGCCTGTCCCCCCACCGCCAAACCGCGTCCTTTTTTAGTAGCGCGTGCAGTGGCTCTGCGACCGATGCCTTCCTAGGCAGGAAGGAGTGATAGAAATTTAGGAGCCCTAGAAATGACTGCAGCTCCGGTTTCGCGGTGGGACGAGGGGCGTTTTTCACGGCCGCAACCTTGGACTCAGAGGGTTTGACTCCCTCCGGGGTTATCTTAAAACCAAGAAACTCGACCTCCCTCGCAAAGAATACACATTTGTCCCTTCTCAGTCGAAGTCCCGCCCTCTCGAACACTGAGAGGACCCCGTCTAACCTCTTTGCTAACTCTAATTCGCTCCCTGCCGTTATCAACACATCGTCGAAATATGGGAGAACACCTGGAAGCCCCTTTAAAAGGCGTTCCACGAGGGACTGAAAGATTCCGGGGGCCGAATTCATGCCAAACTGAAGGCGCGTTACCTTAAATGCCCCCTTGTGCGTCACGATCGTTTGCACAGCGGCAGCCGCCGGGGTTACTGAGAGCTGCTGATATGCCTGCGCCAGATCTAGCTTGGCAAAACACCTCCCCCCATGTAATGTGGCCAGTAAGTGGCTGACCACGGGCACCGGATATGCATTTGGCCGAATGGCCTTATTGATCGTACATTTATAGTCCGCACAAATCCTGACCTCCCCGTTTGACTTAAGGGCCGTAACAATCGGTGTTTCCCACTCCGCCGAATCAACTGGGACCAAAATCCCCTGCCCCACCAATTTGTCCAGTTCCGCCTCGATCTTGTCCTTGAGGGCGAAGAGCACTCTCCTTGGCTTGAGGCGGATGGGCCGGATTTCTGGGTCCAGCTCAAAGGAAACTGGGGGGCCCTTGTACGTCCCAAGCCCCTTCTTGAAAACGTCCGGGTGTGCATTGCACACGTCCCACATTGGGTCAGTCTCGATGGCGTTAATGCCGGACAGCTCGATTCCCAGGGGAGCAAACCACTGCGTTCCCAAAAGGCAGCATCTCCCCCCCTTGAGGACCACTAGGGGCAGTTTCTCGGAGTAATTCTTGAACTTCACCTTGAACTTGCCCACCCCCAACACTGGGATCCCATTTCCCTGCACGTCCCATAAGTGTGACTTCATGGCCCGCAGTTTGGGCCGCGCATCTGGGGGAATGCGCATAAACTCTTTTTGGGACAGGATGGAATAGGATGACCCTGAGTCTATCTCCATCCTCACTGGGAGCCCCTGTAACTGTACCTCTACGAAAAAACGCCGGTGCTCCAGGCCCACGCAGTTCACGCCTTCCTCGCTGTAGTTGGCTGAGACCTTCCTGGTGCCGGCCGCCTTCCGTTGGTGCGTCTGGGGATGGCTTGAAACGCCCTTGTCCTCGGCTCGCCCGCGCCTGCATACTCTGGCGATGTGTCCCTTTCAGCCGCAGTTGTGGCACTCGGCCTTTCGGAACGGGCACCTCGTGCGGTTGTGGGACGCGCCACAACCGTCGCAGCGGCGGTCTTGCTGTTCGCGGGTCTGACGCTTCTCCCCGTGTTTCTTTATCCTCTGGACGTTGTCGTCCTCGCTGGAGCAGGAGTCCGCCGTCGTAGACGACTCCTCGGACGTTGCTGGTGTGCCGGCGGGCGACTTGGGGGCCCGCCAGGCCGTCTTCGCCGATGTCCGCCGGGCCGCCTGCACTGGTGACTTGGCCCTTTCGGACGTGGCCCCTCGGGACTTGAACACTCTAACCCCGCTCCTGGCCGCCTCGGCTGCTTGGGCCTCCCGCAGTACCTCGTTGAACGTGAGGCGATAGTCGCGGGTCATCAATTTTCTCTGGACCTCCTCATCCCTCAGGCCACACAGCATGCGGTCTCGGAGGGCCGTGTCCAGGTCTTCCCACTGGCAGTGCACCGCTGCAAGCCTGAGGGCCGCCGCGTAGGCAGACACGGTTTCTCCCGGGCGCTGGTCTCGTCTATGGAACGCGACCCTGGCTGGGAAAATCGATACGGGGGGCTGGAAATGTTCGCCCAGCACTTCCAGGATGCGGTCGATGGGCACCACGTCCACCTTCCGGGGGGCCACCAGGTTCATCAGGATATGCAACGTGGCCGGCCCCACCTGGGCCAGGAAGTGGGAGCGCATTTTCGCGTCGTCGTCGACGCCCGCGGCTTCCATCGTGTGCCAAAACTGGCACTCGTAGAGCTCCCATTGTTCTGGCTTGCTGACATCGAACTGGTAAGGCTTGACCTTGGGATTCGCCATCGATCCCACCTTCGTTGCCAATTTAGTGTCTTGCACGGAAGACAAAGAAGGAGTCGCAGTAAGGACTAACACAGGTTTATTGGGTGATGATCAGGATGAACATGTGGTAATGGCGGAGGTACATCACATTATATACAGCAGTACAATGCATTTGAATCTTGTTGCATGGTAGCTCATTGGCTGCTACCGGCGTGACGTTGTTCCAAGTCACGCCCCTCTTCTGTAGTTAGTGATAGTGCGGGAGAGTTCCCGCGGCTGCTGGTGATTTGAGGAATGTGAACCATGTGAGTTGAACGCTCGCAGCTGCCCTCTATTGGGCAGCTTACTCGCGTTCCTTAACAGCTGAGCTACATTGTAATTATGGTCAGGTTGCATTCATACATTTCTTAAAGCAACATTGTACATACATAACACTCAGTTTCATCATTGTTGCTTCCAGAAATACCTGTAGTTCGGGCTTGATTTACTCTAGGATCCATTTGTTCATCTTTCTGAAAGTATGGAATTTTATTTTAGCAATGTTTTAAAAATTCAGGATATGAAAGTGGTATTTGACCCCAATAAGATATTATAAATCAAACTACGACATGAAATGTTGGAGGTGCAAGAAAGAAATAGGAACTTATCTACAGTATATTTATGGTGGGATTGTACCTTAATAAAAGAAATTTGGGGAAGAGTATTCATAGAAATTGGACAAATCCTTTCAATACCTTTGCAACGGGGTCCTAGGGTAGCTCTATTGATGGATTTTGGAAATTTAAAAATAAAGAGAGAAAAGAAAGATATGATTTGTAACTTGGTAACTGCATTGAGATTAATCATAGCTAGGAAATGGAAATCAGATAGTAAAATAGAATTAAAAGAATGGTACAATGAAATATGGAATATGGCAATAAATGATAAATTAACACTAGAATTAAAAGTAAAAAAAAAGAATTTTAAAGAAATTAAATTTTAAGGAAATATGGGGACAGTTTCTTGACTATGTATTAACAAAAGGAAAAAGAAAGAAACCAGGCCAAGAACAAATGTCATTTTGGAAATAGGGATAAATTATAGAGATGATAGAATAAAGAAAATGAAAGAATCATAAGTATTGTTCTGCTGGGTGAAGGGATAACATAGTATTTTTGTATATTGTATAGTGTTTTTGTTGTTTATTTGGTTGTTTATTGTCTTATTGTTCTTTTTTCTGTAATGTCCATTTATCTTTATAATAAAAATGTATTAAAATTAAAAAATCAGGATAGGTTCAAGAAAAATGAATTAGAGTTAGCAGGCTTCTTCTTCCGTGCCTAGGCCAGATGTGAAACTGCCAAAATGAAGCTACCTTTTGGTGAGTTCATTCTGCAGTTCCTTTCGCCTGACACAGTGTGAGAAAGATTAGCCAGCACAAGGTGGCCGTTGCCCAGGGTATGCCTGATTGTGGTGCAAAAATACCACAATCTTTGAGGAGGCTCTTTCTGTGCATCCCAGGGCTAGCAGTGACTATACCTCTTCTTCCCAACTTTTTATATGCAGGTTCTGAAAGAAATTTTCATCCAGAAGCTCAGCTGATATGTTAACACAAAACACTTATATTAGAATTGGTTGTATGAGCTTCACTAGGACAAGCAGACAACAAACATAATTTATAATGGTTGCCTTCCTCCCGAGTAGGGCCTTTGGCATACAAGTGAGTAGCAACCCATCTGAATTGCATCCTTAGGTGAACAACCCAGGATTTAGTTTGCCTATTCAAAGGTCCTAACCTTAGTCAGGTTGTGGAAAGGTAGCGGAAAGGAAAAACGCACTCTAGCCACTCCATTTAATATGATGTTGTATTTTAGCAAAAGTGGGTTACAATTCAAAATTCCAGGAAGCAAAAGATTACGGGCAAATGAAGCATCTTCATTTCAGAAGATTCAGTTCATTAAAAACAATGAAAACCTTTCTATGTTTGGAAGCCCTAAGGGTTCCCCCTTAGTTAAAAAACAACTACATGATTGCTAAGTTCAAAGCAGACTCCAGAACCTCGAAAAGAACTAACTACCAAGAATGTCTCAGCAATTTATCTCCTTTCTCACCTCATAACCCATGATGTGGAACCGGCTATACATCACAAGCTGGGACCAATCAAGTGCACAGTATGGAATTTAAGGGTCCACTTTCTATGGTGTTTTACCCGCCCTCTGGGCTCATGCCCCTTGAAATGGCAGTGGGATGGCAGAGGCTCAGCTTGTTATAGCCTGTATGCCCCTGGTCTTATAACAACCTGGGCCTCTCTCATGGGAACTGGCCCAGATAATGATAAGGGTTTGCAGAGCTTCTCTAGGGGAAATATGTTCTATCCCTTGCAAAGGGTGGGTAAAACACAGCCCACCCCCACTAACTTCCAGAACCAAGGTGTCTCCATTTCTATTCCTTACATAATTAAAAAGGAGAAGGGAGGGAAAAATTAAACTGCAAGGTGGCAGGTACAAATTCCCTTATTAAATACAGTAACTGATGATTTTAAAGTAACACCTCCACCATGTGTCTGTAAAGTAGCATTGCAATAATTCAACAATCTCATTTTGCCACACTTGCTTTAGTTCCAACGAACACAAAATATCAGGCAACAAAAAATTTTTACATATGCTAATATAAATTAGCATATTACAAGTTCAGAGGACTTGATCCACAAAAGTTCACATTAAATATAGCAGTTAGCAAAATCAAGCCTTTTTTTTTTTTGAATAGTAGCCGTGTTAGCCTGTGGTTCAGGCATAGCAGAAAACAAAAACAAAAACACTGCAGCACTTTAAAGACTAACTGCTATATTTTTACTGTTAGCTTTTGTGGATCAAGTCCACTTCTTCAGACAAGGAGTAAAACTTCCAGGCCGTGTGACCCATCCATAAAATCACAACAAATGCAGAACAGAGGCAATACCTTTTATAGGGTCACTTAAAAATAAAACATAAAACATTGCAAGCTTTTGTGACTAAAAGGTCACTTTTTCAGGCAAGTTCTCATGGCATGGTGTTGAAGCCAGGTTGGTTTACTTAGAATCGCCTCGCCAGTCTCCTCAGTCCTGCCGCCCTTGCCACTGTCTGCAGCCAGGTGCCACATGCAGCTGCTCAGTTTTCCACCCAGCACTTTCGCACCTGCACAGTTTCCTAGCTGCACAGTCATGCACAATCTCCCCTTCCCCCCCCCCCATTTCTCCTTCTGGCACGCCACGATTTAAAACAAGAACACCAGACCCCCCCCAAAAAAAATTCCAACTCAGCTAGCCTGAACTAGTCCGAATGCCAAAACATGCTCATCGCCCCCCTACCACCCAAAACATGCCCACCACCCTCCTACCACCCCAAACAAGTTCACCACCCTTCAACATCATCCCGCCACCCCCCGCCATGCTAAAATAAAACATTCCATAATTGATTTTCTTCCTTTTTTCAATTTTTCAGGGGGGAAAACTTCAGGAAAAAATGTGGGGTGGGGGGAGGGTTTTTTCTAAATGTTTCTGGGATCTTTTCCAGGCCTTCACATCTCTACTTTAGCTAGAAATTTTCTTTTGCCATCTCCACTCGCAATCTGAACTTAAACCTCTGAACTGTCAGGAGTACAGGAGGTATTAAATTACCAGATTATTTCTTCAGGACCTATTAAAAATTAGCTTCACATATGCATCTGGACAACCGGGTGGATGGTTGGGTGGGTGGGTGGGTGGTGAAAAGTATCTTCTTCCTTCCTACCAGTCAGACCTGTAGCTTCTTTATATTTAAATTCAAAAGGAAATCAGGCCATTAATACTTTTGTTTCCCTTACTTCTAGCTGCCAGCATCTCTCTGCAGATCAGATTCAAGAGTGACATTTTCTAGGTACCAGAAGCCCAGAACAGAACATTCAGAGTGCATTGACCGAGCAGCATATGGAAGAACTAAAAATACAAGTGGAAGGGAGGAGGGTGAGTAGAGGATAAAAGAAGAGAGATCCATTTGAGAGAATGTATATGCCATTGAAATCTAGGGCATGATTCATTAACTGAAGGAGAGAAAGAAAGTGTTCATTAGCATTTTCCCAAGGATTCATACATAATGTATGTAGAACAAATTCCTCCACCTTGGTTCTGCATAAATCACTGTGGCATGCAGTTCATCACCGTCCTGTTTCCTCTGCATGTAAGTGGCACCCTCTCATTTCAAAGGTAGGCAAGATCAGACAAGAATGGGTTGAGATGAAGAGACACAGCTGGGGCCTTTCTCTGTGAATCACTGCACACTGGGCTCCTGAGGCTGCCCTGCGACACCGCAGCTTCCACAGCAGGGCTAGAAGATGTGGGTTTGCAGCCAGACATCATTTCACTGGAGTTGTTTTAAAGTAATTGGTGAAGTATTTTGGCAAAACTGTTCTAAGCTATTTGTGATGGGGGATAGGTTCAATTTTAGATCCTCAGGCACAGAGCTTGGGATTTGGAAATGTTCAGAAACCAATACAGATATTGTGGAGACAAAGAGGAACATCCCTGCTCTTGGATGCACACTTTAATTTATTATTATTTATTATTTATTTTGAGTATTTATATCCCACCCTATTGGTGCGAACACCACTCAGGGCGGCTACCACTGAAAAGAAATACAATAAAATACAAAAACAATAAGAAGCATTGAAAGAAAAAAAATTACTAAAACCCCTATCTAAAATGCAATCTTAAAACACATACACCCTCCAGTATTCCCTAACCCCTTAAGAGAAGCAAAAAGAAAAAAAAGAAAAAGAAAGAATAAAAACAGAGGAGGGAGATAAAAACAGACAAGTCAGTTGTAGGGCACTAATTATATAAGCCAGCAGGACTGAGCTGTCACACCTGACGGCCCCCACACCCGCTGGCATAACCAGGTCTTAAGTGCCCTCCTAAAGGGGAGCAGCTCTGTCTGGAGGTGCAATTCAGATGGTAAGAGGTTCTACAGGGCTGGGGCAGACACCGAAAGAGAATCTAAGGTTGCAGTTGGACATGCATTGGTCCAGTGGGTTTGGCTGAGTTGGGTATGGGCTGTTTCACTTCTTTTCCTGGTGACCACACAATGTGCATGCCATTGAGAACCAGCCCACCCAGCTCAATGCCTACACACACTTTTATTGGTGCTCTCTCTGTGTGTGTGTCTGTGAGAGAGAGAGAGAGTGCCCTTTTGGCACACAAAGTCCTCATCAGCCCCAGGCCAATATTGATGAAGCTGCTGCCCTCTATCAAGATGGGATTTAATCCACTTGGGGACCATCGCTCTTCCCTGTGGACTTCAGCACCCAAGGTCATTAGTCCTCAGTCCTGTCAGGTTATTTAATTGCTGCCTGACACGTGGCATTGAGTCACTGGCAGTATGGTCTACTCTTATTACCATAGCAGGATAACCTGGTCAGACTGAACAGGTACTTTCTTATATCTGCCCTCAACCTCCCACTGCTCAACTTCTTTGGAGTTTTGGTACTCTAAGAGCGAGAGAAATCACTATCAATACCACACTTATTTTCTAACTCTAAACCATTCATATTAAAGAGACCTCACATTAAAATATAAGAATTAGTCTTTAAGATGCAATAATATTTTTCCCTTTTGTCTCTTATTTCGTTTTTGTTTGATTCAAAATGGTGTTGCACAAGAGTAGTTCTATTGAACCAGTGGGGATTTGGTGAGTTGACTGTTCCATATGTTTTACAGATATGTATCTGAGCAGTGATGGAGGGAGTCCTGTCCTTGTCAGAACCTGTGGTGGTCACTATATATAGATTCTCCTTTCTCTTACACTTTATCACTTACAAAAGTGATAAAATGCATCTGCTTTGGGCAGTAAAGATAAAATCAAAAATAAAACTTGAACATGTCAGCAGTATATTCTGCATCTCAAAGGATTAATGATCAGATGGAAGGGTAATGCCCCTGAAACCATTAACCCCATGAAGTAATAGATCTTCAGGAAATGCCCCCTGCCAAGATGTTCTCATTGATCTAAGATGAAAAGTGGAAATTATAGCAGATATATATTTATCATGAGTGATCAGTTTCAACTGATATGTACATGCCATTTATGAATAATAAAATTCCTATGCATTAGCCAGCCAAACTGCTTGAACAATTTCTTAACAATCCATGTGAACTATAATAAGAACAGAAGGGAAAAATAAGCAATTTGGAGATGTGTACATTTATGTTCCGGGCTCCATTCTTCCCACTGACTCATTATATATAATATATGCCTGCAATTAATGCCTTGAGGTTCTTGTGAGAGAAAAATATATATTGCACCTTGCTTTGTCTCCAACTTGCCTTCCTTAATTAGTTTTTGCAGCAGTGGTTCTCAAAGTTGATTCTGTAAAAGTTATAAGACCATGACTCCCAGAAGGAGATGTCAGGGGAGCTGTAGTCAAACCTGAAGCCTCAAGATTTACAACTTCTAGCGTTTTGTCCCATACTTCTCAATTAGTTTCATGGTTGCTTATTGACCTTAGAGCTCCCTCTAATGGATGAAAACGCAGGAAAAGAATGAAGTGGGGAAGCCAGGGCCTGCAGTATCAATGATTTTTCCAAGGAATGGTGTATAGTGCCAAGCTATTCTTGTTGCAACGCACAACGTTTGAGGCTGGTTTGATCTTGAATCGGCAATTAAGAGACATTCACTCTTGACATCTGTTCCTCAATGGTCGAAGTTTATTGAATTGGTAGCAAAATCTCCTTATTGGCCAGATGGCTACACAGATTATCAGGATGAGCACTCATACTTCCACACTTGCCACCATGTGCAAATAAATGTCATCTTGAAATCCTGCTGGTTTGTATAGAAGACAACACCAGAGTAGGCCCAGTGATTTAGTGAGTCATTTCCTCTGTGGGTTCCATTTATTCAAATGGGTCTAGTCTAGTTGTGACTTAATTTAGCACAGTCATAGAACATATGTAGGAATCTATTCACCAAATTCCCACTGATTCAGTGAGCCTTGTTGTTCAGTCACACATTCAAGTCTGACACTTTGCAATCCCATGGACCATAGCACACCAGGCTCTTCTGTCATCTACCATCCTTCAGAGTCGGCTCAGATCCACATCCACTGTCTCAACAATACCATCTAACCATTTAATCTTATTCTCTGCCCCCACCCCTTCTCATTTTGCCTTCAGTCTTTCCTAGCAATAGAGCCTTCTCCAGTGAGTCCGCTCTTCTCATTTGGTGACCAAAGTATTTGAGCTTCAGCTGTTGTCCTTCTAAAGAGCAGCCAGGATTGATTTTCTTTAGAATTGACTGATTTGATCTCCTTTCTATTCTGGTGCTAGTTACAATGAAAAGCAACTAAGTTACTATGCAAAGCAACAGGATTTCAACCATTGTTGCATCACTGCTCCAAATCTACTGCTATACTGTACTGTCACATTTTAGTACTGCAGTGACCCAAAGATTCAACATAGTTACATTAAAATAACATGGTCAAGTGTACCCATTCTTTAAAAGCCAAAGTGGACTCCAAGAAAGATGTTTTAGTTTTTTTAAAAAAATATGGGTACACCCCCTATGTGCCTTTCTCAGAGAAATAACAATAATTTCGTGTCAGGGTTGAAAGGATTTTTACTGGAGAAACTCCGCTCAGGGGATTCCCGAATGAGGCTCCTTTCATGTCCCCAAATGCAGCCCTCAGGTATTGAAACCTGACCTCCCAGTTTCCAAGCTCAGCATTTTAGCCACTAAGCCATTGGGAGGGGGGGGGGAGGATGCTCTTAGAAAAATGAGCCAAACAGAGGTGAGTTAACTCCATCGCTGCTATTAGAGTTAGGAAGTCTTAGGATACCAGTCGAAGTCTCAAGGAATTGCTGTGTTTCTCTGGGTCTTCAGGCAAGGAGAAAGATCAAAGGGCAGGAAGACTAGAGGAGAAGAAAGACTGAAAAGGTGTTGCTGTGAGCAGTAGCATTATAATACCTAGATATATCCTTCTAAATCTCAAGTCACTCCAGGCTTCATATCCTCTCTCCCACTCTTTCTCTCAGATTCAAGTAGATATTATTTTGAAACTGTTACATAAGGTCCTAAGGTTTAGGGAACAGAGAGCTGCCGCTGTCCTAATCGTTGCACTGTGTTGCCAACAAAAGAGTAAAGTGAGGTCTCCCAGCAGATTGAGGGTGGGCAGTGCCTTGACACCAACACAGAGCCTATCCACCTTTGATCGTATGGAGTGGGAGGTCCACTTTCCCATTAGTGAGTTACAACTCAAGTTAAGGTGGACCACTACTACTTTTATGCTTACCACTTGTGTGTGTTTAAAAGAAATGATAAGGTAAGAGAGACAAAGGAGGAGGAGGAAATCAAAATATTTATTATTTTTCCCACGTCATTTTTGACCAACATTTCTGTACCTTTTCCTATCTTATTCTCCCAACAACTCTGTGAGACTGAGGAACAGAAATGGAGTGAGGAAACCTGGACATCTTCACAGGAACTTTGATTCAACCCTAGGAAACTTATCCTAGGCTTCTTGTAACAATACAAGAAGAGTCCTGACTATAGCCTCAAACTACACTGGCTTTAACAGAAGACATTTAAGGGTGAAGTCATTTCTTTCCCACTAAAACAAGCAATACTAAAAAAAGCCATCTAATATTATGGCTGGCATTTTGTCATTTCTTGATGTAGAGTTAACAGCTGCCACATATATAGCATATATTCGCTCAAATGTAGGACAAAACTATTATGCAAGTCTGCACTAAGTGTTTGGAATGGGGTTATTCCCCCCCTTTTTTGCAGACCTATAACTGGCCATAACTTACAATTATTTTATGAAGGATAACAGAAATGTGCTATGGAATGTTATTTTCATTTAATTTTGACACTGTTACTGAAAACATGTCTACCCTTATTCTTGTTAAAGACTAAAGATTTAACATGCTGGAACTTTCCTTTTCAAGAGTTTGCCATAGAAGTCCACCATCACATATGATTTCTAAATTCACCGCAAAGTTGAATACTCCCTTTAAAAGTACAATTACAATGCTGGCAAGTACACACAAAACATGTTAGAAGGATATGAAGCCATGGAGAATCATATTAAGAAAATATTTTCATAATAAATCCCTCATGGTAGACTATCATTTTTTTTAAACTTGGTTACCTTGAACTCTATAAAACATTTTGCAAAATTGAGAGAGAGAGAGAGAGAGAGAGAAAACTTGGGATGTTTTGTTACTAAAAAAGGGAGATAGTAGCTACATTGAGTATGATATCCTTAAAAGGTGGACTATAGATATTAAATTTGTCTTAAAAGGTTAGTCCCTGAAGAAAAGCCAAAAATCTGGAGTCTGGGTGAGAAGCTGGAGAGTGCAGTCTGAGAGAGATGAAGGGAAAGTAATAGAGAGAATAAAGGACTGTGTTGAATCAATTTGAAGCCTAGGAATAATTTTTCTTTTCACAGTTACCTTAATAAAACTTACTTGTTCTATTCAAGCCAAGTGGTGCTGAATTCAATACCCAAGAACTGGCTGTGTCAACTGTGGTGTAAGGGGGACTTAGTAAAGGGGCAAATACACACATATAAGTGTAGCTAAAGGTTTGTAGCAGCAGAAAAGGAAGAGAAGAGAAGCCTAATAACCGTGATTCAAGATTTTTGCTCGATAACTGTGCCTCAGGAAACCTACCAACCAAATTCTGTTGTTATAAATTGATCTCAGAAAAAAGGAAGTTTCTAGTTTTTCAAGAGTAAATTAGAACAAGTGGATATGAAGGTTATTGTGAAAAAGAGCCATCTTTGCAAACAGGTACATGACTGAACAATGGCTTAATGTTCAGTATATATTTTATGATAGAGGATCTAAGAATTTTGACCTTAAAAAAATTCTAGCTCTTATGTCTGTGAAGAGAACTTGACTAACAAAAACTACCGGAGAGAGCCTTTTCTCTTTCACTTTTTTAAACTAAGGAATGGAGTCTCTAAAGGGTTGACATTTGACTAATGAAGACTTCTAGGAGAGACTACACCCTATCTCTTACAAAACCCTCTCTTCTTCTAAGCTCTCCATATGACATGAATCCTCAAAGTTATTTCTGGTCACAGCTTGGAGAAAACACTAATTTCTTCCTCCACAACTCAAGTCAGGAGCATGAATCTGGTCCCACATTCAGCTGCCAATTCCAGACGTCAGCTATAATAATTTCGTGTCAGAAATTATTCTGGGTTGAAAGGAATTTTGCAGAAGAAACTCTGCTCAGGGAATGCCCAAATGAGGCTCCTTTCATGTCCCCAAGAGCTGGGACAGAGACGGGTGCTCAATCTGTCATGCAGTACCCAGGTTTCAAACTGCTGACAGCTGACTTGCTGGCCTTCCAGCTAACAATGCAAGCTTTTTAACCATTAACCAGTGGCCTGAGCCACAGTCTTAAGACTCATCTGGCACCTGCAAATGTCTGCTGAGGTGTTTTGCTCTTTTTCAACTGTGCAGGAAACAAGGAAGAATGTTTTGATAATGCCCACCGATGTCATCTGGCCAACAAAGGAGTCTAAGGCGAAGCTCTGACCTTCCAAAAATGTCCTCCCCTTGCTCTAAATAGTGTGGTGTAAAGGAAAAAGAAATAGAGTGGCTACTCATCAACAGTTCCACTCAAAACTACTCCCAGAACATAAAGATTTTGAAAAGCTTTAATTATGAAATCAAGATCAGGGCAAAATTATCAATAAGTGCTTGGAATAATCCTATATGATTAGCAAACCTGAATTTCTTATAGGTAGGGCAAGGTAACAGCGTTCCGTGCGCTCCGGTGTCTAGTCATGCCTGCCACATGACCACGGAAACGTCTGCAGAAGCAGACAACGCTGGCTCTTCGGCTTAGAAACAGAGATGAGCACTGCACCCTAGAGTCGGATACGACTGGCTTTCGAGCAAGGGAAACCTTTACCTTTACCTAGGGCAAGGAAAAAACCCCTACATACTGTATTTGTTTTAAAAGGGGGAAATGTTGAATCAGGGGAATTGAAATAACTAAATTTTGCACTTGACTTGTTCATGTACACGTTGCTTATGCTATAAATATCTGAACTTCCCTCCTGTGATTTTAGGCTATTTTAAAAATGAAACCTTGTTTCCATGGAGACAGTAGGCCAGGCAGCACATCTTGCAAAGGAAATAGACATTTTGTTTGAATTGTGGACTCCTGCGGATCTTCAAAAGATTACTTCCCCAGAAGTGGGCTATTAAACTCCAGTTGGAAGCAGTTTGTGGATTACACCTAGTGGAAACAAGCAAATATTTTGTACTGATCACTGGCGAGAGGCAACATGTCACCGGTGGCATTGAAACAGGTAAGGAAAGAAAATGAACTGTGAGTAAAAGTAGATGCAGCCTCTCAAAAGAAAGCCACAGTGGACATTTTGGCTAAGGTTTGAAGACTGGCTTCACTATTAGCATAGCAGATATATAGCAGTCAACTGCAGTGCCACATCAAAGATAATTCCACCCTTTCTCCTGCCTCACTGCCCCAGGCTGGCCACCTACTCTAAACATACATTTAAGATAAGAAAAGATGAAGTGTACCATGGAAGAGTTCCTTTACTCATATTTCACCTTGTCTAAATTAAGATATAAAGGCAGCTACAAAACTGCTCAGTGGTCTTCCTGCCCTCAATATTTATTGAGGCTTTCCATTTTGTCTCCTGTGTTCCTTGTGTTCTGTGTTTTATGACAGATTTTTGACAATAATTTATTATATATTGACCCAGGCAGAGGGAGGGTTCATTTTATCTGTTTAATAAATTGAATGAATGTGAACTTAAGTAGAATTTCCTAATGTCCCTTGTATATATCTATATCTAACCGTATACACTTGTAGTTATAAGTTCAACCATAGAATACAGCTACTCTTTAACTTTCCTAGTGGTGGCCATAAAAAACAGTAATCATAAATTATATATCAATTTCTCTGACCTTCTCGTCTTTTTGTATTTTCTCCTCTTTTTTATTTCATGCTAGTGTGTGTTTGAGTGTGTGTGCACATTTTAAATAATCTATAACAGGGGTCCCCAACCACTGGGCCACAGACTGATACCAGCCCACGGGCTGTCCTGAACCAGGCCGCAAGAGCCCTGATGGCAGCCTTCTGCCTTCAATGTGCTCTGCCGGGACTGCCCAGCAAACGGAGAGAGAACATGGGCTTCAGACACAGCAGGTAGGCAGGTGACTGGGCCCCTCCTCCATGTTGCTTAACTATGGTGGGGCTCCCACCCACTGACTATGCACAGTGTGATAAAGAAAAAGGCTGTGATCTATACAATCCCCTTAAAATACTTCTTTTTGCAGCAGAATGAGATTAAATATGGTTTCTAAAAATCCTAAAGCATAGCAGCCAAATTCCTGTTTGTACAACTATGCCTGCATAAGGCAATGATGTCAGCAGCAGGAGTCTTTAAAAAACAACAACTAAGCTTTACTTCTGTCACATATGTCTCTATGAGTGCAGGAATAAAATAATGTGCAGGCCCAATCCTGTTGACCTTCCAAATTTTGCTTTCCTCACCATTTCGTTCCATGGGGACAATTTGGAGGCTGTACAGCTTGTTTAAGGCCACATAGGTTGGCTCTTCTGGGATGTACAGTGGTAAATTGCACACTGGAATGTGTAGTCAGATACATAAATCACAGAGCTATCCAGCCAGCAATGCATGGTTTTAAAGCAGGGCACAGAACCTCAGGAGGAGGCCCACTGGCATACATCACTAGATTTCATGTCATTAATTATATGGGAAGACAGCTAACATAGATTCTATTGACACCAGGGTTCTGAACCTATAGCCCATGGGCTGGACCATTTCATGTGGCCCACATCACCACCACTGCCGATGCCACCACCAAAAGTGGAAGCGACTGCATTTACAACAGCTGTAAGTGCACCTATGGCTGTCATAAGCACATTTACGACAGCTGCCGACATGTTTTACAGCAGTGTTTACAATGTGGGGAACCACCAGTCCAGCCTCTTCAGCTGTTTGAGGGGGCGTGGTCCAGCCCACAGCTTGTAAAAGTTGAGAACCCCTGATCTACACCATAAGAAGAAGAGATGCTTTCAAACAAGGAAAAGCATCTTGGAGGTTCCATGGACCACCCTTAGCCATCCAAAGGTGGCACCATCCCCAAAACTGTGAGCAGACATGGGCAAGAAATCTAAGTAAGGAATTCTCAACCTGTGGGCCCCAGGCCGGATGCGGCCAGTGGCACCATTTAATGTGCCCCACCAACCACCTCCACCACACAAGGAAGTGCCATGTGGTGGAGGAATGGCAAAATGGGCATTCAGTCCCAGAAGCTATCTGAAGGAGTGTGACCCAGCCCCCGGTTTAAAAGGTTGAGAACTCCTGGTCTAAGGTGTTCAGAAAAACAGCTTTTGTAGGCAAATTATGGTATTCAGCAAGAACTATCTCGTGTCAAAGGAAAAGTACTGTTTTCTGAAGGCTTTCAGAAATAGCATGTTTAGAAAAAACACCTGTGTGTCTGGAACATTAATGGAATTGGGTGGGTGGGATCAAGGAAGACCAGCCTGCCTACCACTACGGATCTTCTTCCTGCAACTTGCAATTTCAAGGGCCAAAGGTGGGGATTCACAGACTACACGAAGGAGAACTAAGCACAACTGACTGTTGGCACCTCGATAGCCTATAGCTCTATTCAAGCCCTAAAAAGCTTTACAATTTGATAAACTGTCCATTTCCTCCATTGTTCCTATCTTCACCCCATAACTAGTGGAATGTGTAATGGTACACTCCACTGTGGGGTTTGCTTGACAACATTTTATTGGTTTCAACTGTTAGAGATTTCCTTTTAATGTTTTTTTCTTTTTTTACAAAGAGCTACTCATCCTAATCTCCTTGCTTTTTCTTCACCCTAAATTATAAGGGGAAAGATTTAATGGCCTTGCTTCTGTTTTATATCTCTCTGTGTGTGTGTCATTGAAGAAGTCTCTGTACCATCTCACCCAGTTTCTGAATTAAATTATCTAACATCTCTTGCAATAAAACAGGTGTCAGATGTCACCAAGCTTTACTAAACAATGGTCCCAAGACATTAATTTTACAGAATCAATTTGATTTCACAATTAGCTATGTTTTCATCACAGATAATGTGTTAATAAACACCAGGACGCCTGTGAGTTGCACCCAGCGCGTGACAATGAGAGAAGACAACAGCATTTTTGCCAAGCTATATGTACTGTAGGCATTCAAATGACCTACATACTTGTCTGTGCCAGAATGCTGATAATTGACTTTTGTACCTTGAAAAGTGTCTTGAATCTAATTGAACATCACCTGTCAGATAAAATGCTTACATCTGCTCACACAAATCCTCATGAGAACCCTTAAAACTAGAGATTCTAAGAATTAGATTCAGAACTTTAGATATGCCAGTCTTGTGCTATGAAACTAATGTATGATTCCATTTCAGCTCCTTACAATTACCAGGATAAAGCCTATAACCGTTTTGCATTTAATAAAAAGTAGTATTTAAAAGTATCTCTTTTACAACAATTTACTAGAAATCTGTTCAAATCCACTCACACCTTTTTAGCATAAACCTATTTCCCTGAAAACATATAGTAAGATAACATCTAGCGTATTTTTTATATCTAAGAGAGAGGAATGATGGAGAAGAATACTTTGCTATTTTAGAGATCAAGTACTATAAATAAAACCAATAAGTCTGTGTGATTGTATATTCTCAGGTAGCTAAAAATCTAATCCACACTCCCACTACTTGCCCTATGGTGAACTATTACACATTGCCTGAACATAGAATTATGCCTGAAACTCCACATTAAAAAAAAACCACAAGATCATGGCATCTGACCCTATCACTCCCTGGTAAATAGAGTGGGGGATGGAAGTAGTTACAGACTTTACTTTCCTGGGATCCAAGATCTCTGTAGATGGTGATTGCAGCCATGAAATAAAGAGACGCTTATTTCTTGGGAGGCAAGCAATGAGGAATCTAGGTAGCATAATAAAGAGTAGAGGTATCACCCTGCCTACAAAAGTCTGCATAATCAAAGCAATGGCTCGCCACCGAGCCCCGGGAGCTGCCTCAACATCTTCGGCTCCCTCCTCTGGCCCGCCCGGTCAGCGGAGGTGGGACTGGCACCCCAGCTGGAACTGTTTCCCGTGGTGGTTCTTCCCTGGCTCCGTTACGACGTCTGAGCCATAGGGCTCCGTTGAGGATGTTTTGAGCCAAGGGGTTTTGCGGATGTGAGGGAGCTGAGGGTTTTATGCAATTAACATTGTGATTTCAGTATTTAAATGGTATTTTGTATAATTTGTATTTGTCCTGTAAACTGTGTAAGATGAAATCATATTTTTTTGTATTTTTGATAATTTTTTGCTTATTTGTGATTGTATTGCATTTTGAATTGTGTTGTATCGTATTATTACTTATGTTGCATGCCGCCTCGAGTCGCATGTAGTGTTGCATGAGGCGGGATAAAAATCTAATAAATAAATAATAATAATTCCCAGTACTATAGTAATGTATGGCTGTGAAAGCTAGACCATAAGGAAGGCTGAGCGCAAAAGAATAGATGCCTTTGAATTGTGGTGCTGGAGGAGACGCTTGAGAGTACCCTGGACTGCGAGGAGAACAAATCAGTCGATCCTGAAGGAAATCAACCCTGACTGCTCATTGGAGGGACAAATGCTGAAGATGAAGCTCAAGTACTTTGGCCACCAAATGAGAAGAGAAGATTCTCTTGAGAAGGCCTTGATGCTGGGAAAGATAGAAGACAAAAGTAGAAGGGGGCGCCAGAGGTTGAGGTGGCTCAATGGCATTATCAATGCAATGGGCGTAGAGCTGTGTGGCCTGAGGAGGATGGTGGAGGACAGAGGAGCCTGGCATGCAATGGTCCATGGGGTTGCAAAGAGTTGGATTCAACTGTGCAACTGAACAACAACAACAAACTATATGTGGTTTTGGGTAGGTTGCACAGTCCTAGGGAAACCCCAGAAGGAGGGAGTAGTAAACCACTTCTGAGTATTCTGTACATGGAAGAGCCTGAAACGGGTAGCCTTAAATCAGAATTGACTTGAAGGCACATGATTATTATTCTTTAAGCAACAAAAGAGGATGGAGACTTGCCTAAACTGTGGGTATGGTGATTTATATACAGTACAGTACCTAGTTTAAGGCTTTGGAGATTCATGGTTTTGAGCTATAGCTCAAACTACAGCTGGAGTGGCCATGCTGCATAAAGACTTTTGGAACACATAGCCCAAAAATGTACAGGAATATAGATGTATATTAGAAATAATCATTATTATGTGTAGATCATTGGGACAGTCACAGTGGAAGATGCAGATCCAGCAAAATCAGATTCAGAGTTGTGGCAGCATCCCAGCTCCAACCCACCTAACCCCTAAAACAAAATAAAAGGAGAGAGGGAGAGTATGTGAGCCACACACGGATTGCATGAGGGGTGGTGGTGAGGAAAGTGAGCAATCTGTTCTTTGACAATGGTTCGTGCTCAGGTTATCACAATCCCCCCCCCTTCCTTCTGAAAACACAAAGGCAAATGGATTAAGCCTGGCAGAATATTCGTTCATCTTTCTTGGCAATTTAAAAGAATGAATGCCGTGCTTACCCAAACAGACAAGTTTGCCCTCTACGATAAATCATCTGAACTAAATAATCATCTTATCCTGCTAATTGGAGATTTGGGAGAGCATGTTTCAGGTGGGGAGGGAAACTGCACAAATTCAAATTTAAGGCATTTGGAAGCTTTCTTTCAGATAATTGTCCATTTGCTACATGGCAAGGAACATAATCCACTAATATACGACAGAGGTCGACAACTTCTTTTAAAAATGTTAAAGGACTCATTCCCTCATGTAATCTGTCAAAATGCACATTTTAGTGGCAGAGATTGCAAAAGTTAGCTTTCTGCACTAAAAATCCCAAAACTCCATCTGCAAATAGGACTGAAGCCAGTGTTGGATGATGACTTCAAAAAGGCTGAGCCTCCTCTCACTCTTATTTCTCCCTTCATTCCTCTCTCTTTCCTACTCTTCACCAAGGGTATGTCTTGACTGGCAAAAGAATTACATTTCCAAACAGGCTTTTTTATCAGTCTGGCCAGGTTATCTTGCTATGGTAATAGAGTAGACCATATAGCCAGTGACCCAACGCCGAGTGCAAGGCAGCAGTTAACTAACCTGACAACCCTAAGGGCTAACGGCCTTGGGTGCCAAAGTCCACAGGGAAGGGTGATGGTCCCCGAGTGGATTTAATCCCACTTGAATCCATCTTAATGGAGGATAGCAGCTTCATCAATATTAGCCGGGGGCTGATGAGGACTTTGTGTGCCAAAAGGGCTCAGGACCAGACAGTGACTCATGGAATTGGATCAGTGGTACATGTGTCATTGTACGATGCAGAAGGCAAATGGAAGGCCACTGCATTATATTCTCAGGACAGTCTTCTTGACTGATCACCATGAGGATCACCAGTATTTGGATTTGGATACAGCAGCAGAAGAAGAAAAAACAGGTTTTTTAAGTGATTTAAGGTGCTGCATATGCCAGTTTTCATGTCCTCTATAAAACCTTGCCCAAAGTGGTTTGTTTTTTAACCCTGCTCTGCCAGCAGCCAAGCAGCCTCAATTTACCCCTTTCCCCACCAATCCCTCTTAGGTTTTTTAAAAAACATATTCCCACTAAAACAGAGGGAAATCTGCCCAGTATCCATCTGTACCTCCAGCTCTGCTTGGGCGCAGTGCCAATCACTGCTACTCCATACCTGCTATCTGGTACCAATTATTATTATTATTAATTATATTTCACTCATATGATGCTGCAACAGTTATTTGCCATGACGTCAAAGGAATCACTAGACTGACGTAGCATTATAAGGATCAGGGGAATCCTGCAAACTTGAAAAATTGAACAAATGCAACATTAGCACTTTTTTTTGAGATTGAAAGTCATTCTGTTACTTTAGTAAAGGTAAAGGTTTCCCTTCCTCGAAAGCCAGTCGTATCCGACTCTAGGGTTCAGTGCTCATCTCTGTTTCAAAGCCGAAGAGCCAGTGTTGTCTGCTTCTGCAGACATTTCCATGGTCATGTGGCAGGCATGACTAGACAACGGAGCACACGGAACACTGTTACCTTTTCACCGAAGTGGTCCCTATTTATCTACTTGCAATTTCTTGCTTTCGACCTGCTAGGTTGGCAGGAGCTGGGACAAAGACAGGAGCTCATTCCATACTGCAGTACTCAGGAATCGAACTGCTGATCTTAAACAAAAAAGGCTTCAGGAACATAAGACTATGTACAATTAGTTTGGCATAAAATTATCACAATTTGTATATTAAAAATACAGTATATTCAAATAATTCTTACAAACAGATTTTTTTTTAAAAAATATTTGTAATTGTGACAAATGGAGCAACAATCTCCTGAACTATATGGATGGAACCTTTTTGGTTGTGCTAATTTATGTGGAAGAGGCAAAAAAACCAACAACATTTTTTTAAAAAATCAGAATAAACCATCAACATTATTAACAAAGAAAATTATTTATATTTTCTCTCCGCAGTAACATAAAGCACCCATTTCTATAAAAAGCATTGATGGGAGGAAGTGTGTGGAAGGGACTAAGATTCAATGAATACGCAAGAACTTTAATCAGACTCATTTTCTGAGCTATACTGTACCGTTTTTAGCAAATGCTTTGGAGAAAATATGGATACCTTCTCTTAAATATTTTATTCATCATGCTAAAATAAAACATTCCATAATCTATTTTCTTCCATTTTTCAATGTTTTTCAATTTTTCAGGGATAGGGAGTTAAACAAAAAAGGCTTCAGGGGAAAAAACAGAAGGAGAGCCCCCCCCCCACCCCCAATCACATCTCTACTTCTGATCCTGTGCCAGACACCGATATTTTAGTTACAGTCAACTGCAGTGCAGAACATATGAGTCAACTGTGTATCACAGCATGTTCAGGATAGTTGGGGGGCAGTGGGGGGGGGGGGGAGAGAAGAGATATGGATTTGTGATGCTTACAGAAACTGCTTTCAAAGTCATTTTCTGAGTGGATTGGAAGAAAGATAAATGCATATTGAATGATTGCAATGGCATATATGAAAAACCACCTCTTCTCAGTGGTGGTAATTTTATGTCTTGGATTCAACAGTCTTACTTTTAGATCACGATAAATATTAAATTGTCTTGCTCACAATTAACATATCTCTTCTCAAGAGTTTGAGAAATGGGAAGTTCCAAACAAGGAATTGTTTTCCAAGCACTGGTCATTCCTCCATCACTTTCATCACCGTTTTACAGTTTAAAATTATTTCCCATGCCCGATATGTTAAAGAGAAAACACACAAGCACGGGCATGCATGCACGCGCGCACGCACGCATGCACACGCACGCACGCACACACACACACACACCAATCTTGACAAAAGAAGAAATAATCTGAGCCTATGCAGTTTTGCATTTTAAACTCACTTAAACTACAGGAATTTAAACAGAATTTGTTTCTGATGCTAAACAGAATTACTTGAGCACAAACACTTTGCCAGTGCAGTCCATTGTTTGATGTTTTCTGAGTCTCAGCCCAAAGATCCATCCCATTGGCTGCTGCAGTTATTCTGAGCCAGACTGCAGGTTGACAGCAATGTACATGGATTCCTCTTGTAATATCTCCCCTCCTGACATACAAGTCTTTGAAAACTACATGCCTCAAAAACCAGACCTGCAAACAATATTGTGCTTATTTTCTGAGGAACTCTTACAAACCAAAAGCAAGCTAACTTGTCAGATTCAGAATGAGGCAAACTAATGTCTGAACAAATAGGCAGATTTTTTTTTAAAAAAGTTCCTAACGAAGCTCTGCTTCTAATTATGTGTTAGAACTCAGGGGTTCTCAAGGTTTTGTGGCATGGGCTAGACAACTCCCCATCAGACAGCTGAGTGGGCTGTACACGTGGTTTCCCCCTGCTGCAAATGCTGCTGTAAACTGCAGTGGCCATGTTTGTGCATGCGTGGGTGCGTTTACAGCTGTTGTAAATGTGTCCACTTCTGCTTCCAGGGTCATCGCTGTGAGATGGATGGAACGGCGTTGGGGATGTTAGGTCATAAGTATCTGCCTAGTCAATTGGGTAGCATAATATACCTTGCTTACTTTCTTTTTAAGAACACTGTATGTATGCTGTAACAGCTTTACTGCATTAGCTCATTAGCCCTTGTACAATGGTTTAAAACCAAGGCTTAACCACCCTTTGGTAAGTCATCACAATTGGAGGATATCGCTCTTGTCGGCACAGAGGAAAGCAGTCTGTCGTTGGACTGACTGTACAGTACATCTAACTGCTTGAAGGGCTGCTGCCTAGCACTTACACTGGAAAGCTGCCAAAAAGGACTGCCAAGGAACTACTTACTGGAAACTACAAACTGGAGCTTGTAAGCTAAACTGCTAACAACTGTTGCTTTGCAAGCTTACAAACTGTTATCTTTGTTTTACTTGACTAACAGACTTTACATACTTGAACTGTAAATACCTGATATCAAACTGAGCAATACCAATGGAGAAGTTATCCTATTTGCTGTAAATACCTTTGAAACCTTGAACTTTTTTTGCACATACAGTAAAATAACTATTTGCACCAAAGCTTATCTAACTTGCTTTGATTACTGTGTTTACTGTGTTTGCCAGTGTGTACTCAGATTTCTGCTGCTGCTTTCTATCCGAAGGTTGCTCTGCAAAGCCTAACAGGGGGCCAGGTCTGGCCCACAGGCCATAGGTTGTGAATCCCTGTAACTGTTAGGTGATGTGGCATTGCAAGATGAGAGCACAAGAACTGGACCAAACTCTTTGGAAGTTTCCTTCTGGATGCCACCAGAGAAACAACTTCACCATAGAGGGAGAGAGTGACTAAAAAGTTTATTTCTCTGATTTATTCTGCTGCACACAGTTTAATCGTTCCCACAATAACAAGATTATCCCATCTCCCATAAATAGATTTTGTTGTTTGTTTAAAACTACCACTACAAATTTGAAATTGTGGAATTCCTCCCTACTTTTCTGGTAGTCCTCTGCCAATACAGCTGAAACTGTATTTAATTTGCAGCTTTGAAAAGTGGAGCATGGATTGTGCCCAATTTGATACTGGTGCAGAAGCATCAACTGTGTCAGTGCGGTTGTGGGAATAGCTTTCACTGCTGAGTCTGTTTGCCTGTGCTCTTGGCAGATGATTGTGCTGAGCCACAAAACTAGCATTTACTTAAAAGAAACTCTAAATGTTGGCAATTGAGGCAAGTGTAAAATTACATGCAGAGAAATACAGCCTTTGCGCCCTAGCTTTTGTTGTTCAGTTGCACAGTAAAGTCCAACTCTTTGTGACCCCATGGACCACAGCACACCAGACTCCTCTGTCATCTGTCATCCTCTGGCTTACACCCATGTTAAGTTTCTTCTCTAGAGCATCATTAAAGCAATTAACAATGTATACAAATGTGTTAATAGCTTTAGATAAGCCAAATGTGCCCTATTATATTTATGCCCTAGGTGTAATTTGAAAAACAGCCTTGCAACCAAGCATGTGGATCCAAAGGGGATGGGGGCAGAATCATGTGCCACTTTCTTCAGTGATGAACAAGATTGTATCAGCAAAACACACAATTCCTGAACATATGCCAGTCAGCTGACATGAACTTCGGGGCAGGATGAACATTTGTCCTGGAACAGGAGCATTTAAGCTTTTACATGCCTTCAAAGCCTCCCCGCTAGTTGCTTATAACAGTAATTTCCCCCTAAACTGGGCTTCTCTTGAGCTCAGCATCAGTAAATGAGATACGGTGAAACAGAAAACCTAACGGCACAGTGTTTATGAAACAGAATAAATGCATGGGTACAGGATACAGTAATTTTCTTTTCTTTATCTTCAGAAAAACATACAGATCATAACCTATCTTACTATATGGGGAATTCCCAAGCAATCTGCCACCCAGACACTGTTCCAAAGCCAGAGCTGCTTAGTTTTAGCAAAATTGCTAGATGATATACAGTACTCTCAAAACAATGGCTTGGGACATGCATAACTCCATCTTTAGATAAGCAACAAGTAGAAATGGCAGATTTCCCCCTCTTCCTGTCATAGTGTACTTTCCCTGGGACACAAAGAATGCAATAAGGGGAACTGCAGCAGTAGCAGAGTTTGAAGTGACAAATTAAAACAATTGGTTAATTGTGATTAGATCATTTACATTTCTCAATAAGGAACATATTTCTACACTGCATTACAACCTTAATATAACGAGGAATACTTCACTCCTCTTGCAATATAGCTGCATTTTGAGTTAGTTTTATAACCTCACTAAATGGCAGAGGAAGATTATCACAAGCCCATTTCACATTCACATTCAATGATGTACCTAATGCATTGCTGTGAGGGGTGAGCATGATAATAGGTAGACTTGTCATGTCCTAAACAGATTCTTTCTTCAGCAAAGACAAGCCTGAGGAACAAGAATGCAAAAATTGATTGTTTAATGACTTTTGACAAGCTGAGAAGCATAAAATATTTTTTTTAAAAAAATCTAACTATAATGGTATCCTTTTGAAAATGGCTTAAAACTCTAACTTTTCTAAGTAATTATGTAAGGTGCAAGTAGCAAGGACAGCGACATGACATTTATTTCAGTCAGGGCCCCTTTATTGTGGCTGCATTAAGGACACAGTTAGAATTATTAAAACGTGTCATGATTAGGACTGGCCTGAAGAAAGCTCAATTATCAGATTAGTTTATTGCAAAGTCTGTATATAAAATAATATAAAATCCATGTCTTGAACCAACCAACTTTGCACAGCTACTCTGGGCCTCTATATCAGATGTATAAATGTATACCATGATAATACAATCTTATGTCTGATGAAGTGGACTTGGTCCGCAAAAGCTAACATTAAAATACAGGAGTTAGTCTTTAAGGTGCCACAGCGGTTTTTTGTCTTTTTTGTTTTGTTTACTCTCTCATATAGAATAAAGTTTGGAAGTGAAAAAGTACCCTGTTATGAGTTCTAACTAAGCTGATCCATGGGATCAACTGCTGAATGGCAAGCCAATGCATATTTAAACCCCATTCGGTCCACAGGTCTACACTGTATGACACTAACAATAGAACAGTGGCCACAGTCACTAGAAAGAACAAGGGTCACTGTATTTTTTGAAAGAGAATGAAGGGAAATGCCTCCTCAAAGAGGATGCCTGCCAATTAAATCAATTTGTATTTTAAAATAACACAACACCACAGGTATATTAACTAAATTAGGGGTGCTTTTTAATCAATTAAAAATTAATTCATCTTATAAGCAATTAAATTACTGAGAATGTTTTCACTGTTGATTTATTTTGGTGGTGGAAAGCCACTTTATTAGGAAGTTCTGTGCTTTTGAAGCCTTGACACATTTACCTCTTCGAGGAGTTTTGGGCCATTATGAATGTGCCAACAAATATAGAAAACAATGGCCTACAGACTGTCAACATTCAATATACATTCTAGTTGCCAAGAAAAGAGATGTCAAAGAGTGCAGTAACTGAAGGACTATCATTCTTATTTCCCATGTAAGCAAAGTGATGCTCAAGGTGTTGCGACAGAGCAGGAAATAATGTTTTGATTTGAGCTCGCTTGCCACAGACACCATCAGATATTTTGATTTCTTACTATTGTTGGTTGTTAGGAAACATCCCAGATGGGTGGTATAAAAATGGAATAAAAAATTAATAAAAATGCTGTAGTCCTAGATGTGAATGTGTAGGTGCTTAAATGGCACAGAGATGCTGAAAAGTTGTGTGTCATTGAATACAAACTTTAAGGTTTGTACGGCTGTCTAGTTAAAAAAGATTTTATTTTATTTTATTACCTACTCCTATCTTTTCTTCCCAGACAATTTTTCAGGGTTTTAAAACAAATTTTGAATCCAGTTCAGGTTTTTCATCAAAGCTTTTTTTTTCTTACAGTGATTTATTAAACTTTTTGCTACTGTGTGGCATTGTTTTATGATTTTCATTGACTGTCAGGAGTCCTGAGAGTAGTTGAAAATTGGATTAAATAAAATTTAGAGCCAAACTACACTTGCTTTTATTCCTTATTTTTGACTGGTTTTGTTTGGGTCAATTCCAATCACATTGTCTTTACGTATTATGTATTAAAGTGCTTTGTCCCGTCCCTTTTTACTTCCATCAAGTAGTATTTTGATACAGCGCTAGAGCTGTTCTAAGTTTGCGGCACTTTAAATTAGCTGTATAAATGTTTAAATTGTGCAACAATAGAACTGTGGGCATGGTTACAGTTTATGGCTTACAGCCATGTGAGCTATATAATAGATTATGGCATTGAGAATTCCATTTGCAAGCAATCCAATGCTGTATAACTATGCCAGACTGCAGTACTGCATTTGAGTAATAAAACACTTCCATAGCCCTCTGGTAGCAAGTAGTGAAAATAAAGTGGGGGTGTGGAGATGGTAAACTCACCAAAGAGAGGGACAAAATGAAGTGCTTATCTAAGTAAAAGACAAAGGCATTTGTCTCTTGAGCTTAATGGTTGCAATGGAAGGAGCTCTCGTTTGAGAGCTAATTTGTATCACAATAAAGATAAGAAGCTTTTCAGCATATAAGAGAAATTATTTTTATCCTGAGAGTTGATTGGCCCTTACTTGAATTTTGAACAAGTAAAATGGTGAATGTAAAGGTCGCCATTGCTCGAAAGCTAGCCGTATCCGACTCTAGGGTGCAGTGCTCATCTCTGTTTATAGGAGTGGTTCCCAACGTGGGGCACACGCTCCAGAGGGAGACTTCAATTCAATGCTTTGCTTAGGTTTCTAGGAATTGAAGTCCAAAAACCAAAGGTTGGTAAACACTAGTTTATAGCCAAAGAAGCCAGCACTGTCTACATCTGCAGATGTTTCATGGACATGTGGCAGGCATGACTAGACTCTAAAGCGCACGGAACCATGTTTACCTTCCCACTTAAGCAGTACCTATTTATCTACTTGCAATTTCTTGCTTTTGAACTGATAGTTTGGCAGGAGTTGGGAGAGAGACAGAAGCTCACTCCGTCGCACAGCACTTGGGTCTTGAACTTCTGACCTTCCAGTTGTCAAGTTCAGCAACTTAACCACTAAGCCACCACAGCCTCTAAAAATAACTAAAATACACTGGGGGGAAAACCACAGAACTGTTTTCTACAGCTAGGGTAGGCAGAAGACAGGTCTCGAACAATTGCATTATCTCAAAGATTTCTGTCTTCCACATTTAACAAGAGCAGCAGCAGAATGATTTCCTCTCCCTACTTATACTGCACTACCATTTTTAAAGCCTGCAGGAACCAAAAGTTTCTTTACCTATCCCGTATAATTCTAGGCCTCAAACAAACCCCTGGACTCACAACCCTAAGCACCTTCCCTTTGCACTGGATATTTGCTTGGCTTTCATGGGAAAGGATATAGATCCTGAATGAGATCCATCTCCACTCCATCCAACTCCCATAGTAAGGAGACACTATGGTTTCTAATAAGGCAGATTTTAATCAGGGGGTCTAAAAGGGGTTTGGCTGAACCATTGTCATTAAAGGAGGACAGGGCAATAATAATCAATAAAAAATTGACCAGTACATAAATAGCAAGAAAGTATTTTAACCAAAGCAGAAAATCCTAACAATAGAAGAGTGTGAAAAGAAGCAAGTTACCATATGTGCAGATACTTCTACAAACTAGGGCTACGAACCCATTGCCTAGTAAAGATGCTAAACATTTAGGAGTGTTTATCTGTGCTCCTTTAACAAGAGGTATACATTTCGGCTTGCCAGGCTTTCTCAACAAGCTGCTTATGAGTGATCTGGCTTGTAATGACTCCCCACCAAGGAGTTTACCAGGTACTTATTTTCCTCTTCTTCTGCCAAGTCTAGGTCAGTCATAAAATTGCCAAAATGAAGGCACCTTTTGGTGAGTTCATTCTGCAGTTCCTTTTGCCTGACCCAGAGTGAAAAAGATTAGCTGGCAACACAAGGTTGCAGTTCTAAAATACTACAGTCTTCAAGGAGGCTCTTTCTGTGTATCCAGGTACTGAACACAGGGACGCAGAGTGAACACCAACACAGAGAAAGAACACCCAGCACACACTGCTCAGCAGATGTGAGAGCCACACATTTATTTAATGCACAGCACTTGTATGCATTGAATCAACATATAACAATAATACAGTAAAACCGCGACTTACAAATGCCCCGAGTTACATAAAATTCTACTTACAAAATGATGTTGTGCAATTTCCTATGGGTTTGCTTCGCATTACATAAAGATTCTTTTTCCTATGGGTTTTCCTATGCTTCAATTTACATAAAAAATAATTTTTCCTATGGGTTTTCTTCGAGTAACATAAAAAAATAATTTTTCCTATGGGTTTGCTTCAAGTTACATAAACATTTGACTTAAGAAAAAGCCTATGGAAGAGACTTTTTTTTGTAAGTAGGGTTTTTACTGTATATATAAACTATATACTGTAAATCTAATCATTAATTTATAAACAAACATCTAAACAATTTATATATTCAATTGCACCAGGAGTCGCCCTGAAAAATTCTTCTCTATTGAACCACATATACTCTAAGGCTACATTGTTGAATAATATGTTGCACAGTCTGGCGCGGTGCCCTGCACTAACATGCTGGTGATGGTAGTTTCCCCCATTTATGCAAAATGTCCACACATCTACCATGCCACACAGCTGACACCAGACCCAACAAAGGATGCCAGAATTGCAAAATGTACCCTGACAGAGTCATCGGATAGCCAGATCTCTTAAACCTAAGGAAAGTGAACACAACAGGTAAAGAATGTTCCCAAGGTGATCCTGGTCTCCACCTTCATCTTTGGCCAAACAAGCTGGAAGACCATCTCAGATGGTGGGCAAATAGTACTTTCCATTAAACCCACAGAAGTAAGAGAGGATACAGCAAAGCACTTTGTGAGGAATGTTGTTCGCAGTCTACTGAGTCTTTAAAGAAAGGCAAATTACTTTATTCTGCAGTACATAAGGACCACTGTTACAGTAAATTAGGACCACAGAATTTTTAAAAAAGAGCTGTAAGATCAGTGATGGAACACTTTTTTTGCATGCAGAAAGCCAAGATTCAAGCCCTGGCATTTCTAGGTAGGGCTAGTAAACAATCCTGCCTGAAATCCAGGGAAGCTGTTGCCAGTCAGCCACACCAGGCTGAATGAATAAGTAGCCTAATTCAGTATAAGGCAGTTTCCTACATCCTGAACTAGTTACACTTAAGAGCATCCTAACATACCCCACAGAGATGGGCTGTATTTAATGTATATACCAAATGCAGATGAGAAATAATGAGCAAAAAGAAAAAAATGATGTCAATTGAGGTAAACGGCTTCCTAGAAGTATTTTAATATATTAGAGACAGAAAGTGAGGGAGGATGTTGATGTGGATGACATAGAGGAGAGTCTAGACCAGGGATGGGCAGTCTTGGCCCTCCAGCTGTTCTTGAACTTCAATTCCCAGAAGCCCAAGTCAACACACCAGCTGGTCAGGGTTTCTGGGAATTGAAGTTCAAGAACAGCTGGAGGGCCAAGACTGCCCATCACTGGTCTAAAGAGACAGGCACTAAACTGTGAGGTTTAATTGAAATCACGTCCAAAGTAACGGCTTTTTAAAAATGCAATTATGATCTACAGGGAGTGGGGGGTCCAAGAAATTTATATGACCCCTTCGCACCAAGAGGGCAAGGTATAAATAAACAAAATAATAATATAATAATAATAATAAGTCAGCCCTTTTAGTCTTCAGCAACTTCCTTAATACTGTGAGCAAATTTGAGTGAAATAATCACTTAATCAAGCAAAATGTTAAAATATCCCTTATCATTCAAGGGAGCAGGTGGTTTGGTCTGCAATAGACATGATGAACTTGTGAGCCTCAAAATGATGCAGGAAACACAGCTTGTGTTCCTGGATAATAAAGAGTTATAATTATAATGAAGAATTATTATTATTATAATGAAGAACTATAATTCAGCAACTGCAGGGCCACATGTTCCCCAGCCCAGTTTATTTGGGGGGGGGGGGGGTGTAAAAAAGCAATATTTTTTTACTAATTCTATACTCTTTAAATTCTTCAAAGTGTTCTTTTAAAATACCCCTCTCACACCTTTTAAAACAGAGGTTCATTTATTACAAATTGAAGGTAAATAATCCTGGTAGAAAAGAGTTATGGTCTTTCCCTGGGAAAAAGCACACGTTGCATTTTAAGGCTATTTGGAAAGCACCTAGGAGAGATTCTTTTGACAAATGTACAAAGTGCTCACCACCGAAATAGCTTTAAAAAGCAGTTCATTATGTAACTCCTTACAAAGCCTGCAAAACGCCATTAGTATTGTACAGAGAATTCCTGTTGGTCATTGCATTACTTATTAAGTTACTCCTAGTTAAATATCCATCTAAATCAAGGAAGAAATAGGCTAAACATTGAAAAAATCCCCTTCAAATACAGCAATAAAGAATTTTTAACTAAGAATAAGTAACCAGAAAAAATGAGAAACTAATGCTTGTTACATAAAAAATGTAATGGCATTAGCAGATACTACACTATTTGCAAAAATAACATTATTGTATTCTCCTTACCTCTGAGAAGAGCACTTAAAAGACTGTTACTGTTTGCAGTGCATTATTTCAAAGCTTTCCCCACCACTTATTTGCAATAACTGCTTAACTGACCAAGACCTTTGATATATTTGCTGATTTTTTATTTTATTTTTATTTTTTTTGCAGCTGTTCCCATGCCTTTGACAGAATGTTATCGCAAATTTCATTTTCTTCTGTTCCTGTCTTGTGGATTTTCTTCTGTTCCTGTCTTGTGGTTGACAATTATTTCAGTTTCTCTCTAAGACAGGGGTTCTCAACCTATGTCCCGTGGGCCAGATCCAGCCTTTCTATCCAGCCCACCCCCTCACTCCCGCCGCCGCCCTTTCCTCCTCTGCCTAGCTTGGCGTGTCCCTAATGCTGCTCCATAGCAGAAAGGGTGGCAGCGGTGGAAACTGAAGCAGAAGCGGCAGACGCATGTGGCCACACACGTCTTTCCCAGGCACAACTCGGACCGAGCACGGGCAAGGACAGGCAGGACCTCTCCTTTACCCACGTGTTGTGTTCTCAAATACTGTGCCTTTATACAATGTACCTATTCATGTGTAACCAATATATCCTTTCTACATGTAACATGATAACCCTCAGCTGCATCACTGTAACTCTAATAGGACGCGAGCTAGTGACCACTAGATGGCAGTAGCGAGCGTCCAGCTCAATGGGCCCAGACTCACCTAAGAACAACAGCGCGGGAAGATTCCCGCCACCACCTCCACCTGGACAAGAAGGGCGTGACCTACAATGATGTCACGCGGATAGTAGCCAATAGACTGTCAAGGAGCCACATTCAAATGTATAGCCTCTGTATATATTGAGCTGTTCGTCCGCCATTACCGCATGTTCCCTCTGACCAGCATGTAATAAAGTTGTGTTAAGCCAGCTCTTCGGCTGTCCCGGTGTCTTGGTTCCCATACACTAAATTGGCGACGAAGGTGGGATATGGCTTCCCACGGGACCAAGACATACGCCGGTTTCGACGTCAACAAACCGGAAGATTGGGAACTCTTCGAAATGGATTTCCAAGGTGCGCTGGTGGAGTTCGAGGTCACGGACGAGGGAAAGAAGAGAGCCATCCTCATCAGAATGCTCGGGCACGCCGGCAAGAGAGTGTTGGTCGACCTCATCGCACCGAAAAAGGTGGGCGAGTTGAAGGCAAAGGAGCTCCTGAAGGCGATGCGTGACCACTTCCAGCCCTCGGTGTCGATGTTTCCAGCCCGGGACGCGTTCTGGAGGTGAGTCCAAGCGCCGGGCGAGTCGGTCGCCGCTTTCGCAGCGGCCCTGCGGCTGGCCGCCGCCCCATGCAAATGGGAGAACCTGGAAATCACCCTCAGGGACCGCATGCTGTGTGGCCTGAGGGACGAGGAAGTTCAGCGGAAGCTGATGAACCAGGAGCCACCCCCGACACTGCAGGAGGTCGTGAAGGCAGCACAGGCCGCGGAAGCCACGAGGGCCGGAGTGAAAGAGCTCCAGGGCAGGCTCCCACAGGCCGACCAAGCAGCAGGCTCGGTGCACACGGCCCGGCGAGCATCGAAATCTTCCGCAGAGAGCAGCGACGAGGAAGACGTCCGTAGGGTCCGGAAGGGCGGCCGACGCTGTGATGGCTGCGGAGCGGCCCACGACCGCGCGAAGTGCCCATTTAGGAAGGCCGAGTGCCACAACTGTGGGCGCCGCGGGCACATCGCCAAAGTCTGCAGGTGGCGGCGCGAGGACCGGAGGAGCTCGCCAGACCGTTCGACAAGACTGGACCGCTCGACGAGACCAAAGGATGGCGCCCGGCCCACGAGGAAGCAGGACGGCGTGGGCCGCATCTCCGACAACAGCGACGACGACGCCCCAGTTTTCAGCGTGTCCGTGGGACACCCCCGTTACTTTGTTGAGGTACTGGTGCAAGGGGCCCCTGTTAGGATGGAGATTGACTCGGGCTCCTCATATTCTATCATTTCCCAGAGGGAGTTTTTGAGAATTGCCCCCCGCGTGCGGCCCAAGCTCAAAGCGTTGAGGTCCACGCTTCGAGACGTGCAAGGGAACAGTATTCCGGTGTTGGGGGTTGGAAAATTTCAGGTCCAATATAAACAGCACACCACAGAACTCTCCCTAGTCGTCCTCAAGGGGGGAAATTGCAGCCTCCTCGGGACTCAATGGTTCCAGCCCCTGGGTCTGTTCATTGGGGGGGGGGGGTGCATGCCGTTGGGTCTGACCCAATACAGGAGGTGTGCGACGCGCACCCCGAAGTCTTCAAAAAGGGACTTGGGAAGTTCAAGGGACCCCCAGTAACTTTCGACCTGGACCCGGAGGTCCGCCCAATAAGACTCAAACCGCGCAGAGTGCCTTTTGCACTAAAGGACAAAATAGAGGCGGAACTGGACAAATTGGTGGGCCAGGGGATTCTTGTTCCTGTTGATTCTGCGGAGTGGGAAACTCCAATTGTAACAGCGTTGAAGGCAAATGGGGAGGTTCGCATTTGCGCCGATTATAAGTGCACCATTAATAAGGCAATTCGCCCTAATGCGTATCCGGTGCCGGTGGTCAGCCATTTGCTAGCCAGGTTACATGGGGGGAAGTGTTTCGCTAAGCTCGACCTGGCACAAGCCTATCAGCAACTATTGGTAACCCCTGCTGCAGCTGCTGCACAGACCATAGTCACGCATAAGGGGGTGTTCCAGGTGACGCGCCTCCAATTTGGCGTGAACTCGGCGCCCGGAATTTTCCAGTCACTCGTGGAACGCCTCCTAAAAGGGCTGGACGGAGTTTTGCCATATTTTGATGACGTATTGATAACGGGGGGGAGTGAGGTTGAGTTGGCTGAAAGGCTAGACAAGGTCCTGGCGGCATTCGAACAGGCGGGGTTGAGGTTGCGAAAAGACAAATGCGTCTTCTTCGCGAAGGAGGTTGAGTTCTTAGGGTTCCGAGTAACACCCGAGGGGATCAAACCGTCCAAATCCAAGGTGGCCGCCATCAAGAAAGCCCCTCGCCCCACCTCCAAGCCCGAGTTGCAGTCGTTCCTAGGGCTCTTGAATTTCTACCACTCCTTCCTCCCACGGAAGGCTGCGGTGGCTGAACCGCTTCATAAGTTGCTCAAGAAAGACGCGGCATGGAAGTGGGGCGATGACCAGGAGAGGGCATTCCGGAACTGAAACAACTCCTGGCGTCTGACGCCATTCTGACCCATTTTGACCCCAAACGGCCGGTGGTACTGATCTGTGATGCATCCCCGGTGGGGGTGGGGGCAGTGTTATGCCACGTGTTGGAAAACGGGAGGGAGGCCCCAATAGCGTTTTACTCCAGGTCCCTGTCCCAAGCGGAGAGAAATTACGCCCAGACAGACAGGGAAGCGCTGGCGATAATTGCAGGGACCAAAAATTTTTACGATTTTCTGTATGGCCACCCCTTCACCATCGTGACTGACCACAAGCCCCTACTAGGCATTTTTACCGCAGATAAGCCTACGCCACAGATCCTGTCCCCGAGGATGCTTAGGTGGGCCATTTTTCTCAACGCCTACCAGCACGCGTTGGTGTACCGGCCCGGGAAAGAGATCAGCCATGCGGACGCCCTGTCGAGGTCCCCCCTTCCCCAGACGCTCAGCCACGTGGGCGAGGAGGAGCGAGACCGCCAGGTGCTCATGATAGAAGTCTTAGATTCGCCCCCCATAGTACCCACCGACATCGCTAAGGCGACAGGCAGAGACAGGACGTTGGCGGCGGTTAGCTCCTGGGTACAGAAAGGGTGGCCGGCGTCTTCCCCAGTGGAAGAATTCGCCCCATTTTTCAGGAAAAAGCTGGAGCTGTCCCTAGAGAGGGGGTGTCTCTTGTGGGGGCAGCGGGTGGTGATCCCCACATCTCTTAGGCCGCGGGTGCTTAAACTGCTGCACGTCAGCCACCCCGGAATTGTGCGCTCCAAAGCGCTGGCCCGGAGCTACTTTTGGTGGCCCCAGTTAGACGCCGACATCGAGCACATGGTCGGCACTTGCGAGAGTTGCCAATGCTCTAGACCAGAGGAGGCCCGTCTTCCCCACAGGGAGTGGGACGCGGCTAAAGGGCCATGGTCCCGGATACACATAGATTTCGCGGGCCCGTTCCGAGGAACTCTGTTTCTCCTTGTTGTGGACGCTTTCTCCAAGTGGTTGGAGGTCATTCCAGTCACGAGCACCTCCTCGGCCACGACAATAAAGCATTTGCGGAGGGTCTTTTCTACGTTCGGCATACCCGACACACTAATTAGCGATAACGCTAGTTGTTTCACGTCCGCGGAGTTCAGGGCATTCACAGAGATTAACGCCATCCGGCACATCACCTCCGCCCCTTTTCATCCGGCCACCAATGGCCAAGTGGAGCGCCTCGTACGCACCACGAAGGACGCACTGCGGCTCATGGGCCCCGGGGATCTCAACCTGCAAGTGTGTCAGTTTCTGCTAGGGTACAGGGTGACCCCGTTGGCGTCAGGATACTCCCCCGCGGAGCTTTTAATGTGCAGGAAACTGACCACCATTCTCACTAGGCTAGACCCCACGAGAGTAGAAGACAAGGGGAGGAACATCGGGCTAGAGGCCACAAAAAGTTTCAGCGTGGGCGCCCCTGTGCATTGCAGGAACTACGCCAACGCGGGGCCAGCCTGGGTACCGGGGGTTGTCGTGGAGCAGACCGGTCCCGTATCGTACCGCGTGGAGACCAGCACGGGTCTACTTTGGCGGCGGCATGCGGACCAGCTCCGGAGCTGGGTCCCAGGAAGGCAGGGCACAGAAAGCACAGACAAGGATTTAGCGTTAGGGTTCTCCCCCACCCGTTTAGCCCAAGGGGGAGGAGAGGGGGATCATGGGTCCCCACCGAGGGGGGAGGAGAAGGAATTTGTCCTCGTAGATACCCCGCGGGATCACCCAGCAGAGTTTGATTTTGAGTTACAGAACCGGGGGGGGGGGTTTCGGAGTGGTCCCCCACCCATCCAAGCGAGAAGAGGGGTTTTACGTTAGTCCCTAGTGCCCCCGGTCTGCCCACAATGGAGTTTGTCCCTTCCCCTAAAGCTGCAAAACCGCAGCAAGCCACTAACGAGTCTCCCTCTCCCATTACAGGACAAGGGACCAGGGAACAAGGAAGCGGTAGCGCCCCCAGGGCGGGCCAGCCCACATCGCGGCCCAAATGCAATTGCAATAAGCCATCTTGGCTGAGAGACTTCGTCTCATCCTAGGGGGGAGGGATGTTGTGTTCTCAAATACTGTGCCTTTATACAATGTACCTATTCATGTGTAACCAATATATCCTTTCTACATGTAACATGATAACCCTCAGCTGCATCACTGTAACTCTAATAGGACGCGAGCTAGTGACCACTAGATGGCAGTAGCGAGCGTCCAGCTCAATGGGCCCAGAGTCACCTAAGAACAACAGCGCGGGAAGATTCCCGCCACCACCTCCACCTGGACAAGAAGGGTGTGACCTACAATGATGTCACGCGGACAGTAGCCAATAGACTGTCAAGGAGCCACATTCAAATGTATAGCCTCTGTATATATTGAGCTGTTCGTCCGCCATTACCGCATGTTCCCTCTGACCAGCATGTAATAAAGTTGTGTTAAGCCAGCTCTTCGGCTGTCCCGGTGTCTTGGTTCCCATACACTAAACCATGGCAGGCCAGCAGCGTCAGTGGCGGCATGTGTGTGTGTGTGTGTTTGCAGGCCAGACTGGTGGCATGGGAGGAGTGTTTGCAATGGTGGTGGGTGGGCGGGAATGTTGGTGGTGACGGTATGTTGGAGGGCCAGACTGGGGGCGTGTGGGAAAGTATTGTGCCAGCAGCATGGTGCTGGTGGGCCAGACTGGTGTTCCCCCACCGCCACTGCCAACCAACTTCAGCAGCGGCAGAAAATAAAACAAAACTTAAGGCATAGAATAATAAGAGGGTGGTGAAATGACAATCACCTCCCCTACCTCAAACAAATTATCCCTTTCTAAACATACCTAGCAAGGTAGAATTATTGTAAATGTCATCTGTGTTATTTTCCTCTTGGCAGAGATTTCTGCACACAGCTTATCTGTACAAATCCTTACAAGTTTAGCCAAGGCAAAATGTTTATTATAATAATAATCTTAGAACTGCAGAGTTGTAAGTACTGTATTAGAAGGAATTCTATACTGTATATATCACCAAGTCCATCCCTTGTCGAAGAGGTACAGTCAAACTCTCAACCTCTGGCTCCACAGCAAGGTACCTAAACTACTGAGTTATCCAGAAGTTCAAAGAGTACAAGTAAAGCATGAAGTCTTCAAAAAAAATTGCATCATTTCTACTTTGTAATACAGTTGTCTTGTATAACTGCATGGGGACACTCTGTCACTCTCCGAGACATTGACATGAAGTAGTGCTATGTGTTTGTTTCTGGAATCCTGTGGAAAAATCATATTATCTCCATAATGCCCATCATAGATGTTTCCCCTTATGAGCTTTAAGTCAACATAATGTGAAACCACAGAAATAGAGCCTTATGAGCTGTGGGGTGAATTTCCATATGAGTGTCAGGATCTGAGGCATGTGTAGGATTCCATCTGCTAGGAAAGCAGCTCTAATTAAACCAGTGGTTCCCAACTTGGGGCCTATGCCCCACAGGGGGATTTCAATTCCCAGAAGCCTAAGTCAGTACATTAGCTGATCAGTGCTTTGGGGAATTGACTTAGGCTTCTGGGAATTGAAGTCCAAAAACCAAAGGTTGGGAAACACTAAATTAAACCCACAGCCTGCTGTAATTACTAGAGCCCTGATGAGCTCCACCAGAGAGCCTTGATGAGGAATAGCTAGATGAGAACCAGCTCCTTCCCCAAGATTCACAGTGGTGAGGAACCTTGGCACTCCAGATATTCTTGGAGTTCAATTTCCAGAAGCCAGAGTCAGTACACCTGAGGATCAGGGCTTCTGGGAATTGAAGTCCAAGAATAGCTGGAGTGCCAAGGTTCACCGCCATCACCCTAGGAACTGCCTCAGTAGCAAAGGTTCCTGATTAGTTGTGCTGGTTTGTGTGGACTTCCTGCTCTTGCTCCAGCCCTAAAGGTCCCCTGCTTTTGTGGCTTCCTTATAGGTCTGACTGCTTGGACTACATCTCCTCTACTGTTCTCTTCTCTTGGCTTTAATCTTTAGCTTGGTTGTCCTGGGTCCTGGAGCCTGTCAGTGAGGATTTTGTATCTTCATAATAATAGTGCCCTGTGACTGTGAAGTGAATTATTGCCTTTTGATGATGGAGGTGAAATTGTTGCCAATGGAGGGACATATTTTTTAAAAAAATATCATTACTTTACTGTATTTTCCTTTTCCTATTGCAGCTCATAGGAAAAAAATCTACTGGACAATCTCCTGAGTGTGTATGTATTTGCACATTCCTAACCATTGCAGTTCAAGGAGTGGGCAGGAGCAGTACTGGATGAGGCATGAGGATCAAATTAGATGTTAAAAAGAATGCTGTTCACCCATTTTTGCTTCCACAGAGGGATTTCCTCTGAGAGATGTGCATCAACACTCAAATTTGAAGATTACACCCATATTTCCTTCTTCGTGTTTCCCAAAATAAGGAATGCAGAGGTAAGGAACCATGTGCTATGAAAGACATATACAGGCATCGTCCACCCCATGAGGGAATATTTCTTCTAAAAATGTATCAACTAACGAAATTCTTCCATGTCCTGCTATCCCATCTACATCTGTTCCGTTTTAAAGGGTCTGCTGGTGAAAATACAAAGGCGGAGCAGCTCCATTGGTAGAGAATTCAATTCATTTTTCTGGAGTGTTCTGTGAGTGCTTTTCAAGCTCCGTCAAATCCTATAGCCTCACAGCTGGCAGAAGCTTAAAGAATACTGCACTGCTCTGTTAATTCTAACTATCCAAGTATTATGTACCAAAAATCACAAAGAATGGTGGTAACAAGGTTCAGGGGAATCTCTATAAATAAACAAGTGAGTGAGTGAATGAATGATATTTCTCTTTAAAGGAGTCCTTGGCTGAAATGCAGGAGTAACTTGCATTGGGGATTTTAGTGAGTCAACTCACTAAAGTTCCATTAATTCAATGGACCTTCTTCAGTTGTGACTTACAACAGATTTCAGTCATTCTGTCACTTTAGAATTTGCTTGCCAAAAATACAGAAGGGCAATCCATTGCTGTTTTGAAGCAGACTTCAGCTGATTCATTGGCTTTCACACTAGGTATAATAAGAAAGGTCTATTTCTTACAGAAGAATTATGGTCATCACAAAGAACATGACATTGATCTTAAATTCTTACTGCTATCCTGTTCAGTGCAGCAATAAGAACATCATGTCCACACAGCACTTAAACAAGGTACACTGCCTGGCACGTTTGAGATGATAGGAGAGTTGTTGGTGCTGAAATTGGTTTTATTTAATATTTGTTTGTTGTAAGACCACCCTGAGTACTGATTATACTAAGTCAGGCAATATACAAAATATATGTACTGTACAGTGGTGGGCTCCCAAAAATTTTACTACCACACTGTGGGTGTGGTATGGTGGGCATGGCCAGGAGGAAAGCCCTGCATTGCACCCGAATTAGGACTACTTTATTTCAAAACTTGGATGGATTTCTGCCAGAATTTCTGCTACCGGTGCTGGCGAACTAGTACGAACCTGCTGATGCCCACCACTGGTACTGTATTGCATAACACCTGGTGTAGTGTAAGCAGTATTCTGGGTGATCTTGCAAGTAACAAATACCGTATCAAATACAGTAAAACCAAACATATGTATAAAACAAACAAAATTACCCATATAATTGAGATTGTCCTTTTTGTTTGTATGTTTTGAAGTTTGATGGTTTTATTTTGTTCATTTTTACATGCTATAATGTTTTGTTTGTATGTTCGTGATTTATATTTAATAAAAACTATAATGGGGGGGGGGAGAAAGAAAGGGGGAGTGAGAGATTCATCATAGATTAAATGTCCTCCTTGTCATTTCTCCTCTAAAATACAGTCTTCTCCCATTACTGGATAGTTGAGAAATTGTAGCTTGTATTCTTAGACCCATGGTTGAAGACTGTTGAGTTTAGTGCCTACCCATACTTTATAATCCCATTCCCAATTGTGTGTAATATATACATATAGTTGAAATTCTAGGTAGCACTTTGTGCATTTGATGAAGAGGCTACAATCTGTGAAAAGTCATGCTATAATAAATGCCTCCGTCTTTAGCTGCAGCAGACTTACATGGCTACTGCTCTTGGAACCAAACATCTCATTGCAATCTAAGATTGGCCAGGGGTATCTATGCATTTAACCAATAAAAGGCATGCCAGTCTACTTTTAAATAGCAGTTAATATATGTACCAACACAAGTAGATTTTCTAACATTTATGAGGTAATATCAGTGGTGGGCTCCAGCAGGTTTGGACAGGTTTGGGAGAACCGGTAGTAAAACTGGCTGGCCCCGTCCACGGCCCTGCCCTGCCCCGCCCACCTCCTGCTCCTCCTCTCACCCCACTCCAGACACTACTACAACACCCTTGCTGCTGGGTCCGGACGCCCAGAGTGGGGTGAGGCTGAGCCAGCAGTTATTCTGCTGCAGTTACTCTTTAAAGGAAAATTAGAGCATCGAAGTGTAATTGCTAACTAATGGTCTGATGAAGTGGACTTGACCCACAAAAGTTCACATTAACATACAGCAATTTAACCACGCCCACCCAGTCACCTGGCCATGCTTAAAGAGCTGGCCACACCCACAGAGTTAGCCACACCCACAGTGTGGTAGTAAAAAAAATTGGAGCCCACCACTGGGTAATATATATAGTTTAAAAATTCATGAACTGGTCTTTGCATTCCTAATGTAAAGTTATATGTTGATTTGATATGCTAATGAGCAATAAATTGCTTTCCTATATATTTTGCGTTGACAATCTCATTTCATTATTAAAATATGTATTTTAAATAAAACAAACAAACCAAATAAATAACTAGTTCTATTAAACAGAAAAGTAAATTTGATATGAACTGTAGTGTCTTAAGCCTATTCTTATAATTGAAATAAAAATTTAAGGGGATAACTTTGTTAATCTGCTACAGTAAAAACAATGAGTGCCTCACAGTACCTTAATTATTAATAAGTTTTATCTAATGTAAGATCTCATGAGGCTGAAAGAGTGTTCTGTGGGTCATGAAATCTTATGCCAACTCCCTCTTGAAATCAATGAGATTTAGGCTGCAGTTACCTGGGAAAATACTCCACTAAACAAAGGGGAATTTATATCTACGTGAAGATGCAAAGCAGTGCACTACTTAACTTTCACTGAATCTGGCACAACATAAAGTCATTCAACCTGTAACAGTGAAAAAACTGAAGTCCACATGTGCACACTCTTCTAAAGCTCTGGAATTTATTTGAAAACCACACTGAACACTTCACACAACTCAGCTTTCTACAAGTCCTCCATAGCAATAACAATAGAAATTACAATCATATAGTGCCCCATAGTGCTTAGTACACTCTCTGGGTGGTTCACAAGGTAATTAGCATTTTGCCCCCAACATGCTGGTACTCATGCTGGGTACCATAGAGAAACCTAGCAAGCCATTGGTCCTTCTCATCCAGTATGGTGAGTTCTGACTGGCCACAACAGTTCTTTTAGGTTACATCTGGGATGTAACCCAAAAGATCTCATGAGGCTGAAAGAGTGTTCTGTGGGCCATGGTTACATCCCAGTGCATTGGTATTCTCTGGAGGACTTCATCCAAGTGCTGATCAGGACCAAGCCTGTTTAACTTTCTGAATCAAACAAGATCAATGTGTTCAGGGTGATACGAGAGTTCCAGATGACCCAGTCTACAAAAGAGCAATCATTATCTCCTCTCTTCCTCACTCCATGGCTAATATCAAAAGAACACTAGTATCAAGTGCACTCAAAGAGTTGGGCATGCTTTATAGAAAACATATTTCCCTTCCTAACCTACAGCCAGGTCATCAACTTCTTCTGGAAGTTGAAGATGCAAGATCAGAGAGCTGCTCTTTAAGAAAGCTAGGTCCAAAGTATGGTGTGTGTAATTGTTCCATTTTTTTAAATCCTTGTGTGGGCTGGACTAGCAGTAGGGAAGGGACTCTTTCTATACTCTGTATAAAGGTTTTATAACATATTTGTGGGTCACAAGGCACGAATAAAGAATTTTCCTTCACACAAGTCTAAATATAATGAAGCAGAACCTGACAAAAAAGGAGATGATGGGATGTGACCTAGTTCAGCTCAGGACACATAACCTGTTCTATTACTATCTGGAAGAGGTGAATTCAAAGAGGCAACCCATCAGCATCCCTGGAAGCTACTGGCTAACAGCAAGTGCAATATGCTACATATCAGAAAGAGTTAAAAGACAAAATCCTACGCACTTTCCTAGCTGAAGGAAAACTACTCTACAACTTTCCCAATTTAATTTCCATTTCATCCCCTGGCTTGGTAATGCAGTCATGTGTTTGATACACATAAAACCAAAGTCTTATTGCGGATCATTCTTGGAGATAACTTGTGTATGCCCTTGGGGCTAAACATTTCTCAGCCTTCATTTCTTTTAAATGGAATTTAACTTACATTTCAATCTAAATGTTTCCACATTGAGATTTAATAGGTCAAGCTGATGACTGGTGCAAAAGATTTTGAACAGTCCTGAGAATATACACCGAATTCATCCTTCCCATTCCTGGAAAGAGATTAAACTCTACCAAGCAAACCAAAATAATTCCGAAGAGCCACTGGCAATTGAAATGGTATGTAAAGGTCTCCCTTACCCAAAAGCCAGTCATATACGACTCTAGGGTTCAGTGCTCATCTCTGTTTATAACCAAAGAGCCAGCGCTGTCTGCATTTGTAAACATTTTCGTGGACATGTGGCAAGCATGACTAGACACCAGAGTGCACAGAACACTGTTTACCTTCACATCGAAGTAGTACCTATTTATCTAGTTGCAATTTTTTTCTTTCAAACTGCCAGGTTGGCAAGAGCTGGGAGAAAGATGGGAGCTCATTCCATCCTGCAGTACTCGGGTCTTGAACTGCTAACCTGCCGACCTTCCAGTCATCAAGTTCAGCATCTTAATCACTAAGCTACCACAGTCACCACTGAAACTGTAGGACCCCCACAAACCATGTTCTCAATTGCTTGCCCAATGATTCCTGATGCCTGAGAGGCAGATATAACTACTTAACAAGCAAGGAAATCTCATCTGTCGCAGTCCCTCTTTGCTTCTATGACTGATTCTAGATCCCTTTTCTAACACATTTTTAGGGATGATCAATATAAGACTAAATCCCCAGACCCTCTTTTCTTCCTCTTGCTTTCTTGCTGATTTTTCTCTCCCAAATGAATAAGCGATTGATAAGATGGTTGAGTGCATCATTTCCTCAAAATGCTACTTGGGAATCGAACAGGCATGCCAAAAACTGCAGGGTTGTTCTTATCCAGCTCACAGATGCACACTGGTAATTTATTATCAAAGAAACACCTTCATATGAAAGAGCTGCTACATTCATTCTCAGCAAGGGAAGGACATATATAAGAAGCCAAATGAATTTGCTATTAGGCTACCTGAAAACTAAGATGCCAGCTGCTCAAACACAATATCCTTGCTTGCTATCAGGTATGTACACATTTGTGCTTCTCCACTGAATAAAACTATGATTTCATTTAAATAGCTCAGTTTGCTATTTGGACATGCAGAACAAACACCCTCACATAGATTTCACACAGAAGCATGGATTAACCCAATGTTTGAAGATGGAGCGTAATTTACCAAATCTTACACTACAATAAACTTGTTAGCCTTAAAGCTACCACAGTTTTGTGTTTTTCTTAAGCGTATGTTTTTGAACTGTTTCAAAAATACACATGTGAAAATTAAATTCATTAGACCTTCAAATCACAACTCTTAGCACTCCACTTCTTCTTCATCATCCCTTCTAGGCCAGATGCGAAACTGTCAAAATGAAGCCACCTTTTGACAAATTCATTCCGAGGTTTCTTTTGCCTGACCTAGTGCGAGAAAGATCAGCTGGTGCAAAGTTGCCGTTGCCGAGGGTACGCCAAACTGTGGGTCAAAAATACCACAATCTTCGAGGAGGCTCTGTCTGTGTACCCCAGCATACCCCTGAACATCCACATCACACACACAGAACTGTTAGTCTTTACAGAATCAGGACACGGGCCAACGTAAGGGGTGTAAGCATGCCATAAGTGCCCGTGTGTGTATCCATACCCCTTTATACAAAGGTAAAGATAAAGGTTTCCCTTGCTCGAAAGCCAGTCATATCTGACTCATCTCTGTTTCAAAGCTGAAGAACCAGCGCTGTCTGTGGCAGGCATGCTGAGACACCGGAGCGCATGGAACGCTGTTGACCTTCCCACCGAAGTGGTCCCTATTTATCTACTTGCAATTTCTTGCTTTCAAATGGCTAGGTTGGCAGGAGCTGGGACAAAGACGGGAGCTCATTCTGTCTTGCAGTACTTGGGAATCGAACTGCTGCCCTTCTGCCTTCCAGCCAGTGTCTTAGCCACTTGAACCATGGCAGTCCCTCCTTTATACAAAAGCTAATGTATATATATATAAAAAACTTTGCTCATTAAACCTCAATATTTTTTTGATTCAACTCTCCTAGCTCCCAACTCTTGGTCGAATCCTGCAAAAGACAGGAAGCAAGTTTACACCTCCTTGCAGTAGTCCTTTGGAACACGGGAATGCACTTTCATCCCCACCAGAAAAGCCAACCGAAGGAGAAGTTAAAGAAGCCAGAGAAAGAAGGAGGGTCTTTTAAAGTGGGGGGTGGGGGGGGGGCTTGGCTTCCACCACCCACCTTCCCGGACTGACACACTTCTGGGGCTGCTTGAGCGCCTGTGTGCCCGTCCTCCCCGTCTTACCTGCCGGAGGATGAAACTGGTGGACGTGGTGCTGCCATCAGACCGCTTCAATCGGCTCCTGCGGGTCGCCGTGCCTCTGCTTCCCTGGGGCAGGCATTGGGGGGGGGGGGGGGGGGGGGGAGGAGGAGAAGAGAAGAGGAGGCAACACAAGGGAGGAAGGGGGGGTTGGGGTCGAGGGTAAATAACGGCAATCAAAAAAATCGGGAGATGGGGGGGGGGGCAACTCCTTTTGCGCATCCCAAACTCCCCACACACCTCCACCACTAGCACACCTTCCTCACCTTCCCCCCTTCCTTCCCTCCCTCCCTCCACCTCTCGAAGAACGCGAAGAAGGCTCGTGGGGCGGGGGGGCGGGGGGGGGGCTTCTAGATCGCTTGGCCTCCACCACCCACCTTCCCGGAGTGACACACTTCTGGGGCTGCTGAGCACGAGCGCCTGAGTGCCCGTGCCAAGCGAGCCCCCCCCCCACAAGAGCCCCGTGTGTGTCCCCCCCGTCCAAACGCCCCCCCCCGCCCCGATCCCTCACCCCACCCTCCACGGGCGGCAGGGCTGGACTCGCCCATCAGACCGGTGGGAGGTGGGTGGGTGGGTGGGTGGGGAGGGATCCTTCCTGCCCGCCCGCCCGCCCACCGCGTTCAAAGGCCGGGGAGAAGCGAAGGAAGGAGGCATACCTGGAAGAGGGGGTCGGCCACCCCGTTCTTGCCGTAGGAGGCAGGAGGATGCTTGGACATGCTGGGCGACGGGAGGGCAGGGGAGGGCAGGGGGAAGGTCCCCGCCTGGGCGCTCTGTGCAAGCGCGCCGCTGGCCGCCCAGCTCCGCTCCGGAGGGATGCTGCTCTCAAGCCTGCCTGCCTGCCTGCCTGCCTGGCTTGCCTGGTGCGGTGGCAGTGCGCGGGTCGTGCGCGTGCGCGAGTGCGCGCGCGCCCCCGCCTCGCAGCTGCCCGCGCGACCACGAATGGAGTCGGCTCAGGGCGCCAATGCTGCTGCTGCTGCTGCTGCATCCTTAAAGCGACCGCGTCCCTCGCATCCTCCCTCTTTCCCGCCCCTTCACGCGAGCCAGAAAGCTCTCGAGGACGAGGGACAAGAAGACAGAAGCGATAGTAGCCATCCCGCCTCTATACCGCCCCATAGTAGCACTCAGTGCACGCTCTGGGCCCGTGATGGCGAACCTTGGCACTCCAGATGTTCTTGGACTTCAATTCCCAGAATCCCAAGCCCCCTGTGAAACCACACGAATGGGTTTACTGCGACTCATCTGGCCCGCGCTGCCCTCGTCGCTCGTGGAAGTAAAACGCACCCAGACTGAGGAAGGGTTAACCCGGACAAGTCTTAACCATACAGTCGCGTTTTACTTCCGCGAGCGACGAGGGTAGCGCGGGCTGAATGAGTTGCAGTAAACCCATTCGTGTGGATTCACAGGGGGCTTGGGCTTCTGGGAATTGAAGTCCAAGAACATCTGCAGTGCCAAGGTTCACCATCATGGCTCTGGGCAGTTCACAAGGGAATTAGGATTTTGCCCCCAACATGCCGGGTCCTCATTTTGCCAGCCTCGGAAGGGAGACTGAGTCAACCTTGAGCCCTGGTCAGGATCGAACCTTGACCTAAGACCGTGATAACGAACCTTGGCACTCCAAATGTTCTTGGACTTCAATTCCCAGAAGCCCCCATGAATCCACACGAATGGGATTACTGCGATTCATCCACCCCACGCTGCCCTCGTCGCTCCTGGAAGCAGAAGGAAAACGCATCCATACAGTTACGGCTCTTCTGGGTTAACCCTCCATACAGGCACGTTTTACTTCCACTTCCAGGAGCGAGGAGGGCGGCATGGTTGAATCACAGTAAACCCATTCGTGTGGGCTCACGGGCTTCTGGGAATTGTAGTCCGAGAACATCTGGAGTGCCAAGGTTCACCATCACGGACGTAAGATGTTTGGGAACAACCCACCCTTCTATTCAATCCAAGCCATTTAGGCCTGAATCCAGTTGGTAATCCTAATTAGAATACTGTACTAGATTTACGGGTCAGTGTGGTGGTGAGCGGGGTAACATAAGTGCTGGCTCAGCAACTGATTCATCTGCTCTAGCTGGGAGTAGCAATTGGTTTTAAGACATAGTAGCCAAGGTCAGGATGTTACTCGGCTGGGGAAGCAGAAAATCCCACAGTCATTCTAATAGTAATAAGTGTTTTCTACCCTTTCCTGCCATCCGGAATTTACTGTGAGAGTCACCTGCCTCACTTTGGCTAACAGAAGGGATGGCACAGATGATGCCCATGTCAGAATGGTTCCATGTTACTTCTGGGACGGAATGTAAAAATCCTCTGAATGCCAGTTTCTGGGAAACTGTTTCTCAGATCCCACTTGTGAGCTTCCTATGGATATCTATCTGTTCAGCTACTCTGGGAAACAGCATGGCAGTCAACACACGATGCAAAAGGAGGGTCTGGCCTCCTGACATAACTATCACAGCTTTTCCCTCTGGCAACAGTCTCTAACAATACACTCACTCTGCCCTATTAGAATGCAGACTTTACTGAACATTTAATAGGAATTCCTTACTCTTTAGCACCAGGCATAGCTCCCCATATTAGGATAAGCAAACATGCTTAAATAGCTGGGTTATATATCTCCCATCACTTTCAGTAATCCCTGTTTACAGATGAAAGGAAAATGGGAAACTAGCAACTTTATCTTAGCAGCCATTACTGTCTCAGCAGTAAGCAACGTTGTTTCAATTAAGCATGCTTAGGATCATGGATGTCCACTGATTGGGGCAGAGGAGTAAGGGAGGAATCCTAAGTTTGATATTTTGTTAACCAGGGGTTTGCAACCTGCAGCCCATGGGCCAGACCTGGCCTGTGGCACCATCTCATGTGGACTGCTGTCCTCGCTCCTACCACTGCCGCCGGAAGTGGTAGAAGCAGCGAAAACAATCGAAAATGCACCAAAAATGCACCCTCGGCTGTCATAAAGACATTTACGACAGCTGTGGATGCATTTTATGGCAGCATTTACGGCAAGGTGAACCACGTGTCTGGCCCACTCAGTTGTCTGAAGGGACCTGGTCCAGCCCGCAGCGCAAAAATGCTGAGAACCCCTGCTTTAAATGATTGTGGGTACACTAACACACATACTCTGACCACATAGGAAATGTAGGGAGAGAAATCACTGAGACCAGGGAGAAAAATGAGAGAACCACAGGCTTACAGCTATGAACCCAGGACGCCCTGGTCCTGTTCTTGAGGTGAGCTAACTTGTCCAGTAGGCATTTACTGTTGATCTGATGATGATCCCATCAAATGGTGTGGACACTCTTGCTTAGGATTCATATTTACTATTTTGCAAAAATTGTATATGAGTAGATATGGTTACTTTGGCATCAGGCATGACTAAGATCAGATACTAATGTGTATTTTATCCTGAGCTTGAGATGTGGTTTTTATAAATGACACTTGAACTGTTTCACAACAGTTTTTACCACATTTAAAGAAGCAACTTTTGACCTGTGGTACAGATGATATTTCTTCCCATCTACTTTCTTATTGCCTCTACTTCTGGGCTGGCAAACTGCAGCCCTAATGTGACAGAACTGAGAATTTGGGTAAACGTGAAATGTAATTGATGAAGATGCCAATGTTACTGTAAACCTGGAAAACTGATTGAGGTCAAGATGCAAGAAGACTTTCTTATACAGTAAAACATCGCATAAAGAGCACCTCACTTAGAGACTAACTCGCTTAAAGAGCAGAATTTTCTCTGAATGGTTACCCTCACTTAACAACAAAAAACAAAAAACTCGCTTAACAACAAAATAGGGGTCACCAACCACCACCCCCTGCAAGAAGTCACAATCAGTCACTTGCAATTGCAGCAGTGGCGCTTCTTCCAAGTGTTTTGCTTAAAGAGCAATCCTGTGGAACACATTATACTCTTTAAGCAAGGTACCACTGTATTCCAGTTACTCCTGCCAATCGGTTTTTCAAAAGGAGACATTTCCATGTTATCCTTTATCAGAGGACATTTCACAGCAGTCAAATGCTTTCATGTGCATCAAGGAACATTTTCCCTCCCCCTTTCCTGTGGGTTATGCAGATTTCCAGTGCTGGCAGGGAGAACATTTTAGAAAGCTATCTATTTTTCAGTCAAAACGGAAATAAGGAATTAGAAGGTGAAATATAATTAAGTTGTTGGTGACCACAGATCCCATTTCATGGTATCAAAGGTTAGCTACTGTAGTACAAGTCAGAGTTAACTTAGATTCGTGATGGCGAACCTTAGCACTCCAGCTGTTCTTGGACTTCAATTCCCAGAAGCCCAAGCACCCTGTGAATCCACACGAATGGGTTTACTGCGATTCATCCAGCCCGTGCTACCCTTGTTGCTCTTGGAAACGGAAGTAAGAAATGCCTATATGGGCGTGTTTTACTTCCGCTTCCAGGAGTGACAAGGGCATTGCGGGCCAGATGAATTGCAGTAAACCCATTCATGTGGATTCACAGGGTGCTTGGGCTTCTGGGAATTGAAGTCCAAGAACATCTGGAGTGCTAAGGTTTTCCATCACAGGCTTAGATCCTCTGGAGAGACCATGCTTTGCTGACACCTATGAAACTGGGAAGAAGAGGCTCTTTGTCCTCCAAACAAGTTTACTGACTGCTCTATTTCTCCATTCTGATGTGAACATAGATAGGGTAGGTTCATTTTTATTATTTTCTTGTATTTTTAGATCGTGAATTGCTCTAAACCCATGGTGGTGAACCTATGGCACGCATGCAAGAGGAGGCACTCAGAGCCCTCTCTGTGGGTGCGCATGCTGTTGCCCCAGCACAGAGTTCACCCCGCCCCTCTGCCCAGCACCCCAATAGGAGCACTCCCCCCAGCACAGAGTGGGTTTTTGGTTGCAGTTTGGGCATCCTGTCTCTAAAAGGTTGACCATCATTGCTATGTCTGTACTTTTGATGCTTGGTTTTGAAATATCCATCTTTTAGTAACTGGGTGGAATATTATATTTGCCCTTTTGCAAAATGCTGTTTTTTCCCTTTCTTCTTTTTCAATAAAATTTATAAAATCCTTGTTCTTGGATTTTGCTGTAGAGGATTATAGTACTGTACTAAATAAAGTCCCATTCAGGCTCCTGATAGTTTTTGATATTTTTAAAATGGGATTGGTGGCAGCCACCCTGTAGAATTAATACACATTCCTCAGCTGAATTGTGTGGATTTTTTATTTTTTAATTTCCCTGAAGATACTGCCAGAGGGTAGGATGCTGGGATGTTTGGGAACAGAAAGAACTACCTACCAAATGTGATACACCTTCATCAACTGCTTCTTCCCTGTGTGTCCCCATATCAGGACAAAAAGTTGTGGCCAGATTGGCAATCAAAAGGGGTCTGACCCAGGAATCATAACCTCTCCCAACTCTGGTTGAGCAGATCTGGCCTTATCAAACTCCCTGCCCCAAACACTTTTCTCTATCAGGAAAATATGGAAATTTGCTCCTTGAAGTGTTTAAGGTCATAAACTGTAATGAATTAAAATAGAGGCTTTGCTTATAGGAAGTTTAAAATGATGCTCTTGTTGCTTTCCTTCCTGAGATAGGAGTGAATTCCTAGGAAGCCAGAGGTTTGGAGTTTGGCCAAGGGCCCAGGTGTGGATTCCTTTACCTTGATGATCATCATAACAATCTGGGACTGTGGGAACAGAAGAAAATGTTTGATGGATGTTGAAATGTGAAGCCTTATTGGGTGACAGAGAGGAAAAGGAAGGACAAAGGATGAAAATTGGTTTGGTTACCTTAGAACAAAGGTTCTCAACCTTTTAAAGCCATGGCCTGGACCACATCCCCTCAGACAGCTGAGCGAGCCAGACTGGTGTAAAATGCTGTAAACGCTGCAGTAAAATGAGTCTGTGGCTGTTGTAAACACGTTTCTGGTGGCGGTGGCCATGCGGGCCATATGAAATGGTATAATGGGCCGGGTCTGACCTGTGGGCCGTAGGTTAAGAACCCCTGCCTTAGAATGTTAAAAGAAGAAACACCATTATTATATGGTTCACATGTTCAAAACAAGAGTAGGGATGAGTTACCTATGCTTGCTTGTTAGCAGAACAGTAGAAAGATGTAATCTTGATTTTGTTACCTGGCTCTACCAGGAAATGTAGTTAGATACTGTATGCTTTTCTTGTTTTATTCAGAGAAAGCCGAAAAGTAAAAATGTTCCTTATTTTTTTATAACTTTTTTGTGATCCTGAACCTTGATCTATTTTCCCTTCACATAATAAAGCTGACTTATTACAGAAGACGTTGTACTTTTTATATAGAACATAAGCTGGTGGGAGAATTCCAGTTCTTTCTCTGCGTTGCTATTTCCTACCTGATTTGGCTGGTTTGTAAGCATAAACAGCCAGTGATTGAAATCTGTCATAGATTTCTCTAGCCTGGAGCAGAACCTCATGTACTCTGAAGCAGCAAAAGGTTTTATGCTGTCTTCCTGAGTGAGTGCAGGTCTCTGTCATGTGGAGCGAGTCCTACGGTAGTGGGTTTTTGTTATCTTTGCATAAACCATCCATGTTTCACTTCTGGCCATTTCTAGTTTCAGGATTTCCCTCAATTTTAGGTGTTCTTGATATTTCTCGGGTCCAGAAGACAGCAAACGTGGCTCTCCAGATGTTCTTGGACTTCAATTACCAGAAGCCCAGGTCAGTACACCTGCTGGTCAGAGCTTCTGGGAATTGAAGTCCAAGAACATCTGGAGAGCCAGGATGCTGACCCCTGCTCGGGGGGGGGGGGGTTCTAGAGGTGAAATTCTGACCCCCTCTCACCCGCCAACTCACAATGAAGCAGAGCAAGGCACAGAACAAGCTAATCCTTGAATCCAGTAATATTTCACTTCCATCATTTCATGAAGCTATCCTTAAGCTATAAAATGAACTGAAAAGGGTAGCTCTATTGTTGTCACCATACATACAGATACCCATTCACTCTACCGCTCATGTACAAAGAAATAACTCTTTCTGACCCAAGAGTGAATTAGATAACAACAGATCCTTGGTCTTTGAAACTGCACTGCTACATGCATGCAGTTGAATATAGAGGAGCTAGCTTTTGAAGAACATGGATAGGATTGGGCTGCACATCATATGATGGTTGCAGTGAATCCACTACTGTTGTCAGCCTGTCTTTTCTATTGGAGTTGTCATAAGGGGGAAATAAAACCTGATTATAGCTCACAGAATTTTAATGATGCTAGATCTTTCCCATTCTCAGATAAGTACATGACTCTAGGTTCTAATACGTCAGTTGACATAAGGGTTCATAAATAATAATACGTTGAAAGTCAGCTTGTTAAGTCCTGTAATAGGACCGCACGTCCGATGCCTCCACCGAACAAAAAAGAAGTCCCTGCTGTTTTGCTGCCTCAGCTTAGAAAGCAATTCCTCTCTAAAGCAACAGTCATCACTTTGAGAATGTGAGAAAAGCATCTATAAACACAGCCACGTCTTGCAATACTGTTCAGGAGGACAAATCGGCAGCTGGCACATAAAATACACAGCAAATGGGACAACTTGAAATTTCTCCTGGTAACGGGTTGCATAGCAACACTAAAACAGAGAGCTATAAGGAAGCACTGAGAACACAGCCAGGAAAGTAAGAATCCCCCCCCCCCCCACACACACACACACACACATTAAAGGCAACCAGAGTACCTGTGAGGCCAATCACACGGCTGGATATTTTTCACATAGTAGCACATTTCGATCCTGCCTCAGGTTCCAAATAAATTATGACTCTTGATTTGTGGCCAGGTGAAGGGCAATAACAACAGCAACACAGCTTATGAGGCCTGAACCATGCTCAACAAGAACAAAAAATTGATAGGCTGCTACCATGGAGGAAACAAGCAATGTGCAGTCTGGCCGAACATCCCACTATGGTAATGGAGTAGAGTGTACAGCTAGCGACTCAACGCCGAGTGTCAAGCGGCCGTTAACGAACCTGACTGGCTAATGGCTAGACAGGTTTTTTATTTTCTAGGAGTAGGGACTTGATTGTCTCTGATATATTTTGATTAGCGTTTTTGCTTTGTTCTATTTTTGATACTGGAACTTTGAGCTGTTGAAAGAATTTTATTCTTTTACCTCTCTTTTATTCTCAATAAATGAAGAACTGTACCACCGGTGTGATTATTGAAGAAGGGGTGAGAAGAAAGAGTTGCCAAGCCTTTATTTATAGGCCATTTGCTACCATAACAATATTTCTTAATTCTCTCAGGCTGAGGTGGCTTGAAGCTGATGAAACCTCAGGTGGCTGGATGTACTCAGCCAGGTGTAAGCCTAAATAGACTTCCCAAGTCTAGGAGTTCCCTGTACTGTGGGAAAATTAAGTACAAGGCCTTCATACAGTGGGCAATGAAGAGAGAACCAGGGCGGAGGGTCCTGTTTAGCAGATCTTGGACTGGTAATAAGGTTGTTATTTAGTAGAACTGATCCAGCCTGCTCAGCTGTCCAGCGGTGTGATAAGGCCCAGGCGTAAAAAGGTTGGCCAGCCCCGCTTTAAATCCATAAATAATTGCAACCAAATAGCCATGTTACAGTTCTCAGTAACTGTGGCAAAGCATGCTAACTTAACTCTAACCTTGAAACTAACAAGAATACTTACTGTACAAGCAAATGGCACAAAACAGGGGAAGAAATGGGAGTGGGGTTGGCTACACTGATCTCCTAAAACCACAAGTTACTCTATCCAGCTAGCAAATCTGTTATCACAGTTGTATAAAACCTCTAGATTTTCTTTGGCATGGGCGTAGAGCATATGGGCATATATGTATCATTTTAAAAACATGTTATCGTTCTGGGAGTCTTCTAGGAATGCAGTTTAGCCTACAAAATAAGGCACTGTCTCTGCAACTTGTTTTAAAGGAAAGCAATAGGACTTTTCTCCCTGCCTCAGTACCATCAGTGGGGACAACAGAGGGGGCTCAAAAACAAAAGAGAGGCACAAGCTCCCCCATAGAGTTACCTTCTGTGGGACCTTCTATATCAGGAGTTCTCTACTTTTTTAAGCCGGGGGCTGGGTGACGCTCCCTCAGACAGCTTCGGGGGCCGGATGGCCATTTTGCCCCTCCTCCACATAGCACTTCCTGGTGTGGTGGAGGCGGGGAGGGGGGCACATGAAATTGTGCTGCGGGCTGCAGGTTGAGAATCCCTGTTCTATATTATAACAAAGAAAACATCAATAATGTAACCCAGGCATTCTCAACCTACGGCCCACAGCCCGAACCCAGCCCCCAATGCCAATTCATCCAGCCCCCAATACTCTCACCAATCCCGGAAGCGGAATTAAAATTTTATTTATTTATTTATTTCTAGATTTCTACCCTGCCCTCCTAGTGCAACGCACCACTCAGGGCGGCAACAACAGAAAAATATACATATATGTACAATACAAGAAAGATAAAACCATTACCAATAAAACAATTACATAAAAACCTCATCTAAAAGCACAATTAAAATACATAAAAACCAACACCGTCATCATTAAAAGCTACCCTAACCCTCCCTCCACCCACAATAAAACAGGCTTATCAGAGAATGAAAGAGCGAAAGAATGTACAGAATGTTTTGCGCATGCACAGCACACATTCTACTTCCACTTCCAGGTGGGATGACCGGCCTGATCAGCAGTGTAGGAGGCGTGGTCAGGCCTGTGACCCAATAACCTTGAGAAAGCCTGATATAACCCAACACTAGAAAAGTTAGCCTTAAAGTAGTTTAAGAACCTGAACTGTTAAAAATGCTTCTTATCTATAATGAATAATGATGCGGATTCCCCATGCCCCATAGGGCATGGAACGGCCCGCCTGAAACCACTGCAGTGAGAGACGCTCCTTGCGAGTGGGTTCTGCGGCCGCCAAATCAAGGGGGGTGAATAAAGTATAGGGTTTGATTCACCCAATTACCGTGACCTGACCCGCGACGCTGCCAAGTAAGCAGATAGCTAACTCCTGTGTAACATTAAGTGTAATAAACTCATCTCCCGGTTTGGGAAATCCCTGGCGCAAATAAGCCATGTTTGTCCCTGCCTAATCCCCAACACAATGGTCATTCTTTCCCCATGTTTGCCCGAGTTAATTAACTTCCCCTTTGAAGGTTTCCCCATTAACCTGAATCAACGTATGAGGTAATGCGCTGTTAGATGACAGTTTGCCACCGTTGCGTTTTCTTCCCTATAAATGATATTGCCTTTTGCCATTAAAGTACTGATCGATCCTGCTTCCTTGTCTCGTGTCGTTACTTGATCAGTCATCCTCCGGGCGCCCCGGCCCTCCAGTGGCCCCAATTCCTTCATCTGGTGACCCCGACGTGATTTACTCGTGAGTAAAGGACCCTGGAGAGGTCTACTCGTGAGTAACGCTTCACGCGGTCTGGTTCGACGCTTGAACCACGACCAAAAGCAGCTCGGAGGACTGCGCAGCACTCCGGCCGGCAGCCAGCCGATCGGAGGGGTGGCCTGCGACGAGGCATTCCAAAGAGACATTTCCTACCACCTCTTTCCCGGCTTTGGGAGGTTTGCGAAGGGAAAAACGCGTTCCGGTCAGGGCAGGCTGTGAGCCCCTGACAACGCAGAGGCCGCCGAGGGCCCGTGGCAGAAGGTCCACGCTCCGAGGGCTACCCCAGACACTCGTCGCCCGAACCTGTTGCCTGCAAAGACGCGTCGACTCTCGTCCCGAGGAGGAAACTTCAGAGGACCATCGCAGGTAATATGGGGACTTGCTCTCATAGACCAAGTCCGTCCGCTAGCCAAAGAACTCGAGAGGGAGAGTTCATAATCCTGGCCAGGGTTTTTAAGTTGCGATTTCACAGCGGAGAGCTAGCGAGACTTTTGGCGTACCTCAGGGGACACTGCCTACTTTACCCAGAAGTAGGTACGTTAACCTTGAAGCTCTGGGATCAGATAGGAGACTGCATCCAGCAACCCCCCAAAGCGCCCGGCAGGGTAGTCAGCACATGGAAAAAGTGTAGGAGGCTCTTAGAGCAGATCGAACCGGTCCGGATAGAGGCCCAAGAACCCCCGTTAGAAAAGTCATCAAGTCAGCCAGTCAACCCGACTGCGCCCACGGCGCTCTGTCCGTCATTCAGCTATCAGCATAGCAGCGAAGGGAGCCTTCCCCCGGTGACAGCTGCAGACGTCACCGAAGGAACGCAAGGAATGAGGAGCGCAGGCGCTTCTCTGACAGCACCGGCTTCCCTAGTTGTAAAGAGTGCCCTTCAGCGCACAGCAGAGATAGAGCTCAAGAAGGGGGAATTGTCAGCAGAACAGCTAGCTGAGCTTCGACAGATTTGTCCCATCCGCTTAGAGATGGACGCGCTCACAGGCGCGCAACAGGTAGTGCATTCCCCAGTCCCGTATAAGCTTCTCATGGCCTTACGGAAAGCAATTTCAGAGACAGGGCTCCAAAGTCGTTTTACCAGGGGCACGCTTCAGCAGGCGTGCGAAGCCACCATGTGGATTCCTCACGACTGGAAAGCCGTCATGAGGATGATGCTAACCCCTAGCCAGTACATGATCTGGGACAGCGAGTATCGGCTTGAGGCTCAGGCCAGGGCCGCTAGGATGGGAGGCGCAGTAATTGCTGAACAGCTATATGGTTCAGGTGCCTTCGAGCCCATCAACGCTCAGATCAACCTGCCTCTAGCCACGCTAGAGATGTCCGCCGAAGCCGCCTATAGGGCGTACTTCAAGATCCCAGCGTCTGGCAAAGCGGCTAAAAACTACACCGCTATCAAGCAGGGAGCCCAAGAGCCCTACATGGACTTCATCAATCGCCTGGAGGAGGCAATCACCAGGCAGATTGACAATGAGCAAGCCCAGCAAGAGCTCATGATCAAGTTAGCCAAGGGCAATGCCAACTTGGACTGTCGTAAGATTTTGCAGTCCCTAGGCAATCGTCCTGATCTGACCCTATCGGACATGATTAGAGCTTGCTCCGACGTCGGCACAGACTCCTACAAGATGGGTCTGCTGGCGGCGGCGGTGCAAGGGGGTAAAAGATCCAAAGGAAAGAACCAGGGGGCATGCCACTCCTGTGGCAAGGTCGGTCACTTCGCTAGGGAGTGCCGACTCAAGGGAGGCGGGCAAAGGTCCAGCCAGCCCAAGGCTCCGAAAACCCCATGTCCGAAGTGCAGAAAAGGCTATCATTGGGCCAAGTTTTGTCCGAGTTCGGGAAACCGGAACGCGGGCATGTCTCTGGCCCCAGTCCAAACAGAGGCTTCACTCATTCCCCAGAACCAGGACTTCCCCGAGCTGGACTAGGTTCCAGGCACATTCCAGACACTACGAGGGCACAGGCCAGCCCCAAGGGTAGCACAGGGCTAGAGCTGACTTGCCAGGCAGACGTTACATGCGACCTGCCAGGCACAGTCTATCTGGTCGATTCCCAGTACATGGGTCCCCTGCCCAGAGGCTTTTTAGGTATAGTTTTGCCCCGTAGTGTAGCCGGAGCCCGCGGAATATTTATAATTCCAGGAGTCATTGACTCGAATTTTTCAGGCGTTCTCCAGGTCCAACTCTGGACACACCTGCCCCAGACCATTCATAAGGGAGATTCCTTAGCGCAACTGATCATGGTTCCTTGTCACTCGCCAGCAGGCAGCCAGGGGAGGCTCAGTGACAGCTCAGAGCCCGGCTCAGCAGACCGCTTGAGCGCGGTTGAGGCAGTGCAAGGATACCAGGTCTTAGCGACAGTGGAGACCAACATTGAGTGGAAGCAGCGCCCCGTTATCGAGGTATTTTTGAACAAAAGAGTGTTCTCAGGCCTACTCGATACCGGAGCTGATGTATCCGTGATAAGCAGGAGCCAGTGGCCAAGGGAGTGGGCCATTGAGCCGGTCTCCGATGTGTGGGGGGTAGGCGGTGTTCAGGAAGCGTTTAGGAGCCGAGAGTGGGTAGAAGTCACGATCCCAGGGGCTGACGGCACGGCGGTAATTCGGCCGCACATTCTTGACGTGCACGTCAACCTTTGGGGGCGAGACATTCTCCAGCAGTACGGTGCCACCCTTACCTTCGGGTAATGGCGTTGCCACTTAAATGGCTCACCGACACTCCAGTCTGGGTGGAACAATGGCCGGTTGTGGGAGAGAAATTAGTTGCCCTCAAGCAGCTAGTGAAAGAGCAGCTAGACGCAGGACATATAGAACAGTCCACCAGTCCCTGGAACTCGCCAATTTTTGTGATTAAAAAAAAGTCGGGGAAGTGGCGACTCCTCCACGATCTCAGGGAGATCAATAAGTGTATTCAGCCCATGGGTCCGCTTCAATGCGGCATCCCGAATCCTAATATGATTCCCGAGGGGTGGGAGATTCTAGTTGTAGATCTCAAGGATTGTTTTTATACAATCCCCTTAGACCCCAGGGACCGGGAAAGGTTTGCTTTTACGGTGCCGGTTGTGAACCACAGTGAGCCCACGCTCCGTTACGCGTGGAAATTTTTGCCACAGGGCATGCTCAATTCGCCCACCCTGTGCCAAATTTATGTTCACAACGCGCTGGAAAAATTCCGAAGCCTTTACCCTAAAGCTATTGTTTGTCACTTCATGGACGATATCTTGGTCGCTATGCCGCAACTTGGCAGCGAAATGTTTTCCGACCTCCAGGCCAGCCTGGGGGACAAAGGTCTACTCATTGCCCCTGAGAAAGTGCAGAGAACCGAGCCCTTTTCCTACTTGGGTCATCGGCTTCTCCGTTCTTTTGCCGCACCGGTTTTGCCTCAGATAAATCTACAGGACTCAGTCACCCTGGTAGAGCTACAGCAGATTTTAGGGAATATTAATTGGGCCAGACCGTATTTCCGATTGGATACGGATCTTTTGAAACCGCTCTTCTCGCTGCTAACCTTAGGCAAGCAGCCGGCAGACCGGATAAAAATCTCTCGAGACGCGCGCTTGGCGCTCGAGAAAGTTAACCAAGCCCTCAGCCAGAGGTGGGTGGATAGGATCGCCCAGGGGCCCTATGCCCCGATCCTGAATTTGTACATCGTACGGTCAGGATCCATGTTCACTGGGGCGCTAGGCGTAGACTCAGAGAAGGGAGCGAAAATTGTGGAGTGGGTTTACTTGCCTAATACATCTTCACGGAACATCGTCCCGCCCCAAGAGCTAGTTTCCGCGGTGATTTACCGCGGCAGGCTGAGAGCTAGGGACATTTCAGGAAATGATTTGGCCAAAATTGTAGTCCCGTTCACTAAGGAACAAGTTCATCAATTGATGCAGCTAGGTGACTCGCTTCCGATAGCCTTGGAAGGTTTCACGGGAAGCTTAGCGTACCATTTGCCCAAGGACCCTAGGCTTGTCTCGCTTCAGACAGGAACAGTCAGCTTGTTCGAATTGCTCTCGCTGGTCCCGCTCCAAGGGGCCAAGACAGTTTTTACAGATGGTGGTCGCACCTATGGTGTTTTGACCTGGCAGGAGGGCGAAGCTTGGCACACGCTGTTAACTCTTCCACAGAAGTCCGCTCAGCGGGCAGAGTTGGCAGCCGTGAACCTTGCCTTGCGCACCTTCGCCCAGGAGCGTTTGAATATCATAACTGACAGCCTGTATGTAAGGAATTTGTTGCACAGTCTACTGGGAGCTTACATCACTCCCGCGATAGACAAGAATTTACTTAGTCTGTTTCTCACCGCTCAATTTCATTTGCGAAACCGCACGGAACCGCTCTATATTGCCCACATCCGAAGTCACCAAGACCTACCGGGTCCGATTTCCGCGGGCAATAACAGAGCGGACGCGGCCGCAAAGGAAATTCAGCAACGTTCAGTTTTGGGAGTTTTCACTACTCCAATCCAAAGTCATGCATTTTTTCACCAAAATGCCAAAGCACTCGCCAGACAGTTCAATCTGCCGCTCTCTCAAGCCCAGGGTATAGTCCGCTCCTGCCAGCATTGCGCAGGAGCGCCGGGGGGGCCCTCGTGGGGGGTCAACCCACGGGGGACTGAGGCCAATCAGGTATGGCAGATGGACGTCACGCATGTGCCGCAGTTTGGCAGGTGGCTATATATGCATGTCTGCATAGACACCTTTTCCCAGTTCGTTTGGGCCACGGCGCAGAAAGGGGAGACGGCTACCCACGTGGAGCAGCACCTCCTTTCCTGCATCGTGGCGATGGGCAAGCCACGGCACGTTAAAACGGATAACGCACCGTCCTACTGCTCTAGGCAACTGGCCGCCTTCATGGCGACGTGGGACATCAAGCACACTTTTGGAATTCCCTACAATCCGCAAGGGCAGGCGATTGTAGAGCGGGTCAATCGGACGCTAAAGTCCTATCTTGACAAACAAACAGAAAGGGGGGAACCTCCTGCCCTCCCCAAGTCGCAAGAAGCACAGTTTTGCTTAAATAAGGTATTGTTCACTTACAATCACCTTAATGTTTTTTCGGACTGTACGCCGCAGGAGAGGCATTTCCGCCGCTCGGAGCCTCTCCCGCGACCTATGGTCCGGTACCGGGTGCCACCAGACCCTTCTTGGAGGGGCCCGGTGCCGCTCATAACGTGGGGAAGAGGGTATGCTGCAGTTATGTCTCCTACAGGGGTCGTTTGGATTCCAGCTCGGTGTGTCAAGCCTCATCTGGAACCGCATGGCGTGGACCCAGGTCGACCCGAGTCCGATCCCGGAGATGGAGGACCTCACGCTGACCCAGCGGATCCGCCGGAGGAAGCGGCCACCGATGCCCAAGATCACCTGGGGGATGGTCAAAGCTCTTTGCCGTGACGCCCAGGACACCGTCCAGCGCGAGGAGAAGGAGCTGACACCGGAGAACCTCACAGCTGCAGTCTTCGCTCAACTCCATGCCAACACAGTGGCAATCACCATCATCCTGGCCCTCTCCCTACTTTTGGGGGGAGGCGTTCGGGCTACTCCAATCCAGGCCGACGGTTTGCCGCCTGGTGAAGATTTGTCTACCCGATTGCAGTACAACTTGTGGGAAAGGTTGGCGGGTCTCGTCAACCAGTCCGATTTTTGCTTACAGCAGGGCGTTGGTTCTGCGTCTATCCTCAGCACCTGTCTCATCCCCGTGTGCCACACTCCGGACGCACGCACCAAGGATGGCGACTGGTTGCTGAAGGCCTTTTCTGGACCACATTCTCCTACTGCCTTCTCAGCATATGCGCGCTGGGGGGGACAGAAGCTTGTGTCAACCTTGCCGGCTGATGCGGTCGCTCTTCATACCCCTCGAGTGGCGATCAGCCCGGACGCTGCCTGTACCCGCATGACTGGTTGCACCTCAGGCGGTCAGGCGCGGCGCCGCTGCGTGGACCCTGGCAGCGGCAACTGGACTTGTACCAAACCAGAGACACTCATCTCATTGTATGCATATGTCACCCTACCTCCTGGGTGGTTTTTCACCTGTAACCAGTTCACATGGAACTACATCCCTGCGAATTTGTCGGACTCGATGTGTTGTATCAGTCGTTTGACACTGTTACTTCCTACCAAGGACATGATTGCCCCAAGCACTGTTGACGCAAATGTATCAATTGCTAATGTTTCCCCACTCATACGGCACACACGCACAACCCAGTTAGACAGCTCCTGTGACAGCAGCTTCAGAGTGTTAAGTCCTGCTGAGTATGTATCACTGGCGGTCAGCCTAATTGGCGTGCCAGGCTTGGCCGTCGGTAACGCACGGAGGATCGGCCGCTTAGCTTGCGGTTTGGCTAAAGCCATTAACCATACCTCCACAGCGATAGCGCTCCTTAATCAGGAACAGGCAGAGCTTCGCCATGCCGTCCTTGATAATCGAGCGGCTATCGACTACCTCCTCTTGCTACATCACCTGGGTTGTGAGTCTTTTCATGGAATGTGCTGTTTTAACCTTACTGATAATTCCCGCAAAATCCAAAACCAGCTCACGGATCTCCACACCATAGTTGCAGGCATCACAGAAGGCTCTGCATGGGGGGCTTGGTGGAGTTCTCTGTGGAATTGGATGTGGTCATGGATTCCCTGGGGATGGTTGCAAACGGTACTCAAGATAGTCGTCGGGATTGTCATTATAGGCATTATGATATGTTGCCTGGCTCAATGCATTCCCTCACTGATCGCCCAGTGCCGCCCCAGAAAAAAACCCCGTGACGTCATCCCTACTCAACAGCTGATGCCGATCTTGCGTAAGGTCGCCGCTCAGGTCCTTAAATAGAAAAATTAAAGGGGAGATGCGGATTCCCCATGCCCCATAGGGCATGGAACGGCCCGCCTGAAACCACTGCAGTGAGAGACGCTCCTTGCGAGTGGGTTCTGCGGCCGCCAAATCAAGGGGGGTGAATAAAGTATAGGGTTTGATTCACCCAATTACCGTGACCTGACCCGCGACGCTGCCAAGTAAGCAGATAGCTAACTCCTGTGTAACATTAAGTGTAATAAACTCATCTCCCGGTTTGGGAAATCCCTGGCGCAAATAAGCCATGTTTGTCCCTGCCTAATCCCCAACACAATGGTCATTCTTTCCCCGTGTTTGCCCGAGTTAATTAACTTCCCCTTTGAAGGTTTCCCCATTAACCTGAATCAACGTATGAGGTAATGCGCTGTTAGATGACAGTTTGCCACCGTTGCGTTTTCTTCCCTATAAATGATATTGCCTTTTGCCATTAAAGTACTGATCGATCCTGCTTCCTTGTCTCGTGTCGTTACTTGATCAGTCATCCTCCGGGCGCCCCGGCCCTCCAGTGGCCCCAATTCCTTCATAATGCAGTCTCTTCATTCTTCATAGTAAAATAAGCATTTGAGCCATAACTGACTTATATTGATCTTAATAGGACTTTCAAGGTACAGTAAAACCCTTACTTACGAAAAAGTCCGTTCTGTAGGCTTTTGCTTAAATCAATTTTTTTTGTAACTCAAAACAAACCCATAGGAAAAATGAAATCTTTGTAAATCGAAGCAAACCCATAGGAAATCGTGTAAATAGGGACATGGATTTAGCATAAAATCATTACGTAAGTTGAATTTTATGTAACTCAAGGCATTTGTAAGTCAGGGTTTTACTGTATTGTGAATAAGTAGTATTACCAGTGTCAAATCTCCACGCCCACCAGCAAGTTTCTATGGCTAAAAGGGAATTCAAACCTAGGTCTTCTGATTTCGGATCTGGTGGTGGAGCCAATGGTTGAGAGTTTGAGTTCTCACTATGTCTCCTCAGAAAAGAGCCAGCCTGTGTAACCATGGGTAAGCTGAATAATTCTAGGGTGCCCCTAGAAGAAGGGAATGGTAAACCACTTCTGTGTATTCTCTAGTTAGAAAATCATGAAAGAGGTTGTCATAAGTCAGAATTGATTTAATAGCATGCACACAAAAAAGTGAAGCTCAGTTTGCTCAGATATTTTATTTGGTTTCTCTAATGATTATAGGCATGGTGCCCATGAAATTAACATTGAGATATGCTAAGACAGCAGTAACATCAAGCCCACTACGCACAGAAAGGGTAGCAGAATCCCAAGCACTTCTGCTGGTTCATATGATAAGAATGCAATCTGAACATCGTACCTTTTAAAAAGGTACTAAGAAAGTCTGGCCTTTGCTATTAGTGTTCACATAAAATAACTGAAATGCTGCAAACAGTTTAAGCATTTTAATTGGTAACAAATGTTTTCCTTCTTTTAGGAAGTATAACCTTTTATTGCACACAATTACTTAGGTATTAAATCATGCTGGATTAAAGAAGCTACCAAAACAGAATAAAGAGAAGCCAAAAGATACTTCATACTGTTTTCGGAAAGAATACTAATTCAGGAAACAAAGTCTTTGTGAAAGAAAAATGAAATTCACATTCTCAAAGGTCACCAGTTGTTTTTATAGGCCTTTGCAATTACTTAAAAATCATGTTACATGCAATTGTAAATGGGAAATTTCCCTTTAAATGCTGATTTATTCCAGTGATGACAAATCAACTTCACACTGTCTTAAGACATTTATTCTCCTCTCAGTATATATTCACTGGAGAAATGCCTGCTGAACCATCTCTTTATTGTCCCCTTTTTTTTGCTGTCTGCTAGCGAGATCTCATTGTCAGGTTAAATGGCAATAAACTATAGACAGGTGTAACTTGGCAAGATCTTTGCAAACAAACTTCATCAGTTGACCCCAGCATGGACAAGACATTTCTTCTCCCCATTTTATGAACCATAAAATGAACCTAACACAACCCACTGCATACAAAGCTGCAAACCTTTAAGAGATCAATTGATGCAAATAAGTAACAGAGAGTATAGGTCCCTGGAATTAGAGAAGAAATGACTCACAGGAACATTTTGCTTCTAAGCCTTATAAGAATAGCGAATTATATAATCTTTTATTCCCTACTCTTCACTGGGTCATAAATTGTCCTTAACTTTTAGTACATTCTATGAATAACCATTTAGCTAAATAGGTGTTAACAATGTCCTGAACCGTTTTTCTCTCCCTTCCACTCCTCATTCTTCCTCCCAAGAATTTTTCAATGTAGACAGCAACAGTTCAAGATCTCAACCACAAAAATCGTTATGCGATTGTCTGAATTTACAGGGGGGAGAATTGAATTTGTCTGAGTAGGTTAAGAGTAAAGCAGAACTGACTCACAATCTGTGTTTACAGCCTATTCAATAGGAATCAATTATCTGCTGCAGAGGGAAAGTCAAACAGAGGAGTAAATGTAATTCTATTTTGAAACAAGGGATTTGCAGCATTACTACTGAACCAACCAAGTGTAAATATCACTCAAGCTAAGACTTTTTCAGGCCTGAGGCACTGGAATACCCAGTACCCGTCCCAAACATGAATACACGAGGGAAGGTCTGCTGCCTAATTCAGAAAGCTGGGTCAGGCCTACTTATTCTGTAACTCTGCACAGGATGAATGTCACATTCATGGATCCATCTACTTCTACTCACTTGTGGTAGATCTTCCCATTTCCTGACAATTCATTGCTTCAATTCCCCAGTGCTGCATTTCCATCCAGAGGCTATACCTAATCTATATATGTAAAGGTCACCCTTGCTCGAAAGCCAGTCCTATCCGACCCTAGGGTTCAGTGCTCATCTGTTTATGGCCAATGAGCCAGTGCTGTATGCATTTGCAGATGTTTCCATGGACATGTGGCAGGCATTAGACTTCTGCATGGAATGCTGTTTACCTTCCCACCGAAGTGATGCCTATTTATCTACTTGCAGTTTCCTGCTTTTGAACTGCTAGGCTGACAGGAGCCAGGACAGAGATGGGAACTCACTCCATCATGCAGCACTTGGGTCTCAAACTTCTCAACTACTGAACTTCCTGTCAAGTTCAGCTTCTTAACCACTAAGCCACCGCAGCCCCTCTACTCTATATAGCAGCTCTCAAACAGATCTCACTAGAAATGCCTGTTATGCAGATAAAAGCTCCACACATGTGGTTTTCCTAAATTCCACTGATGCTGTTCAAGCATAAATTTTTATAGCTTGTATGGAATTCAGGCTGATGATCTGAACGGTTTTGGTTCTTTTTGTGTAGTTTAAATTAATGTCCACTTTCTAAACATGACAACTACAAAGATTCCTAATTATGTGGACAAAGAGGGCAATGAATGATCAATTTGGGATGAACACATAGAATCCTGGATAGTTTGCCAAAGGATGACTTCTGTTATCTGCTTCACGCCTCCGTTTAAGCATAAATTAGAGCCTGGTATTTCAAGGGTATGGTGAAAAATGAAAATTGCAATCAGATCTGGAGTAGTCTCCTTGTAACGACAAAGCACTGTAGCTGCCGCCACAAAGCAAATCTACTGGAGCCCACAAATGAAGACAGTCTGCTTGAGTGCCATTTCTCCCAAAACCCTTTAGGAAGTGGAGAGGAAGTGGAGATCTAACTCAACTGAAGATGCTCAAATTGAAAGGGGGATCAACAATTAACCATGGTTTGAAAATAAAGACTAACAATTTTTTGTTAAACCAGTTTATTTCCACAAGTCAGCAAAATATGTTGTAGACAAGAGGCTGAATGGCTATTTTGTAAGACCACATTCCAAGGTGTTAGTACTGAATGCTGCTCAAAGGCAGTGTTGTATAACAACACCCCAAATGTATTTTGTTGTAAAGAATAATCTTAGTTTAAATTTGGAGAGGCAACCACACTGGGACCAGAGTTAATCTTTGGAAGGGGGAGCCTACTGAATCAGCACCCTATAGTATTCTTTCTCCTTTTCTTAATTAGCTGAATATCAGAGTAGTTTAAATTCAGTGTCATACCAGCTTTTCCAATTAACTGCATTTCAGGAAAAGTCTGCCTAAGCTTTTATGCACTTACATTACCGCAAAAAATTTGGACTATACATAAAAGTATGATAAAATTTTCATGAAAATGTATTCTATGTCCAAAATTACATGAATGGTATTCTATGTCCAAAATTACAAAATTCCTTTTGAATTTTGCTTATTCTAAAGGACATGTTTACTTGTCTTTTTTTTGGGGGGGGGGGATGCCCCTCAATCTGAAGAATCTCTCAACTCAACATGATGTGGAAACATGCAGTAAGCAGAAGCGATGTTCCACCAGCAGCTACTGTTCTGCTAGTGGCTAGCCAGATACAGATAAGGAATTAAGGTGGGACGCACACAGTATGACAGTCTCCCCGCCAATTGGCACTGTTTCAACAGACTCTTTCAGAACAAGAAAAAAACATAACTAAAAACCAAGCCAACATAGTGGTAGTATGGCTGTGATGGCGAACCTTGGCACTCTAGATGTTGTTGGACTTCAATTCCCAGAAGCCCAAGCATCCTGTGAATCCACACAAATGGGTTTACTGTGATTCATCCAGCCCGCACTGCCCTCATCACTCCCGGAAGCGGAAGTAAAACGCGCCTGGGAATTGAAGTCCAAGAACATTTGGAGTGCCAAGGTTCGCCATTACGGTAGTAAAGCATGTTTAAAAATCTTGCCACTTTACATTTTGGGGGCTGTGGAAAAAAATACTGGAAACCCTAATACACTTCACAGCCACAGAGGCCTGTGGGAACACAAACTGTTTTAACAAAGTTGAGTCTGGTGGAGATGCAAATTGAACAAATGACAACACCATTTAAACCTGGGCGATATTGTAGTTAGGATTCTGCACAGACTAGTAAAGGTGGCAAATGCTCACCTAACATTAACCAGAGTCCCAATGTAATCTTACACCTGTAGGGCAAAATTACAGGTGTGTTGGTAAGAAATGGCCAAGAGTTGAGATCTTAGGCACCTACCTAATCATGTGATTTGAGCGCATTCCAGACAGTGCAAACAGCATCTTGTTAATGACCTGCAATTTACTGCAAAAAAATTATGTAATTTTCCTTATGTGCAAGTGTAAGTCTGCAATAGAATCACGGCCACAGATTGTACTTTGTTTTGAAATCCTAGGAAGAAATCACAATGTAATCCTTACTACAAACTTTCGGGAATTTCTGCTTAGTCAATTAAGTTGCTTGAAAAGCAAGCATTTAATGCTTACTTTTAATATAAAAATAGGTGCATGCTCACAATACATTCTCAAATGTATTCAAATTAATATCTACTCTCTCACTGATGTCAAAGGAGTCCAGGCCCTCACTGTGAGAATCTGCAGCCGGAGCGTTTGGCAGCATAAGTAGGGTCATTCCTTAGTAATAAATAATATTTGAGTCAAGGAAAGGAAAGACAAAGAGGACCCCAATCGACGTCAAAAGACTAAATACACAATCCCAATATCTGAATTTGTACATATTTACAATCTGCATAAATGTTTTGAAAGAGTACAGCAACTAGTGATAATGCCAAATGTGGCTACATATAAAATTCGGTGATTTTTTTTAAAAAAGAGAATGAGTACATATGTAGTTGTGTATAAAATCTTAGACAAGCGGATATATACACATATTATTATATATTACATATAAAGAACAAAATGCAATGGAAAAGGTTGCTTTAACTAAACATCATTGTAGGATACTAGGCAGTACTTAATGTAGTATCAAAGACTGTGGAGTAATAAAATGTTGATTACCTATTTTACTGGGAAATATGAAGTTGTTATACCACTCAAAAACTCTTAGAAAATGTTTGAACTGAGAAAAAATAGACTTTGCTCTATTTAATGAGTCTGAAGAGAACCCTTTGAAATAAATTCAATATTGAAAAGACAAAAGAAAATGTTTCCATGTCTTATTATGGTGCAATTCCAAATCATTAGCAAAAAAAAAAAAAGCCACCATGAAGAAAAAGTACAATTACTCTTCTTGCCATGAAAAAATGACCAATAAAGGATTTCCAAAGGACTCCTCTTCTCCCCAATTAAAGAAGACATATTGGTCCAAAATGAAACTGCACCTGACTACCACCATGCTTCTAACAGCCTATTAGCACCAGCATAGGAAGTGAATGGGGCCACTAAACAACAGGCAAATTCGAACGAACACAGACCTTATTACAAAGTAATATGTTATTTCTACAATGGGCAACATATACTGCAGAAGAACTGAGACCAAGGTATAGATGTCTCAGATTTCTATGCTTTTAATCATTCATTGTTTAGTTAAATCTAAATCTACCTCCAAATGCTATATGTAACCTATAAACTTATTTGGGTAAGATGACTATGTTAAATAGCTGTTAAGTATATGGGCAACAAGGAATGAATCAGCATCCAAAAGAACAGAGAATTCCTTTTTCTCTATGAAATAATGTCAGGACACAAAGTCTTGTTGAGTCCTGAATACTACAATTATGCATTGTCATGGCATTTATTTGAGATCTTCACAATTAACAATATATATTTCCTATTAAGGCCAAAAGGCTGTTCATGTACCACTGTGGAAAATAACCATTGCGTAAACATACCTTTCCAATGTTAAAAGGTTTTTCTCTCATATGAATATATATTCAGCAACACCAAGTAATGAGAACAGAGGTAAAAGAGCAAAGAGTCTGCTTTCATTAGGCCAACTTGTCCTTGGAAAAAATATTTCATACTTTATACTCTCCTTAGACTGGAGGACAAATCACTCCATAGCAACAAATGGCACTAATTTCTTAGAAATGCATATCAGAAATCCAATCTGGCAAAAATCACAAAGGCCATTAACTTTTTCTGTCATTTCAAGCGTTCTGCTTCTACATTCAGAAATGCTTTATTGTACAATCACAAACTGCAATCTGTTTAGACGATCTACCAGGGATGCAAAGTGAAAAGCAAATTAGCTAAATAAATTAAGCTTCAAGAGAGCATTCCAGATTTAAAGGTTTTATAGAAACAACGGCATTGATAAAGTCTGGAAGGAAAAAGGGATAAGAGCTGCATATAGTATATAAATTTGCTTTTGAAGCTTTCCCCGAAATGAAACTCATTAAAAGAAAAAAAAAATTACTTCAGAGAGACTGTTTAAATAGGTGGGACAGTAGATGGGTCACTATATAAACCAGGTTTTGTAGGCCATGTTTGTGTGTTTTTAAACTTGTGTTAGCAGCTCAACTTAATTAATCAGCTATGCAGAAAACCTGGTAAAGTTGAATTAACCTTAACTCTGACATTTGTGTGGTTGTATTTTCCCTTGGGCAGGAGCATCCTTTCCAATCAGTGGAGACTATTTAAATAACCAGAATCAGCACCATCCAACGCTGCTTTCAGTACCAGACCCTGCATTTTCACAGAAGAGGCTGCTGGTGGTAGTTTGTTGGCTGCTGTGGAAGTGAATGAGCTGGAACTGTTGGATAACATGCTCCTTGAGGCAAACTAGATGCACTGTTCTGGTAGGCCAACATATCCATAGACATGCCCATTGGTTGACTGTAAGGAACGGCGTTAGCTGGTGGAGGGCAAGAATTCTGGTTCATATAGGTAGGATTGGACACAGTATCTAGTCCAGTGCTGAAACACAAAGTAAGACATTAACCAACTTGCAAAATAATGCCAATCATTGAAAGTTTATATGCTATTAATTCTTAAACAATGAACTTCAAGCCTCTAGTTAACACTGCTGTGCCAACGGAATACCTTAAATAGGCTGTCTGAGTAGGATGAGATGCTCCAGAAGAATTTACACTTGGAGGCAAGGATCTCAAGGGGCCAATCTGATCACTTCCTGGATTGTAACCTTGCGGAACAGCATGGACCACATAGTTCCCACTGTGAGCATGCATGGGATATGCCTGTAATGGAAACCAAACAATACTGCCAGTCAGCACTACATACATAGTGAGTAAAATAATCCCCACAAAGCCTGTTCAGTACTGCCAGGTGTTCAGCAAAAGCACTGCACTATTTAAATCCTGCCATGTCAGTTTTTATTTGTAGGAAGGAAACTAGTCAGGGCAGTATCAAGGTCACATATGTGAAACCCCAAGATTCCCAGTGACCCTTGTGAACAGGTGCAGATAATAGTGCCATTCACTCCCAGCCCTGCCAATTTTTGCGCTCCACAAGAATACCCCATGTGCAAGTGCAACCTCCCCCCCTCACACACACACACACACACACACACACCTAAAAAAAAATTCATTCTTAGGGTACACTTTGACATAGATCTGAGCTTGGTTCCTGCAGTCCCCTCCCCATTTCTGTTTAAGTATGGGGTGAGGCTAACACCAGGGAGATGAAGTCAAGTGTCCACTAGGTCCAGAACCAACATGACCATCACATAACGTTTCACAGCCTAATATGGCCCACAAGGTAACTGAGAAGATGAAATTTAAAAAGTGATAAGAAAATGGGTGGAAGGGCAAGAAATAAATGTGGTAAAATATATATACAAATGGTGCATAAAATTATCTTCTGTTAAGAGACAACCCAACTAATACCAATTCCCTAAAAAAGGGAATGTCAAGTGATTTATCTATAAATGTGAGGGGGGAAACCCACAAATTCCTATGTTCATTTCAAAATGCAGAGAGGCCCACATATTAAGTGACTGGATCGACAAGTTTTTGAGTGTATTAAAAAAAACTAACAGGCACTCTCAAGAACATCACATGTAATGGGAGGGACAAGACCTTCTTTCTTTGAGTTGTCATAAAAATGTATGCTTTCAATATATGCAATATATATGCAAGTCAATTTCCATATTTGCTGGCGTACAAGACCCACTCCCCCCTTAAAATAAATTGAAAAATGGAGTGCTTCTTGTACTGTATAAAGTGGCCTATAGACCACTTTATACAGTACAAGATGTACTCCATTTTCCCAATGTATTTTAAGGGAGGGAGTGGGTCTTATACGCCAACAAATATAGCAATTGACTTGCATACATATTACATATACTGAAAGCTATCGTGGGCTATTTTGATGATAACAGGATGTGTCTTATACATGGGCAAATACAGTAATTTTTGTTGAAAATGGGTTATTCTTTCCCCTAATATTTTTCATTGTTATGCAATGCATCTATTGGTTCAACTTTACTTGTGTAATTTTAACATTTTTATTATCTTTGTACCAGTGTTTGAATCAGTAAACAGGTGCTGTTCTTCAAGATTAAGCTGTGTAAGTAGATGCCAAATAGTACTGTACACATAGTTCTACACAGTTGTCTATTCTTTTAAAATTCTCAACAGGAAGCAGCATTATCTCAAAGTGAGAATATTAAAGCTTGAGATGTCTAATAATTTCCTTTACACCCCCAAATACAATCAATCTTTCATCATGTCTAAAAGTTCAAGAAAAGGCATAATGGCTAAATGCCTCATCTCTCATGCTGAGGTTACCATGGCAACTATTCTTTTCACACTTTATGTGAAACCTACCTAATATATGCAGCTACATTTCTATTGTTTTATCCTTAAATTCTCCTCTAATCTGTTTTTTCTTCAATAAGCTAATATAAGAGTTTGGGTTTAGAATGATTTCAAGTGCCAAAATGTGGAGTTCTTTAATTTAAGATACAAAGAACTTCTTGCACACAGGTATGTTGCTATGCCGCATCAAGTTTGCTCTTGTTCATAGTCCAATAGCCATTTTAAAAATGTGCATCCTTGGTAGAAAGTTTCAGAATGAAATCAGAAAAACAAAGGCACTGACCTGCATTGGAATGCCAGCTGATGTAGGTGGATATTGTCCTGATGAATGCATCTTTGAGTAGGCAGAATACATAGGCGCTTCATTCACTAGTTTGTTGTAGAGTTCCAAAGCTTCCATTACTTTAACATTTAGTTCAGATAACTCAGAATGCTTCCTATGTCAAAAGTGGAAAGTCAAGTGTTTTCAGTTCCTTATGCACTTAGCACATTTATTAAATTTAAATTTAACAGTAAAACAAATTAGGATTCAAAAAGTTAATTCCACTAATCAAACTTTTCTTGCCAGAGGAGTTAGAAGAGCGTGACCATTATCACTGCAGAATGCTGTGCATAAGCTGCTCTGGAGAGCTAGGGCACCTTTGGAATTGAGTTTTAGGCAACATGAAGATTTGCAAGGGGGATAGCAAGGGAAACTAGTGGCAGGGGTCAGTGTGACATAGGCCTCTGTCTGACATACACTCTTGCTGCACTTCTTTGCAATGTGTTTCCACTTTACTCTACACAAAGTATCATCTACACCAGGGGTCAGAAACATTTTTAAGTCCGGGGCCGGGTCATGCTTCCTCAGACAATTGAGGGGGATTGGTTATCCCCCCGCTGTAAACGCTGCCATAAACGTATCCACGGCTGTCGTGTACATGTTTATGGCTGTCGTGGACGTGTTTACGGTTGTCATGGACACGCTTATGACATCCATGGACGTGTTTTACAGCTGCTTCTGCCACTACCAGCACCGGCAGGAGCGAGGGCGGTGGGCCAGATTATTTTGCACTGTGGGCTGTATTTGGCCCACAGGCCGTAGGTTGCTAACCCCTGATCTATACCCTGACTTACTGGAAATCCCCATAGCTCTTTACCCCTGTGATAATTCCCCATTCTGACAATCAGAGGAATGCACATACTAGCCACACTATTCAGAAAATGCAATAAAGGAAAACTTTGACCTTTGGATTCCAATGGTCAACACAGGGTGCAGTGGAGTTGTTAGTTCTACAATGGAACTAAAGATGAAGGCAACATTTTTACCCATTTCATAAAGCTCAAAGCAACATGCTTGTGTACAACTTTCAACCAAACCTAATTGTCACATGCCTGCAATTCAACCAGAAAAGACATCTACAAATATGTTTAGCCTCACATTCCAGCTATTTCCAACCTAGATCATCCTTTTCTCTTTGCTTGTACATAAAATAGTACACTATGGGTTCCCTCCTCATTCTCACTTCTAAATTCTGGGTAAGCAAAGTATACCCCATGAGTTGCATATGCCTGCCAGGTGATATTTCCAGGCACAACGAGGTCCTCCCTTGTGTATCCCTCAATAGCTGGTATCAATTGTTTTAAACAAAAGAGTGCGTGTTGAGTTCTTTGAAGCAGAATGTTGTGTTTTCTTAGGTGATGCCCCCCCCCCGAGCGGATCTTGGTTCCCCCTTAATTGCCTGAAATTGTCAACCCCCTGCTCTGAACAAATAAGGTTGGCAAACTGAAGGTCAACAGTAATATCAGGACATTTAAATTTTACCCCCTTGTATTAAAAGAGCTTGCTGGATAGAGTAGTGGTCTATGTATCTGGCTGAAGTGCCAGAGGTTGGGAGTTTGATGTCCCACTGTGCCTTCCAGCAGAAGAGCCAACGTGTGGTTTTGGATTAACTGCACAATCCCAGGATGTCCCCTGGGGAAGGGAAGGGAAAACCACTTCTGTGTATTTATCTGGAAAATCCCGGAAAAGGTCATAATAAGTCTGAACTGACTTAATGACAAGTAATTAATTAAAAGAGGATCTTACCTATCAATTTCTTCCAGCTTCTCATCAATCATGGGACCCATCTGTTGACAGTTATCTGGTGACACAAAAATGTTGACAATTTTTCATTTACAGGTGAAACTCGGGAAATTAGAATATTGTGCAAATGTTCATTCAGTTCAGTAATGCAACTTAAAAGGTGAAACAAATCTATGAGATAGACTCATTACATGCAAAGCGAGATAGTTCAAGCCTTACTTTGTTATAATATTGATGCTTATGGCTTACATTTTATGAAAACCCCAACCCCCCAATCTCATGTACCCCATAATCATCACATAATCTCATGTACGTCATGATCATCACAATTATAATGAATTAAGGCATGACATATCTCACTTTGCATGTAGTGAGTCTATCTCATATATTTGTTTCACCTTTTAAGTGAAATGGACATTTGCATGATATTCTAATTTTCCAAGTTTCACCTGTACATCCTCATAAATCAGTCTACAGAGCAGTAAGGGATGTAAAATTTATTCAGGATGGAACAGGAATTTCCTGGAGTGATAGCCAAGCAAGCACATACACCGCAACATCTCTTTCAGGCTGCACTTAGGTTCATTTTCTTTGTTCACTAAACTAACAGCAGTGTTAGAAGAAAATTATTATTATTAATACAGCAATTAAATACGTACCTTCTAAATCCAGAAGATCAGGGAAATCAGGTTTAGGATCAGTTGGATCTATGCTCTGAAGCAACTGCAATGTCTTATCCATCTTATTCTGAAAGTGGGAGAAAATGAACAATTACAAAAGTAATAGCACTCTTCAAAATCCACAAAAATCTGTCTCAACCCCCTCTTCTATTAAAAAAGTCCTACCTTAAATATTTATATCATCCAGGAACCATCACATACCTCATCTATATAAACTGGTTCAGGTGTAGCTTTTGTCGTTTCCTCTGTAGGATCTTCACAAGAAGAATTCTTATCTACAGTCGCTGTTAAGAGAATTAACATGCATTTCTCTTCAGCATACTTTCTAAGTCTCAAAAATATTTCTATTACGCAAATATAGATCACAGCATACTACAAGTTTTCTAAATTCAGAACAATCTTTGAATATGTACACACAAAATTTTCAAATATGCCGCTGTTTACAATAGCACTGTCTAAAACAAAAAGATGCATCATGCACCCTGAGCTCAGAATCCAGATGGCAAATGAAAAGCCATTTCACCTCACAGTTTGTTGTTTGTAGTTGTTCAGTCGCACGGTCGCGACCCCATAGACCATTGCCCGCCAGGCACCTCTGTCCTCCATCATCTTCCTCAACCCACCCAGCTCTGTGCCCACTGCGTCTACAATACCATGTAGCCACCTCATTTTCTGCCGCCCCCTTCTTCTTTTGCCTTCGACCTTTCCCAACATCAAGGCTATCTCAAGTGAATCCTCTCTTCTCATTTGATGTCCAAAGTACTTTAGCTTCATCTTTACTATTTGACCTTCTAAGGAGCAGTCAGGGTTGATTTCTTCTAAGATCAACCTATTTGTTCTCCTGGCTGTCCAAGGTACTCTTAAGATTCTCCTCCAACACCACATTTCTTCTGTGCTCAACTCTCCTTATGGTCCAGCTCTCACAACTATACAGGTGAAACTCGGAAAATTTAAATATCGTGCAAATGTTCATTCAGTTCAGTAATGCAACTTCAAAGGTGAAACAAATATATGAGATAGACTCATTACATGCAGGCCTTACTTTGCTGTAATATTGATGCTTATGTCTTACAGTTTATGAAAACCCTACCCCCCCAATCTCATGTACCCTATAATCATCACATAATCTCATGTACGCTGTACGCCATGATCATCACAATTATAATGAATTAAGGCATGATATCTCTCACTTTGCATGTAGTGAGTCTTTCGCATATATGTTTCACCTTTTAAGTGAAATGAATGAACATTTGCATGATATTCTAATTTTCCGAGTTTCACCTGTACATTACCACCAGGAATACCATTGCTAAGATTATGCAAATTTTTATTTGCAGGGTGATTTCTCTACTTTTAACTATGTTTCCCAGGTTTCTCATAGCTTGTCTCCCAAGACTCAGTCGCCTTTTTATTTCATGGCTGCAGTCACCATCTGCAGTGATCTTTGATCCCAAGAATGTAAAGTCTGTCACTGCTTCTACTTCTCAGTTTTAGTACCATATATTATGATGTTTCAATGTCTTTGTATGGCAGAGACAAATTTTTATCATACTGGATTTTAAAATCCATTTAAAAACCAACTCTCTCTTCACAAAGAGAATTTCATTCCACACAGCAAATGAAGGTCTTGTAAAAATGTAACATTGACAGTCATACGAGGAAGCAGGTTCTGTCATACTACACAGAGTACAAGCGTTTTACCAATTAGAACACAATGAGCCAGGGTACTTATTACATGGTACTTTTCTGCATAAAAGAGGGATAGAATACTTCATGTATAACTTTTTAAGTGTTTTCAAGGCCAACCCCCCCCCCCCCCTTCAGCTTACCTGACTCAGGTTCATCATTTAAGTTGGAGGTCACAAAATTAGATGGGAACAATCCTACCCCTCTGTGATTTTCTCCTTTCCACCAATTGGCATCACTGTGTAACAAAGATTTACATGTTAGCGCTTACAAATTGATCCACAACATATTGTTATTGCTTCCTTCAAATTTCTAGGCCTAAACTTTTGTTAATTTAGAAATTGCTACTAGTTTTAATTTGCTTTCTTCTATCTGCAGCTCTATTAGAAGAAGGGCCACACTGACAAATCTCAGTTGCCTGCAATGCAAGACAGCCAGAGCCAGTATGATTAAGTGGTCAGAATGGTGCCTATGAGTGAGGAAGCCTAGATTTAAATCCCCACTCCACCATGAAACTCATGGAGAGATCATGATCAACCATTCTTTCTCAGTGTCACCTAGCCAACAGTGATATTTGTGAGGATAAAAATGGAGAGGAAAATCATTAGAGGAAAAAAGGGAAATAAATTGAAACAAAGCTTTGTAGAAAAACTTACTTGTTCGTTGGTTATGTTGATTTAAGTAAATGAGAGTGCTTTCTCTATATATGGGAAATTCACACCTTCAGTCCCACGTTATTCTAATCCTCAGAATCTGAAATATCTATTTAAGACTATGGCTAAAATCGTTACTTTAATTTATGCCAGAGAAGGTTGACAACTGCAACGATTATTTGGTATTTTAAAAAATCAGATTCCTCCTTCTTTGAAGGTATTGATGGTCCCATGGGCTCTCATCAGCAATTGAGGGCCCTGGGTAGTCTTAAATTTCCTATAATTGCTGCCAGTATGATTTTTATTGGCAGCAATAATTATTAGAATTCACCTCATTCCCATCTCACAGGCCCCAGTGACCTACAGGAGTTTCGAGAATTGTGCAAGATCAGAAATGTTGTTCCTGAAATTTGCCGCAACTGATAATAATGTCGCCATTACAAGTCAGAGCAACAGGATTCAGCCATTGTGTACCATTTATTTATGTTTAAGACTCAGCATTAGCTATGCGATCAGCAAAATTACTTATAACAATTATTAACAAATGTATACTTAAAGGTTAAACATTGAATTTAAACAAGTCTTGTCTCAAAATGTAGACCGTGAGTTAACTTGCATGAACAATATAAACTAAAAATAGACCTACTCACCAAGTTTATAAACTGCATCGTTGAGAACAAATGTACAAAAGATTTTGAATAGCTTTATCGCAATTATTCAAGAAACTAAATGTGCTTTGCAATTGTTACTGCTTTCAAAGACTGAATAGCATGCAGTATGACTTACATCGAGCACACATGCTTAGCTTACTAAACAGAGGTCTCATACTATAACATACCTGTCATCCAGAACAATAATTATATCCCCCGTTTTAAAAGTGAGTTCATTATCTTCAACAGCTTCAAAGTCATATAAAGCTCGGACCTTTCTTGAGATTTTCTGATTGTTCTGATGAACTTCTACAGATGGGTATAAAAATTTTGTTTCTGTTTGCTGTTGTTTCTGTTCTTGCAAAGATAATTCAATAGCTATGATACCAAAAACAAAAAAGTTTTTATAGGTATCTAGATTGAAGATTACATACAAAAATCATAACCTTTTATACTATAAAACATATTCTGTAAAACCTCAGACTGTAGGACCTTTGCCCAATTTGCCCTAACTTTTAGAATCTAGTGGCTGACATCCTTTTATCTAACGTATGTCAACAACAGTGGCAGGTTTAGAGAAAATAAAGCATTTCCAATCTACCCATCCCTCCTCAAAAATTTTGAGGATCCTATGGAATCCCTTTTATCACTGGGAAGCCACTGGAGGTTGCAAGATGAAGGGGGAGTCTTAATTACCCCCAAACCATTATTTCACCTATAGCTTCCAACAACCTTCCTATGATGCACAATGCAAAGGGGTGTGTGTGTCACTAACGATATCATCAACCATATGAGACATATCTTACGGAAGATGATTTCAGTCACTGTATACGAAGAATATCACACACATAAGTGTACATATCATCTATTACTTTAAAAGAATGCCTGTGCAGTGTAGGAATAAACCCAGCAAGTAAATAATGGAAGAAGAGGCCTGTGAAACCTCTTTAAAATCAAACTTAGGAAAGCACTACAAGAACATAGCAGCAGCCCCTTGTGAGCTTCTTAAATCGCATAAAGGTGATGGAGCAGTCAATGTGTCCTGAGGTTTACTGCAGATCGCCTGACACACACAGCATGTGTCTGTGAAGGTTATCCTGTACTAGGAGCATTCAGTTCTTCCAAATTCTGGAAGTGTGGGATGAAAGCATCATGGCACCTCCATTCCTTGGTCTGAGAACAAATGCTATAAAGTCTGTGTTGCAGTGAGCAATGTGTCATTGCAGCAGACCGGTAAATAAGAAAAATCAGACAAAATCAGTTCAGCCTATCACACCATGTGTTACAATTTAACATAAACATCACTCAACAGTGGAGTGATAAGAAAATATGGATTGCATGTCTACAAGTTATTAATAAAACTGGATCTAACTCAGCAAGTTAACTATCCAGGACTAACTTGAGTCCACTATCTGAGGTGGTCTGGAAGAAGCAACGGAATGACATCTGCACGCAGCCTCTCTTTATTATGCCACACTTCTACAGCACTAACAGAACAATATGATATATTTTGCAAAGCATATACATTCTATTGTATCCCACTGAATTTAAACTTTCTGTGAAGAAAGTGGTTAAACTGATGTACTGCAGCCAAAACGTTGTGAATTTCATCCTGACAGGGGATCAAGGTTGAGTCATCTTTCCATCCATCCAAGGTCAGTAATATGAATACCCAGTAAGTTGGGGCAAAATGCTAATTAACTTGTAAACTGCCCAGAAAGTGCACTAAGCACTATGGGGCGGTATATAGGTGTAATTGCTATTGCTACAGAGGCTGACGGTAAAAAATGACAGTACTAAAAATAAAAAGTTAACAAATTTACTCCACTTAAGGCAGGGATGACACTCATTCAGTCCAAAAACTGCATTGGCTTGGCACCCAAGCCATTTTTGAGGGTCCCATAACTACCTCAATATATTTAATTTTTAAGCCATTCTTTTCAGCAGCAGAGCTTCCATCCTACTTCCCCTGTCTGCAACAGCAATTTACTATTCATCTATTATTATGTTGCATAAAACTGCAGTTCTATGTCTTGGTTCTTTTAACTGTATTAAAAAAAAATCTTCATTTGTTGCACTTTGCTCCCAGCAAATGATTTCCTTCTATGTGGATTGGAGTCTGCATTTCCTATTCTAAGCCTTGATAGCCAGAAACTGTTTAGACCAGTGGTTCCCAATGTGGGGCCCACAGGGGGACTTTAATTCCCAGAAGACTAAGTCAGTACATTGGCTGATCAGTGCTTTGGGGAATTGACTTAGGCTTCTGGGAACTGAAGTCCAAAAACCAAAGGGTGGAAAATACTGGTTTAGACATTAGCAAATCACAGCTCTGCGGCCCAAGTCCCTAACCACAGAGACTAATAATCATAATCAGAGTAATCATAGTAATCATAATAATCATAATAATAATAATAATAATAATAATAATAATAATAATAATAATAATAATAATAATAATAATAATAATAATAATAATAATAATAATAATAATAATAATTTTGTGTCCGAGTTTACTCTGGGTTGAAAGGACTTTTGTTGGAGAAACTCCTCAGGGGACACCCATATGAGGCTCCTTTCATGTCCCCAAGTGCGGCCCTCAGGTATTGAAACCCGACCTTCCAGTCTCCAAGCTTGGCGTTTTAACCACTAAGCCACCATGTAATAGAAAATAGCAAACTGTCTCCAGTTGACATGGAAGGAAGCCAGGAAGTAAATATTCCAGTTAAAGTTTCCTTATATAATTCAGATGATTAAGGAACAGTGCTGCAGTTTTACACAGAAGCAAAAGTGGTAAACAATGATTATTTTTAAAGTGGAAACATGATGAACTAAATTATAAATGGCCCGTGGGAAGCAAATGAGTCTAAAAATTATTATCTATCTCCTTGCACTGGAAGTGTAATCTTAATACTATTAAACTGAGCAGTGAATAAATTGCATCAAAACACACAGTACTGTGCAAAAGTCTTAGGCTGCCATTATCTGGTTTGGGAGGAATTCAATTAGTGATTGAACTATTAGTGGTGAACTATTGTAAGAGACTACAATCAAAGTTTGATGAAAGAAAACTAAACACTGAAAAGTACAGTAAACCATTTTATAACGATTTTAATTCGTTCTACGGGTCTGTTCGCTATGCGATTTTTTCACTGTACGGTTTTTCCTATGGAAAAAGTCATACAATGCATTTTTCTATGGGGAAAAAATCATACAATTTTTTTCGCTAAGCGTTTTCCCCCATTGGATATTTGTTGTACAATTTTTTCCATAGGAAAAATCATTATTCAGGGTGCCTTTTTAAAAAAAACAACTATTCGTTATGCGATTTTTTTGCTATAGGGGGCATTTGTTATACGAGGTTCCACTGTACATACAATTTTCTGAGGTATATAACTAGTACAGCCTTCACACTTCCTCCCTCCCTCCAACTTTAAAAGAAAAAAACGTTCATTGTTTGCCCATCTTTTTCATCATTTGTCACTTCATGGGTTCAAATTTCTTTAAAAGGAAAGTATTACGCACTTTAAAGAGCAAATCAATTCTCAATTCACGCACAAACCACTTCAAATGTTCTCTCATCGTGACTAATATTTTACCTTTAGCTATGTCTTCATCTTCTTTATTTTTGCTTGATGATGCACCATTCTTGACAGTAGCTGAGGGACTCTGTAAGTTTAGTTGCATTATAAATAAGCTACATCAAGTGAAAAAGTTCTATATGTGCTTGGATTTTAAAACAACAATGCATTAATTTAACTGTCTTGCGATGAGCTTTCTTCTAAAAGTATGGGAATCACAAGAGGTTCTAGAATAACTAATACATTTGGATTATAGCTGCACAAGAATGCAGCTATATTATTGTACAGCAAAGCAAAACAAGGTTCTACAAGGCAATTCTAAAAAAATGGGGCACCCCAAATAAATATATATATAACTTTGAAACTAGAATTTCACCATTAATCTTGGAATAAATATAGCAGACACCCTACTTTTGCTCATACTAAATTTGAGTTAGGGCAAATGGGTTTTGGGTTAGGTTTTTTAATAATAATAACAACAATAGCAATAATAATAATAATGCTTTACCCCTGTGTAGAAATAACAACCTGTTATCCCCCCCCCCAGATTTAATACAGCTCATATAAATTGGAAAGACAAATCTTGCATATCTTGAAGGATAATAATTGGATCCACCCACTTTTTTAAAACTTAGAAAGAATCCCAGTTGGAGGAGCTGAAATATTTATCCTACAAAAACTCCATTCGAAAGGTAAAACAGTTCCAAACTACTGTATAGATAAATTGTTACAGGTTCACTGAGCTCAGGGCAATCTCAACTTTTGACCCTACCAATCAGCACCTAATTAGCTGACATTCAGCAGGAACTCCTTCCTAGCCCAACAGGAATTAAAAAGGGATTGTTTCTGGTTGTAATATTTATAAATACTTTTAAAAGATATTTTTAAAAGTATAGAGAACATATTTTCAGAAGGTCATTCATTTAAACTGTGAAATCACTGTTTTTGCTTAGTGGTTGGGAATTATCTTACTTGGTACATTATTAGCAAAGCTTTGATGCCAATGCTACCTTGCTTTTCACTACACAACATGAGAAAACTGGGGCAGGGGTAAGAATAATTTTGCATCAGAGATTACTCTGGGCTGAAATGATTTTTAGGGGCGAGAGGATGGAGTTAAGTCAGTCAACTCTGCCCAATATGCTGGCTAAAGTTTATACAGTATTCTACTTTGCTCTCTCTTTTAAAAAAAAACTCAGCAAAAGGAACAGTCTCTGAAATTGTTTCTGAAGCTGCCAGTGCAGATATTTTCATATCAAGTTAGCTAAGCTACGGTGCCCCACTGGGGCAAAAAGAATAACTGCACATCATTATATAGACTTAATGTTCTCTTTGATTGATTGCATTATGAGTTCTGCCCTCTAAAAACATCTCTTTTGAGGGGCAAGATATAGCCAATAGCTCTTTTTTTTATAGAAGGGTGGGTAAGTATTACTTGTTAAAAGTAGTAATTTGTCTTTTTAATTATTGATTATTGTTTATTTATAGTTGGTTTGTAACTGTATTGTAACTTTTCTGTTGTGTTTTTGTTATAAGTTTTTGTTATATATTTTTTGAAAATTTAATAAAAATAATGATAAAAAGGAGAGCAAGATATACATTATATAACAGATTTTTTAAAAAAAAACTTAAAGTATCCACATGAGCCAAGTTTAAAACAAACTGGGTTCAGTAATATCTTTATGAGCTCCTAAACATACAATGGGGGGCTACGGTGGCTTAAGACACTGAACTTGACGCCTGGAAGGTCAGCAGGTCTGCAGTTCAAAACCCAAATACTGCATGATGGAGCGAGCTTCTGTCTCTGTCCCAGCTCCTGCCAACCTAGCAATTTGAAAGCAAGAAATTGCAAATAGATAAATAGGTACCACTTCGGTCGGAAGGTAAACAGCGTTCTGTGCACTCCTGTGTCTAGTCATGCCTGCCACATGTCCACAGAAACGTCTGCAGACGCAGACAGCGCTGGCTCTTTGGCTATAATCAGAGATGAACACTGAACCCTAGAGTTGGATACGGCTGGCTTTCGAGCAAAGGCAACCTTTACCTAAACATAACATATTTAACTGTTTTAATACATATAAATTTAATATATTTATATTAAATATACAAATTCTCTCTGTGGCACAGGAGGTCCATAAACCCTGTTACAAAGTTAAAAACAGACAATTAGAAAGAAGCAATCATGTTACTATAGCCCATACCTGTCAACCTTCCCGATTTGGCCGGGATTACCCCGTAAATTGACGTCGATTGACGTCATAACCCGGCCCCCGCTGCCAAAACCCCGTAATTTGGCAGCGGGGGAAACGCTTTCCGCGCATGCACGGAATGGTTTTACCCCTTCCGCGCATGCGCGCAAGCGCTATGTCGCTTGCGTAAGGGCTGCACAAGCGGCGTCGCGCTTCCGCGCATGCGTGGAAGGGGTAAAACCTCTCCACGCATGCGTGGAACGCGACCTGCGCACAAGCGATGTGCGCAGGTTCTGTTTTTCAGGAGCCACGGGTTGACAGGTATGCTATAGCCCCATCTCTAAATTAAAAGAATCTGCAAAATTGTAAACATTCTTTAAAAAAATGAAATCTAGCCTTTTACCTGTGAGCCAGCTATAGGAAATGTGATTCCTTCTTCCTTAAGTGATTTAATAGTTGCTGATATTAAACTAAATTGTGGGTCCTTCTGAAATTCCTCTGACCATTCTACCATTAAAGCCTTTAATTTTTCACATACTTTAGGATGAGCCTAAAAAGACAGAGAGAGAGAGAGAGAGAGAGAGAGAACACAATATGCATAAACAAACAAGATTTATAATCTGATAGCAGCTTATGAAGAGATGAATAGGGTTTTTTCCCCCAAGAAGCTACTGCCGGGATTAAAAAAAATAGATCTAGTTATGAATACCAAATGTTATTTATTGCAAACTTCTGTACAATTCTCTTGAAACTAAAGAAAACATTATGAACAAAAATTAAAGGCATGAACAAGACATGACTAAAGCCAGCCTCTAGAATGTTACCTATTTGCATGTTAGCCCTGTTCAGACATTTTAAAAATAATAATTTTTTAAATGTGAACAGGGAAAGTTCAAGCCATTCATTCCATCTAATCTGAAGAGGAGACTGTCTTCTTCACAGCATCTCTCCATAAGAATAAAGTCACAAGGAAAGACAGGGCGACATTTCTTGCCCTGCTTGTACTTTTAAATTCATCCTTTCTTGCATATCTGAAGAGGGCTATATCTTAAATAGATTAGTTCCAAAATCTAGAAGTCAGTACAGAAATTAGTTCTAGCATACAAAATATAATAATAATAACAACAACAATAATAATTTTTAATTTGTACCCTGCCCTACTCAGCACAAAGGCCGACTCAGGGCGGCATTACAACATATGAAAGAAATAAAATATACAATTAAGAAGAAAAAACAATAATAATAAACAATCTAAATATGCAGAAAAACACAGCAGCAGATACAATAAAAATACAATACAACTCCAGGTATAAGGTATACAATATAAAAAAAAGCTCAACTTCCCCGCGGCACCAGGGCAGGAGCTGGACAAAAACAGTGGCGGCCAATTATACAGTCCATGCCACTGGGAATCCAAGAAACTCAACTTCCCTATGGCCACAACCAGGCTGGGCCTGCGTCCCTCTCTCTCTCCCACCCCTGCTCCTACCAAGGATGGAGGGCCGGAAAATTCATCCACACCGGCCACGACAAAACGGCATCAGCTGGGCTTCCATCCCCCGTGACCGGCCAAGCCGCAGAGGGCAGCTGGAGACGCTGGCGCTGGTGTCAAACGTTGCGGCGGGAGCTTTTGAGGGCTCTGCCGTGATGGAAGTCAGCTGGGCTTCCACCCCCCACGACCGGCCAAGCCGCAGAGTACTGGTTTAGCATATTGATAAAAAGCCTCCTTTCTATTTTACTACAAGAATCAGATCTACCCATTTCTTACAATCAATTTTTTTTCTCCATGACGATTGTCACTACAGGTTTTACAAAAACACATAAACAAACCAAAATTGCTTGTCTCTGTAGAAATCAAGAATAGCACGTAACTCCACAGTTTTTGCATGGGGTTGTATCGTTTTATCACACTGATTGATTCCATTAAATTTGAATTATTCCCCCCCCAACAACCTGAGCAAATATGGAGAGATACAGATACTATATCAACACATTTTATGTTTTCTTTCAGTAAATATGATGCACACTAGAGACTAACCTTGTTTATTATACCACGTACTTCACTGGCAAAGTCACGCGAGCAGACTTCTAAATGGAAAATCTTTCCGCAGTTTGAAACACAGGCTCCTAAAAGCTAATAAGCAAAATTGAGAGCAAAATTTAGACAGTGGAAAGAATCGCACAAAATTCAAAATGCTAATGCATGTAAGTAATGTTGAAAGTGTTTGCCATTAAATGCACTATCACTGTAAACATAAATATTAATGTAATGAATGATAAAATCTGGTCATTATCTTATTTTATCTTACAAATCACTTGTGATACTTACAGTTAGCGCTTGCAGAGCAACATGGGGTACTTTGTGATTTATTCTCTTCATGATGGCTTTAAGGCAGTCTTTTGCTCTAAATAAAATATACGAGAGTCAGACTCTTTATCAATTAATTTGTAATAGCACAAAAGCTATTTCAAGGAACAAATAAACTGAAAACACAGTGCTTAACTCTACTATTAACGTTCAAAGGGCAATTCCATGGCTTCCAGAAGTATAGTCTACAATGCCACCATACAGTTTTAAGGATACTTACTAGAAAGGGGGCATCCATGAACTCATTTCCAATGAACGCATTCAGAAAGAAATAGAAATATTCCAAATATTTAATCTGACCGTTTCCTATCCATCTGAACTCATGGGTCATGCCTGTAATCCTCTGCCCTTATTTCCTATTGTTAATAGGCTTCTTCAAATGTTCAGTTTATGTGTATGATCAACATTAATAATAATAATAATTTCATATCAGAAATTATTTTGGGTTGAAAAGAATTTTGCAGTAAAAACTCTGCTCAGGGAATGCCCAAATGAGGCTCCTTTCATGTCCCCAAGAGCTGGGACAGAGACGGACGCTCAATCCGTCATGCAGTACCTGGGTCTCGAACTGCCGTCTTACCAGCCTTCCAGCTAACAAAGTGAGCTTCTTAACCACTGTGCCACCGCAGCTTTTAAAATTAAGAATGTGAATGCCAGTCTTTCATGGATTCTTAAGGCCCTGCAAGATGTCTCTACTATGAAACAAATACTTTTTCTTTGAGATTTGTACAATTAATGTGGATTGTTTCCAGCATATTTTCCCTCTGGAAAAATAAGCAAGCAAGCAGATACACCGAACAAAACTCAGAAAAATGTACTCTTCCAATACTTCTGATACTGTCCTTGCAACAAGAAAACAACCATCATAATTATCAAATGTGTGTACTTACATGAATGGACAAAGATCAATCTCAAATGCACAAATTCTGAGACAGACAGAAATAAATTCACCAACACATAACCAGACCAAAAATGTTAGCTATTATTAATTGAGCAAATGATATCAGGATTTACATTCCTTGACCTAAAAAATGTCAGGAAACCAGAATCATAGCAATCACCCTTCTCTTTCTCCACAAACTGATCAGCTCAGTATGCAAAACTCTTGCACGTTTTAGGAGCTCTTTATGGAACCAATACTCCTGGCACATTTCACAGTTGCAGAGTACACAGAATCAACCAGGACAGGTATCATGAGAACAACTCTACTCCCTCTTATATTAGTTGTTAAAGAATTTGAGGGTTTGAAAAGAACTAATTTGCTGTTTTACGGCTGTAGGAGTGTTAATCTCAGATAGAAAGCTAGCTAAATCTTAACCTATAAATCCAAGGGTTAACCGTTGGAACTGGCTATAGGTTGCTATGCCTCGCCCTACTTGCCTGCACTCACCCTTCGTGCACACGGCCGATCTGGGTACGCAGGTCAACGAAGGATTTAGAAAACCGGCAGTGGGGCAACAGCCCCACAAACGCGAAGAAAGGGAAACAACTTCACTTCCCAACATTCCTTGCGCCGCGCCACGCCAGAGCCAATCAGGCTGAGAGGCTCTCGCACGGCGCAGCGTTCGGAAACGCGCCGCAGCCAATCAAAAGAAAAGCACTTTAAAAAAACGCAGCAAAAACACAAAGCACCAACCCATAACTACAAGCCCCAGCGTCCTGCGCGCCCGCGCAGAACGCTGAGGAAACCGGCACCCGAAAAATTAAAAAGAAAAACAACTCACAGCCAAGCAAACACCAGCCGGCTTTCTTTCCCTCACCAACAGCGCCTGAAGGTCCCGACTGGAGTTTCCCCTTTAATATCAGTGGGTGGGGGTTGCTATCCCCCTCTCCGCTGCCTACCCTAGGGTTGGGAGGTTTGTGGGAACAAAAGGGGTATGTTTCCCAAACCCTTCTGGACTCAGGACACCAGGAAGAGGGGATCGATTCCCACCCCCCTCCTTAAAACAACTCCGTCTTTTCTTCTCTTTAAAAACGGAGTTGTTTTAAGGAGGGGGGGAGGGAATCGATCCACTCTGCCTGGTCTACTGGGTCCAGGAGAGTTGGGGGGTTCATACCTCTTTTGTCCCCACAAACCTCCCAACCCCAGGGGAGCCAGCGGAGAGGGAGGTCGCAACCTCCCACCCACTGATATTAAAGGGGAAACCCCGATCTACTTTCACGACTCCACACAAACAAAGCACCATAACACAATAAAGCCCCCTCCCTACCACCTAGCCCACCCTTCCTAACCCCCAACGACCATGCCCCCTCCCCACCACCTAGTCCACCCTTCCTAACCCCCAACGACCATGCCCCCCTCCCCACCACCTAGCCCACCCTTCCTAACCCCCAACGACCATGCCCCCTCCCCACCACCTAGTCCACCCTTCCTAACCCCCAATGACCACGTACCTTCCCCACCACCAAATAAATAATTTTTAAAAAATTACTAAAAACACTCAAACACATCCAAAAATACACAAAAACAAAAACACCAAAAACAATACGAAGTAAACAAAGACACAATCAAAAACAAAACAAACAGACAAAAAATACAAATTCCAACCCCCCCTCCCCCCCCCGCCCACACACACACACAAAAGAAAGAAAACAAGCAAACTTACCAAAAGAGGTGCTACCTCCACCAGGACTGGAAAAGAAATGAATAAAGAAAGACACTACTTACCAGAAGAAGCTCCACCCAGAGGCCAGGAGAGAAAAAAAAGTCAAAATACAATAACCCCTACCAGCACCACCTGCTGGCCACAATAGTAAAAACAATTCAAAAACACACAACAGCCCCAAACAAAACACAAATTCACAATTTTACACAAAAGGTCACACCAATAAAAACAAGTAAAAAAAATTACACTAAACACACTTTCACACAAATCACAAATATATGTCAATAAAATACAATAGAAACTTTTAAAAATCCTGTGCTGAGTTATAACTCAAATTTAAACTCAAAACATCTAAACACATTTTAAAAACATTGAATGTAAAAAACATTTACTTTTACATTATTAAAATTATTACCTACGGTACAACTAATTAAACAAATTCAAAAAACTAAAACATTATTCGCTTACATAAAACAATTTGAAAAAATTATATCATACTTTCTTCTTTTATTAATCCTCAAAAAAACCCAAAATAGCAGATCACAGTTAATAACAGCCAAGCCAAATTTTTTTTAACATAAATAAACATTTAAAAAATTAAAATTACAGACTAAGCAATTTTTTAAAAAAATTAACACAATTTAACCTTCCAACACAATGTAAAACTATTGCAAAAATAAAATTGGTTCATTTTTTATTAAAACACATGGGGGGGAAAAGCCCAGCAACGCCGGGCAACCCTTGCTAGTACATAATATAAAATGATCTGACCAACTACAATTTTCCATACATAGTCTTTGTTCAAGTCTATGTCTGCTTTCCAAGCCTCTGATGTAAGAGACCAAGGAAACACATATTTTCCCTCATTCATTCTAACCACTAACAAACATACCAATCAACCGCGGCTCTGGACAATCCGGGACCTGCGCAGAACGGTTCTGCGCAAGTCGCCTTCTACGCATGCGTAGAAGGCTTTTACGCTCGCATAGAACCCTTTTACGCTTGCGTAGAACCCTTCTACGCATGCGTAGCCTTCTGAAGGGTTCTACGCAAGCGTAGAAGGGTTCTATGCAAGCGTAGAAGGCGACTTGTGCAGAAGGGCTGCGCAGTACCTCTTTTCCCCCGCTGCCAAATTCTGGGGGTTTGGCAGTTCCGGGCAGGAAATGGTGCAAATCGGCGCCGAAAAACGGGAAATCCCGGCCAATCTGGGAAGGTTGACAAGTATGCTAACAAATACAGTTAATAGCACACATCTTCAAAATATTTTGTGATGCTCTTAAAATGAAAAAATTGAAAAGTATCAGACGCATTACTATATTTATATTCTTAAGTAGCCTGTTCCCTACTCATGCTTCACATTAAGAATCAGTTAGTCCACAACATAAACACAAACAAGGGCTTATGAATCAGCTTGAACAGATTCTGAAGCAACCTCTTTACATTTCTTCTTTGTGTATTAACTGGAAGAATCCCATTTAGCCTATTCAGATTATTGTACAAACCTCCCTGCAGTCAGATCTGGGCACAGAAAACAGGTGAATCACCAAAACCATAAAAAAAGTTCACAGAAGGCTGGCATAAAATGGTACGCAGAAGAGGCTGACAATCATTAGAAAGTGTCTCACCCATTAGGAGTGCTGGCAACTTTATCACATATATCCATAATAATTCCCCAGTCTTCAGTAGTGTTATACTCATTTGTGGCTTTTTCTGGAAGGAAAAACAGTAATTGAGAATCAACACCTTTTCAGAAAACAAAATTTGTATGTTTGGATCTACTACTAGCTTTAAAAAGTGGTTTTAAATTAATTTTTATTTATTTTATGTGACTTTATTTATCTGCATCCCGGCCTTCCACCAGACATGAAATGAAAGATACTTTATAATACAGTTAAAAGAAAGCAAATTTAAAATACAATAAATTATAGACATTATAATGTGTTACATGTAATATTAAAACACAATTATGATTAAAATACTTCAAAAATTTTAATCAAAATAATAGTAATATTTTACTGAAGGGGGAAAAACAGATTTTAAAAATCCTGAACTTCTTACATCCACAATATATGTACACACTCCCAACTCAGTATGGATTAAAACACATGCAAATAACAAGGAAGGGGCTGGAGGTTCAAAATATATAATTTCAAAAATTACAATTGAATATAATCTCTTTAGTAATAAATTGGCTACTGTCTCAAAAGGCCAATTTCTTCTCATTTATAAGGTAATAAAGGTCACCCTTGCTCGAAAGCCAGTCATATCCATCTCTAGGGTATGGTGTTCATCTCTGTTTACAGCCAAAGAGACAGTGCTGTCTGTGCCTGCAGACGTTTCCGTGGTCATGTGGCAGGCATGACTAGACCCCAGAGTGCATGGAACACTGTTGTTACCTTTCCCTCCAAAGTGGTACCTATTTATCTATTTGCAATGTCTTGCTTTCGGACTGCTAGGTTGGCAGGAGCTGGACAGAAACAGGAGCTCACTCCATCATGCAGCACTCAGGTCTCGAACAGGTGACCTGCTGACCTTCCAATCATCGAGTTCACTGTCTTAACCACTAAGCTACCGCAGTCCCTTTCTTCTCATTTAGTATGGTGTAAATATTTCAATTTTTTGCTCTCTGGTCTTTAGGAGATGGATACATGTCAGTCCATTAATACATCTTATCTCATACACCAATTTCATCCTTTGAATTATTGGTTCGCTCAGAAAACACTAGGGAAAAGATTTCAAACGTTTTTCAGGAAGCAGAGGTCACCCCACAATAACAAATCAGCTAAAACTTGCCGTATATAAAAATATAAAAGTTGCAATACTTTTTGGTTTGACCATACCTGCAAAGTTTCATAAATTGCAAGAATGGATCTTTTGCTTTCTCACTGACAGAATAGGTGAGAAGACCTACAGTATATAGCCAATATTCCCAATGCTGGGAGACAACAAATCTCCAAAGTTTCAAGGAGGAATTCTTCCTTATATTAAGTGATGATCAGAGGTAGTTTCCAAGCCAAGAACTAACCAGGCCTAACCCTGCTTAGCATCTACAGTCAGATGAGCTTGTGTGTGTTTAGGGTGACATGATAGTGATGTTGACAAGTGCAGAGAGCAAGATCAAAGATTAAGATATAGAAAAAAGCATAAGAGCTACAGCATCAGCATGCTTCACTATGGCTGAAATCCTATAGCACAGCTCAGCCCGCGCAACAGAAATGACACCAGCAGCAGTAGTAACTCACTGCCAATTGAAGGCTTCCTTTGGGATGCCCATGACTCCTCTACAATACAATGAACTCATCTGCATCCTGAAATCATCAAAGAAAGACTAATCAGCAGTGATTTACTACTAATGACAACATCATTCATGTTGCAGGTACAGCTGTACAGTAAGGATTTCAATCCATCTCTCCAATAATTCCAGCCACATAAGCCAGAATGATCACAACAACGATATCGAAACCACTAAATTGTCAAAGGAAAAAAAAACCAGATGGCACACAAAGCTTTAATTTTAATTTAATTTAATTTTCACACTTGTATGCCGCCCAATCAGGAAACCTGACTCAGGGCGGCTCACACAATAATTATACAGTAAACACAATAATACAATATAGACAATAATTACACCATATTCAACCTGCAAAAGCACATATAATATACTGTACAACGATACAATACTACAACAGCCTCTCCACTCTGGCTGCAAGCAAAATCTGGCGGTGGCGGCGAAGTCCATTAAACATTACAAGGGGAAACACTTATTTAAAGTCCCCAACATTCAACCAGCATATCCACAAAAACAGAGAGGCCGGACCAGCTGCCTTTCATCAACCCAGCGTTGGTGTGGCCGGGCGGGAGCAAGGAGTCTCCCAGGGCTTGTGGCCACAGCGTCTCTTCTACCTTCCTGGTGCAGGTGGGGCTTACTAGAATTGAGGCAACACTACCCCTTCTAATATATCCCTCAAACAAAGCACAGTGGCCATCAGCAGGGGTGTGCTGGGTGCCATGGAAAGGCACAGGGAGTGGTGGGCGCGCCTATTTGGGGGTTGGGGGGAATCCCATACATTGTTGCGCACCGCACCAGGACTTGGCCGCCACCCCTTGCCAGCTCCACCCAGCAGCCAGCACTTTAGAATAAACCGTTGCTCCAAGCTCCCCACTTCAACTTGAAGCAATGTTTTAATCTAAAGCGCACATAGGCAGAGCAAGCAAGGGGTGGCGACCAAGGGGACGGTGGAGAAGAATGCCCTCAGGAAGCACTTGGTTGCTTCCCCTTGCTAGCTCCTCCCGGTGTCCGGCACTTTAGAATAAACCATTGCTCCAAGCTGGAGGAAGGAGCTTGGAGCAATGGTTTGATCTAAAGAGCAGTGCGCCAGGGGAATAAAATGATATTATTATTGGCACCCGAGGGCACCAGGGGCGAGGGCAGAGTGGGACAAAGCCCGATATAGCAGCATGCGCCTGGACACCAGGCGGTAACAATGTAGGACCACAATGTGTGATAACAATTTTTATTTGGTAGATGTAAGAGTACGTGATACCTTTGTTGGACCATTTTGTACCCAACATTTGAACTAACCTTTTTTTCCCTGAACTAGCCACAAAATCTGGTGCACAGCCTCAGGAAGATGAATTATCACTGAAAGCTAATTGTTTGTTCAGGTTTTTAGTGAGGTATCGCCTGCTCTTGCATTTCTATTATTTCAAGGACTACACAGGCTTTTTCTAATTTTATTTGATAGAGATGCTTTTTTAAGAACGGAAAGAACTACCCTTCTCTAAAAGACGCAAGGATCTAGGGAATAGGTGGCAGGCTTCAATGCTCCAAATAAGTTCTCTGTATCCTCAAATTGCATAGGTGAAAATACAGTAAAACCCCTACTTACGAAAAAAGTCCATTCCATAGGCTTTTGCTTAAATTGGTTTTTATGTGACTCGAAGCAAACCAATAGGAAAAATGAATTTTTTACGTAACTCGAAGCAAACCCATAGGAAATCGTGTAAATCGGGACATGGTTTTAGCACAAAATCATTATGTAAGTCGAATTTTATGTAACTCGAGGCATTTGTAAGTTGGGATTTTACTGTATATAAAAATAACATAACAAAACAATGTCTTAGCTTTATTCATCTCTTGACTGTCAAAGATAAAACAGCATAACAGTATAGCAAGAGGGAAATTGTAATTCTTCCAATTTTAAGTGTTTTCTACTTTTACTCTTCTTTTAAGATCAGCAAGCAACCTGCTTATAAAAGGTTAAATAGAAAGGTTTTATGATGTTGACAAAAGGAAGAAAAGTTGCCAGAAATCAAAGTCCGTCTGTAATTAACTTCATATAGGTGAGTAATGTCCTAGAAAACTAAAATACTAAAAGTTTCTATCAGTTTATATTTGTTATTTATAATACAGCTTCCAGTTCTGAAGTTTTGTAGCTGCGCCTAAGTTAATTACCTGCAGTATAACACCAATGTAATTGATTCTGAAAGACATATTTCAAGAAAAACATACGAACATACAGTATACTTATAGAGCCCATATTTTACACGTGCATTGATTTTAATGGTTTAAATAGGTACAGTAATTCTCAAATTTGAGAGGTAGAAATTCATTCAAAACAGGGAAAGATTAGAATATTATGCACTGTAATGGTAAAAAAAAATTCCCTCAAAGACCTATATAATGTTATGGTTATTCCATACCTAGTATAACATTAAACTTAAAATATTTAATGACTGGAATACTGAAATCAACAAGATGAGAATGGAAATGAACATGGTTTTAGCTTTTCCTGCAAGTCATACAAATTGCAGCTTTCAAAGCAAAACATTTCTGATACTACATATCTGTGAAAGTTAACACACAGAAAAACTATTTCATATGCATGAACATGTGTATATTTTGACAAAGTTTTGACACCGTTTTGGAGGCTTTGACTAGCACAAAAGACAATTTGGCTGAAATCCATAAGCGGTAAAGAAAATCTCACTGATGTAGAAGTGACATTCACACAAAAAAACTTTTGCAAGTGTGTTGCACAACAATTGCATTGTGAATCACCTCATCAGTTGTACAGTCAAAATGCCTGAGTATAACACCTTGGGTAGTCATTAGCTGTAACTTTAGGTTATTCCAACTTCAAAAGGATCTTAACCATACGTCATTTAGCTGAAGTACAACTGAATTCTATTTGCTCATTTTAAGGCAAATATATCACTTTTATAATACAAAGTGGGCACACTGATCGAGGGTTACATATAGCCTTGCAAGGTTATTTCTGTGGCTGCAAGGTAACCTCTAGCTACCCAAACTTGATAAAATGTTATCCTCTGCTTCAGGAAACTTGCAGAAGCAATAATGTTATAACAGTGGTCAGCAACATATGGCCCGTGGGCTATATGTGGCCCATGGCCCCAAATAATCTGGCCCCCAGCCTCGTTCCAACCGCCACCAGAATCAGCCACAGACTTTTTTACAGCCATCATAAATGCATTTATGACAGCCGTAAACGGCTGGGGACCACCAGTCCAGCTGTCTCAGGAAGCATGTCCTGGCCGACTCAAAAATTTGGCAACCCCTGTATTACAATAAAAATAGGTGCACACCTTAATAATCTTTACCAAAAAAAGCAAAACCACAGAAAAGGCAAGTGGTCTTCCAGTAACACTTGATTTTTTTGTAAATTTTGCTAATTTTTATATTATGAAGGGCCATACCTGTCAACCTTCCCGGATTAGCCGGGATTTCCCATTTTTTGGCCTCAATTTTCCACATTTCCCGCCCAGAGCTGCCGAAACCCCGGAATTTGGCAGCGGGGGGAAAGGCGTTACTGCGCATACCTTCTGCGCAGCTCGCATCTACACATGCGTAGAAGGCTTTTACGCATGCGTAGAACCCTTCTATGTATGCGCAAAAGGCTTCTGTGAGAAGGGGATCGTAGAAGCCTTCTACGCATGCGTAGAAACGAGCTGCGCAGAACGGTTCTGTGCAAGTCGCTTTTACACATGCGTAGAAGGCTTTTACGCATGCGTAAAAAGCGACCTGCACTGAACCGTTCTGCACAGGTCCCGGATTGTCCGGAGCCGCGGTTGACAGGTATGTGAAGGGCCTCCAAATTCAATATAATACAATATGTATTATATTTCTCAGCAAAAACTTCATTTTTATGTGTCCCTCTGCATTTTGGGATCCTGTCAGAAGATCTTAAGAGAGTCTCCCTTGGCTTTTGAAGTTGTGACACCAAAACTTGAAACTGTCCTGTCTGAAAGCTTGAAAAAACTGCATTGCTGCACACTTCTGATTTGTATAACATCCTTGTCAAATCTATGGAAGTTTATTTGTATCCTCCTCATAGAAGTACTTTGTTGCTGTATTTTGTAACCCTGAATTTTTGTGTGATATATTCTTTGGGTTAACAGCATTAACCTAACACTGTTTTTTTTTTAAGTTCAGATTTTTCCCCTGTAATGTAGTTCTAATCATTTTACTGTACACAGCATTATGCTCTGAATATTAAAGATAGTTTAAGCTTATTTTCTGAAATATACTTCATGACACTACTCAACTTAAAATCTATTAACACATAGAGGTTAGTTTCCTTATACTATAATCATACTCTGAAAATTATTCTCCCTGAGTCAATGGGATTTACTTCCAGGTAAGTGTATGTAGGACTGTGATCTAATTTCACAATGTTGGGGATACAAATAGCTTATAAGAAGTACCTGTTCCCTGATTGCAAAATATCCACCAATGACAAGCGCAAGCAGATACTGTACCACAATTGATATCATTGTCAACTAGAAAGAAACCTGCCTTGTCACTTCTGTTATGACGTACTGACTAGTAAATTCCCAGCAGAATGTTTTTCTGGAACTTTCAACTTCTAATGACAGAATCTAAAACATCAATGTCACATTCCTTTTCTTTGATATTGATGTCCTCACTAGACCATTGATATAATGTCTCTTTAAATTATGACTGACATAAACATATTTTCTCTAATAATCTTTCACTTATTTCCTCTCTTCCTCCTTCAGGGTCACCCACCATTAGCTGCTCCTTTGTGGGTGTGTACTGAACTCTTCACTTAGGCCTTTATAACATCCTCCACATCGCCAGTCTTCAGGTACTGCATTAAGCACCACTCAGTTTGATTAGAAAAATGTTTTTATTAAAATAACAGTGTTCTAAAGTACACTATTACTAAACTCCTCCAGAGTCATGCTCCTTATTACTTCTTTCTCCATCAATCTCTATTCTCTCAAACCTCTTGACTTCATTACCACCCTCTTCCCAATCTCTCCACAAGAGACTGCCCTACAATAGCCTCAAAACTCACCTGCTTTGGCACATTTCCCTCCTCTTTTATTGTCTCCCCCAGGCAATCAGAGCTTTGCTTACCAATATTTCATGTGCTTCAATCCCTCCCTCCCATCAAAGTTACTAAACCATATAAATAACACATTTAAACATAGCTAGCCTCATGATGACAAAGACATGAATTACTGTATTTTAAAGATTGAACTCTCATTTACACTACTGAGTAAGAGAAACTAAAGATACAAAATGTACAATTCAACTGCTACAACTGTGCTGCAATAGCTTCTGGAGTAAACCAGTCTGCTCTTTAAAAACCACATTCTAAGTAGTGGGGGTCAAACCCAGGCTTTCTAAACTTTTAACAACTTACCTGATTTTTCTTCTTCTTACTACCAAAGCTGTTTTATGAATTATTAGCAGGGGGAACCCGCTTCGCTGGGTAGTGCCCCCCCTCGGGTTGGCCCCCCAGAGCTCCCCCCACCCCAGCAGCTGTGTCCAAAATTACTGTAAAAAAATTGCCATACTTCTCTCACGGTAACCGTACACCGTACGGAGGGCTGAATTACCGTACCGTATGGTAATTGCTGTACGCGTCGGCCCTCCTTCCCCTGCTCTCCGTTGCACAAGGCGAACGAAGTGCCGGCTCTTCTGGGTGCCTGCTCTTCCTGGCTGCGCACGCAGCCATGGGGGAGGCATTTGGACGGCGCGGCTGCGCAGTCACGTTTCTGCGCAGGACTTGCCAGCAGCTGGGGTGCCCCCTCGCACCCCCCTCTCTGGTGATGGAACCCGCGGTGGGCTGATGGTACCCCTTGCCAACCCAGCTTAAGGGGCAAGGTAAGTAATTGGTGCAGTTCTAGGGTGGTGGGTGGCCAGGTGTCGGAGCGCATATGCTTCTCCCGGGGGGACACCTTGGTTTTATATATTAAGATTTGATAAAATTCAACTCTGACTTCCATTCAAGGTGCCAGTATGTACCTATAAAGTCCTAAACCATTTGCAGCAAGGCTGCTCAAAATTATTTCTGCTAGTATCTAAACCTGCCTATAATCTGAGATAGCTACTGGAGGCTTTGTCATATTACCAATGGGGCAACATGAGAGATGGCATTTCCTGCTGCAGCACCTGCTATGAAATCTCCTACAGGAAATAGGACTATAAGTATTTATGTCATCAATGAAAAGATTTCTATCTGGCTTTGAGGTAGCAACAACTATGGAATGAATGCTTCAACTGTTTCTTTTGATTTCCAAGGGTTTCATTTCAATTTTTTTGTTAGTGACTTTTGCTTTGTATGCACTGCTTTAGAAACTCTTCAAGAAGTAAAAAAAAGCATCAAATCTATCTAAACAAAACAAATAAAAAATAAAGACAACATGGTAGATCTATGAACAAGAAAAGAAAAGCAATCAATCACACTTATATAGCGCTTAGTGCACTCTGGGCGGTTCACAAATTAATTAGCATTTTGCCCCCCATACTGGTTACTCATTTTACCAACCTCTGAAGGATGGAAGGCAGAGTTAACCTTAAATCCTGGCCAGGATCGAACTCACAACCTTTTGATTTTACAGTACAGCAGTTTAACCACTGTGCCACCAATTTTTCTTCTAGTACAGTACTATTATTGTTTGAATACATGTAGTATCAGAAACAACAGCTCAGTAAGTAAAAAATTACACAAGAACTGATGATAAAGGCCTACCATCCTTGAATCTATTCCTGAGTAAAAACAAACAAACCCTAGTAATCACAGTCAGTTAATTTCACACCAAAGGGTGGGGGAATTGTCACACCTAGAAAGTTCACGGCTGTTGTGCACAGCATGTGTTGTGCAGCCGCAAGACTCATTGTAAGTAGCCACTTTATACATTATTGTGAGGATTTTTTTTTCAATTGGGGGCATCAATTTTTTTTGTTATTTATAATTTATTCAGTTAGTTTATTATTTTTTGCTTAATTTCTTAATGTGTAGATTTTTAAATGTGTTGTTAGCTGCCCAGAGTGGGAAAATATCCCAGATGTGCAGGATATAAATGCAACTAACAATGCAACACTTAGTAAGAGCAGCAGCACCACCTGTGAAAATAAACAACCCTGCTTCTATAGTGTATTGGGAAAACAGACCAGAGATCTTTTAATAGGAAGAAACAAAATGAATTGTCTTTCAAGTTGTAAATTTATTTCAAGAGCTGTACTTGGCCACGTTATTCTGCTATGGTAACAGAGTAGACCATACTGCCAACGACTCAAGGATGATCATCAGGTGGTGGTTTAACTAGACTGACAACCCTGAGGACTGCCAGCTTTGGGTGTGACAAAGTCCACAGGGAAGGGTGATGGTCCCCATGTGGATTAAATCCCACTTGAATCCATCTTGATGGAGGGCAGCAGCTTCATTAATACTGGCCTGAGGACTTTGTGTGTCAAAAGAGCTCAGAACCAGAAAGGGACTCTCAGACCTGGATCAGTGGGAGGGGTGTCACTCCACGATGCAGAAGGCAAATGGAAGACCACTGCATTATATTGTTCTCAGGACAATCTTCATGGCTGATCATCATGACAATACTCAATATTCAGAATCGGATATGGCACTTGAAGAACTCTTGCCTAAACCAGCCTGAAGTTAAGCTTATTTAAAGAACTCTTGCTTAACCCAGCAGCAAGCTAAAGACCCCAGTTTACTCAGAACTTCACTGATGCCATAGAAATTGGTTCAGAGGCCAGCCCTGCTTATACGCAACCGGGGCACTGTCCTCAGGATTAATCAGGAAGCAAACAAATTCCTCATCCGCTCCTGCCACAAGAAACTGAACCACTTCCTTTCAAACCAGTTCAAGTTATTTCTACAACCAGGAAGAAGAGGGGGGGGGGGAAGGTGGAGGGTGACAATTCTTATCTCACTAACAACCATAGGGCCTTATCTACCACCACACCTCCTTACACAAACACATGCACCAACAGCAACATCCCTGTAGGCTCAGCTCTCCAGCAGTGTCTGTGGAGTTTGCCTCAAGAAGAGTCTCCAGGGGGATTGCCCCCTCCCTGTCTCTTGTGTGTGTGCGCGCGCACACACACACTCACAGGGTGAACAACAGACACACACAGAGGCTGAGAGATACACAGAAAGAGCCTCCTTGCAGGTTGTGGTATCTTTGAACCACAATCGGGCGTATCTCGGGCAATGGCAACCTGGTTGTACTGGTTATCCTTTCTCACACTAGGTCAGGTGAAACGAACTATAGAAAGAACCGCCCAAAAGGTGGCTTCAATTTGGCAGTTTCGCATCTGAAAAAAGACAAGGAAGAAGAAGTGGCAGACACACAGACACACTCAAAGAGGCTGAGTGGCAAACACACACAGAGAAACACACACACAGGCTAAATGGCTGGCAGGCAGACAGGCAAGGCACACACACACACAGAGGCTGAGTGGCAAGCACACAGACACACACACACAGAGAGAGAGAAAGACACACACAGGCTGAATGGCAGGCAAGCAGGCAGATAGACACACAGAGAGAGGGTGAGTGGCAAATGCACACACAGAGAGAAACAGGCTGAGTGGCAGACAGGGGCACACACACACAGGCTAAGTGGCTGGCAGGCAGACAGGCAAGGCACACACACACAAAGAGAGAGGCTGAGGGGCAAACAGAGAAGCTGAGTAGCAGTCAAGCAGGCAGACACACACACAGAGAGAAACACACAGGCTAAGTGGTTGGCAGGCAGACAGGCAAGGCACACACACACACACACACAAAGAGAGAGGCTGAGGGGCAAACAGAGAAGCTGAGTGGCTGGCAGGCAGACACACACACACAGCGGCTGAGTGGCAAGCACACAGACACACACAGAGAGAGAAAAATACACACACAGGCTGAGTGGTAGGCAAGCAGGCAGATAGACACACAGAGAAAGGCTGAGGGCAAACACAGAGAGAGAGACAGGCTGAGTGGCAGGCAGGGGCACACACACACACACAGGCTAAGTGGCTGGCAGGCGCGCGCGCACACACACACACGCACGCACGCGCACACGCGCACGCACGCACACACACACACACACGCACGCACGCACACACACACAGGCTGAGGGGCAAACACATAGAGGGAGAAACAGACACACAAACACACAGGTACTGTTGCCAGGAGGCGCTTCCCTGCCTGCAAACGGCGTCCCGAAAGGGACACCTGTGTCAGCCAGAGAGGAGCCGGAGCCGCCCGCCCCCTTCCTTCCCTCCGAAACTGACCTCCGGAGCCGCCTAACCGTCGCCCTCCTCTAGGGCTTCTCTCCTCCTCCTCCCCTCCCGCGAGTCGAAGCTAGCGGAGACTCACCCACGTCCTGGTCGAACGGGTTGGAGGCGAAGAGCGGCATCTTCGACGGAGGGCGGCGGGGGGGGGGGGGCGGCGACAGGCCACAACCTCCCCTCCAGGCCCTTTGGACCCGGCCCGCTCTGCTACCGCGGCTGCTTCTGCTGCCTCAGGTGAGGGTCTGACTGAGCAGGAGGAGGCGGCGGCGGCGGCTGGCTCGGCTGGCTCAGTACGTACGCAGCAACCTCTCCGCCAGAGCTGGGCCCCGCCCCCTGGACACCACTAGACACCCTACACTTCCTGTTCCGCCCGCGAAGGCCCCATCACCCCCCAGCTCAGGGCAGGTTCCCATGGCAAGTGCCTGAACTAGGCGACGGCTTAGCAAGAGGCCCGCCTCAACACACGGGATGTCGATGTGAAGAATTGACCCTCCCGCCCTGCTCAGTCCTATCCGTTCCCGTGCGGTTGTCCTTGATGTGGCAGATTGAAAGGCAAAACAAAACAAACAGGCTGTGGGTTAGACGCCTCGACAAAGGGGTCCTTTGAAAGAAAAAGGCTCGCATAGAGATAGTAAACTGTAGAAGTGTCGTGTTCCTAGATGCATGGCTAGTCCATCCATGGCTAGTTGTTTGGCCACCTCATCCCGCTGTGGTAATAGTGATGGCTAAGGGGCTGCGGTAGCTTAGTGGTTAAGGCGCTCGCCTTGTTAGCCGGAAGGCTGGCAAGTCAGTAGTTCGAGACCTGGGTGCTGCATGACGGATTGAGCACCTGTCTCTGCCCCAGCTCTTGGGGACATGAAAGGAGCCTCATTTGGGCATTCCCTGAGCGGCGTTTCTTCAACAAAATTCCTTTCAACCCAGAATAATTTCCGATTTCTGACACGAAATTATAATTACAGTAAAACCCCTACTTACGTAAAAAGTATGTTCCGTAGGCTATTTATGAAAATCGGTTTTTATCCAACTCGAAGCAAACCCATAGGAAAAATGAATATTTTCACTTAACTCAAAGCAAACCCATAGGAAAAATGAATATTTTGCTTAACTCGAAGCAAACCCATAGGAAAAATGAATATTTTGCTTATCTCGAAGCAAACCCATAGGAAAAATGAATATTTTACTTAACTCGAAGCAAACTCATAGGAAAAATGAAGATTTTACTTAACTCGAAGCAAACCCATAGGAAAAATGAATATTTTGCTTAACCCGAAGCAAACCCATAGGAAAAATGAATATTTTGCTTAACTCGAAGCAAACCCATAGGAAAAATGAATAATTTGCTTAACTCGAAGCAAACCCATAGGAAAAATGAATATTTTGCTTAACTCGAAGCAAACCCATAGGAAAAATGAATAATTTGCTTAACTCGAAGCAAACCCATAGGAAAAATGAATATTTTACTTAACTCGAAGCAAACCCATAAGAAAAATGAATATTTTGCTTAACTCGAAGCAAACCCATAGGAAAAATGAATATTTTACTTAACTCGAAGCAAACCCATAAGAAAAATGAATATTTTGCTTAACTCAAAGCAAATTCATAAGGGAAAATGAATATTTTCACTTAACTCGAAGCAAACCCATAGGAAAAATGAATATTTTACTTAACTCAAAGCAAACTCATAGGGAAAATAAATATTTTCATGAAGCAAACCCATAGGAAAAATGAATATTTTCACTTAACTCAAAGCAAACCCTTAGGAAAATGATATTTATGTAAATCGAAGCAACCCCATAGGAAAGATTTTTTACATAATTCGAAGCAAACCCATAGGAAATTGTGTTGTGTAAATCGGGACATTTATGTAAATTGGGACATGGTTTCAGTGCAAAAATCATTATGTAAGTTGAATTTTATGTAACTCAAGGCATATGTAAGTCAGAGTTTTACTGTATAGTGATGACTATAGTGATGGTATTGGGAGGACATTTTTTATTTAAAAAAATTCTTAATTTTAAATAATTCAATTTTAATGCTATTTTTAATGTTTTTGTAAGGTTTTTTTCGTTGTAAGCTGCCCAGAGTCGCCTCAGTGAGGGGGCGGCAGTAGAAATGTGAGTAATAAATAAATAAACCTTGGCAGTTCAAGTGTTCTTGGATTTCGATTACCAGAAGCCCAAGTCAACACTCCTGCCAAGGTTAGCCATCACAGGTTAGTAAACCATACTGCCAGCAACTAAACACCGAGTGTCAGGCAGCAGTTATATAACCTGACCACCCTGAAGACTAGCGACCTTGACAAAGCCCACGGGAGGGTGATGCTCCAAAGTGGATTAAATCCCACTCGAATCCATCTTGATGGAGGGCAGCAGCTTCACCAATACTTGCCTGGGGCTGAGGAGGATTATGCATGTCGAAAGGGCTCAGGACCAGAAAGTCACTCGCAGACCTGGATCAGTGGTAGGGGTGTCGCACTGCGATGTGGAAGGCAGATAAAGGGCCACGGCATTATACAGTAAAACCCCAGGTTACGATAGAGGTCTGTTCCAACAGCCTCCATTGTAACCCAAAAAAATTGTAACCTGAAACATCAATAGGGATGCATTGGGGGGGAAATGGTCCTGAATTGATCTTTTTAAACTGAAACAAATACATTAAAAATTTGTAAACCAGGACGGCATTTCCATAGGATTTGCCATTGTAAACCGGAGCAAACTTAAACCGAGGCGGCTGTAACCCTGGGTTTCACTGTATTTACAGGACAGTCTTCATGCTCATCGCCATAATGATTGCCAATATTCCGATACGGCACAAGAAGAAGAAAAGGTTTGCATTTCAGAGTCAAAGGTTCTGTCAATTTTAACTAGAAAACCTTGGCCATGGCTCAAAATTGACCTGATGGGACACAGTTATCAGTAGTTGTATTTGCAGTTGTAGACACGGGAATGCTTTGCAGCAAAACAGAAAGGTTGTGTCGTTGATTTAAGGCAGAGATTCCCAAACTTTTCATGCCATGAGCTGTTCACATGGTTCCTGCCACTGGAAATGGAAATAAAACGTGCCCACATATGCGTAAAGTGCTGCCATAAATGCACCTGCTGCTGTCATAAATGTGTTTACCCACATTTACAATAGCCGTGGGTGCATTTACAGCAGCATTTTTTGCATGCACAGGCACATTTTACTTCTGTTTCTGGGAGCGGCGAGGGCAGCATGGGCTGGATTATTTGGTGCCATGGGCCGGATCTAGCTTATGTTTGTGACTTTTTAGATAAAGGTCACAAAAGCCAGTCATATCCAACTCTAGGGTGCAGTGCTCATCTCCGTTTACAGCACAAGAGACAGTGTTGTTTGCATCTGCAGATGTATCTGTGATCATGTGGCAGGCATGACTTGACACCGAGCATGGAACGCTGTTACCTTTACCACCAAAATAGTACCTGTTGACCTACTTGCAATTTCTTGCTTTTGAACTTCTAGGCTGGCAGGAGCTAGGACAGAGATGATATGGTTGACCATTTAAGAAGCCCTGACTTCCACCCTCCCAAACTTGCTGACAAACCCATACACATACTCCTATATGCTGATGATGCCATAATTCTCTCTAGGACCCCAGAAGATCACTGGCATCTCTGGCTCATTACTGCAACAGCAACCAATTAGAGATCAACTATCAGAAAACCAAAGTTATAACCTTTGCTAAAAGGCTTAAGAAACACCCCTGGAGAATAAATGGTCATAAGAAAGAACAGGTTATGTTATGTATGTTAACTGTGTTTTCTGACAGGAGCGGAATGTATCTTTTCTCATGTATGCTTATGCAAATAAGTGGATCGAAAATGTGCACACTCTGTTACCCAATGGGCTTGTTGTATTATTGTTACTGTTACTGTTTATAGTGTATATAAGTCTGAGTTTTGCCCCATCCAAACTGTGTTCAAACCCCACTATTAAAGAGCTGAATTTCACTACTTCACTCGTCTGCTTCTTCATTCCCTGAACATGAAAGGTTACCAACTTTAAATACTTTGGAGTAGCCCTCCTAGCTTCAGGCTCAAGGAATGTCATGCCACACTCACCATTCTGTTACAGCCCAGAGATCCGCCTTCACCATACTTATATTCCTGAGGGCAAAAGGAGGCCAATACATCACTGCTGCACTCAAACTCGTGTCAAAAGCCGAAATCCTGTCACAGCTACTCTATGGAGTCCAATCAGCCTCTACCAACAACCTGGCTCTTATGAAAAGAGTACAATCCAAATTCCTACATGCAGCTCTCCAGACCTGACCCACCCCCGACCCCCATTGTGTATCCAATGCCACTCTCTGCCTGGAGACAGGCATGATAAAGGTTGAGGCAAGATAGTGGCTAGCAACTCTCAACCTTTGGCTCAAAATCCTGTTTAATCCCTGCAGTGGCCTGGCTCCTCTAACTCTCCAGGGTAGCTTCCAATCGGCATGGAACAGAACAATTCAATCAAGACTGCAGTACCTCGACTTTCCCCAACCTCTCATGCAGGCCATGAGCCACAACCAGATGAAACTGGCTATCAAACAGGGAATGCTAGACACAGGCAAACCAACCTAGGCAGGGCCCAGACTTTTCTGGCTCCAGAGTCTTGGAGACATATTGCCTTGGCCTGGTACCTTCTCCAACTTGAGACACAAAGTCATCGGTGGGCACATAAGTTAGCCCGCTGCCAGCCCCCCCCCCCCCATGCAGTTCTCAAGGGAAAGTTCCAAAGGATACAAATGTCAGAGAGACTTTGCTCCTGTGATACTAGAGAATTTGAAACCATAGAACACGTTCTCTACATCTGCCCTTTTTATAGAGTTCATATCTCCGCTGCTCTGCAAGTATCCTGGCTGGCCAAACAGCATATATATACCCAACTGGCTGCTTTCTGATACTGCCAGGTTCTGTGCTGCAGCATGTAAGATCAGAAAAGAACCATCCTGGCGGCTCCTTCAGCTAAATAAACTACTAGCACTACATCATAGGCCTAGTAATGGTAGTAGCATTATTAATCTTAAATAGTAATTTTATTACCCCTTAACTCTGAAAAACTCCTTATTGAAATATATTTTTAGTACCCTCATTTTAGCTTCTGTATCTTTATATATTTTAAGTACCCTCATTTTAAATTCTGTTCATTTTGCTCTACTATGCTGGTATTGGACCATAATAAAGGATTGATTGATTGACATCTATCATCTTTGAGCGGCTCCTTTTTGAAACTTGTTTTTTAACAAGGGAGCTGGCAGTCACATCTGGAACTATTAAATTTCTTCTATTCTGTGGTGCCCTCTCTACAAAGACCCATGCAGGGATGAAAACCAGCTTACGTTTGTGATTTTTTTTAGTGGCCTGGTCACCTGATATTGCCCAGCCTTATTTTTAGCTTGCTGGGTTCAGTGGAACTTGAGGTGCTCCTTCACAGTAGCTGCCACATCAGGAGGTATACAATTTTGTTGGAGTTGGCGCTATATCCACATTTTAACATATAAAAGGGGGACGCCCTTCCTGCACCCTTTCTATTATACTTGGCTCTGGCTTATGCTAGCTGCTGATTGTTTTATCTTCTAGACTATTTAAGTTAGAAAGGAAAGACAACGTGTGTACAGTTGTATATATTCTGTAAATTATGCTTTTGGTTTTATTATTTTAAATAGAAGTGTACTGTAGGTGGCAGTCTTATTTCAACAATAACCCAGCAACAGCCCTCTGCTGCTTACAGATTGCACCGTGAGCTTCAGCACCTCTTGGCTAGCCTGCCCTAGGATTCACTGTTGCATACTGTACCTCTTAAAATGGGACTGAGAAAAGGGAACACAAAACAAAATATTCAGCAATCAAGGATACAATGTGCTTGAAGAAGACTTGGAGTCTGCCACTTATTAGGGTAGCAGGAGTTATGTGCAGATGGAAATTGGTGGAATTGTTCCTTTCTTGTGACTAAAGCAGGGTGGCCAAACTTTTCGTGCCATGGGCCTGACCATGCCCCCTGGACAGCTGATCGGGCCGGTCACATAGTTCCTACCGCTGGAAGTAGAAGTAAAATGCACCCACGCATTTGCAAATGCCGCTGTAAAACATGTCTGTGGCTGTTGTAAACACATTTATGATAGCCACATATACATGTGTGGGGCACAGGTGCTTCCAGGAGCAGCAAGGGCAGTGTGGGCTGGATGGTTTTGTGCCATGGGCCACATCTGGCCCAAGGGCCATAGTTTGGCCACCCCTGCTCTAAAGGTATAGTGTTGTTGGCTTTATAAAAATATATGGTATGTCCAAACCCAGGAGATAACCCCTATGTTGCTGTCAAGTCTGTTGCACCCCACTGTTCTGCTTAAGGACTATACCAGATTTTTCCCATTGTGATTTTGATCATCAGAAGAAATGATGAAACAGCATCCCTACCTCGTTTGGGGAAAGGATCTATGACCTGGTCGTTCCAGGTGAGCTGTGCTCAGGTTCCCAAGGGAAAACAAGAGCTGCAACTAAAGAGAATAAATCAGTCATACACCTCATCAGAAAATTCACATCTGCAATAAATCTTCTTACTTCTTCTTTTGTCTCTAGGCCAGATGTGAAACTGCCACAATGAAACCACCTTTTGGTGAGTTAATTCTGCAGTTCCTGTTTCCTGATCTAGTGTGAGAAAGATCAGCCTGCAACACAAGGTTACCATTACCAGGGCATGTTTATGTTTTGTTTATGTTTATTTGATTTAGATGCCCAATTGTGGTTCAAAAATACCACAATCTTCTAGGAGGCTCTTTCTGTGTACTCTGTCTCTTTACTGTCTCTTTACTGATTTACTGATTTAACATGAACTTATTCAGATATCTGGTAAGTAAATGCTACCTTAATGTTCAAATCTAAGTCAAACAAATATTATAAGGAATAATTCATTCTTCTGAATTTTGTTTTAAAATAGGTAGACTAAGTGATTAAAATAATTTCTTCAAAGAGTTTTAAAAACTACCTGAAGGAATAAAGTAGGGAAGCGACATGGTGGGGAGTGGTGGGTGGCTCGGGGTGGTTTTTGGTGGTGGCAATGTCATCGTGGGTAGAGTGGTTGGTGGCTCGGAGGTGGTCCCACTACTCCTGGTGGTGGTGAGGGGAGTGGGAGACTGAGGGTGGTCCCACCACCACCCTGAGCCCTCCACTTTCACCCACTGTCAGTGCAACAGAAAGCAGTTGTGGCACCTATCTGGCCTGCCAACAGTCTGAGGTGGCAAGACTCGGCCCCCAGCTTAAAAAGTTTGAGGACCCTTGATGTATATCATCATCTTCATCTTTGCAGTATGCTCATGTATGGTTTTGGAAGGTCACACATTTACATACTGTTATGTCTGAGTTTGCTAATCACTGACTGCTGCAACTTGCCCCTGTTTTGGGATCTGTGTTCCACTTGTTCAGTAGCATTTCACTGAGTTAGTAAACTAAGAGAATAGATTGGATTGGTGTGCCAAGAGCTCAGAGTTTTTCTCCCCACTGTGGCTCCTAGGAGAGATATCAAGGTGTGATCACCTGGAGTGTATGCGCCTGATGGAGTTACGTGCCTTATGACCTTTGCAGTCAATTGTCTTGCTTCATTTCTATAGACAAATGGATGCCTGAGTCACTCCTGAATCCCCCATTGTTTTCTGTTGTAGCACTTCCCTGCTGCTTTGGCTGGGATCAGAAACAGAAGGAAACATGGCGGTTGTTATATCAGAAAAGCTAGAAAGTACATAGTAGGTGAGTATAAACATAAAGTATGGTGTGATGGTGTGATCTACAAAGTGATATAGAGCCCTCATATATGAGGCGGTCCTTCTTTAATGTTGATAGGTCTCCTTGCTTTGGTTGTAATTCCTGCCATTGGGTGACTATTAAGGGTATTTTCCATAGTCAAACTAAGGAAAGTGGGAGAAGCATACATTTGTCTGACCATTAGAATATCTGAGACAGTATGCTCTCATAGCATGATGTGTGTAGTTTGTTTACACTGCTTTCTCTATATATAGTTGACAAAGCAAAATCAGTGTCTAATGTTAGGGACTGGCTATTATATTCCTTTATCTTTATTTGGAGATTTCTGTAGAATTAACCTGTCATCAAAGGAATATTTCAGCCAGTTTGTATGGTCTTACAGGTGAAGATTCATATGGAGCTATCCAGAGTGCTACTTGCTTTTGGATTTTGCCCAGGGCCATAGCCAGGGGGGCCCAAGGGGGGGGGACCCTCCTGAGCTAACAGCCCCCCCACCCCACCCCACCCCACGGTGCCTATGTTATATATGTGAGGGTGACATTGTTGACCCTCCTGAAATTTTTTTTGTCCCTCCTGAAAAATCCCCCCTCCCAATCTAGAATCCTGGCTATGGTCCTGATTTTGCATTACCAAAACATGACCTCTGCTTTGTAGAGGTTTGGCCTCACTAGCAGCTGACATCTGCTTTGCTTGACTTTGCTTTGCAACCCTCTGTTCCCTCTGAACTTTAGCTCTAGCTTAGCTCATTCTCTGTTATAGAACAAAGAAATGACATTCTTTAATAATTCCAGCACGCAATGGCATTTCAAATCTACTATGAGTGTAGTAACTTTTTGGATTATTTTTCTCCTCAAAAAAATGCAAAACTGGCCGATATAACTATTGGCAATACACACTCTTGCTTCTCTTCATGTTTGTTAGTAAGCATGATTATGGTGGAGCATCATTGGGTGATTTTTCCATGTCTCTTTCTTTAGACATTTTTTTACTGTGGGCCAAGTAATGGACTTCAAACACTTGTGAAAGCTGCAGTAGCCATTGCTAAGGTAAAGAGAAGAACTGGAAGGTTTGTTTGTTTTTACTAAAGAACATGTATTAATACTATGGTGTGTATAGATGGGAATATGTAATATTGTTTGCTAGGAAATGTTTTTTTTTAATCTAGTGGCAATTTATGCTGGTTTTGTTCTTGAATACTGAAAGGTTCATCTGGCTGATTTCTTAACATGTGTGTTGAAAATCTGAGGGCCTATCCTGACAAGACAGCCATGTTTGCTTTAATCTGTAGAGAAAGTAATTGTTTGGGGGGGGGCTTGGTTGCCACATCAATCAACTAATTGCACAGGTTCCTGTTAGGCATAGGTTCCTGTTCTCATCTGTGCTAGTGCAAATTGCTTTTCCCTCTCCTTTTCCAAATTCTGTCCTCGGGGAAGCAGCTGCCTGTCTTCAACCAGACTTCCCGACATTCCCGAAAGAAGCACCTGCAGACACACAACTTCCCATTTTCAGGGGAGCACCTGGGGAACATAGTGAAAAGTAGAGACATCTCACTACAAACAAAAGTCTGCATAGTCAAAGCAATGATATTCCCGGTGGTAATGTACAGTTGTGAGAGCTGGACCATTAGAAAGGCTGAGCACAGAAGAATAGATGCCTTTGAAATGTGGTGTTGGAGGAGAGTTTTGAGAGTCCCCTGGACAGCGAGGAGAACAAATAGGTCAATCTTAAAAGAGATCAGCCTTGACTGCTCCCTGGAAGGACAAATAGTAAAGATGAAGCTGAAGTACTTTGGACATCAAATGAGAAGAGAGGATTCACTTGAGAAAGCCTTGATGCTGGGGAAGATGGAGGGCAAAAGAAGAAGGGGGTGGCCAAAGATGAGATGGCTAGATGGTGTTGTAGACACAGGAGGCACAGGGCTAGGTGGGCTGGGGAGGATGGTGGAGGACAGGAGTGCCTGGAGGGCGGTGGTCCATGGAGTCGCAAAGAGTCGGAATCGACTATGTGACTGAACAACAACAAGGCAAGGAAAAATTGTGTCTGCGGAGGAATGCCAGAACTTGTCTGAGACCTGCCACCCAGAACCATATCCTAGGTATAATTTTATAAAGCCTCAGCTGCACTTCTCTAGGCAGGATCGTCATTGCCCTCTCAGCCTTGTCCTTAACACCCCCTTACCAGGCTGAAATGTTTTCATACACACAGAGGCAGAAGGTCTTAACATGCCAGCACTGTTTGCTCTTATAAGGTGCACGAGGTGATAAAACATTTTTAAAGGTTTTATTGGTCGGGTGCCCTTTGCTTGATGGTGGGAGAACATATGGCCCATTTCAGCCACCTCTGAAGCAGAACTGAAGTCTGTCGAACTCAGGCATGGCTTTACAATCTGTATGCAAGTGTATTTCAAGGGGGAAGGAAACACTTTGACACGCAATGCTTGTAGCAAGGAATGGGGCAGGGGAATGATTCTACCATGTCAAAATTTTTACTCGAACACACTTGGGGAAGCATGAGGACATGGCTTTTTCACAAAAGAGCAGGGGCAGGGTGGCAGTCAGATTTCCCTTTTTTCACCAGCACAACAGCCTCGGCATTTTGTACTTTTGCAACCTGACTGGACTACAGCAACATGCTCTACATGGAGCTGCCCTTGAAAACCATATAGAAAGGCCTGTTCTTATGAAATGCTGCTGGTAAAATGAATATAGGGACGGCAGTGGCTCAAGTGGCTAAGACGCTGACTGGGAAACGGAAGGTCAGCAGTTCGATTCCCGAGTACAGCAGGATGGAATGAGCTCCCATCTTTGTCCCAGCTCCTGCCAACCTAGCAGTTCGAAAGCAAGAAATTTCAAGGAGATAAATAGGGACCACTTCATTGGGAAGGTAACAGCGTTCCTGTCACATGACCACGGAAACGTCTGCAGAAGCAGACAGCACTGGCTCTTCGGCTTAGAAACAGAGATGAGCACTGCACCCTAGAGTCGGATACGACTGGCTTTCGAGCAAGGGAAACCTTTACCTTTACTAAAATGAATATAATGCTGCCATCACCTGTTTGTTCCTAAAGTCATTTACAGATGCCAGTCTCTTCACCTTTGAATCCCATAAGGGCTTTATGCCACTGTATAAAATGGAAGAAGAGCCATAGTGGATTAGACCAAAGGCCTAACTGAGCCAACGTTCCCTTCACCCAGTAAGTAGCCAGCCAGACGGCTGTAAGAAGCCCTAAAGCAGGACATGCTAATTCTTACTGCTGTCATTATTTAGCTTTCTTCTTTCCTATTTTAATAATGTTTTTTGTCACAATTATTTTTGTAACAATACGGTGCCTTACTCTCATGTAGGCCCTATTGGTCTTCTGAGTTGCAGCTCCCTGGCTGGACAACTCAGGCATCCAGATGTGTGTAGATAAGGTAGCATCGAGCCAAATAACCACTCCAGTCCATCAGGTACTGTACTTTAAAAATATATTGAAAGCATAGCAAGATACAGGATACAGTCCATCAAAAGTTCAGGAAGCATTTCAAAGCAAGGAAATGAAACAAACTGGTTCTCTAAGGGATAGCCCATGAGCCCCCCTTTCTCCCAAGCATCTACATTTTGGCAGCTTAAAAGCACAGCATTCCAGAGAGTGTGTCTGTGTCAGCATGTGTGTGCGCGTGAGTCTCTGGGTTATATCTCCTCCCATATGTTCCGAGCTGGGCGGGTTGAGGAGCATAGTGGAGGACAGAGGTGCCTGGAGGACAATGGTCCATGGGGCCGCAAAGGGTCGGAATCGACTGTGCAACTGAACAACAAAAGGGTCCCCCTTAAGGATTCCAACCAATGATCTTACAATAAGACATGTCAATCACACAATGTTTCATTTCACTAAAGCCACGAGGCAACTCACGAGGCAAGGATGTTCACATATTTTCTCTCTCCCCCTGATTTGAAATCGCCATTTTGAAAGAGGCTAAAGCACAGGGTATACTTCATTCTGTTACAAGTTGCTTTGGGTGTTTCCAGGGAGAAGCAGACAGAAATCTAATAATTAAAATACCTGTAATCAATTTATGGAAGAACAGGTTGATTTTAGTTGTTAGTATGGTTGTTTCCAAACATCGTGTTAAAACTGTATTTTCAGTAGAGGAATTAGCGTGAAAAATAATGCCTGAAAGGATTTTCTATACTTTTAAAGAAATCCATGTTACCAGCTCATAATAAAAATATGAGTTGACCTTCAAGAAGCTGTTACGCTAATTCTGCAGGAGTGGGAAACCGCTTGTGCACAACGTCTGAGTCGATGCACTTCCTCTTCAACGTGCAGAGAGTGGTATAATCCTCTGGGAGATGCTGCTGAAGGAAGCCTTGACAAAATGAATGTTCAGCTCCCTTGCCTGTGAGAGAAATGTGCCTCCTCCTTTATGTTCTCAAAAAGCACAGACAGACAGTCTTTTATTTATTATTTATGTTGAAGACCCCGACAAACAATATAGACCACATTATGTGAGGTCAGCACCTTCTGTGGCACTCTTTTGGCTATGACCCCAAAGACAGAACATTGAATTTTTGCCTCCTTCTCTCTTACTGCTTCACCAAAGCCATACTTCTGATTATGATCTCCCATGGAATAAGGGGTGGATGTTGCATCTTGAATATATATGGCTGTCCCTATATAATTACCAGACAGTGCTTGAAATTAGTTGCAATTTAATGTATTTTGACTATTCTTGTGGCTATGCAGTTGATCATTCCCTTACTAATAGTTTCTTACTTCACCCTCCCTTGGCTCAGTTCCTTATCAATAACCTGGAGCCCCTCCACTCATCCAGGCCATTCTTGGTTAAAGTCACCAGTCGTGGCACAGTCAATAGTCTTGAGATCTAATCGAACCAATTCACATTCTTTAAAAATGGCCGCTACTGGTGAGCATCCATAATGTTAGGGCTCTCTTGGAGATGCCATTGCTTTTCTTTAATTTTGTACTTCAGCACCTCTTTGTCAATTATGAGATGTTGTCCCCACAATGCTGGACACTGTGTCAAGACTAGCAAAAGACCAACTTAGATCCCCACAGCTGCCCTTCCGATGTGGTCAAAAAAGCTCCATAAGTGTGCTGATCCAGGGGTCTTTGAGGGGGATGTAGTCATAGACTCCATCCTCCAGCCAAGCCTTGTCCTCCATGATCTCCAAGGGGTGCAGGGTGTGAGTAGATAGCCCACCAGTGAACAAATTTGGGTGGTAGCACATTGGGTAGTGAAGGGCACTGAGTTTCCTCCCCTGCTGCCACAGTAAACACAAAGGGTGAAGTAAGCTACTTTCAGCAACAACCCAGTAGTAAGACTAGCCTCCTCAGCCAGGCACACAATGTCTAAGCCTGGAGCAGCAGCGACTGTTGTTGGAAAACCAAATCAGACTGAGTTGGGTGCTGCCATTTGATTCAACCCGCAAGCCCATTGTAAGCACTCATTACGATTTCAGTCATAACTGAGGCTATAAATCAAAGCACAGAAGAGCCGGATTCAGCTTTCCTACCCTTTGTCTGAAATGGACAGGTTCAAATTCTTTTGTTGCAAGCAGGCCAAGATGTAAGGACATCGAGGGGAAGGCAGCAGGGCTGTTATGGACTTAGCTCATTAGGTTTTTGTCTGTGGAAATGTGTAATCATATTCTCCATGTGCCAAAGGACCATGCGGAGTCTGGCATTAAATTGAAGCTCTCATTACTGCCATGCATTTCCATTGACACATCGCAGTGATAATTTAGTGACACATTTTTTCCGAGTATTCATCCTAAATGGCACATGAAATGCTAGGGGAAACAATTGCTGCTTCAGGAATGAACAAGGATCACCAGTGAAAAACAGGACGTGCGCACACTGCATCCTCGAAACAGAGCCCACCAAAGAACAGTGCTGAACGACTAGAACACAACATCGATTATTTCAGCAAGAGCAGCCAATCTTTTTTTGGATCAAGACCCCAAAAATCTGAGGTCAATTGTTTTGCTACTACCATTCTTCAGCAAAGAGCTGGTGATGGTAAAGTTTGGGGAAAGAGTCCAAGCACCAGATTTTTAAAAAGGTTTTGCTCCAATTTTGCCTGAATTATCTTGTCACTGCTGTACTAAATGGATTCTCAGCTATGATGGATGCTATTTATGATGGATTTAAGCCTCAGATCTAGCTAGTATGCTAGAGTAATCTATCTATATAATTAAAATCGAGGAGTCGCGCTGTATGTTACCAATTCACAGCGTGACGCCTGCACCCTGAGCCCTGGAAACGACGCCCCTGCCTACCTCACACTTCTGGGATGGCCGGCACGGGGGACCGGCAGACCATTTCAGGGTCTTTCACAATGAAAACCAGCCACAAAGCCCCCCTGGCAGCATGAAATGGCGGGGAGGTGGTAATACGGATGCACCAGAATCCACGCAGGCGCAGAAGCCTGCCCAGAGTTTCCAGGTGGTGGCACCTGGAACTCCAGACAGGATTTTGCAGCTGCGGGGATTCTGTCGCATGTGTATTACCGCCTCCCCAGTTGGGAGGCTCCACTGGCTGGTCACAATTTTGGCTGGAGGATAGTGGGCAGCCCTTCTCTGGAAGGCATGGGCCAACCGGAGCACTCTGTTTGGCCCATGCCGGCTGGAGAAGCCAAGGCCCTTCTCTGGCAGGCATGGGCTGAACAGGGCACCCATATGCCGACCGCCTTCCGGAGAAGGGTAGCCGGGCCTTCCGCCTTGGCTTCTCTGGAAGGCATGGGCTGACCGGAGCACTCCGTTCGGCCCATGCCTGACTCCAGGAACCATGCATGGACTGGGGTTTCAGGCGCCTAGCCCAAGAGAGTGCCAGTAACCGATCCATGACACAGTCGCCCTGGGGGGGGGGCGACTAGCCAACATGGGGGGGGCTCCATAAAGCTCAGCCCGGCGCTACTCTAGTCTCCCGCCAGTGTGGCCACGTCTCCAGGCAACAAACAGCGTTTCCGGAAGCAGTCCATTGTCTGGAGATGCAGGCCAGGAATGGTGTGTGAGAGAGAGAGAGAGAAAGAGAGAGAAAGAGAGAGAAAGGGAGAGACAGAAAGAGTATCTGAGAGTGGGAGAGAGAGCAGAGTCAGAGTACGCCACTGCTCTGTGTGTGTGACTGTGAATGTGTGTACATGTGCCGAGGAGGAATAAAGAGAGAGAGTGTATGTGTGTGTGAGAGAGAGAGGGAGGGAGGGAGGGAGGAAAGAAGAGAGAATGGATGTGTGTGTGGGAGAGGGTGCGTGGATGGAGACCACACTCCAAATCAACCCTGGGAGGTATGACAGACCCCCCCCCAAACCCTGCCCACGTGAATCCAGGCACCCCTGCTAGTGTAAATACTATTAGCACAATATGCAGATTTTACAATGGAAAAAAATCCATAAGGAAAGACTCAAAATGTATGGCTTTAATTTTTTTGAAAAAAGGAAAATAATAAAGTACTTCAAAGCATATGCTATGATACCATGGGCACCTTTTAGTTTGGGATGGAATGAGGGCAAAAATAATCCCTGGGGTTATGATGTCTGTGGGCTTTGCTCACTCTTGTTCTTAAGCTACTAAGAAAGCTTTTTTTTAATTTATGGGCTGCATCCTGTACTGCCTTTAGAGCATTGTTTCCCAACCTTTGATTTTGGGACTTCAATGCCCCAAAGCACTGACCAGCAAATGTACTGACTTAGGGTTCTGAGAATTAAAGTACAGTAATACCTCATACAAAGTCCGCTTCATACAACATCGGATTCATACAACATCACCTAATTCTTTGAAAAAAGTTGCCTCATACAAAGTCGTGTGACGTTGTATGATGCATTGGGTTTTTTCCATGTTGCATTGTGCCTGGGCAGTATAAAACGCAGGACACATGTGTGCATTGCTCTAGTGTGTTTTGCAGGAGGCAAAGAGTATTTAGGAGTGGTTTTGAGCGAAATTTTGGATTTTTTCGTCAGAATTTTTAGAAGCATTCCTGGGATTTTTGCGGCATTCTTCAGGTTCTTGGACAATCCGAGTTTTTGACAAGTTTTTCTAATGTTTTTAGCCTTTAGACAATGATTTCTTAAAGTTCTGTCAGTTTCCTGTCTGTTTCCTTGACATTGCCCTGAAGTCTGTGCTGTTACAGTACAATGTATCTCTATGGAAATGATGATGTATGAGGCTAAGGATTTGGACGTTGTATGAAGCATCGCGGCTAAGATTTTGCATGCCTCAAAAAAAGTCCAAATCCATATAAAGTCCAAACTTGTGCAACCAACTTTGGACGTTGTATGAGGTATCACTGTACTCCTGTGGGGCATGGGCCCCAGGTTGGGAACCACTGGTTTAGAGCTATGTGTGAATAAACTAAGGCATGCGCTACCAATCTGCTTTGTTTATGGGAATGCATGATGTAGTTCTTTAACATTAAAGACCTGTGACTTTGAGACCTGGATAGCATTTATTAGGTGTTGCCTAAATGTTTGCTGCTTTTAGTCATTCACTGTTTGATTGACATGGTAATCTGCAATGGGAACTGAACAATTTACATATATACATACGTTAGGGTTAGGGCTAGGGCTAAGGTTAGGGTTAGGGTGAGGGTTAGGGTTAGGGTTAGGGTTAGGGTTAGGGCTAGGGCTAGGGTTAGGGTTAGGGTTAGGGTAAGGGCTACGGCTAGGGCTAGGGCTAGGGTTAGGGTTAGGGTTAGGGTTAGGGCTTGTGTTAAGGTTAGGTTAGGGTTAGAATTAGGGTTTGGGTTAGGGTTAGAGTTAGGGTTATGGTTAGGTTTAGGGCTAGGGCTAGGGTTGGTGTTAGAGCTAGGTTAGGGTTAGGGTTAGGGTTTGGGTTATGGTTAGGGCTACGGTAAGGGAGAGGGCTAGGGTTAGGGCAGGGCTATGGCTAGCTTAGGGTTAGGGCTAGGGCTAGGGCTATAGTGAGGGTTAGGGTTAGGGTTAGGGATGGGGTTTGGGTTGGGGTTGGGGTTACGGTTAGGGTTACGGTTAGGGTAAGGGTTAGTGTTGGGGTTTGG